>OX637642.1:7766640-8366640 GCA_951802225.1 Euspilapteryx auroguttella | reverse complement strand
TTTTTTAAATTTTGCTAAACTCCTCTTAAGTGAATATTTAATAAAAAAAAAAACAAATTTCATAACATATTAAATAGTATTATTATTATTTATTATTAACTTAGCTAAATTTTAATAAACTTAAGAAAAGTGCTTATATCTATTGGCAATCTTTCACGCGACAGTGGCGCCTCCCTTGATAAAGGTAATCATAATCAATATCAATATGCATAGTTTAAACAAAGTCTCTTCCCTATGTATGATTAAGTCTTTTAAACTATGTAACGGATTTTGATGCGGTTTTTTGTATACCATTAATAAAGAGGAAAGATTTGATTGTTTGTATGTTTGTTTGTTTGCATCGAATAGGCTCCGGAAATACTATACCGATTTGAAAAATTGTTTCACTGTTGGGAAGCTAACTATCCCCGAGTGAATTAGGGATCCTTACCTAAACACAAATAATGTAACCCAAGGTGCATTTTTTTCCGTCCTTTACATATTTTGACAGGTTGTTTGTTGTTGATTTGTTTTTTTATTCGCCTATTCTGGACAGTCATAAGAACAAAGTGTAGAGTTAAGTCTTTATTAGAATCTTATTCTATGGCGTAACGAAGAAAGCCGGGAATGCTCGTTTTAGATAAAGTGATACAAGAGGAGGTTTATGTGTCGTGGCCAAATCGTAAAATTGGCCAACCACGTTTGGCCAAATCGTGAATTTAGCGAGTCCTTGAGATAAAGATAAAATAAAAAATATTTTAAACTCACAAATCTTCTTTACTTTTGTCTTTTTCCTTACTTAAATTCGCGGCGCGTCACATCAAATCACACATCACACGCAACTACAGCGCCACTAGCGGAGACATTTTTAACTATTCAACGATATGATCGCTAACGTTTGGCCATTTCATGAAATAGTCATACGATCACTTGGCCAAATCGTTAAACGTTGGCCAACGAATATTGGCCATTTCACGAAAAGTTCATATTTCATGAAATGGCCAATTTTACGATATGGCGACGACATACATATGCACAACATGGTAATAGGTTAGGCGGTACGAAGTTCGCGGGGTCGACTAGTTAATATATTTATTTTACCTATATAAGACGCACACATAAAGAAAAAAAAAAAAAAAAACCACGAGCTATCCCGGCTTACTTCGTTACGCCATTTAATATAGATACTTCTAAAGACTTGGCTCTATAGACTATGTTCTTTTGACTGCCCAGAATGGGCGAATAAAAAAACAATCCACTTGTCAAAATATGTAAACAACGAAAAAAATATTGCACCTTGGGTTACACTATTTGAGTTTAAGTAAGGATCCCTTAATTTTTTGAAAATCTAATATAGCCTATGTCACTCGGGGATAGTGTAGCTTCCTACCAGTGAAAGAATTTTTTAAATCGGTTCAGTATTTCCGGAGCCTATTCGTTACAAACAAACAAACAAATCTTTCCTATTTATAATATTGGTATATAGATGATAAACATCATGCTGTCTCGCTCACACATCTATTCTGAGCGAGGACGCATGATGGTCATGGTTTTATATATTTTTTCTTTATGTGCGCAAGTTATACATAGGTATTCAATAAATAGGAATGACGATATTTAATAGCGTAATAGCCTGAGCTGCAGCTGTCCTACAGAGAGATGGGAGATCGCTCTCCATTGTCCATCACTCTTAAGAGTAAACGGTCTTTCTAGCGAAACGGTAATTCTAATAGGTAGTAAATCTCGGACGAGTCGGACGTGGAGTAAGCTTTTAAGAACTATCTTTACGTTAAAAGTATTAAATTTTAAGTGCTCAAAAATTAATGAATGCAAAACTTTATATTATTATAGGTAAGTAAGTATATGTTATTAACGTTTATCGAGAGAGGCTCAACTTTCGCGTGAGGCATGGCTTTAAAATTACGCAAAATACTTACAACAAAATAAACTAAAAAAGTTTTAACAAAAAAAAAGAGAGAATTTACCAGACAACGACAAAAATATAGAAATGTATGACTGAGTGAACTCAAAGTGGAACATTCAGCCAATTTGTTTGGCAAAGACCTCGCAGACGATGTCAAGTTTTATAGCTGGCACCATCTGTAGGTAAGTAAAGTGTGTGCCAGCTAAGTCTGCGCGCGGTCAAAATATGAACCAATTATCCAGACGCCATTTGTCTTGAATAACGGGTGAAGTACCTATACGTATACAGTGGCGCTCCAGTCGCGCTCAGACTTAGCTGGCGCGTACTCCAGGTATTAATTTCTAGTAAAAAAATTACATAGCCGCCCGGAAAAGCCCAATTAACATTTAATATAATATTAATAACTTATTATAATATAATATTAATAACTTTTTTTGGAGGGTAGTATATATTATGAAGCTTCATACTGACCACCGGTACACATGTGCTCAGAGTTGAGTAAAAGGGGTTACTAAAAAAAAAACCAACTTAGTTAATGGAAGTTACCACAGGTAGGTATACGTATTTACACTTTAAAATTACTTATTTGTTATCTATCCAGGTCACAGATTTAGGTAGGTGCCAAATAAAAATAGGTACAGTACACTATTGAAGATCGATTTTTGTTTTTAGTTGTTTTGGCGTGGTAAACCGTGCAGCGCCGCCGTTTATAATTGCAAGTTTATTTAAATGATCCATGCAGTTTAAAAGGATAGACAAAAAAATATATATTATAGAGGAGCAGCACATGAACCATGTAAGAGGATTGGAAATCTTAAAAACTGATTTATAATATACCTATAACATATTATTATTAACTTAATTTAATGGACTTGACTCCACTTCAGTGGAGTATTTTACCAATGTCAAGTTCACAAATTAGCTTAGTTGTACGGTTATTATAAGTTTATTGGATTATTGTTTTAAAGCCCGCTAACAAAACACGTGGTTTCGGAACCAACGTTAAAACAATAATCTCACCTATAACTTAGTTCGAACATCTGTTATTACAAAATATGTATGTATTTTAAGTTTTATATATATAGGTACCGCAATTGTAATGGAGATTAGGATTAAGTTCGAGATCTACACAAACATAAAAATCTTAATACTTGTTTATTATAAATAAGAAATATATATAAAGCTCTTCCGTTACTCATTGACAGACTGACTGACTGACAGACAACGCAGAGCCGAAACAACTGGGCGCAGCGGGTTGAAATTTTGCACGTATGTACTTTATTGAGTGTAGGGTAGCACTAAGGAATATTTTCCCGAAATTCCCATGGGAACGGGCGGGAGAAAACGGGATTTTTGAGTTTAAGAGAAATCTGCGCGGGTGAAACCGCGGGGCAGCCTCTAGTAATATTTCTATTATATAAATGCGAAAGAAACTTTGTCTGTCTGTCTCGCTTTCCTGGGAAAACTACTGAACCGATTCGAAAGAAAAATTGTATATGAATAGTCTAGAGCCTGAGAAAGGACATAGGATACTTTTTATCCCGAAATTCCGACGGGAAATTTGGGAATTATGTTTCAAGGGAAAATGCGCGAAGTTCCACTAGTATTAAATATAAAAAAACATATTTTTTCCATACAAATGTTTGGGTTATTTTTGACCGGCGAAAAAAAAAGGAGGAGGTACCTACTCAATTCGACACGTATATTTTCTTTTTTTTTATGTATGATCACGCATAACTTTTTACAGAGTAGTCCAATTCCAACAAATTCTTTTTTTAATCGACAGGGCATATCTTGAAGTTGGTCCCATAAAAAAATTTGGAAATAAAATTCCCACCCTGAGGGTGGGAAAATAGGGGTGACTTTTTGGTCGGCGGGTCGATTTATCCACTCACAGGTTGCATTTTCGTGTTACATTATAACTTTTGATACCTAATTACAATATCTTTTGAAATGAAATAAAAACAGACGAAAGACATAGGCCTCCCCCACAAATCGCCATACCAACCGGTCTTCTTGTCGTCCCTGTCAACCATGTCGTCTGATCACCTTATGCGGTGTGACCACTGAACTCCTTGTGGGAGAAGAAAATAGAAAAACCCTAAAAGAACTGAAAATCAAAATTACTTGGTATACGGTATACCAAGTAATTACCGTATACCCTACATTACTTTAAGAACTTAGTAATTCGATTATTATTTTAAGCTTTTCAGTTTTTTTTCTGGCGGTTTTATTTTTTGATAAAAAGTTTTTTTTATCTACAGGATAACTTTGAATTCAAAATTTATTTTTGGATAAAGATATTCTTTTTACATAACAATTACAAATAAAATAAATTTTATAAAATTTGTTCGCATAAAAAAAGTTATCAATACATAGTATAAAATGAAGTCGCTTTCCGCGTCTGTCCCTATGTATGCTTATATATTTAAAACTATGCAACGGATTTTGATGCGGTTTTTTTTAATAGATCGAGTGATTCAAGAGGAAGGTTTATAGGTATATAACATGCACAAAATAGTTATAGGTTAGGCGGTACGAAGTTCGCCGGGTTCGACTAGTGATAAAGAAAAAAAATCGTTCCATGTTACATGCTACGTCCTTCACAGCCACGTCACTATCATGAGACGTGCGCGTGACCAGGACGAGTGAAACGGAATCAGGTTGAACATAAAATACACTGTTGTATAAAAAAAAGTGTTTTTAATATTTATATACTTATTTTATTTTGACTTATTTTTTATTTTTGTATTTTAATTTTAAAAAGTAGCAAGAGTGATTTCTTATTCTTTACTGATGTACAAATAGGCATTTTTTAAACTATTTTTTGAGAACGCCGATATTTTAAACTATTTATTATCGATTCAGTATCATAGTCGAAGTGCCCTGTTAAAAAATAAATGCTGATTGCAAATTCATCCCGTAGTTAAATTGACCCAATCGTTAAACAAACTTAAGGGCCCTTAATAGTATCCTTGATTATAAAATACTTATATTTTTTAAGAACTAAATCCCCCCCTTAATGGTCGTTGCACTCCTCCGCTGCAAAATTCGAACCGCGTAGGTACCTATACCGCTGCGCCAGAAACAGACAATATCATCGTCTGTTTTGTACGTCAGAGTAGTGAATGGCATTTCCGTTTCGAACAACAAAATAAGGTTCTTTGGAGGCGAAACAGGAGCAAAATTCAGGAGTTGGTATTCTACTGCAACCGCCGACGCTTGTTGGCGCTGCAACCCTCGCATGGTGGATCGGGGCGCGCGGCGGCGGCGTCGGGGGGAGGGGCGGCGGCGTCGGAGGGAGGGGTGGCGGCGGCGGGGGGAGGGGCGTCTTCGGCGGGCCCGGGGGTGTCGCCGGCGGGCGCGCTCCCCGGCTCCACCTTCATATTTTCATCTTCGTCCGATACATACATCCGAGTTAGGTCCGATGCCATTGAGGCGGTGTCGTCGTAAACGCTAAAAAAATAACCATTTACTTTTAAATAGGTACTTAACCATGTTGGATAGGCAGGCACCTTATCTGCTCATACCTACAGACGCGCTGAACAATTATTAATAAACATTTAAATACACAGTAAAAACAGCACAAAATAATGAAGAACAGTTGTGTGAATGATTGTTTGGTTACCTGGTAAGGTCGGAGTCCGGCAGCGGCGACTCGCCGGCGAGCGGCGGCGCGCGCGCGCGGCCCGCCGGCAGCTCGCTGCGACCAGACAGACGCCGTCAACTAAATTATATTTTAGTTGGCGGATAGTTGGATCGGACAGGGGATCAGTATAGAGCGCTGCCTTTGTAGTTATATACTAATCGTCTGACCAATCTAACTATCGGCCAACATAGGGATAAGTATTTCTCACTAGGGGATGTGCGTGCCCGGGCCAGACCATGGTCGGGGCACGGATTATACATTTTGTTTG
The DNA here is from genome assembly GCA_951802225.1 of Euspilapteryx auroguttella. Lineage (NCBI taxonomy): Eukaryota > Metazoa > Arthropoda > Insecta > Lepidoptera > Gracillariidae > Euspilapteryx > Euspilapteryx auroguttella. The sequence continues at coordinate 8,360,820 of OX637642.1, read as the reverse complement.
AGTGATGAGTTTTCAATTGGGCAGGTTGCGCCCGGGGTGGGCCGTGGAATTATAATGTACTATTCTGTCTAAAGATTAGATATTATTGTGATTTTTTTTTATTCAAATTTCGATCAGTAGTTCAACCATGAAAGTAAAACAATCGTCCAACACAACAGATCAGGTTGATTACCTGAGCGATATTTTAACTTCTTGCGACCACTGAACGACCTCTAGCCAGTTCATTTTGTTCTGCGCCACGCGCGGGCTCTCGGCGGACGACCAACTGGGCCTGAAGACAAATACTTAGTAGATTGTATCACAAGGTAGCAAAGTGATATTTTTACGGCGAAGGCGCTTTGTTGAATTCAGAGCGAAGAAGGAATTCTAGAGTAGAATCCCGAACGAAGCGAGGAAAAATATATTTGCATCCGTATGTTACACTCTGCTTTTCATCACCCACTATGAGAAAATTATTTATTGTTATAAATTAAAAGTCAATATCAATATATATAAAACTCTTCCGTTACTGACTTACTAACTGACTGACAGACAACGCAGAGCCGAAACTACTGGGCGTATCAAGCTGAAAATTGGCATGTAGTTTTCTTAGGGAGTTTAGGGGAGCACTAAGAAAGGATTTCCCGAAATTCCGATGGGAACGGGAAAAACGTGACTTTGGTTTTTATGAGAAATCTGCGCGGGTGAAACCGCGGGGCAGCCTCTCGTATACTTATAAAACACTTCCGTTACTGACTGACTGACTGACAGACAACGCAGAGCCGAAACTACTGGTCGAAGCGGGCTGAAATTTTGCACGTGGGTTCCTTGGGGAGTGTAGGGGAGAACTAAGGAATAATTTCCCTAAATTCCCATGGGAACGGGAGAAAACGGGATTTTTGTGTTTAAAAGAAATCTGCGCGGGAGATACCGCGGGGCAGCCTCTAGTTTAAAAAAAAATGAGGAATAACTAAATTAAAATTAAATGGTATTTAATTAGAAAACAACTATAAACTTACTTATATTTATTTACATTCAAGAAATTTTTGGGGTTCTCTAAGTATCACATTTCTTGCGGCACTTCTACTACTTTTAGAACTTAATTCTTAAGCGCTTCACAGACTACGCAGATACGATAAGATATCTGTATCGGCGCAGATTATCTTCAACATTAATTTCTATGTAATCCTATGGACGACCACACACTACGCAGATAATTTAAAATATATCTGAGCCGTGACATATAAATTAAAAGATCTGCAGATAACATCTGCCGATACAAATTTATCTGCAGATAACATCTGTCGATTCAAATATGGCATAATATTTTAACTGCAGACTGCAGCTAAATACAGGATGTATGATGAAGTAGCCCTCGGGTGTCGGAAATAGGCTGTGAATTTGTTATCTGATCGATCCTCGAAGATATAAAAATTCACCTCGGTCCTTTTTAAGCTTTATATATATTTTAGCAAAAAACAAGTATGCTCAGTCCGAGTGATTTCGAGTGAATGTATAATCTTGTAATATTACCGCATCTGCGTAATGTGTGGTACCTTCAGATAAAAAAGTTTGTAACGCAGATAAAATCTTATCGCATAGGGTTAGGGGTTTTTTTTTTGAATTCAGAGAAAAGGAGAGATTCTAGAGTAGAATCCCGGACGTAGCGAGGGATTCAAAGTACGTCGCCCGAGCCAAAAATATATTCTGCTTGCGTGTGTTATGCCCGTCACAGACTACGCAGATACGATAAGATATCTGTATCGGCGCAGATCATCTTTCAACATCAAATTCTATATAATCTTATGGACGACCACACACTACGCAGATAATGTAAAAGATATCTGAGCCGTGACATATTAATTGAAAGATCTGCAGATAACATCTGCCGATACAAAATTTTAACTGCAGCTATATACAGGATGCATGCGCAAGGGTAGGATTTGCGGTGCGGTGAGGCAGAGGGAAGCAGGGTTGGAATAGTATAGATTATACTATTTTGTTCGATATTTTCATGCTATATACCTAGTATGTAGTTTAGTAATACAAGTATACTACGCGACAATACCATATTTTATTTACAGCTTTTCTTTAATTAATATTTACAGTTAAGTATATTACATTACATATTTACAAAAAAGAAAGAAAAGAAAACCAATTCATACAAATTAAATCAAAGTCAAACGAGCCTACAAATAAAATATTGGTCCATAGTATTTTTTACCTCACCGCGTCATGCGCACATAAACTGTGCATAGTTTGTATGCGTTTGAGGTTAGGTAAACATTCGACAGGTCATATCAATATGATAGTTCTAACTTAAAATATAATTGGCTCCTAATACTCGTAATATTCGCAACGAAAACATATTATCACGCCTTTTACATTTTTACTCTAAATCATTGTTTTTCATAGTGTTTATATTATTTTTGCGTTTTTTTTTCACATTTATTCGTGTAAATTGTGACCTTTCTTTTTGTTGTTTGACTTTCTAAAAAGGTAAAAAGTGTAATAAAATATCAAAATTACTAACCTCAAGCAAATAGCAAGTCTTTCTTCGGTGGAAATGCATTTTCGCATTTTAGTATTTTGTTTTTTTATAGCTTCTTTAATGAAATCGAGAAGCTCCATAAAAGTAGCCCTTGGGTTTCGAAAATAGGCTGTAAATTTATTGTCGGATAAGTCCTCAAATATATTGAATTCACCGAGGTCTTTTTTAAGCTTTAGATGCTGTTCTATCCAAATTTTTCGTTTTTTAGTTGGTATGTTTAAAGCAAGACGTGCATCATTCTCAAAATCAGAATCATCTTCTGACGAGCTGTCTAATAAATCCAGAAGTAATAAACGCGTTCATTTCGTAAAACGCGAACTCATTGTAACACGCTTTATAAACACTCTATAACAAAAAACAAGTCTGCTCAGTCCGAGAGATTTCGAGTGAATGTATAATCTTGTCATATTACCGCATCTGCGCAATGTGTGGTACCTTCAGATAAAAAAGTTTGTTTACGCAGATAAAATCTTATCGCATCTGCGCAATGTGTGACGAGCTTTAGACTCTACATTTCATCACCCACTATGAGAAAATTATTATATACTTATTAATAGCTTTTACCCGCAGTTTCGCAAGCGCATTTTTATAATAAATGCAAATTACTTGCTCATTTGTTTTGTTATATACTTACTCGGAAATATCAGTAAATAATTTCTTATTTCTAATCCAAACCCCTAAAGAAATCAATAACAAACAGTTTCCCTTTACAATACAAAAATTCTATCTTTAGCTGTTTGGGCTACAAGGCTACAAGCTTTAAAATCCGTTTTACGGATAAAACGCAAAACTGCGTTTATTAGTCCTGAAAGCCTTGATACAGAGCATAAGGGTGTTTCCTCAAGAAGCGATATCGCTCGCTCGATAAAAGTTCGATAGCCAATATGAATCGCTCGTACATCCGAATGATGCAATTCTGTATCGTCGCGATATCGAGCCCAGTCACGTATGTAGTGGGGGCTGGGCAGGCCCGTGCCCCGGGCGCCAAGATCAGGGGGGCGCCAAATTCACACTACAGACGAATCAAATCATGTGTTTGATGTGTAAAATTAACGAGCGCTCTAGCGCAGCGTAAGGTTAGAGCTCCAGCGCGACGCTATAGCGCTTCTTTTTGACAATCCTGGGTGACAAAGCATTTGAGTGAATTCTCAGCGAAATCCATCGAGTCAAAGAATATATTATCCTGGCCCGTTTCTTGGCACTAATGAATGGTCTGACATGACTGTTTTGACATATTAATGCGGAAAAATGTATTGAGATGATGTCAAAAGAGGTCAAAAGTGACAGAAAAAATCGACAAATGGTCGGTCATGCTACGGCCGCTGATAGGTGAAATCATACACATAAAAAAGGTAAAAATTAATATAACTGGGCAGGGGGGGGGGGGCATTTTTCAGTTTTGCCCCGCCTAAAAAAATTGGAGATCCGGGGCTGTATCGAGCGCGCTGTTTGTCAGACGAAAACGTCAACAAAAACACTTTTGGGTACCTACATCCATACATAGAAAAAAAAACCTAGACACAACATATAAATAGAAAAAAAAAAATTTTTACCTTTGCATCGAATAGGCACCAAAACTACTGAACCGATTTGAGAAATTATTTGACTGTTGGGAAGCTACATATTCCTTTTTTTTTAAATGTGCTATACTAGCGCCACTTTAATAAATAATTACTTAATATCTTATAAACCATGGCCGAAATAAAAAATATGCGTCTTTGACTCCCTAGATAATCTTGGTAATGATCTAGAAATATTATTTTATTTGCCTAAAGTGGCTACTTTAGTTTCATAAAATAATGAAACTAAAGTAGCCACTTTAGGCAATAAACGGTTTATTCCTTAGATTATGAACCTGAAAGCTACACACAACATGACCTTAAAAACCTCTTAGCCAAGGAGGCCTTAGGAGTCAAAGACCTATATTTTGACTTTTGCCATGGTTTAGAAAATAGAAATTTTTTCCGGAAGTGGCGCTAGTTTCGCACCGTGTAAGCCCTTAAACTAAAAAAAAGCGAAAAGTATTGATCTTAGTTATCGAATGTACTAATACGATATGTAAGAATATGTAAAATAATATAAGATAATGTAAGATAGGATATGGCAAAATAAGGTAGGTTTTGATTATAAAGGCGCATATGTTTTTAAACATCTTAAACACATTTTAAAATTGTAATCTGCTCCTCCGTCAATCCAAAACTACATCCAAAATAAACATATTTGTTTACCCGGTAAGTACACAAAGTTCGAGCAGGAGCAGGCAACTGAATTGCTTATCGATTTTTGCGTATTTGACGTCGCTTGCAGGTCGAATCGATGTCGAGCGCTCGACCTGCCTTCATACTATTCAATCTGTATCGCGCGTCATGTGAATGTACGTGCGATTCGATATCGAGCGGTCGTGTGATCGATATCGTTCGCTCATGAGGACACACACGCGATTCTTCATATTATTTGTTAGGACTCGCGACGTTTTCGATATCGCACCGATATTGCCTATCGACGCAATTCTGTATCGAATCGCTGCATGAGGAAACACGCTAAGCGAACGATATCGATCACACGACTGCTCGATATCGAATCGCACGTACATTCACATGACGCGCGATACAGATTGAATGAGGCAGGTCGAGCGCTCGACATCGTTTCGACCTGCAAGCGACGTCAAATACGCAAAAATCGATAAGCAATTCAGTTGCCTGCTCCTGCTCGAACTTTGTGTACTTACCGGGTAAACAAATATGTTTATTTTGGATGTAGTTTTGGATTGACGGAGGAGCAGATTACAATTATAAAATTGGTTCAAGATGTTTAAAAACATCTGTGCCTCTATAATCATAACCTACCCTGTCTCACCTTATTTTACCATATTCTATGTTACATTAACTTATCTTATTTTACCTATTGTTACATATCGTATTAGTACATTCGATTAGGTACTTAAATCAAAATTTGTCGCAGCGCACGCGATGTAAAGAATATGTTAGGATATTTTTTTACACATAGGGTTAATTTTTTTTTTAGTTTAAGGGCTTACACGGTGCGAAACTAGCGCCACTTCCGGAAAAAAATATATTTTCCAAACCATGGCAAAAGTCAAAATATGGGTCTTTGACTCCCTAGATAATACCGCCTAAAACTCTCAAGGTCCCGTTGTGCAGCTTTCAGGTTCATAATCTAGGGAATAGACCGTTTATTGCCTAAAATAATATTTCTAAGATTATTATCGTCAAAGCTACACAACAAAGCCTTAAAAATTCTTAGCAAGATTATCTAGGGAGTCAAAGGCGAAACATTTTTATGTCGGCCATGGTTTACAAGATATCAATTATTTATCAAAGTGGCGCCAGTAACGCACATTAAAAAAAAAATGTAGCTTCCCAACAGTCAAATAATTTTTCAAATCGGTTGAGTAGTTTTGGAGCCTATTCGATGCAAAGGTAAAAATATATATTTTTCTACATATTATGTTGTGTCTAGGTTTTTTTTCTATGTATGGATGTAGGTAAGTGTTTTTGTTGACGTCTTCGTCTGACAAACAGCGCGCTTGATACAGCCCCGGATCTTCAATTTTATTAGGCGGGGCAAAACTGAAAAATGGTGCCGCCCCTGCCCAGTTATATTAAATTTTACCTTTTTTATATGTATAATTTCACCTATCAGCGGCCGTAGTATGACCGACCATTTATGTCACTTTTGACCTCTTTTGACATCATCTCAATTCATATTTCCGTATTTATATGTCAAAACAGTCATGTCAGACCATCCATTAGTGCCAAGAAACGGGCCAGGATAATATATTCTTTGACTCGATGGATTTCGCTGAGAATTCACTTAAATGCTTTGTCACCCAGGATTGTCAAAAAGACGGCGCTATAGCGTCGCGCTGGAGTGCTAACCTTACGCTGCGCTAGAGCGCTCGTTGATTTTACTCATCAAACACATGATTTGATTCGTCTGTAGTGTGAATTTGGCGCCACCCTGATCTTGGCGCCCGCGGCACGGGAAGATACGGGACTGGGCTCGATATCGCGACGATACAGTTTTGCATCATTCGGATGTACGAGCGATTCATATTGGCTATCGAACTTTTATCGAGCGAGCGATATCGCTTCTTGAGGAAACACCCTAACAGTTTGTATAAAGAGTCGCGCAAGACCGGTTAGTATGGCGACCTGTAGAGGTGAGACAGCAGTAAACGTATATCGGTAGGGACGACGATGATGATGAAAGTAAACGGATTATACTGGGTAGATGAACTAGGTTTTTTTTAAAGCGTCAGAGTTATGCATATAGGTTAGTTAGTATATACATACAGCGTCACGCTGTATACACAAACTAACCTACACGCTGTCAGCGTGGCATTAAACCTGAAATGGTCTCTTTTTGACCGACGAAAAAAAAAGGAGGAGGTACTCAATTCGACACGTATATATATATATTTTTTTAATGTATGATCACGCATAACTTTTTACAGAGTAGTCCAATTTTGATAATTCTTTTTTTAATCGACAGGGCATACCCTGAAGTGGGTCCCATAAAAAATAGGAAATAAAATTCCCACCCTAAGGGTAGGAAAATAGGGGTGACTTTTTGGTCAGTGGGACTTTTATGCACTCACAGGTTGCATTGCCGTGTTCTGTATTTACATTATAACTTTGGATACTTACTTACTTAAACATCTTTTGAAATGAAATAAAATAATAAACATTTCTGCCGAAAGACGTCCACTCCTGGATATAGGCCTCGCCCACAAATCGCCATACAGACCGGTCTTCTTGTCGTCCCTGTCAACCATGTCGTCTGATCACCTAATGCGGTGTGACCACTGACCACCTTGTGGGAGAAGAAAATAATAAAACCCTGAAAAAACTGAAAAGCATAAAATAAAACTTTTTATCAAAAAATAAAACCGCCGAAAAAAAAACTGAAAAGCTTAAAATAATAATGGATTTACTAAGTTCTTAAAGTAATGTAGGGTATATGTCACCGGAAAATAATAAGATTCGCAAGTTTATAAATTTCCTAGGAAATTTATAAACTTTCGTAGGATTCTAAACGAGAGATAAATTGAATTATTTTACGCCCACTTTTTCGCAAATTTATAAATTTTCGACGCGTAGTAGTAAATTTATAAACTAACGGATATCAATCCGTAAGATTCTAAACGGATCGACCAATCACAGAAGAGCTTTTAATTTTACGCTTTTTGAAATACGGAAAATAACACACTGTTCTCTGATTGGTCGATGTTGACAGTGAAAATGATTGCGTCCATAGACTTACGTACAATCAGACTTGCCAAACAATTCGATCACACTAAAAGTATTTTTACTGGTACAAAAAACTAAGTAGGTTTATAGGTTAATATGTGACCGCTAATGTGCGAAATTCAGTAAAAGTGCACTAACTGGCTTAATCCGTTAAAATTCGAAATAAAATGTTGTTCTCAACATTAACTAGGTAATCTGCAAAATCCCTAGGTAATCTACAGAGTTAACGACTAAGTTAAGTTCGAAAAATTGTTGCCTTAGATTTCAGTTTAACACAGGTAACCCAAGCTCCGCTCGCTTCGCTCGCTACGCTGGTTAAAGATCACAAGCCAAACCTAACCTAACCTACAATTTTGCCCTAGATTTGACTTTTCGGTCGGAGCTTTCTGTTTTCCGCACTTTAACGGCGAGACATCCGGTAATACGCACATTAACTAGGTAAAGTGTGGATACCCCATATTTCACATAAAATTTCGCACATTAACTGACCTAAACAGTTAAAGTGCACATTGCCCGGTAAAGAGCACATTAACGTATTTCGCACTATAACGGTGACAGATATAATATGCTATTATGGGATAATAGCATATTTTATCAAAAAGTAACCTTGTATTTTAGGTACCTACGTACCTACCTACCTAGTAGGGGGTTAAAATTCCCTATTTCACTCTACCAAAATAAAACATCAGGTCATGGCTATAACTTTCGTAGCTCTGTGTTAAATTTCAATTCATTATACATGGCGTTTGGTTATTGGTTACTTATTATTTTACGAGTGAGTTTAGTAAGTTTATCAATTTACGAAAATGTAGGCGTAAAATAATACAATTTATCACTCGTTTAGAATCCTACGAAAGTTTATAAATTTCCTAGTAAATTTATAAATTTACGGTTCTTGTTATTTTCCGGTGACATATATACCAAGTAATTTTGAGTCGGCGCCACAGATTCCTCGTACGAAGATCATTAAATTAGGTTCCTTAAATTTAAAGAAATACTTAACCAAAATGCGTGCTGTTATAAATTAAAATACTATTGAATTTAAGCTCTATCAGCATTCGGGGTAATTCCATTGTTTGTTAAATTAAATTAATTATTACTTCATTTTATTTTCTGTCGATCATCATTTTTGAACTTTCATGTTTTAGTGCATAACAGTTTTAGTTTGTTAGTAATTGGGGCCTGAAGATGGTGCCAGAGAGGCAGCTGCGCAGTGGTTCCGGTAAAGCTGCAGAAGCCGGCAGCGCCATCTCTTGGCACTCTTCGGACATTCCAGACATTCTGACAAGTCTGAAGTGGCGCTGCGTCCAATCAACGGGCTTCGCGCTAACGCAAAATATATTTTTAAGTTTTTAACTAATCGCAGAGCTGCGCGCCATTTTTGTAGGAGTAACGCCCTAAAGAGTAGGAGAAATCAGAGTTGTAATTTTAAATTAAAAATCGGTTGAGACCACTTTTTCGTGTGACTTCAAGCGATTACCAGGTCTTTGAGTATTTAATTGTGTTATTGCAGCTGTGGAAATTAAAAGATAAGTAATTTTTATTGGTTATAATTATTTAGCATTCTGTTGTGTGTATGTCTTGGCTTAGAACTAAATCTATGTTTCATTCTATTTCTACAAATTTTATTCTACTTTTCTGTTCCTTTTTCGAAAGGTCTTTATAATTAAAAGGTTATCCTAGAGGAAGCCTAGAGGCAGTAAAAGGTTAGTTTCTAAGAATTAAGCTTTAGTAGGACATAGGAGAATTGGTTGTAATGTTAATTGTCATTTAGTGGTTGAATTTAGAGATGGTATTGTGAATAGGTACAGATTATTCTAGTTACATTATTTACGGTGACGTGTTCATTAGTTATACAATATGTTGGTTAATAAATGTGTTAACTGCTACGAGTTGAGTCAGTACAGTGACGTATTTTAGTCTATACAGAGTTAGCAAAAATAATCGCATCCAGTGAGCACATTTACCGAATAGTCGATACGCTCACAGCGTTTGTATGTATTTGGCCACACATCTGTATTTGGGCCAGCGTTAGTTTATACCAGATGTGTGTAGTATTTGCGTGTAAGCTATTTTAGACTTAACACTATGTATGAAATTTTGCAAGTGACTGTACCTGGGGAAGTTTTTAGTAGAGCTGAATAATTTCATTGTGAAATGTTAGGTTTCGTTCCGACTTTGTTAATATTGATATAAATATAGATGATTGACTGTGATTGGACTTTGGGTTTTTATTTGATGCTTATGGGATCCTTAACAATTTTCAGAAGTGGGATGGCATCCCGAAGCCGCAGCCGGTCTCGTAGTCCTGTATGGGATCGAGAAAGGACCGAGCGAACACGTGATGGTAGCAGTGGCCGGCGGCGTAGCCATTCTCAGGACACTAGCTGGGGTCACAGCCCCCGCAGGCGATGGGCACCATGGGCACCCGATGAACCTGCCAGGCGGGGACGCCATGCTGATAACGAGGATGAATCTGGTAGGATCCTTCCTTACTATGCTAATGTTATGGTGAAAGCAGATATTGTACCGGAATTTGATCCAGAAAAATCAGAACTACCCTCACTGTTATGGTTAAATAAAATTGAGCAGTTAGGCGCAATACATGGGTGGAGTGATAGTGTAAAAAGTTATTACATGCAAGCACGCTTGGCAGGGCTAGCGAAAATGTGGCATAGTGCTTTGAAAAGTTACGAATTTACGTGGTATGAGTGGAAACAAAAGATATTGGAGGCGTTTCCACAGAACATCGATTATGCAGATGCGTTAAAGGAGATGTTGGGTCTCAGAAAGCTTTTTAATGAAACGATGACACACTACTTTTATTCTAAATGTACGCTTCTTACAAAATGCGAAATAACAGGCGAAAAGGCAGTTTCTTGTATTATCGACGGGCTACCATTTCACATGAAGACAGCTGCTAGAGCTGGGAATTATAGGACGCCAGGTGAGCTGTATTCTCAATTCCTGTGTGTAAATGATGATAAGAAACTACAGTCAAGACCTTATCATTTCCAACGGAGTAGTTTCCGAAGCCGCGATACCTCATCACCTAGTACTTCAAACAAGGATGGAAGTCGCGAGGTTAGAGAGAAGAGACCAGATGTGACCTGTTTTCTTTGTCATGAGCCTGGTCATATTGTAAGAGCTTGTCCCAAGAATTCAAACATCCCAAGATGTGATATCTGTAAAAAGCCTGGTCACAAAGCGGAGCAGTGTTACCATAAGAAGACTGTTAATGTTGTTAACGTCCAGGTAAATGACAGTTATTATAAAAAAATTTTAGTTAATGGTAAAGAGGTTACAGCATACTTAGACACGGGCGCTCAAGTTAATCTAATCGCGTATAATCGTGCTTTGGAATTAGGTTTAGAAGTACAGCCGAGTGATGTTTTTGTATGTGGATTAGGAGGTGCTCCTATTAAAGCTCGCGGACTAGTAAAATTAGAGTTTGTTATAGACGAAGTTAGGATTATTTCAGATGCATATGCAATCGATTGCCCCCTTAGACGTGCTGATGTTTTTGTAGGGCAGCCCATTTTAAATAATGCAGAATGTCGACTTAATGTGGTGGGAACAACAGTTTCTTTGCATACGAATGAGGTCATAACAAATAATAATTCAGCATACATTAACAATATTAACGCAGTTTCAGAGATAAGTAAAATAAATATTTACTGTTGTAAAGAAGCTGTAGTCCCACCGCGTTCTACTTCCTTTGTAGAAACGAATAGTGACGTAGAGCTTGACCCGACCACTGTAGTATTTGTTGAGGAGCGCAGGTGTTCTTACAACGGTGTCGAATATAGCATCCCCTCCTCGGTATACTGTTTCCCCGTGAATGGGTTGCTCATTACCAACTTTAGTTCTCAACCATTGAGTTTTCATGAAGGTCAGGCACTAGCTCGTGGATTTGTTACTGATGAGGTTAATTGTGATAATGACAGGGATAATACTCAGAGCGGTTATCATCATTCGATAATGAATATTGATGTAACTTCGGTCAACTGTGGATCTGAAGATCCATTGGTTAAACAGGAGCTTTTAGAGATTTTGCAGTCTTACTCGTGTTGTTTTTCCGCAAATACTATGGAACTGGGGGTTACTAATAGAATCGAGCTAAACATAGAGTTAACTTCAGATAAACCAGTGTGCTATAGACCTTATAGACTTTCATTTGCGGAAAAAGCAATCGTGAGGGAGAAGATAGAAGACCTGTTAGCTAGTGGCGTTATAAGAGAATCATCCTCAAATTATTCAAGCCCAATCGTGCTAGTACGAAAGAGAAATGGAGACTACAGGTTATGTGTTGACTTTAGAAAATTAAACAGCATCACTTTAAAGGACAAGTACCCCCTTCCAATCATTGAGGAACAAGTCGAGAAGCTAGGAGGGAAAAAGTGGTATACAGGGCTCGATATGTCTCAAAGTTTTTACCAAATTCCCGTTGCGGAGGACTCTATTCACAAAACGGGATTCGTGACCCCAGAAGGCCATTACGAATTTCTTCGAATGCCTTTTGGCTTAGCTAATTCTCCAGCCATTTTCCAAAGGTTGATGGATAAGATATTCTCCTCAATGCGCTATGATAAGGTTCTCCCTTATATTGATGACTTGTTGCTTCCAACATTAACGGAACGTGAAGGTCTTGATCGCCTAAGGGAAGTCTTAGAAATCATTAAAGCTGCAGGGTTGACACTCAATTTGGAGAAATGTTTTTTCCTTCAAAGGAAAATTAATTATTTAGGTTACGAGATAAGTGAAGAAGGAATTAGACCCGGATGTAAGAAAATTGAGGCTGTGACAAAATTTCAAGAACCTAAAAATATCCACGAGCTTAGGATGTTCTTAGGATTGACGAGTTATTTTAGAAAATTCGTAAAGAATTACGCTACTATTACTCATGATTTATACAAATTACTTAAGAAGAATTCGACGTGGGAGTGGAACACATGCCAACAAGAAGCATTTGATAGGCTTAAAGAAATACTGACAACCCGACCACTTCTTTCGCTGTTTCGCCATATCGGCGAAATTGAAGTTCATACGGACGCAAGCAGCAAAGGGCTAGCAGGCATTCTTTTGCAAAATCAAGATGGTGGTTTCAAGCCAATAGCATATTTCAGTCGGAAAACAAGCAAAGAAGAGGCAATGTACCATTCATATGAGCTTGAGGCACTAGCAGTCGTTGAATCCCTCAGGAGATTTCGCATTTATCTTGTTGGCAGTCATTTTAAAGTTATAACAGACTGCGCAGCGGTTAGGTACACCTTTATGAAGAAAGACCTTATGCCGCGCATCGCGAGATGGTGGCTGTCAATTCAGGAATACGACATGGAGGTTCAAAATAGGCCAGGGAAGACGCACGGTCATGTTGACGCTCTTAGTAGATTCCCGGTTGACCCCGCACCTGTGGTAGATATCAATGTAATTGATGTGTACGATTGGATTGTGTGTCTTCAGAATCAAGATGAAAAGCTGCGAATCATTAGGATGAAAATAGAATCTGGAGACATTGACCCACAGATTAATACTAACTACATCTTGAGAGAAGGAAGGCTATACAGAATTATACGTCAAGGGGAAGAGAGGTTGGTTGTACCAAAATATGGAAGATGGAACATTATGAGAAAATATCATGACTGCATAGGGCATCCAGGTCTTAGGCGTTGCGAGAAGATTATCAAGGAGAACTTTTGGTTTGCGGGAATGACAAGATTTATTCGGAAGTATGTTGAGTCTTGTTTGGATTGCTTATACAAGAGAGGACAATACGGGCGCCCAGAAGGTGAGCTTCATCCCATTACGAAAGTTCCGGAGCCAATGCATACACTGCACATAGACCACTTGGGACCTTTCTGCAAGAGCCGCAGTGGTAATAGCTATCTTTTAATGGCAGTTGATTCGTTCACAAAATTTGTATGGGCTTTACCTGTCAAAACCACTAAGACTCTAGAGGTGACAAAAGCGTTAGCAAACGTATTTTGCTTGTTTGGTTATCCGACCAGAATAGTTTCGGACAGGGGTTCCAGCTTTACTAGTAAAAGTTTCAAGCGGTTCTGTTTGGACAATCAAATAAAGCATATACTGAATTCCGTTGCCTGTCCTCGCGCCAATGGACAAGTAGAAAGATATAATAGAACACTTTTAGACTCTCTGAACACCAGTGTAGATAATGAGAAAGACTGGGACAAACGCATTCCGGATGTGACATGGGGCATGAACAATATGCAGAACTCTTCAACTGGATTTACACCTTACAAATTGATGTTCAGCGCGACTCGTAGCAGGTATCAGGGTATGGGCAACAATCAATTGGATGAAGAGCAGACAGCTGAAAGTGCTAGAAACAAAGCGACAAGTAACCTCGAAAAGACATCGGACCATATGCGCAAGTATTTTAATGCGAAACGTAAGCCACCTACAAAATATGCAGTAAACGATTTGGTGTTGTGGAAAGGGGCGGCTGACAAGAACCTTAACGTGCGTCGGAAACTAAAGGAGAAATACAGCGGACCTTACAGAATATCAAAGGTGTTGGGCAAGGACAGATACATAATAACGTCCTTAAAAGGCGTTAAAGGATACAAGAGGTTTAACGCAATTGTGGCATCAGATGCTATAAAGAGATTTACAAGAAACGAGGAAACTGAATCGAGTTCAAATGACAGCCAAGTCGATAGTACAGAAGAGTTAATAGATTTGTTAGAAGGATAATTTTAATGAAAAATTAATTTATTTTTTTTTGGCACAAAGGACAAAACAGAAATTTGATTAAAATATGGTTAAAATGAATCTGGCTTAAAATTAATAACATGGTTTAAAATGAATAATTATGGTTTAAAAATTATAAAAGGCTTAAGATGGAAAATATTGTTAGATATGGATAATAATATATATATGATGTCATTGTGTGATACGATTAATAAAAGGAATATAATAAGGAATGTGAATATTAGTAAATGATTATTAGTAATGGCTGAAAGTAAAAAAAAAAAAGGAAATTTTGATGGTTACAATCATTTATAAAATATTGGCATTAAAGAATGGATATTATTTACTATGGAAAATGTATTATTATCATGGTATATTGGAAATGGATTTAGATTGTTGGGAGGGGTATGGTATGGAAAACATTTTATTTCCCTTTCTTTTTCTTCCTTTGCAGGGTCGCAAAGGTGTCAGGATGGACGAGTGTTAGTAATTGGGGCCTGAAGATGGTGCCAGAGAGGCAGCTGCGCAGTGGTTCCGGTAAAGCTGCAGAAGCCGGCAGCGCCATCTCTTGGCACTCTTCGGACATTCCAGACATTCTGACAAGTCTGAAGTGGCGCTGCGTCCAATCAACGGGCTTCGCGCTAACGCAAAATATATTTTTAAGTTTTTAACTAATCGCAGAGCTGCGCGCCATTTTTGTAGGAGTAACGCCCTAAAGAGTAGGAGAAATCAGAGTTGTAATTTTAAATTAAAAATCGGTTGAGACCACTTTTTCGTGTGACTTCAAGCGATTACCAGGTCTTTGAGTATTTAATTGTGTTATTGCAGCTGTGGAAATTAAAAGATAAGTAATTTTTATTGGTTATAATTATTTAGCATTCTGTTGTGTGTATGTCTTGGCTTAGAACTAAATCTATGTTTCATTCTATTTCTACAAATTTTATTCTACTTTTCTGTTCCTTTTTCGAAAGGTCTTTATAATTAAAAGGTTATCCTAGAGGAAGCCTAGAGGCAGTAAAAGGTTAGTTTCTAAGAATTAAGCTTTAGTAGGACATAGGAGAATTGGTTGTAATGTTAATTGTCATTTAGTGGTTGAATTTAGAGATGGTATTGTGAATAGGTACAGATTATTCTAGTTACATTATTTACGGTGACGTGTTCATTAGTTATACAATATGTTGGTTAATAAATGTGTTAACTGCTACGAGTTGAGTCAGTACAGTGACGTATTTTAGTCTATACAGAGTTAGCAAAAATAATCGCATCCAGTGAGCACATTTACCGAATAGTCGATACGCTCACAGCGTTTGTATGTATTTGACCACACATCTGTATTTGGGCCAGCGTTAGTTTATACCAGATGTGTGTAGTATTTGCGTGTAAGCTATTTTAGACTTAACACTATGTATGAAATTTTGCAAGTGACTGTACCTGGGGAAGTTTTTAGTAGAGCTGAATAATTTCATTGTGAAATGTTAGGTTTCGTTCCGACTTTGTTAATATTGATATAAATATAGATGATTGACTGTGATTGGACTTTGGGTTTTTATTTGATGCTTATGGGATCCTTAACAATTTAGTCTTACCGTAACCGCCGTGTTGTAAACTTGCCAATATCTAATAAACCATTGTGAGTGTAACAAAGTTTTTTTTAAAAAGTCCCGCGGGAGAGACCCCATAACAATTGGTGTCAGAAGTGGGATGCCAGAGTGAAAATCTTGCTTCGGTGAGATCTGGCATCTAAAAGAACTCGCGGTCTCTGTCGCATCAAAAAGGGATTTTTTAAAAGTGGTCGACAGTAAGTCGTGCGTGTTTTTCCGCCGCCTGCGCCACCGCTCAACATCAGCCGACAGTAAGCCTCCAGCGAGAGCCTGCGCTGCAAGACGTCCTGGTCGACATTTAGTCTCCCGAGGGAGCCTGCGCCAGCTTAGTCGTCGCAACTGGTCGACGGTCAGCCTCCACTGCCTGTGCGAGCCCGCACCAGCAAGGCATCAGCAACATTGGTCTACGGTAAAGCTCCCAACATCACCAGCACAAGGTTCCCGTGGGAATCTTAGTGGCCTACGTGACTTCTCCGCCGTCGTCGCCGTGCAATACGACCCTCTAGGTCGCCGGACATCCGACGCCGCCGCAGCGCATCGTAGTGTACCACCCAGTGTTTTTTCGCCGAAATTATGTTTTTGTTGGTGATTCTGTGAGTCGTTTTATATTTTTTGCTTTTTACATTTTTATTGACTTTTCGTCGTTTACATTTTTACATTTTTTAATTTTCAATTTTTATACAATTTTATTGTTTTGTTTATTCTATTGCACTGTGCTCATTATTTAATTTCTTTTATTTTTTTCTAATGGTCTTGCCAAAAAAAGAACAGTCTGCAGAGGCAGTTCCCGAATATACCGCTGACGAGTCATCGGGTTCGGAACAAGAATCTAAATCGGCACCTAAACAAAGCGTTTCTAAAAAACCTAAACAGTTAAAAATGGCAGCTGTTACTTTATCAGTCCTAACTAAATTTATTAGACCTTACAATGGGGATCGCGAAACTCTCCCCGCATTTTTAACTAATTGCGAAAATGCAATTTCTTTGGCGAGCACAGAGCAACAGGATGTTTTATGTAAATATATTATATCACAGCTCGAAGGCAAAGCGCAGTTAGCTTGTTGCTTAAAAAAATTCAGCACGTGGTCTGAAATAAAAACATTTTTGAAAACCACTTTCGGTGAGAAAAAGCACTCAACTCACCTACTTGTAGATTTACAAAACTGCAAGCAACAAGCCGACGAAGATGTGATGCAATATTCTTTGCGTGTTGAGTCCTGCTGAACCAGGCTCCAATCTGACATCCATTACAGCTGTGTTGACGAAAAAGAACTTTTAGGTAGGCTTGCTGCAATGGAAGACCTAGCCCTCAACACATTTATGTTAGGTATGAACCCTAAATTTTCGCACATTGTCAGATGCCGCAATCCGAAAACTTTGTCGGATGCTATTAGTCACGCAATCGAAGAGGAGAAATTATTTAATTTAACCAAAATTTCTCAGCGAGCAATTTTACAATGCTCTTTTTGTCATCAAAACGGTCATTCCGTTTCTGATTGTTTTAAAAAGAAAAGACAATCTTTTAACGAAGGTCATCGCGTCCACGCGATTAATTCTCCTCCTATTCATCATAACAATAGACCTTCTACTCGTAATTTTGATAAAAATAAATCATGCGCTTATTGCAAGAAGATAGGGCATGTTATTACGGAGTGTTTTAAGTTGAAAAATAAGACGGAGCGCGAACAAGGTGAGTCATCGTCACCGTCACATAAGGCTACCGTTCACACTGCCGTTCTTGAAAGGGTCTAAATGACACCGATTCACATGTTGAATCTCTTGGGTCCCTTTCGCTTGACTTATCCTATCGCGTTTCACCTGATAAGCAAGTTCCATTGGATTATACTTTTCATGCGATTAGCGACTCTGTTCGCTTGCCTTTTCATGGCATTATTGGTAGTGATTTTATCGACCATTTTAAAATCGACATTCAATACTCATCTAGAACTTTGTTAATACAAGGGTTTTCAATTCCCTTTTGCTATAGCATTCCTAGCTATATATTACTTGCGCGTTCCGAAGCTGTCATAGAGTGCGCCGTGTCAAATGACATTTCAGAATTAAATAATTTACAGGAAGCGTTGGTTCTAGACCACAAAGTTTGTGATGGCGTTTATTTAGCGAACTGTTTAGTGAAACTTAAACTTAACCATAGAGTTAACGCTTCTATTTTGAACACTTTAGAAGTTCCAATTAATATTGACAATTTTAAAGTTCGTCTTACGCCTATTGATTTTTCAGTTGTCGATTCTTCTCAAAATTTAACTTCGAATGTCTTCTCAGCCTCTAATGAAGGTTTTTCCGATAGGGTTCAACGCGTCCTTAGCCAAATTCGCCACGAGCATTTAAATTCCGAAGAAAGAAAAGCACTTTTAGAGTGTTGCGCTCATTATTCCGACCTTTTCTACCTTGAAGGTGACCCTTTAACATGTACCAATGCAATTCAGCATTCTATCAACACAGGTGATGCCCCTCCCATTCACGTTAAATCGTATCGCTTTCCTGAAATTCATAAAAAAGAGGTAGAAAATCAAATGCAAAAGATGCTTGCTCAAAATATTATTAGACCTTCAATTTCTCCATGGAGTGCTCCCGTATAGGTCGTTCCTAAAAAAATGGACGCTTCTGGAAAACAAAAGTGGCGTGTTGTTATTGATTATCGTCGTTTAAATGACGTCACTGTTAACGAAGTTTACCCTATCCCTCTTATAACAGACATTCTTGACCAACTGGGTCATTCTAAGTACTTTTCAACGCTTGATTTGGTATCAGGGTTCCATCAGATTTGTTTAAATTCTGCTGACGCAGCAAAAACAGGATTCACTGTTACTAACTCAAATGGCACTTCTGGTCATTATGAGTTTGTCAGGATGCCATTTGGACTTAAAAATGCACCCTCGACTTTTCAAAGACTTATGAACACTGTTCTTTCAGGCCTACAAGGCTTACACTGTTATGTGTATTTAGATGACTGCATAGTCTATAGCCATGACCTTGAAACCCATATCCAAAAACTAAAACTAATTTTTGACAAATTTCGGGAATTTAATTTAAAACTTCAACCTGATAAGTGTGAATTTCTGAGACGTGAAGTCTCTTATCTAGGTCATATTATTACCGATAAAGGTGTTGCTCCTAACCCCGAAAAAGTCAAGGCCATTTCCGAATTTCCCGTTCCCAAAAATCCTAAAGACGTAAAGTCTTTTCTTGGCTTAACTGGCTATTATCGCCGTTTTGCCGCCGCTATAGATACTCAAATCGAAGAACATAATGAACCTTTACATTTAACTAAACATAAATTAGTCGCCTGTCCGACATCTCTAGACTTTGATAACTCTATGCCATATTGCGAACAATTATTGTCTTTAGTAGACAATTCTGCTGACTTGCTATCAGCCGAGCGCGAGCTCGAGACCGTGCTTGCTATCGATTCTACTAACAAAATATTATTCTTTTTATTTACTAAAGTTCATCATTATGACGAAACGTCTTATAGAATAATTTATAAAGTTTTAATGAAGTTACGAGATATTGTTATCTCTAAAGATCAATCAGATCTCGCTATCTCAGATTTTTCAGAACCTTTTACAAAATTATCATTTACAAAAATTTATAATATGATTTCATTTATTTTTCATGGCACTAATATTAAAATTCATATCTATAAAAATCAAATTATTTACCCAACCCCTGCCGAGGTTCCTAGAATTTTAAAAGAAAATCACGGTACCACTATAGCTGGTCACCCAGGCATTCAAAGAATGTTTAACAGAATTAGGGCCTCTTTTTATTGGAAAGGCATGCGTTCAGACATTGAAAGTTTTGTTAAAGATTGTGCCCTTTGTAAAATTAATAAGCCATTACGCACTTGTAACAAGGCTCCTATGGTAATAACTACATCCAGTACTAAACCTTTTGAAAGGTTAGCTCTAGACCTTGTTGGCCCTCTGCCTGAGGCTGGACTTCAAAAGTTTAAATTCATTTTAACTCTTCAATATGATTTAACTAAATTTTCTTGCGCTTACCCCATGATCACTTCAACAACCGACGAAGTTGCGCGTAATTTAATTCATTTCTTTTCCTTATTTGGTTTTCCTAAGATGATACTTACCGACCAAGGTACATGTTTTACCTCTGAGTTATTTAAACAATTAACAGATATTCTTAAAGTTAAATCTCTATTTTCTACTCCGTATCATCCACAAACAAATGGCGCGCTTGAACGCAGCCACGCAACTCTCAAAGAGTATTTAAAATCCTTCGTTAATGACAATCAATCTGATTGGCATTGTTATCTCGCTACAGCTATTCTTTCTTATAATACTACTCCACACTGTACAACACAGTTCACTCCTTTCGAGATACTTTACGGTTATAAACCGTCCATCCCTAGTAGTGTTTATGAATCTAATAATGGTACTACTTATCAAGAGTACATTCGAGCTCTCCAATACAGAATGAGATACAGCCGAGAACGAGCTCTCGAAAATATTCTTAAAAGTAAAGAGTCTTCTAAAAATTATTATGATGCTTCAACTAAGAAAATTAATTATAAAACTGGAGATTTTGTATATTTAAAACAGCATCATCGACTCCGCAAAGCATTGTCCCCTGTTTGGAAAGGACCTTTCAAAATTATGAAAGTTCACGATAAAAATAACGTTACTATTTGTGTTAATAGGAAACACGTGAAATATCACGTTAACGAATTAAAACCGGCTTGATAGATTATTATTTATATATTTGTTTCAGGTTTCTACAATTTCGGGCATCTGTTTCAGAGCCACTTATAACTGAAATCATTCACAGTCCAGGAATTTATTTTGACCCGACTTCTGTTGCTTATTTTTATGATGACTACTGGAACGTCGTTACTCATGTCGAGGTCTTGCCCATCAAGCCTTATTTAGAAAAAGTTCAACAATCTATGACTAGTATTTCTTATCTTTGCAAGCAAGCTTCAAGCTTAGCTTATAACGTTGATTGTAAAGACACTTTTAGTCCTTTAGAAATTGTACTGAATGCTGACATACTTAAATCTTCTTCTTCTTCTTCAAATTTAAGAGCTAGGCTCTTGTCGGTGGAGCGTCTTCCACACCTCCCGTTTCCCCGCCAGCTGCTTGACCTCTTGATACGACACGACCCCTATCTTTTCCTTTATTTGATCAAAGTAACTCCGTCTTGGTCGTCCCCTCTCTCTTTTCCCTTCAATCTTGCCTTCAATAATGTTGGTGATGAAGGTGTCGTGTCGTAACAGATGCCCAACCATCCTGCCCCGCCTCGTCTCAATTGTCTTTAACATATTCCTCTCCTCCTTCACTCTTCTCAGCACCTCCTCATTGGTAACTTTGTCCTTCCAGCTAATTCCCTCCATCCTTCGCCAGCACCACATCTCAAAAGCCTCCAATCTCTCTCTATCTCTTTGTGTTAATGTCCACGTCTCACATCCATATAGTGCAATGCTCCAGATGTATGACTTAATAAATCTTTTCCTAATATCCTTTGCCATCCGGGATTTAAATATATGTTTTTTCTTATTATAGGCTGTCTTGGCTATTGCAATTCTGGTTATTATATCAGTGGTACATCTACAATCCTGTGTAATAAATGATCCCAGGTATTTAAATTTATTAACTTGTTCTAGTGTGGTGTTGTCTAAAATAATAGGGCTATGTTTCTTCAACTTTTTCGATGTTACCATGGTTTTGGTTTTATTAACATTTATGCGTAGACTAAATTCTGTAAATACTTGTTTCATTCTATTTAATATTTTTTGCAAATCTGTAGTGTTATCAGCAAGTGCAGCAATATCATCAGCGAATCTTATGAATTGAATTCTTTCACCATTTACTTTAACACCACCATTTTCTGTTTCGATAATTTGTTGTATGGCGCATTCAATAAATATATTAAATATAAGAGGTGAGAGTGGACATCCTTGCCTTACTCCTTGTCTTATCTTTGCTCGTCCTGTCTGATCTCCAATTTGTATAATGGACTCTTGATTTCTGTAAAGCTCATACACAATTCGCCTGTCTCTGTAATCCAAACCAGCTTTCTTTAGCGCACTCATCATCAACTTCCAGTCTACTTTATCAAACGCCTTTTCGAGGTCAACAAATGCAATATGAGTATCGATGTTCAGATCCAATCTTCGGTTTAAAATTAGTTTCAGAGCTAAAATGCCTTCCCTTGTACCCTTTTGCTGGCGGAAACCATATTGGTCCTTACCTATCCATTCTTCGGTTTTCGGTCTTATTCTATTTTGAATTATTTTAAGTAATATTTTGGATACTTAAATACGAATCTTTATTTCACATTATTTCTTTAGAACCTCCGACTCGTTTTAAAAGATCATTAGAGTTCGGTGGTGAAATTTTAAAGTTTTTCTTTGGTACTATGGATGCAGAGGATGCCAGGAAATATGATGCTGCCATCTCTGCTTGTAAACAAAACGAAAACGAAATGTTTTCTTTAATGAAGGATAATATTCATGTTATTCAATCAACGATAAATAATTTTAATGTTTCTATGCGTAAACTTAATGATAACGAAGAAAAAATTAATAATCAAATTATGAAATTAAATTTAGTACTTTCAGATAATGCTAGAATAAATAATAATTTTATAAATGTTGCTAAGATTAACGGATTAGTTAATGTCCTCGAAAGTTCTTTATTAGCTATTTCTAATATTTTAGATGCTATATTAAACTCTATTTTATTTTCTAAGTCTAATATTTTGCACCCTTATATACTTACCCCTTCTAGGTTATTTGATGAATTATCTACTAATAGTAAATCAATTCAGAAAAATGTTGATTTTCCTGTCCCTCTTACCCTATATAATATACATACAATTATTGATGTATCTAAGCTGACATCATATTATTTTAATAAGAAATTAATTTTTATTTTACAAATTCCTTTAATCAACCCTTTGAAGTTTAATGTTTATAAAAATGTAGCTCTGCCTACCCCTCACGATAAAAGTTTCCAAACTTATGCTCTCATTCAACCTACTAAACTTTTCATGGCTGTAACAGATGACAGATTGAATTATGCACTTTTAGATAGCCTAAGTGATTGTAAAACTATTAGTCATGATTATATTATTTGCCCTTTTGTTTCTGTTTTGAGTACAATTAATAATCCTTCATGTGAAACTAAACTTTTAACTGAAGTTACTTTGTCACTTCCGGAAATTTGTAATTCTAAGTTATTATATGGTAATATTAATTTATGGCAAAAATTACATAATGGTAATCATTTATTTATCCAATTTAACTCTCGTAAACTTACAGTAAAATGTTCAAACGAAATTAAGGATTACAGTCTTTCAGGTACAGGTATTTTACATCTTGAAAATGATTGTGTCGCATACTTTCAGACTTTACAGTTTACACCTACTCGTGTTTTTACTTCAACTGTACCGAATCAACTTTCAATCGATTTTGATATTACAGAAGATGACTGTTGTAAAAGAAGTTTAATCAATAATAGTATTCATAGTTTATCTCCGATTTCTTTGTCAAACATAAATTTAGAATCTTTAAATTATGCCTCTCATAAATTAGATCATTTAGAAAATCAGATAAATCAAGCTCAAAACCAATCGCATTTTGTTAAATATGAAACTTATTATTCAGTTACTTTTTATTTTGTAGTTTTTATTATTTTTGGATTTTTACTTTATAAAATATATAAGCGTTGTTTTAATCGTAATCTTAAAAATAAAGATCAGGACGCTTCTAATTGCATTAAAATTTATAATCAATGTTTTAATAAAACTGTTAAAAAGGATGATATTCATACCTCAATTGAACTTACCCAAATTTCAGATGATTCCGAAAATGATCATAAGTCAATTAAAAGCTTGCCTGAACTTTCATTATCTAAAGATAAGTTTGTTACATTTAAGAGATGTGGATCATCCACTCGTAATTTGTCTAATTATTAATTTTAATTTTTCTTTTTATCTTTTTAATATTTTTTAATTGTATACTCACTCACAGGTTTTTCATACAGTTTCACCCTTCATTATTTTTGTATAAAATTTCATCCTTCGGTTATTTTTTTGTATAAACTTCGTCTAAAAGGGGGAGCTGTTATAAATTAAAATACTATTGAATTTAAGCTCTATCAGCATTCGGGGTAATTCCATTGTTTGTTAAATTAAATTAATTATTACTTCATTTTATTTTCTGTCGATCATCATTTTTGAACTTTCATGTTTTAGTGCATAACAGTTTTAGTTAGTCTTACCGTAACCGCCGTGTTGTAAACTTGCCAATATCTAATAAACCATTGTGAGTGTAACAAAGTTTTTTTTAAAAAGTCCCGCGGGAGAGACCCCATAACAGTGCGCTACCGCGCATCAATCTTTACGTAATTATGGAATTTGCTTGTGTGGCGCGCCGACTCTTGGTATATTCCCTACATTACTTTAGGAACTTAGTAATTCGATTATTATTTTATGCTTTTCAGTTTTTTTTTCGGCGGTTTTATTTTTTGATAAAAAGTTTTATTCCATTTCGTGCTTTCGTACAGAGGGTGGGGAAAAACTGCTGTTCAAGTTAACATGTCAACCTGAATATAATCAACCAGCCTCAAAAGTTTAACCTTTTGAACCTACCTATATCCAACAGTGGAAGTATTTTATAAGATGATGACTATGGATGATCACTTTCGTAAAAAGCAGTGATTTTGATTTCTGTGGCAACTATTAATGTGCTTCTTCAATTTCTCCCAACCTATTAGGTTTTCAGGAGTATCCTTGACTTTCCAGTAATTTTTCCATACATAATAGCGTACGAATATACCCCACCTACCACTGTACGAATGTACCCCAAACCAAAAAACCAACACATTAATTCAAAATAAAAAAAACCATTTATCTCTATTCCAAATGAATATAAATAAAATAAGCTACAGAAATAGCTTGAACTTAGTTAATATCGGTTATGCAGTAAAAACAAAAAATATAAGGTTAAATCGTGTTATAGAGCCAATCGGAAAATTACTTAGGCGTCGCGAAATCACGTTTTGTCTAGTCCTGGCGAAGTTGGTGAACTCACTTACCCCCCGCCCCGGGGGAAGCCTATGCCTAATATTAGGAGTCCCACACACAAATACGAGCGTGTCAACGTTATAGGTGTAGGAGATATGGTACGAATGCTCCCTTTGTACGAATCCTCCCTACTTTCCCCTTAATTTCAAGTTTTTAAACCCAATACTTTAGGAGTTTCATACAAACTGTTACACCCTGTATACGGCGTACCGGTTAAGTTATCCCAAAATCCCGTCTTAGTGGGTGCCTACATCACGTAAGGAAGCTACTGTCCAAATTTCATCTTTCTATCTTCAGCGGTTTAGGCTGAGCGTTGATGAGTGAGTGAGTAATAAGTGGTACAGTGGCGGACTAGGAGGCCGTAACAGATTTGTCTATGGTTTCCTCAGCCCTAGACTGTATTACCTACCGTACTACTATAGACTGTATTACCAAAGAACAAGAGCTATTTTGCAATACAGAAAAACCGGAAGTGTTACGCCGACCGTATCCGCCACTGTACATACTCATTCGGATTTTATTTAAGACCGCGTACTTTGAAGCTAATTAGGTATGAGGTGGGGGGCGCCTCGCAGCTGTGACATGCGCGCGTCGAAATGCGGAATGTCGCGGCAGTTTTAAATTTTATTACTTTTCATACTAGCCGAAGTTAAATCGAGATGTTTATACCTACCGCACAATTTTTCTTTCCGATTTTCGTTTCTGCTACCAAGAATTTGCGTTTAGGTAAGGTATTTGTAATAACGAGTTTTTTTAAACCCTCTGAGAAATAGGTATAAAACAGATTTCTTAATTCTGAAAAATATAGATGTAGTATTTAGTTTAGACAAGTTATTAAAAAGTAACAAGATCTAATGAATTTCACTCTGTAGAAATAAATATCAAAGTAAACCCTTTTTGTAGTGTTTTCTCAATATAAATAAAACACCACTGGTTGTTTTAATTTTAAACAAATAACGATATACCTAGTTTGAGTTGATAACTTTTTTTATTTGGAACTAAAATCACACCCTAAGGCCTCCTTTACGAAGACGCGGCGTGTTGTGCGGGATGTCGTGTGGGCTCCGACGCGGGCGCCACCACGGGTGCCGCCACCACGGGCGCCGCCGCGGGAGCCGACGCGTTTCCTTATACGATATCGAACATAGGCTTATGCGCGTCTCCGTAAACGGTCTCATACTATTGCTATAAATTTGATTTGGGCGCAGCACGCCCCGCACGACGCCCCGCGCAACGCCCTGCGTGATCCTAAATGCGGCCTAAGGGTGGATAAAATAGGGATGGCTTTTTATTCACTCACAGATTGTATTGCCATATTGTAATTTACATGAGAACTGCTCGCATAAGTATATATATATTTTTCATATAAATGTAAATTGTGACATTCCTCCAACCTTTTTGTAACCAAACTTATTTTTGATACTGTTTCTTTTTAATTTATTAAAGAAGATTTTAAAATTGACATTGTTACCTTTCATAAAGACTTCTGTTAACTAGGCAGTTCATCTCAGCCGCTGTACACATTAACACGCATTCATTTTCTTGTAAATAGTGTACCTAACCATGTGTAAATATATCATCCCTTCTTCAACCTCTGGATTTATTTCTACTGCAGGCGGGCGGACATAGGAGTTCTCTAAATTGGCGATTGGATTACAAAAACCGCAAAATTTTCACCACCCGTCCCACCAGTTCCATTGTAAGTGGCGACTACCTGCCTTCTTCTGGAGGACTCCAAGCACCTCGCCGACTAATATAATAATCATCATCATCATCTCACACGATAGCGTCCACTGCTGGACGTAGGCCGCAACCTTCACCAGGTTAATTTTTTTGTGTGCTCACTCCACAGTATTTCATCTTACTGTTGTTATCGTTAGGAATGAATAAGTTTCGAGTAGTTGTAGTCCAAATTACTAAAAAGTAACTATAGTTACTAAAATAATGACTAGTAATTTATAAATTTCAGGCCGAGTTACTGCGCTTTTCGTTATTGTGCATTTTTTTCCCCCGTAGGAATTAAGAAAAGTTTGTTCGAGAGAGTTGTAGATCTTAAATTGCTGATTCCGAATATGTATATAACTCAATTTCGACCAAAACCCTAGTTACTGTGGTTATCACAAGGACGCCAGCATTCTTACTTTGACTGTCACTTGACTTGAAGAACTCTTTGTACAAAACAAAAACATGAATATCTAACAATCTGCGAAAATTTAAGAAAACTTATAGTTCCAGGTTCCGTAGACTATTTCGAGCGCGTTTTTAACCCCCGAACGAAAATTCAGAGAGGGGTGTTAAAATTTTAACGTGTGTATTGGTCTGTCTGTCTGTCTGTGTATCTGTCTGTGGCATCGTAGAGCCCAAACGGCTGAACCGTTTTCGTTTAGTTTTTTTGTATCATAGATAATTTCAGGCCGAGTGTTCTTAGCCATGTCTGATGAAGATCTGATCAGCGGTTTGCAGATAATCAGCTATTTTCTATGTGATGAGGGGATCTAACTAGCTTCCATTTGTCCGAACGATTTGAAATTTGGTACCATGTTAAATCTATGATATTGAAAATATATGGTAAGGTAACCATGACCTGATCTGCAGTTTAAAGATGATCAGCTCTTAAATAATGGATGAGAGGATCTAACTATCTTCCATATGTTCTATCGATTTGAAAATTGGTACCATGTTACATCTATGATATTGAAAGTATATGGTAAGGTAAACATGTCCTGATCTGCAGTTTGAAGATGATCAGCCATTAAATAGTGGATGAGGGGATCTAACTATCTTCCATATGTCCTATCGATTTGATATTTGGTACCATGTTACATCTATGATATTGAAAGTATATGGTAAGGTAACCATGACCTGATCTCCTGATTCTAACCTGGGTGTGAAATTGAGCATGGTGCCGGGATGATTGTGCTCCAGTACGTGGTACAAGTTGCCCAGTGGTCCGGCGGCGGCGGTCAGGGCGCCGGCGGTGGCGGCAGCGGTGGTGGCGGCAGCGGCGGTGGCGGCAGCGGCGGCGGCGGTGGCGGCAGCGGCGGCGGCGGTGGCGGTGGCGGCGGCGGCCGGGGTCGCTGAGACCTGGCTGCCCACCGCGCCACTGCTCGTGATGTCTTTCATTGTGAACTTTAGTTTTGCTGCAATGCACACGAACGTAACTTAAACGAGGCTGTAAAGATCCGCAGATAAGGTATGTATGAAGGTCCAAATACCTATTGGTCTCTGCGCTGTCGATCCGACAGACCAATTTATCAATGTTTTAGAAAGACAACGAAATAAATATTAAATAAACAAAAAAGCTATACCTACCTACCTCTATATCATATTCCGAGGTTTTTATAACAACAACCGGATCACGTCCACGACTAAGGTGCAACAAGGACAATGCTCACATAGTTTCAAAGCGCCTCTCCATTCTCTCCATACCGCTCAACAGAATGTGAACGAATTGGACAGTCGCTTTGGAATATTACGAGCGATGTCACCTTAGTTGTGCTCCAGCTGCATGGAAGGTTGACATTCGCAGTCTGTGCTTTGAGTTTACTCTCAAGTTTGAACTCGATATGGCAGTTCTCGAGTAAGTACAGATTGTCCTGGATCGGGACGTTTTAGCGAGCGAATACTCACCACCGAATTTTTTGTTTGGTTAAAATTGATAAGAGCGGAGAACGAGTTAAAGGTTAAAGTTGACACTTTGGAGTGCTACTCCGAATTCCGACTCGACTGATAAAGTAGTCTTAGTATCTCAATGCAACTTACTGGTATCAATGGGTAATATTTTTCCAGCAGTTTCATAAAGCGTGTCCGAGGTCCAGAAGTGAGGCACGCGCACGAAGAGCTTGCCGGTGTCGCCGGGCAGCGCGAGCCCGAGCCGGTGCAGCAGCTGCAGCACGCGCAGGTCGCGCGCCGCGCCCGCCTGCGCGCAGCTCCACGCCACCAGCGGCACCCCGGCGCCCACCACTGCGACACTCACACGCTCTCAAGCTCACACCTCTCACACGTCACCCACGGCCACGGCTGTCTCTACTCTAGCTCTAGCCATAGCTACACACTTCAATATAGGCGAGACGATTTTTTTTTTAATCCTCTTCCGTAATGCTCGAGCTCGAATACATTTATTAATAACACAATCTAGTTTAAAGGATTTTCATTCCATTTTTATAATATTTTTTCAACAGCGGAGGAAAACCATCTATTTATGTAATATCCTAAGTTATCCATCCGACACATTAAGTAGGTAGGAGGATTAAAAAAAAAACCGTCTCGCCTATTGTAGAGTCCGCGCCAGCCAAGTCTGCGCGCGACTGGGGACGCCTCTGTATACGTAGGTTAGGTACTTCAACCGCCATTCAAAACAAAATTGCTATTTGACTGACAGACTGCTTTAGTTCAATTTCGCGTGCAGACTTAGCAGCCACGCAGTTTAGGCACATTATAATGCACCATAATATAATAGGTAGGTACGTAGGTACTAATGGATAAGGAGGTGGGTAGCATTTCGGTAAAGTACTTGCACCTTGCACGGAATCCACATCACGGTGGGTTGCAGTTTAGGTCAGTACGAATTGATTTGGTTCAGTAAAATTTTGTCCTATGTCGCTGCGTTTTCGCGTTACAGCGGATTGAACTTGTCAAAAAAAAAAACTATGCTAAATCATTTGCACGTGTCTGCCTTTGGGGTTCATGGTTACAATCATCTTGAAACTAAATAAAATCGAAAAGGCAGACAATTAGGGCTCTGCGTTTTCATGGGACGGAGTTGTAAAAATGTAAAAAAAAAAAACTATGCTAAATCATTAGCACGTGTCTGCCTTTGGGGTTCATGATTACAATCATCTTAAAAACCAAGAAAATCGAAGAGACAGACACTTAAGAGCTCTGCGTTTTCATGGGAAGGAGGTGCAAAATGTAAAAAAACACTACTAAATCATTTGCTCTCGATTCTAATTGTGATCATTCGATTCATTTGGACTCCCTGGATAAAAAAAAACCATTTGGCAGACACTTTGCTCGCTGATTTTTAGGTTGTACGACTGTTTGAAATTCACGGAATCAATGCAATGCGTGTATTTTATCTGATAAATAGGATTCCTTATAGTTTTAATTCCGTCATACGTTTACAGGATGACTATATAATCATTAGCCCCAGAGGCAGACAATGTGCAAATGATTTAGTATAGTTTTTCTTATTTTTACATTTTTGAAACTTTGTCAATTAAAAACGCAGGGCCACCATGTTGGCAGACTATTTTTCCGAGGTCCTTTTTATTGTTTTTATTCAAACTATACACGTCTGCCAAGCGTGCAAATTATTAGAACATACAAAGTCACTTCTTTTTGGCTTATATAATTTATTTTTCCATAAAATATACACAAAAGCAAACTGTCTTCTTGACTAGCAATTCACAAGTAAGTACACGTAACTAGGGAAACTAAAACTTCACATGTCAATATTTCTTTGAATACAGAACAAACCAAATTCTCAACACTTGTCCTTAAGCAAAAAATATTTACACAGAAAACATAATAATAAAACAATCAAAAATAAACTAAATTTACAACCCTGTCTAATTTGAAAAATTAGTCAATCCTAATTGGTCTACGTATTTTATAGTTTTATCTTTACTCAACGGCTTAGTAAGTAAGTCCGCCATCATGTCATCAGTTTGTAGGTATACCAACTTGATAACATTCTCGCTAACAATGTCTCTTATAAAATGATGCCTAACATCAATGTGTTTAGTTCGCGCGTGGTACATAGAGTTAACACAAAGCTTTTGTGCCGACTGACTGTCATTATAAACTGTTACGCTATCTATAGGTAACTCCTAAACTCTCAAGTAAGAAACTTCGGATAAATAAAGCTTCCTTGCACGCATCAGATAGAGCCATATATTCCGCCTCTGTGCTTGAAAGAGCAACCGTTCTTTGTTTCCTACTCTCCCATGAAACAATGCAATTAGCTATTTTAAAAACAAAACCCGTGACCGACCTACGATCAACCTCGCAAGCTGCCCAGTCTGCATCAACGTATGCATCAATGGTCATGTCTCCTTTCTTATACGTAATACAGTGATCTAAGGTACCTTTGAGATAGCGAAGCACTCGTTTCGCCGCTATCAAGTGCACCTCTGAGTGTCAATCGTTAAATTGACTTAAAGTACTTACCGCGTGCGCTATGTCAGGTCTGGTACAGATGGCGGCGTACATAAGGCAACCAATCAGCTGCCTATACTCAAACCTCTCATCATTATTTTCAGCTTTGGTTAGTTTAAGCCCCGTCTCCATTGGAGTGCTAACTGGCTTGCAATCCGTCATGTGGAACCTTTCCAGAACATTCTTAATATAATTTGTTTGATCTAAAGTGATCAGCCCGTTGCTCTTACAAATTCTCATTCCCAAAACGTGGGCTGGTCCCAAATCTTTCATTTCAAATTCCTTCATCAGCTGGCCCTTAATCGCTAACTTTTCGTCTTGATGAGTGGTGAACAGCATGATGTCATCAACATATAAAGCAATGATGGTTATCTTACCTTCCCCCCCATGCTTTATATAAACGCAAGGTTCCGAACAAAATTTCTTGAATTTCAAAGTCTCAGTTAAAGATTTGTTAATCTTTTCATACCAACTTCTCGATGCTTATTTTAACCCGTACACAGCTTTGTGTAGACAAAGTACTTTGTCTGGGAACTCTTTACTCTTATACCCCTTCGGCTGTTCCATGTAAATAACTTATTTGAGATCACCATTCAGGAAAGCAGTTTTGACGTCCATGTGATCTATCTCCATGTCCATCTGAGCACCAAGGGCAAGAAGCATTCGGATCGTTGAGTATCTGACTACAGGTGAAAAGGTATCATTATAGTTCACTCCATATCTTTGAGTGAACCCCTTAGCCACTAACCTTGCTTTGTTCCTCAAAACTTCTCCATTCAATCCTCGTTTAATTTTAAAAAGCCATTTGCATTTGACAGGTTTCTGTCCTTTGGGTAATTCAGTCAGTGTCCAGCACTGGTTGTCGAGAAAGGATTGGTACTCGTCCGCCATCGCTTCCTTCCACTTGTCTGCGGCTTGACCTCCAAGAGCCTCCTCCACAGTGGCTGGCTCGTCGCTACAAGCTGCAGCTTCAGCACACAAGACAACATTCTCTACCTCATCAGACTCTGATAAGTAATTGGTATCAGATGAATCAGCTGACGATGGTACATAGGTTTCATCTGATGAATTGTCTTGCTCGGGGCTACTTGCTGATGAAAGTGTGTCGTCGCCTGTCTCCGTACTCTCGGCATGCGAGTCATTGAGCACATTTTCTGCAGGTACATAATTAGGCTCTGGCTCGAAACTTGTATCTGTAACTATTGGAATACTGTGATTATAATCATCAACTTCCTTATGTTGAAAATAATTTTCAATAAAAAACCACGTCTCTTGCTTTTATGCATTTCTTCGAGTCCAAGTCCAGTAATCGATATCCTTTGGTTTCCTCGCAATAACCAACGAAGATATACTTTTTACATCTAGCATCAAATTTCTTTCGGTTATGTGTAAGAGCATATGCTGCACATCCGAAAATCTTCAAATGATCTATGCTGACCTTCTTGCCTGACCACTTCTCCTCAGGGGTCATGCCCATCACCGCCTTAGTTGGTGAGTGATTCTTTAAGTAAACAGCTGTACTTACCGCTTCACCCCACAATTCCTCACCAAGTCCTTTCCTGCTTTCTCAACGATGGTCCTATTTGCTCGCTCCGCCAACTCCGTTTTGTTCGGGTGTGTATGGGACTGTTGTCTCGTGTCTGATTCCATTCTCGTTTAAAAACCTCTGAAAATTCACATTAATGTACTCTCCGCCATTATCACTGCGCAGTACCTTAATGTTTCTGCCAGTTTCATTTCCCAAGTAGCAACCGATAGATTTAACTGAGTATTGAAGATTTCTTGAAGGCAACATGGCTAATTCCAGCTATTGCCTTGGCCAAAACTATTATGTCCCTCAAGATATCCCTAAGACTTGCTTGGAGGGTCAGTTAAGAAAAAGTGGGCACGGTATTTAGGAGAATACGAAGGGGGAGTTAATACTACTGCTAAATCATACTTTAACCTTACATAAGCAATTGGGATTTAATAGGGTTTTCCAGATTCCTTAACTAAGGTTTCGCGATATCTTGAAGTTTAAGTAAAGGCAGCAAAATAGATTTAAATGCAAAATTAAAACTGTTTTATAATCTATTTCACTAATGCAATTTTTGCTAAGCGAAGAAAAATTTAAAACGTTTTCAATTTAAGTAATCATAATAAAGAAAATATGGTTAACATTTTATGCTACAACACAAGAACTTACTTAGTGGTAAGAATTTGTAAACTATAAGTAAATATGACAATTAGAAATCAGTTTTATTTCGTCGTAAGCAATAAAAATCTTAAACGCATGATCATTTATCGTGTAAAATCGATAGAAAGAGCCATAAAACAAACGGGCTTTCGAAATAGCTTGAAATAACAATAAAATAAAGAATAATTGTATATGGAATAAAAATAAAGTTATCATTTATGTCATTAATATTACCTTTTCTCATCACATTATCACTTATTTCTTCAGTAAAAACTATTACACTAGTC
This sequence comes from Euspilapteryx auroguttella, assembly GCA_951802225.1. Lineage (NCBI taxonomy): Eukaryota > Metazoa > Arthropoda > Insecta > Lepidoptera > Gracillariidae > Euspilapteryx > Euspilapteryx auroguttella. The sequence continues at coordinate 8,327,011 of OX637642.1, read as the reverse complement.
ACATTTAACTGAAATCCACACTTTTTTCACGATATCACTTCGATTTTGTTTTGTTGTTCTGTTTTCTAAAAGTTCAAAATGGCGTATAATCTTGTTTTACTTGACGAAATCTGAATTTAGAAAAGTAAGGATTCAAAAGGGTAGTTGAGTATCAATTAAATCAAAGATTAATAAGTTCGATTTGAAATAATGCTATTTTAGAAATGTTTTACTCAAAAACGATTTCCTCAAATCTCACTTAATACTTAATCGTTTTACTAAATCAAACGTAAGTAACATTTAAATCTCACAGTATTAAGTGATCCTTTAGTTTGATTAAGTAAATCCTCAACGATTTAAGTGATACTTCCGATTGATTTCATGAATACTATTCTGATTTATTTGATCCTTTACTTTGATTTCTTAAATCAAGATTTCTTATCGCCGCCTCCGTGCTTGAATGTTCAACTTCCATTTGTTTACTGTTCAGGAGAAGGTTTTTTTTACTTATTATCAAACGAGATGTTTAGTTTCAGGAATGATAAAGCCATATTTATAGTTTTTAGTCTAATATATGAAATTGCCAATAAATTTGTTTACGATGCTGTGATTTTACGTATTTTATCATACTTTTAAAATGGAGGTTGAACAAAACTGCGAATAAAAATGTTCGTTCATGGAAATACAACACTCCTGCCATGGAGATAGCACAGTGTTCCTTAAAATTGTTGCGTGCTTGTTTGTCCAACCTCCTAATACCATATACAGGATGATTAAATTACTTCGTAAAAAAAATTGTTTTTAGATGAAGGAATAAGAAATTAAAATCAAGAAATAAAAAAAAAAAATTAAGACAAGTAATAATAACATAAACATAACGAAATGATAAAATATACCTACTTAATTATTGTTAAAAATTTGGTTGTTGTGTTGAACCATTGTGAAAGACAGACAAAAGGACTATCAAACAGAATTAACATAATAATGTACTTAATTCTCAACCGTTTTATTACAAAGTGAATTTATTAACATCCTGTATCAGTACGTTTAAGTTTCTATTCGGAAATGAACATTATTAAAAAGTACTTATTGCTCGAAAGTCGCCAAAGTACGCCTTTTGCTTGTTTTGAAATTGGTACTCGCCATCCTGCTGCAGCTTTTAACGTTACTCGCAGTTAGTTTTCTTAGTTTTGAACACAAATTAATTTATTAGGTTTTTGCAAGCAATCTAAAGGAGCAACCAAGTTCATCACAGAAAAAACAAAATGGCCGGGTAGCGTGACGTACTGTGCTGTGATAGGTTGGCCGGCTGGAGTTTGAACACTCAAGCACGCAACAAATATTTCGATGCGGGACTTTGGGTAATGCTGTGGAGGTTGGCTAAACAAGCACGGAATTTTTGTTAAGATGATGTGGGCTTCAAAATTTAAAACGTGAAATTTATTGTATTTTTTCTAGGAAAAGCCTTTTTTCACTTGACCTTCTGGACCTAAATTACATCGTTAACAATCCTGCATCAAAAAGTCATTTTCGACCAAAATGGAGTTTGAACACTTAAGCACGGAGCCGACGTTATCTCACAGTATTAAGTGATCCTTTAGTTTGATTAAGTAAATCCTTAACGATTTAAGCGATACTTCCAATTGATTTCATGAATACTATTCTGATTTATTTGATCCTTTACTTTGATTTCTTAAATCAAGATTTCTTTGTTTTGCAACAGAGTTAGTTTTTCTAATACCAAGTGTAAGTGTTGAAAGTGATAGACGTATGCAATATTATTAAACACATAAATTAGATGTTTATGTACAATTGTGTTTATCAGAATGCATTACAAGGTTGTACAAACGAATTAATATGATCTATGTTTGTGGCTGGCATGTTGGCGATTCGGGTAGGAAGTGACGTGACTTGGCTATGTCTATATGGCAGAATTTAAAAGGATAATTTCGAATTCAAGCTTTTGTAAGTATTCATCACTTCCGCTTATAGTTCCTTTCGCAAAATGACTTTTTTTATAGTGTCCCTTTTGTACATGTAAACTTGAGCTAGTGGAGAAATGGTCATTTTTCGAACGGGTCATTTTGCGAAAAGCACATTTTGCGAAAAGGACGTTTTGAGAATTCTTTAAAAGCGTTATGGTTTTCAAAGAAAGTTATTAGGTATGTTTTTTTTGGTGTTTTAGCAATAAAGTGCATTTAAACAACAACAGAGCTTGCATATAAAGTCAAGTGTGTGTGGCTAGTATTTCTATCAGACCATTCTGCTCACACTTGTGGCAAAACAAAAACTGTTGTAATAATTTATTTCACTGTCTTTTGCTGCTTTTTAAGAACCACAAAAGAAAATACCATAAGAAAATCAGCAATGGTTTTCAATGCTGTCATATCATCGAGTTATCATATTTTGTTTAGCTAAGAAAGCTGTGTTAGAGCTAGTTCGGAAAATATATATAAACTACCTGCATTGGCAACCTAATACTTTTAACTTATTTAAGTGTATCAAATACTTATTCAAAGACTAATCATACAAAATGTATTATGCTAAACGAGTCCGTGATCGTAACTACCTACCTACTTTGCATCGATTAAGAGTGAAAGGCCCTACAATTTAGACCCATAATGCACCGTTCGCAAATATTTCTTCGAAACTGTCTACAAAAAATAAAAGCAAAAAGGACATTACGACAAAGGTTTTTTCGATGTGGTACATTTTGAGAAAGGGTCATTTTGGGAAAATACAATTTTAGAAAGGGACATTATGTAAAAGGAAAATTATGGGAAAGGGACATTTCTGTGTTAAAGGTTATTTTTTTAATTTTTCAACGTCTTTGCTAATTTAATTTTTCTCCATCTTGTACAAACCGTCCCTCTAAATCAATTATTACTTATAAAATAATAATTAATACAAAATTTATTTGTGTTTTGCCTAGCAAAAACTGATTTGAGGACAAACGTCTTAATATGGCTTTTAGTTTGGATAGCAAATCTTTTTTTTATTAGTGCGACTGTATAAGTCGAACAACTATCCCTTAATTATTTAATTCAGTTTACAAATAATGAGAGTTGAGTGAAAAGAGAGTTTTATGGTTTATCTGAAACCTTAATTAATACTGAATAGGTTTCAGATGATTTAACTACGATTTGTATAATCTTTATTTTCTCAAAAAGCGGTATTGGAATACTATATAGCCTTTAAGAAATATGTGACTATATGAAATCGTTTTTTATTTAGTTAAATCACAATACAGGCACTGTTAAGATATATGCGATTTAAACAAAATTCTTCAGTGCTACTTGGGTTTTAACTAAGGCTTTAAAAGTTTTAAAAATCCCAAAACATTCATCCTTATTTTTTAAAAGATAAATAAAAGTTTTTCGTGAAAAATCGTCAATAAAAGTCAAAAAATATCTAGCGCCACCAAGCGACTTTTGTGGCATAGGCCCGCAAACATCGCTGTGGACTAAACCCAAGATAACATCAGACCTACTATATGACTTCTTAGGAAACGGAAGTCTTGTTTGTTTGCCCTCAATGCACGCAACACAAGCTTCTACATCTTTGCTAACAAAAGTAATACCTAAAGCCATACCTTTTTTGAGAAGCTGCATGCTTCTTGCATTCAGATGTCCAAGCCTCCGGTGCCACACATCCACGGATGATTCGCTTGTGCTCGGTTCACAACTATCCTTCGAACTGACCTCTAAACCAATGACAGCTATGTCACCTGAACTGTTATAATTTACTTGTGGTGGATAGTGAGAACTTGGAGATGGAATAGACGTCTCTACCGAGGACGATAAAAAGGCTTGGCCTTTCGTAGGTACATAAAACGTAAATACCGTTGTTGTTAAATGCTTTGGCAACAAGAACTTTTGTGTTTTTGTTAAAAATTGTACACATATCATTATCAAAAACTACTTTTAAGCCTTTTCGAATCATAGCTCTAACCGACAACAAATTAGCGGATAAATTAGGTACAAATAAAACTTCTGTTATTGTTGTGACACCGTCTTCCAGTGACATTTTGACGTTTCCTGTTCCGTTGACATAAAGTTTTTCTCCATTGGCGACGCTCACAGACAATTTAGTTTCTGGTCTGTAATCAAGCAAAATATTTCTCTTATTACACATGTGATGCGATGCGCCTGAATCTACAAACCATGCTTCACTTTCTACGCATGATGTTAATGCAGACACAAGAATTGCTTTACCAGAAACTTCATTAGACTTCTTTTTCGGGCAGTCACGAATGCGGTGTCCAGGTTTTCCACACCCAAAACATTGGAAGATTTTCTTTACAGGTAGCGCTGTACTCATGTCGTCGGATCTCCCCCTTCTTCGAGTATATTCTTGCAGAAGTATATTCTTTTACCTTCACATATTCGCTATCGAGCTTTACGTTGAAACTTTCGATCGCCATGATGAGTGGGTCATAATCTTCACTCAGCCCACTAAGCATCACTACTGCCACTAGTTTGTCGTCTAGCGGTGACTCGATGTCTCTTAGTTGTTGTGCAAGGTTATTCACCTGTCCCAAATATGCCTCCATAGTGTCGAAATCTTTCAATTTCATGATGAACAAAGACCTTAACAAACCCAGTCTTCTGCAAAGGCCTTTATCTTCGTAGGCCCTTTGTAGATTTTGCCAGGCTTCGTTAGCCGTTTTCGCATTCCGAACATGGCCTATTACATTAAGCTCCACTGCCAAACATATACGGGCCAATGCTTTGAGTTGCACTCTATCCTTTTCATCTTTGACTTCCTCCACTGCACTCCAAAGGTCCTCATGCACGAGAAGCATTTTCATGGTAAACTTCCATGTGTTATAATTATCCATGCCTCGTAACTTCTCTACAGCATTACTTATCGAACTGGAGTGCGAGGAAATGGCTGCGACTCCCTTAACAGCGCCTTCTGCGTCTTTGGGATCATCGCCACTCGACATGCTCACTGCTTTACTTACTGGTATTCTTTAAATTTGGAAATATGTGCCAATGATACGTTCTTTATATGTTAGCAGATGGCCCATAACCTATTAGAACATACAAAGTCACTTCTTTTTGGCTTATTTAATTTATTTTTCCATAAAATATACACAAAAGCAAACTGTCTTCTTGACTAGCAATTCACAAGTAAGTACAAACACAAAACACGTAACTAGGGAAACTAAAACTTCACATGTCAATATTTCTTTGAATACAGAACAAACCAAATTCTCAACACAAATATATATATTTTTTTAAATCATAAAAATAAATTAAAAAATTAATAACTACAAAAGTCAGAGCCCTAGAAGTCTGCCTCTTCGATTTTACGTGTTAACAGGATGGCTGTTATCATCAGTCCCAGAGGCAGACACGTGCAAATGATTTAGTAGAGTTTTTTTTTTTACATTTTGGAAACCTTGTCAATTGAAAACACAGGGCTTCTATATTGGCAGACGCGGTCCTTGATGTTTGTTAGGGTATTATTATCGCTATTAATAGCGTCTGCCAAGCGTGCTTATTATTTAGAAAATTTGCTCGCCACCTCCTTATCCATAAGTACTTACCTAATTTTAGTTTTTATATCATCATATACTTAGTTATTTATTGTGTGATACTTGTTGCACATCTTAAGTAGTCATGAATTTTATATTACTTTATGGATTTTCAATGTGTGATTTTTATTACTTTATTGATTATCAATGAGGACTTTAAACATATTACTTTTTGTTACACTAACTTATGTGTACAATTTTAACAAATAGACTGCACAAAACGATTCGGTCTGTGGGTAGTTTTGGGTTTTCTGGTTAGTTAGTGGCATTAAAACTAAAAGAAAAAACGTAATATGAAAACTTACGCAGGCAGTGATAAGCTGTCGGAAGCATGATGGAAATTGAATTAGACTTCTTCTTTAACAACTCTAGACGTTGTTGTTGTTTTTCCGGTTGTGCATACAGCGCCTTCTTGTCTAAGTAAATTCTAACGAAACAGACATCTAGTAGTACATTCTGTACCCACTGAAGGAACTCCTGCTTCCCGTCTTGGATCAGCAGTTTACAGAGCTCCCCGATCTCTTGGTCCCGGGTCTCTTTCGTCATCGGGAGTGTTTTAAAACTCTTGTCACTCTCTAATATCAGCAACTTGTCAATCTCTTCCTTGTCGATGATGCTTTGCCTGTAGAGCTCCGTTATCACAGAGTATCTGGATTTGATGACACCATGATCATTGAACATTCTCACGATGTCTCCAATAAAGTCGGCAGCAGTGTTGCATTGCAAGTAGTTCCAGTTGAGCGTCGACAACTCTTTATCTGTCCACCTAGACAAACAATCTCATTATGTACAGCGTACCTATAAATTATTTCACACCTAAGAGCTAAAAAAAAAGTCTTACTTATTTTGTTTGAATAAAGTTGAAGTGAAGCCTCCTTAGTAGTAGGAACTGTATGCCTGGCTAATAATACATTAGTCCGCGCCTTTTTGATCACTGATCAGTAATCGAAATCCGCACCATATATGCTATTCCCTAGCTCCCGGAAGGCTTTAAAAAATGTTTTTAGGTTCTGTAGCTATCTCAAAAGGGAAAATGGGAAAGGGAACACTAAAGCTGCATCTCCGTGGATTACGGCATCGGACGGAATCGCATTTTTCAATTGTCAAACGAAAATACATCTTGTACACAGGGTTTAAAGACAATCCCGTTAATCATAAAAAATTAAGAGCATTTTAGTTATTTGACTTTATGTCAATTTAGACTGGATGCCTCGTATTTACCATACAAGTAACCTCCAGACTTCCAGAAAAGCTATTTTAAACCTATTGTATCTTTAAGAATAATACCTACGGTTTGTTTCGGGCACCGTCGGTATGCCGACGTATGCGGCGTATGCCAAGCCGAAACAAATGCCCACAGTCGAGCTGCTATCATTGACTTTGTAATCTTTGTTTGTAGACTTTGTAGTCTATCTTTATAAGTAATAAAGATAGACTTTAAACCCTGAATAGGAAGGTACAAGATTTATTTTCGTTTAAAAATTGTAAATCCAATTCCGTCCCATGCCGAGTGATGCCGAGCGATACCGGCGATGGAGATGCAGCTTTATAAGACACTCGTGCGTCTGTCCGTCTGTGTAGTCTGAAAGAACCCAGAAGTGTAGGCATAAATCCTACAAGCCCTGTAGGTCCGGGCGTAAGAATAGGTCTACGGTATGCCCTGCCTGTCGTAAGAGGCGACTAAAAGGGGTCTTTGGGGTCGTTGGTGTGAAGAGCGGGGGCCCAACACACTCATCAAACGGCCCTGAGATGGGCGGCGGCACAACTTGTGGCACTGTGCCGCCGCAGCTCCAAAGGCGAGCCGGGGAGGGAATAATATGCCCTCCCCGAGCATGAAGCTAATAGTAGCTGAGCGTGGGAAGACTTCGGACGCTATAATGTGTGGTTCCCGGGGTTCTTCCCAAAAGCGCCAAGACGGCCGCCGAGGGGTTTTAGTGGGTCCGAGCCCCACATACCCCCGACGCTCCCCCGAGCGTCGGGAAATGCGATAGGCATTTCCCCTCGTAAAAAAAAAAAGGCATAAATCCTACAGGTACTTATAAGTGTCAGGAAAAAAGTGTGATATAAAATAGTAGATTGTATCAATAGCAAAGTAACATTTTTACAACGAGGGCGCTTTTTTGAATCAAGAGCGAAGGAGGGATTCTAGAGTAGAATCCCGAGCCAAGCGAGGTATTCTTTAGTAGAATCCCGTACGAAGCGAGGGATTCAAAGTACGTCGCCCGCGCCAAAAAAATATTTGCTTCCGTGTGTTACACTCTACTTTTCATCACTATCTATTAGAAAATTATACATTATATTGTTATAAATTATATTAAGGGCCATAGAACAGATAAAGTAGCGCCACCCGCGAAAAAAATGTATATCTTCTAAACTAAGGCAAATATCAAAAATGTGAAAGAGTACTTATTCCACTAGATAATGCAGCATATTATTTTTAGGGCACTGTTGTATATCCGTTAGGTTAGAGACCTAACAAAGCTACACAGTGTTGCTAAAAACGGCCACTTTTGGCAACAATCATTAGCTTTCTTCGGTATTGAACCTAAAAGTACAAAACAACAACAAAAAAAAGTAAAACAGTGCCCTAAAAATACTAGGCAGCATTATCTAGCTAGTGGAATACTGTTTCACATTTTTTATATTTGCCTTAGTTTAGAAGACATTAATTTTTTTCTCGGGTGGCGCTACTTTAGCTGTGCTATGGCTCTTAACATTCGAGAAGTTTTCGGGGTTATAGATTAACCATCACATTTCTTGTGTCATTTCTACTACTTTTAGGACTTAATTCTTACTTTCACTGTCACTTGACTTGAGGAACTCTTCGTACAAAGAGTACAAAACAAAAACACGAATTTCTAACAATACGAGATTTTTTTCTAAACTTCGTTCCAGGTTCCAGTAGGTAGACTAGTTCGAGCGTTCGCGGGGCCGTCTACCAGCCAGTTCCAAATTCAAAAAGTGTGCCTAAAAAGTGTATGAAAATCCTTTGAAGGCGGTTTGTTGTGGTTGTACGATTTTTATGTAAGTATAGCAACACTCCCTTCTTGTGTGTGTGTGTGTGGATTTGCGTCACTTAGTCATCCTATTTTGTGTTCTGTTTAATTAAAAATGAATTACTTAATTTCACTTGTTTAGCTTGGGGGTTAAAATGAATACGGTAAGCAATATAAAGGTAGCCATTCTTGCGGATCTCCGCGACACTACAGTATCTACTAAGAAAACTTTGTACAAAACAAAAACATGAATTTCTAACAATCCATGAAATTATTATAAAACTTAGTTCCAGGTTGCAGTAGACTAGTTTGCGAATTTTTTATTTGATTTCTCTTTTTTTTCATCCAGTCAGGACGGCCCGCGGGGCCGGCCGTCGACCGGCCAGTACCATTTCAAAAAGTGTGCCTAATAAGTGTATGGAAATTCTTTTAAGGCGAGCTAACGGGAATTAAAAATTACTTTAGGCCCCGCTATGAGTCTCCTATAGAAAACAACAACTTTAGGCGCATATAAAGGGGACTAAAGTAGTCTTTTTCGAATAGAGGTGTGATGAAAAATAAATACGAATGTTTGGTCAACAACATGAAGTCGTGTATTAATTAACCCCTAAACGAAAATTCAGAGGGGTGTTATAATTTTAACGTGTGTATGTCTGTCTGTCTGTGGCATCATAGATAATTTCAGGCCTAGTGTTCTTAGCCATGTCTGATGAAGACCTGATCAGCGGTTTGAAGATCATCAGCTCTTTTCTAGGTGATGAGGGGATCTAACTAGCTTCCATAAGTCCGTTCGATTTGAAATTTAGTACCAGGTATCATGTATGATATTGAAAGTATATGGTAAGGTAACCATAACCTGATCTGCAGTTTGAAGATGATCAGCTCTTAAATAGTGGATGAGGGGATCTAACTATCTTCCATATATCCTATCGATTTGAAATTTGGTACCGTGTTACTTCAATGATATTGAAAGTATATGGTAAGGTAACCATGACCTGATCTGCCGTTTGAAGATAATCAGCTCTTAAATAGTGGATGAGGGGATCTAACTATCTTCCATATGACTATGTCTATGTCTTATCGATTTGAAATTTGGTACCGTGTTACTTCAATAATATTGAAAGTATGGTAAGGTAACCATGACCTGATCTGCCGTTTGAAGATGATCAGCTCTTAAATATTATAGTGGATGAGGGGATCTAACTATCTTCCATATATCCTATCGATTTGAACTTTGGTACCGTGTTACTTCAATGATATTGAAAGTATATGGTAAAGTGACCATGATCTTTTTAAGATGATTAGCTCTAGTTCTCGTTAAGTTAATGAGGGGTCTGTCTGACTGGGTCGGGGTTTTTTTTTTAATTTTTTAATTTAAGTTATTAAATATTTTAATTTGAGTTATTTTAGGACATACTGTTCCCCTTCGGAGGGCACGGGCGCGGCGGCCGGCGCCGAGACAGAGTCCGCGGCAGAGCTGGTAGAGGTGGAGGCGGGCGCGGCGGCGGGGGCGCAAGCCGGCACGGGCCGCCGCTCGCCTGGCTCCCTGCGCAGCGGCTGCGGCTTGCTGACGATCGTATTGATAGTGTACTGTATAATGTCGGACCAATCCTAAAAATAAATAACAACTTTAATAGGACGATCTTAATAAAAAAAACATCGAATTTTGTGTAGGTACATATGGGTGTATGACCAGCAGCCTAGCTATCACAAGATGCAATGAAATGTCGTGACTTATTTATACCTACTAGGTATACGACAATTTAATAAAAGGAAATTAGTATTATTCATCAAAAAATATTGTGAAGTTGTAGATAATATAGTGGGAACAGATCTGAACTTCAATTTCCATACATTAAATAAAATTGTTGAGCGGAGTGATACAAATAATACATAACCAAAACCATACATGAATTATAAAACCTAAATGATTAAGTATTATACTGTGAAAAAGATCTACCTCACTCAGCACAATGCCGTAGAACTCTACGTGCACCGTGCACCCGGCGCTGAAGGCATTCCTATTTGGACTTTGATATTCAGTCAGAACAGAACCTGCTCAAGGGTCCACACTGATTAGAGAATAGTTGTTCAGGTAGGAATCCCAAGTAAGAGTGAAAAATGAAAAAAAAATAAAAAAATGTATATTTCGTTAACAAAAGAGCTTTACATTGGTGCGCTCACTACTAATAATTAATCTTACAACAATTAATTTTAGAAAAAACAATAAAAATAGGGTAGTTCTAATTGTGAGCGTACAAAGAATGCTCCAATTCTTAAAATCACTAAGTCACAGAGTTAGGGATTTTTTCAACTAGCTACACCATTGAAAATATTTGTTCAGTAATCTCTAAACCCGATTTTCAAAATGTAAAAAAAATAAATCTGTTCGAATTCCAGTTCGTAAAACCGCTAAGTCCATAAAATATCTAAGTCCTCTTAAAAACTGAATAAAATCACTAAGTCCAGCTACCTTCTTAAGGAATTTGTATGCAAAACAAATATTATTTGTTTCACTTAAGTATAATTACGGGTTACCTTTTTTTTTATTCACCCTTCTTTTTTTTGTTTTTTTTTTACATTTAAGTACTAAATTAAAAATTAAAACTATCATAATTTAGGCCTAAAAAAGGGTGGGATATGAATTTTTTTTCGCGGTGTAAAAATAATAATAATATAAGTTTTTTTAGCAAGTATTGCAGGTTTGAACCTATATTTATTTTTTCAGTCATATCGATGATGGAAATTTCACAAACATTTTATCGAAAATGAGTTTTGAATGCCACTTTACTCAGTTTTTTCTGCTCTTTCGAATGGTATATTTGAAATATTTCTATCTCCTAAAAAAGTCCTTGATGCCCTAACTTTTTTTTACACTAAACCAATTTTTTTACCAAAAAAATGTCGTAAGAACCATTCAGATTTTAATTTAGGGCGTAAAGGGCACCCAAAAAAAATTATAGCACGCAAATTTTACAAATCGTTTAAACTTACCTTTACGACCTACGTACAGTGACAAATTGACAAACAAAAAGCATACTTATGCAATAGAAATTAAGACACATATAAGAAATCTAAACCATAGAGAGGAAAAGGAAAACTGACAAGAGGGACTATTGCTAAAAGAAAAGCATATGATACTGAAGCCCTTGTATTCATACATGGAATACATAGAAATGCCGGTTTTGATAGATATTCCAGACCATGAGTTAAGACTGATTAAGGAAATAATAATAATAACAATAACAACACATGAAACTCAAAGTAGCCGTAGTACCATCTGACGGGTAAAGCCGGTATTGACCGGATTTTAAGGTATCAGACCGGACTCCATCCGGATTTTTGTCCAGACCGGATTTCTGCATTACATTTCCTACCGCTGAACGATGGGTGCCGCACTGAGCACGGAACGAACCTACCTACATACTAAGACATTTATTTGATACACGAGACCGGATTTTTTTTCAAAATCAGGATTTTTAGAAATGGCAGACTGGACTTTTTATGTTTAGGCCTGGGTATCCTTAACTCAGAGCCTCTAACTAGCAAGAACCTGTATCTAGGGTGCCGGAAACATAAATAGACACTACCATTACAACCAGACTGGTAAACAAACATCGACATTCACTATAACAATGTTCGCCCCGCCGGGAATCGAACCCGGTACATCCGCGTCTCAGGGCACAACCTGCCAACTCAGCCACAAATTAGTTTCATGTGATGGACGCTTAGAACTTAATGTTTAATGTACCGAATCTGTCAGGAAACCTTTTTTTCTTTGCCTTATTATCTTAGCTGTTTCTAGGCTATTTTAGTCGTTTACAGGAACGCAGTAACCAGGCTGGGCAAACCATTGATTTCTCATAAAAATTGTTTGATAATTAAAAAAACATTGGTGTATGGTGTCCAGCTCTCAAGATGACCAAGTAGTATTCTTATATTCTGCCCTTGATGCTTTTTTTAAATCTTTGAAAATGTCTCCAAAGACGACTGCTATTTATAAAATTATACCAATTTCCAAGCTGATTGTGACTTGAATAAGTTGGACGTTTTTTTATATATTTTTTGTACGATACATTTTGATAATCATCATTTCATCATCATTTCAGCCGTAAGACGTCCACTGCTGGACATAGGCCTCCCTCAAGGCTCTCCATCTGTACCGATCGCAGGTGGCCTGCATCCAGCGTGGACCCGCAGCCTTGCGCAGATCATCTGTCCATCTGGTCGGTGGACGTCCTACGCTGCGCTTGCCGATCCGTGGTCTCCACTCGAGAACTTTTCGGCCCCAGCGGCCATCTGTTCTGCGGGCTATATGACCTGCCCATTGCCACTTCAACGAGCTTATCCGCTTGGCTATGTCGGTGACCCTGGTTTCTCTGCGTATGTCCTCATTTCTGATTCGATCCCGCAGAGAAATCCCGAGCATAGCCCGCTCCATGGCTCGTTGAGCTACTCGGAGCCTGTTCATAAGCCCTATAGTGAAGCACCACGTTTCAGAACCGTATGTCATCACTGGCAGCACACATTGGTTAAATACCTTCGTCTTCAGGCACTGAGGCATATTGGACGAGAAGCGTAAGCGTAGTTTCCCGAACGCCGCCCATCCGAGCTGGATTCGGCGATTGACCTCCTTCTCGAAGTTGGACCTACCTTACTGGATGGTTTGTCCTAGGTATACGTACTCGTCGACAACTTCGAGAACCGAGTTCCCAACCATAACTGGGGTAGGCAGAACATGGACATTAGACATAACCTTCGTCTTGTCCATGTTCATTTTAAGGCCCACCTGTTGGGAGACTCGGTTGAGGCCTTCGAGCATCGTGCTGAGTTCCTCCATCGACCTTGCCATGACTACGATGTCGTCGGCAAACCGAAGGTGAGTGATGTATTCGCCGTTAATATTGATGCCCTGCCCTTTCCATTCTAGAAGTTTGAAGGCGTCTTCTAAAGTGGCGGTGAACAGTTTCGGAGATATAACATCTCCCTGTCTCACGCCTCTGTTCAAGGGAATAGCCTTCGAATTCTGTTCCTGTACTCGGACAGACATGGTGGCGTTGCTATACAAACACTTCAGCACTTCGATGTACCGATAGTCAATCCGGCATCGTTGGAGGGACTCTAGCACCGCCCATGTTTCGACCGAATCAAAGGCCTTCTCATAGTCCACAAACGCTAGACATAGCGGCAAGTTATACTCTTCGGTCTTCTGTATAACTTGCCGCAGCGTATGTATGTGGTCTATGGTACTAAAGCCTTTTCGGAAGCCGGCTTGTTCGGGAGGCTGGAAGTCATCAAACCTTCGTTCGAGACGATTGGCGATGATCCTGGAAAACAGCTTATAAACATGGCTCAAAAGCGAGATGGGCCTATAATTCTTCAAAAGGGTTTTATCGCCCTTCTTAAAGAAAAGCACCACCTCACTTCTGTTCCATGCTTCAGGCGTGGTCCCTTCGAGTAGGACAGAATTAAAGAGCCTCTGAAGGACTTTGAGTACCGGTGTTCCACCCGCTTTCAGAAGCTCTGACGTGATTCCATCCTCACCCGGTGCCTTGTTGTTTTTAAGCAGTTTCAGGGCCATCCTTATCTCGTACAGGGTGATGTCCGGGATATCTTCGGTATAGTGTCGGGTTAGTTTGGCTTTAGGGTCGTTAGCCGCACTAGTAACAGGCTTAGTGACCGAATCGTATAGCTGTCCGTAGAACTTCTCGATTTCCCTCAAAATTTCCGCTTTCGTCGACGCTATACTGCCGTCATCCCTCTTCAGCTTGGTCATTTGGCTTTGCCCAACAGACATATCTCTTGCGAACACTTTGGAGCCTTTATTTCGCTCTATCGTATCCTTAATACGCGCAGTATTAAAGACACGGATATCGTGTCGCAAGGCCTTCGAGATCTGCCTATTGAGCTGCCTATATGACGCAGCATCATCGGGAGACTGCAGTCTAAGCAAGCGTCGTTCAGCCATAAGTTTGAGGGTGTCTTCAGAGAGTTTCTGAGTTCTAGCGGTACGGCGAGTCCTAAAGAATTTAGATCCGACCGTATGGAGAGTTTTTACGAACCTGTTATTGATCTCGTCCACTGATGCGTCGTCTAGACAATCAAAGCGATTAGAGAGCTCGAGTTGAAAGCTCTCGGGGTTTTCGATCTGAGCGAGTGTAGGACGGAGCGTAGACTTCATCAGGCGGTACCGTTCAAGTTTAACGTTCACATTCAATGTGCCTCTTACTATTCGGTGATCACTGCCGGTTTTTACCCTATGAATCACGGAGACATCATTGAATATCCGTTTCTTGTCGGTCAAGATGAAGTCTATCTCGTTCCTAGAACCACCAGGGCTCATCCAGGTCCATTTCCTATGAGGTGGCTTCTGGAAGAAAGAATTCATCATGAAGAGTCCTTCTTTCTCCATGAAATCGGCCAGCCTCTGACCTCTAGGGTTCCGTTGCCCATAACCGAAGTTCCCCACTCTCAACTCATGCTCGCTTCTCTTGCCTAGTTTCGCATTGAAGTCCCCCATAACAACATTGAAGTGAGTTTTATGCGTATGTATGGCCCGACTAATGTCCTCATACATAGACTCTACTTCGTCATCTGAGTGTGTCGAGGTCGGTGCATAGACCTGAACGACCTTCAGCAAATATCTTTTAGATATTCTGAGTGTTAGGTATGCGACCCTGCTCGACACACTGTCGATGGTAATAATGTTGCTAACGAGGGACTTGTGGACGAGAAACCCGACACCACCTTGGGACAGTTGGTCGCCCCCCTTCCGGTGGAAGAGCAGGTTACCCGATTTCAGGGTTATCGTGTCCTGTCCCTGTCTACGGACTTCTGATAGCCCTAGAATATCCCACCGTAACCTGCTCATTTCCTCTTCCAGCGCAACAATCATATCGTCAGTCCTCAAAGTGCGGACGTTGTGTGTTGCCAGGGCCAGTTGTCGTTTAAAGGGGTGGTAGCCGACCGTCCGGGCATTCTTAGCACCCCTTGCCCCGCCGTTACCGTGACCGCTACCGTGGTCAGGAATAGCGGGGCTGCCGGGGACTAGGGGCCTGGGCACATGCTGACTATTCATGAGGGGGGGGGGGGGTTGCCATGCTCGCCACGCTTGGCAGGCGGGTTGGCGAGCGCAGTATGGTATTGTATAAACCAGAAGACGCTGCTGCCCGTCTTCTGGTGCTGACATTTTGATAAGCTTTTATTTAAAAGTTACATTTAGTTTCCTTTTATAATTAATTTTACTTTTTAATAATGTTCCTTTGTATATTTCTTTGTATGCAATAAAGTGTTTTCTATTCTATTCTATTTTAAGACTAATAAATCTATCATAACTTTATAATTTAAGAAATAAATTTTTAATTTAGTTTTTTGAAACAATACGACCGTAATTGTTTTATTTCATAGCACCTACCTTAATCATACAACATTAAAGTAACAATTCAATATAAATACTTAATTTTTGTTCACGATCATTAAATTTTAACTTAAAATTAAAAACTTTTTGGTCTTTACATCCAAAAATATCCATTTGTTCATCAATATATATAAAACTCTTCCGTTACTGACTGACTGACTGACTGACTGACTGACTGACTGACAGACAACGCAGAGCCGAAACTACTGGGCGTAGTGGGCTGAAATTTTGCATGTAGGTTCCTTAGGGAGTATAGGTGAGCACTAAGAAAGGATTTCCCGAAATTCCCACGGGAACGGTAAAAAACGGGAATTTTGTGTTTATGAGAAATCTGCGCGGGAAAAACCGCGGGGCAGCCTCTAGTTATCAATAATTTTTTTACAACACAAAAATTACGATAAATTAAAACAAAAATGTACTTACGACAAATTAGATTTTCCATTATAAGGTTTTTTAAAAGACGTAAGGGAAAATATTGATAATTTTCAAGGGAGTAAAGGACTGAAACTCTGTAACTATCAATTGCAGAGCTAAACTTCTAACATGACTACAAAGAACTCGCAAAATAACACTATTTTACTTTTGACTGTTTGTCCTATAGTCTAACAGAACAAAAGTTATAGCCGATAATTGTAAATGAAAACACATTTTTGCCCATTCCCAAAAGTCGTGTTTTGTCCTTTACGCCAATTGAAATTTCCATCATCGTGGAGGTGTGTGGAATATACATAATGAATCGTGTTGACTCATTAGAAGGGAAAAGTATACACAGCTAATTTACTAACAGTAGCAAATTATTTTGGTATATGCAGCAAAACTGTTCATTAGAATTAGATTTTTTTCAGTACATACTCATTATAAAAACTACAATAAAAAATAATTGTAATGGAGAAAAGCCTAAAACATGTTTTTTGCCTAATTGCTATGATACCTGCTTTTTGCTTTAATAATTTATTTTTGTTTAGAAAACTTTTTGTATCGTCGATTTCGGATACACTTACTGACATAAATTATATTGGTATCATGCCTAATTGGTCTGGAAAGTAAAAAGTACCGAAAATTTTGTGTTTTTTTTATCAAAAAAAGCACGTGTTTTCTCATAGTAAAAGTACTGAATACTATTGAAAACTAACTAAATCCTTACAAAACTGCTAAGAAAACTCTAAGTCCTAGAATTTGAACTAAGTCCAGAAACTTTCATGATATTTAATAAATTTGTTTTCAAATATTACAGTTTTGTGATCTTGGTAAAACAAAGTTTAGGATATTTGCCATATAAATATATGTTTATTGGTTAATATATGGTTATTTATTTTTTAAACTCAAAGAGAAAGTTTCACGATTTTTTTCTAACACAAAAGTGCCCGTATCTCAAAACGCAAAAACTGGACTTAGTGATTTTACGAATTGGTGCATCCTGTTTACCAGCGAAAGGTGAAAGCTACACTAGGTGAAATCCTGTCTTGTAGGTGCCGCAAATTCACACATAATATGTATTACTTATAAAGCATTGATATGACTAGAGGTGTCGCATTATCTTATAATATTAGACAAGATATGCAACGTCGGCCTTTACTGAGCGTGCGGTAAGTAAGAGTGCTAAGAGTAAATTACCAATGGCCTCGGGCAACCCTCACAAGCACAAGCTCGGTTCAGACACAATGGAGGGCTTAGCATGTGTGGAATTCGCATACCCCTCGCATCCACGGGCGCAAGGCACTCTTAAGGTGCTTAAGCACTTTTTTTTTCGGAGAGTAATTACTCTCCGAAAAAAAAAGATAATCTCAATAAAGATATTAACTATGAATCAGAAACATATGATGAAAGTTAATCCTGCCTGTCGCTCTGTGAAGTACTCACGTCACATATTTCGAACTCAGTCTCCCAGATCGACTGGAAGCTCTTCAGGATGTTGGCCTGGAACAGCGAGCTGAGGCTGTCCAGTGAGCCGCTCACGTGGTGCATCATCGTGAAGATGCAATCGTTCACGAATTCACCGTTATCCCTGTAGTCCTCGAGCAAATTTCCGTACTTTTGCATGATCTTTGGCGACGTGAATCTATTGTTGTAAAAAGTGATAAATATTGAAGTTTAGTGACATTTTTAAAAGCAAAATTTAATAAAAATACCAATTCTTTATGTTGCTTACAGTTTTAAATGTTCTTCCATGTCGTTCGGGCCGTTGTACTGTGGCGTCTTCATTACGCTGTCAACGAACAATAGAAGGACGTGGTTTGTCACTACAATATCCTAAAATAAGTTTATATTATTAAGTAATTTTGTTTAATTAAACATTCATTCAAAAACAAAATTTTTTATGAATTTATAGTAGGTATAGGTACCTATTTATGAGTTTTATTGTATACTAGTCGACCCGGCGAACTTCGTTACGCCATAGAGTATAAGATACTACTTAAGACTTGGCTCTATAGACTTTGTTTCTTAGACTCCCCAGAATGGGCGAATAAAGAAACAAACAACAACAACAAACCACCTGTGAAAATATGTAAACAATAGAAAAAAATTGCACCTTGGGTTACTTTATTTGAGTTTAAGTAAGGGTCCCTAATTTTTTTGAAAATCTAATAACGCCTATGTCACTCGGGGATAGTGTAGCTTCCCAACAGGGAAATAATTTTTCAAATCGGTTCAGTATTTTCGAAGCTTATTCGATGCAAACAAAGAAACATATAAACAAACAAACCATAAAAAAAATCTTTATTATTGGTATAGATAGAAGATTATTGGTATAGATATTCATCATTACATCCGCGCGTCAGTGTGTACATATTGATCGATGGACGCCCCGTCAGACCAGTAAACCGATCCTCAGAAACATGGTTGGCGTTGTGACAGACAAGTCCAGTTCTGTCTGTAGCGACCAGAAGGTCTCTGATAAGGACGACTAATGACGAATGACCGAGCACACTCTTACTACTGAAGAACTTAAATAATAAATAACGCATCTCACTCAGAGCCCCTACCTAGTAACCTGTGAACCTGTACCTATCTAGTTTGCCCTAAACACGTTCGTCATACACCCAGACCAGGAAACAAACATAGATACCTACTCATCAAAGCAATGGCCGGTCAACTGGAAATGATAATAGAGACCTGCAGATACTGCTTGGACTGATATTTAGGGTTGTAGTGCCGCAGCAGCAGCACGGGCAGCGCGCGCAGTTCGTGCGCCGCCGCCGCCTCCAGCCGCAGCCGCGCCAGCTGCGCGCCCGCCTCGCCCCCCTCGCCCACCCCGCCCCCGCTCGCCTTCCAGTACACCTCCAGCGCTTGCACGAACTCTCGGATGGCTGTCACCACCTGACATCATCAACCCAACATACATTACTTACTTACACTACACGGTTACAGCACACTATAATAAAAAGTACTACATACAGTATGATGAGCACTCCCTGCCCCCTCAGCAAGTGCGCTTCGCTCTCGGTTATCTTTCAGTTACTGCTCAGAAATAATAATAACTCAAATTAAAAAAAAAAAAAAACCCCGACCCAGTCAGACCCCTCATCAATTTAACTAGAACTAGAGTAGCTAATCATCTTAAAAAGATCAACATGGTCACCTTACCACATACTTTCAATAACATTTTAGTCACACGGTACCAAATTTAAAATCGATAGGACATATGGAAGGTAGTTAGATCTCTCCCTCATAACCTAGAAAAGAGCTGATGATCTTCAAACCGCTGATCAGGTCTTCATCAGACATGGCTAAGGACACTCGGCCTGAAATTATCTATGATACAAAAAAACTAAACGAAAATCGGTTCAGCCGTTTGGGCTCTACGATAATACGATGCCACAGACAGACATACAGACAGACAGACAGATACACACTTTAAAATTATAACGGTTAATAAAGTAGCATCGCACGTCTTTCTCACTCACACAAGCATGATACGCGTGCACGTATACACGAGTTTTGGCGGTGCGTAAAGCAACGCGCTTTTTTAACCCCCGAACGAAAATTCGCAGAGGGGTGTTATAATTTTAACGTCTGTATCTGTCTGTGGCATCGTAGAGCCCAAACGGTTGAACCGATTTTCGTTTAGTTTTTTTTGTATCATAGATAATTTCTGGCCGATGGCTCGTATCTTTTTTAGGTGATGAAGGGATCTAACTAGCTTCCATATGTCCGATCGATTTGAAATTTGACCATGTTACATCTATGATATTGAAAGTATATGGTAAGGTAACCATGACCTGATCAGCCGTTTGAAGATGATCAGCTCTTGAATAATGGATGAGAGGATCTAACTAAGTACCTTCCATTTGTCCTATTGATTTAAAATTTGGTACCGTGTTACTTCAATGATATTGAAAGCATATGGTAAGGTAACCATAACCTGATCTGCCGTTTAAAGATGATTAGCTCTTAAATAGTGTACCTAACTAAGTACCTTTCATATGTCCTATCGATTTGAAATATGGTTCTGTGTTATTTCAATGATATTGAATGTATATGGTAAGGCAACCATGATCTTTTTAAGATGATTAGCTTTAGTTTTAGTTAAGTTGATGAGGGGTTGACTGGGTCGGGGGTTTTTTAATTTTTTAATTTGAGTTATTGTATGAAGTGTCCGAGGTGTGGTTACACATTGACGGATTACACTCTATGTATATAAGTATATATCTAGAGAGTGATTATTATTCATTCATCTACTATAATATATAAGTATACAAATTAATCGTGGTTCGTTAGTCTCGCTAAAACTCGAGAGCGGCCGGGCCGTTATAGCAGATTTTCGTTTTGAAATGTTCGTGGTAGTCCAGGCAAGGTATAAAAGGTGAGAAAATATGGAAAAATGTAGGGGAAGTTAAAATTGTAAGGCGCGATACAAAGATCGCCGGGATAGCTTAAATTATTTTAGAAAGTCTAAAATAATTCTAAAGTGACTGTGGCGCAGTGGGCACCGATATCGTCTATGACACCAGAATTGCAGATTTTAATTTTATAGAGATATAAGCTGACCCGGCGAACTTTGTTTCACCTAACGCCATGGAGTGGAAAAATTAAAGGTCAAGTCGGGCAAGTTATTTAATTTATTTTTGACTTTTCTAATAGATCAGATGATCACTCGGGCCGAAAAGTTTTCGAGCGGCGACCTTGCCCGGAAGATGCAGAGTAGGCAGACAGGCTGCAGGAGTTCACTGGATACGGGTCGCTAAAGACGGGTCGTTGTGGCGTTTTAAGGTGAGGCCTCTATGTCCAGCAGTGTCCGTCCTTCGGCTGAGATGGTGATTTATAAAGTGAGCATAACATAAAGTATTTGATGTAAAGCAGTTACCAAATGCAGCCGCCTCACGGGCGGGGTGAGGTCGACGCCGCCGCGCGCGATGGCCAAGTCGAGCTGCTCGCACTGCGCTGCGCCCTCGGCCGCCAGGTAGCCCAGCATGTCGGCGCTCAGCGCGGCGCGCACCGACTCCAGCTCTAGCTCGATCTGAGTCGCGAACTTGAGGAAGTACGTCACCAGCCACATGAAATGCGACGTGTCTATCTCCAGCTGCCTATTTGTGAGAATCTGGGTGTGTACCATCAGGACCAGACCGTTATAGCCTTGCAACAGGAAGTAGACTGTGAAGTCATTTATTATTTTGGATATATCCTCGTCCTTTGGCATTTTGTGCATTAGGCCCTGTACGTCAATACTGAAAAAAAAAACACAGTATAATCCGAAGGTTTACAAGTCAAATATTTATACAACACAAGTTGTTATGTGCCCGCACGACTGTTTCTAGAAGTGTTTCTGTGATGATACAGGAAGAGTTTTCTACACGAACAGTGGCAGTGGCGCCACTCTAGAAGAAAATCATGTCTTCTAAAGTAAGGCTTTATATAATAAAAACTTTTTATAAAAAAATTAAACCGCCGAAAAAACTGAAAAGCATTAAATAATAGGGAAACATTTTCTATTAGGCCTTAATTGGATTAACAAGAAATTTTAAGTCGGCGCCACACCACACAAGCAAATTCATTATCTATGTAAAGCGCGATGCGCTGCGGCATACGTTTTTCGGTTATTTCTTTGAATTTCAGGTAATTTAGTGATCTTTATTCGTTGATTCTGTGGCACCGACTCAAAATTTCTTGTTAATCCAATTAAGGCCTAATAGAAAATGTTTCCCTATTATTTAATGCTTTTCAGTTTTTTCGGCGGTTTAATTTTTTTATAAAAAGTTTTTATTTTTTGCTTTTCAGTTTTTTTTAGGCTAATTTTTTGACCCCAGCTAACCATACTTCGCCGGGTGGTCGCACCCCACAAGGTGGCCACACAACCTGGTGAAGGTTGAGGGACTAACAGGATGAGGTTCGATCACGACCGGTCGGTGAGGCGATTTGTGAGGGAGGCCTATGTCCAGCAGTGGACGTCTTTTGGCTGATTTTATTTCATTTCCAAAGATATTGTAAGTAGGTATCAAAAGTTATTATGTAACACGGAAATGCAACCTGTGAGTGGATAAATCGACCGCCGACCAAAAAGTCACCCCTATTTTCCCACCCTTAGGGTGGGAATTTTATTTCCAAATTTTTATGGGACCAACTTCAAGGTATACCCTGTCGATTAAAAAAAGAATTATAAAAATCGGTCCACACAGTAAAAAGTTATGCGTGATCATACATTAAAAAAAATATATATATAAGCGACGAATTGAGAACCTCCTCCTTTTTGTTTTTTCGTCGGTTAAAAAAGGAACCCTAGTGCATTAGATTTTTGTCCCTGGTAATTTTAGTATTTCAAATAATACATATAGGTTTAGACTGGTTTACGAAGGTAATATTGTTTGTTGCTACTTTTAAGTGGCCACTTTTACTATACTAGGGACCAAGATCTAAATGTACTAGGGTTCCCTTTCTGATAAAAAGCTTTACTTTAGAAGATATGATTTTTCTTCTTGAGTAGAAACACTGTTCGTGTAAAACGACTCTTAATATACCTAATTTAATATGTTTCTACGCTGATTTTCCACCGATTTTTTTTAATTCGTCATTCTATCAGTTCATAATTAAAACCGTGATATTCAATGAATTGCGAAGTTGCGTTGATATTGATAAACATAAATACAACCGAATCAATAACCACCCAGTTTTTTTGTACCTATTCTTAAAAATCTAGATACAAGCAACTTACATTTTAGCTTTTGCTTGTTTGAAAATCTTCCTCCGTTTCTTGTCCTGCGGCGAGGCGAGAGCGCCCCTGCGCGCCTTCCCGCCGCGCAGCTTCCGGTGCGCTGGCTTCTTCGCGCCGCGCTGCTTTAGGTTTCTCGGCTTCTGGCGCACTGGCTTCTTGGACGACACCTCGTTCTCGTTACAGGACGAGGACGCGGAACCCTGGTTCTCCAGTTGGGTTTCGTAGCCGCGGTCTCTTAACTTACAGACCACGGCCATCGTGCCCGGCCCAGTAGTTTTCGAGGGCGACTCCGGCTCCATGCTGTTGCTGCATGTCATCATCATCATGTCCTTCGAAAAGTAACACTTGCACATTTATGGATGAATGGATAAAAACTTATTTAGCTGGAGCAGCACCAGTATACAATATTAAAAAAAAAAAAAAAAAAACGCAATATCGCTCATTTATTTATTTATTTATTTTATTTTCATTTTAGCTTTATATGGGAGTGAAACATGGACAATTACAAAAAGGGACAGAGAAAGAATTGAAGCATTTGAAATGTGGTGCTGGAGGAGAATGGAAAAAATTAGCTGGACGGAAAGAGTGACAAATGAAGAGGTCTTAAATAGAGTAAACGAAAAAAAAAACATCATGCAACAGATAGAAGACCGAAGAGGGAAAATGATAGGTCATTTAATACGGCATGACAATTATATAAGAAACATAATAGAAGGGAAAATAGAAGGACGGAGAGGGCCGGGCAGACCGAGAAGAAGCTACATGAAACAGATAAAGGAGAAGGTTGGAGTGGAGACCTACAAGGACGTGAAAGAAGCAGTGGAGAGACGACTGGAGTGGAGGAGGCTACACGGACAAGAGCTCGGCTCTTAAATTAAAGAAGAGAAGAGATCGCTCATTTGCGACAAGAACGTGATAAGTCAAAAAACCAAGTTTTTGGGGAAACGCTTTTGAAAGTTTAAAATTCCTGTAACTTTTTAATTATTATGTTTAGACTATGCGGTTCTTTACAACATATCTTCACAAACTATCCGTTTATCGTTATAGCTTGCATTCAGACTATTTACTCATGTATTTTATTTTTTATGATTTTCTATTTAAAAAACGGGCCTCCTTGTTGCGTTATTCTTGTAAAAACATAGAAATATTGCGAGACAAACAGATATGTTTCGGTTTTGCTGACAAAAAAAAGTTATAAACACCAATAATTTTACGAGTTTTGTAGTATTGTTACGTTTTTATTGATAATCTGTGATATAAACATATCACTCCATAATAAAAATGTATGGATCATTTTAATTAAGAGACGTTATTGCAGTAAAAATCACTTTATTTATATTATTATTTTTAAACTTCAAATATATTTTAGCGATAGTATTTGCAATATACTGGGTGTTTCTGACAAGGCGGTAATAAATCAAGAAGGGATTCTGCTCACCATAACTAACAACTTTCTCAAAGCAACATGGGTCAAAATCGCAAAAAAAATAACAGCTGTTCCATACATTGGTTCGATCAGCTGACGGGGTCAATGTACGGGACGGCTGATTTTCGTTTTGAGATTTAGACCCATGTTGCTTTGGGAAAGTTGTTAGGTATGGTGAGCTGAATCGTCCTTTGATTTATTACCCCCTTGTCAGAAACACCCTGTATATTGCATGCGTTTAAGAAGTAAACTTCTAAAATAATAATATATATGATTTCAAATAAGGTATTCTATTAGCTTAATATTCTTTAAAAGAAACATAATACAATATAGTAAGGTTAGCTATTCTTAATGTCAGTAGGCACGGTCATCCCATCGACATTGACACTATGGAGCTAGAGAGTGAGTAATGTGGTCATCGTAGTTTTTGCTTTTCCTTATTAATCCGATTCACGCGACACGTATAACCACATCGTCTTAACAATGTCGAAGAACAGATGGTCACAAAGGGCTGAAAAGTTCTCGAGTGGCGACCACGCACCAGACGACACATAGTAGGCAGACCCCTCACAAGTTTGCAGTTGGGATGCAAGGATCGGTCGGCATTGCGATCTGTGGACCACGACGTCTGATCTATGTGCAGTGGGCGTCTTTCGGCTGAGATGATGATGATAATAAGTAGGGATAGTTTAGGATTTCTGCATTCTAAACATGCATACTTCGGTTATTCCTAAACATGCATAAGGATAGTCATAAACTTTTTCACATAATCAACTTTTCTCATAACACCAAATAGCGTCGTTTACTAATTAATCACAACTACTACAGACATACGTGATCGAAGATTTAGTGGCAGATGCACAACATTGAGGAGCGCAGAGATTAATTCCTACGTTCATTCCTTCGGACAAGGTTTAAAATCTTCCCAGACATAAAAAATAAGTTGCATTTAGACAATTATTATGTCATCTATATTGCAACATTGTAAGCTATCCGGTGTGAAAATTTGTTATTTTTCATCAAAAATGTGATAACTTGAGACAACCAATATCAAGACTAAACATTTTGTACCTTCATTATCAACTGTAACGGAACATCTGAACTTAACCAACAAAAATTTTAGTTTTTTTCAGCAACAACGGTACATCTCGATTTAAACCATAGCCTGTGATTAAAATGTTTACAACAAAAATGATTTAGATACAAATGTTCCGTTTTAGTAGATTTAATTAGTACAGAAATAAAATTATAGTGAGTTTGCCTTTTCATCAAAACCGTGACACTATGTCTTGTTACGCTCTTGTCGCAATCCGTCAGCATTTTTCTTCAAAAGCGACCGGTGATACTGGCGTAAACCGTTCTTGCAATAAACATATGGTCGGGAAGAGATGGCACTAAACCGGAGATCGCTGACCTTTTCCCTCATTGCTCAGTCATTTTTGGAGCTAGAAATATCGCGTTTTTGCAGCAAATAGAGCACGTTGCGGCGGATTTTACTGTATAATTACTGCAAAACGGTATAGTTATGAAATAACACGTTCTTGCAGCACATGAGCGATATCATTACTACCTAGCCCAGTTAACTTCATTTAACCTTACGTTAGAACCCGAATCGTTGGATCGCCGGCCAAAGAAAGCTATTGGTACAAAATTTGCGCTTGACGATTTTATTTCAAAGAGCCATAGAATATTTTGACCCCATTTTTTATATGAAGAAGTACTTTATTTTATTTGCAAAATACCTACGAATTAACCAGATGAAGGATTTATCAGATTTGACATGGGAACAGGATATTTCCAAAATATAAAGCACTAAGAAAATGTCCTCTAATGTCCGACAGTCTCTCTGATAGCAGTTTGCAAGTGAAAACCCATAGAAAAGTTCTGTCGCGAAAGCACTTGCTACGGTGTTTTCACTTCCAAGTCAGACTGTCGGACTTTTCTCGCGAAGAAGTTTTTTCGCAGGTGGGAACGCTGCATTACTATTTTTTTTTACTCGTTTAGTAATAAGTACTTACTTTTTACTTAAATATTGATAATCCAACAAGATTATAGAAATTTTACAAATACGAGTATAAGTTTCTTATAAAGGTACTGTACGCTAGTGTAGAAAGGAATTCCTGGAGTTGAGACGTGAACTGCAATAAACTAAATTTTCCTATTGTTAGGAAAAACCGCTAGAAATGTAATTTAAAATACTAATGCCTAATAATAATGTCATGTTGCAATAAAATTTAAATTAGGTGCAATAACAACGCCCGCTAGTTAATTTTTGTTTTAGTTGGAGTGGCATTGAGAAAGACAAAATATCAGAAAAATAATAATAAGAACATTAATGTTTCGAAGCCGTGATACTCCAGCTAAATAAAAACTAACTATAAAAAAACCCAACTAAAACACTAATGACTTAATAGTGCTTTTTGTAATGGATAGCGCCACTTACAACAAGAGAATTTCTGCTCACGATGATCCCGGGCACCCGACGAGTAGGTACAGTTAGCTGATGCCTTTCCTGTCACACAAAATACGTTTTCCGCTCGGAAAACGGTAAAAGTTACTATTGTGATAAAAAATATATGGGATAAAATAATTTGTTATATTTTACATCATCAGATTTCCCTGGGAAGCTGTTCGACGTGTCGGTAGAGGCGGTGTTAGCCGGCGCGGACGGAGCGGGCGCGGCGGCGGCGGCGGCGGTGCTGCCTGGGCGCTGCGGCGCGGCCTCCTTGAACTTCAGGAACCACTCTTCGCTCCCGGAGTTGCTCTTGCTGCAGTTGCTGCTGCCACCATTGTCTAACGAATCGGTCGGCTCTGACGTCAGCATAGGGGACGAATATCCACTGCCTAAAATTGTTTTAACTTTTTAACAAACAATGATTTATACTTATTTTTTTTAATTTTATGAAGTAAAACTTGTTATTTTCATTTGTCTTTTCTTTCGATTCCCATTACCTACCTACAGAGATGACACTAGGTACTACAGTTTTAAACTACATGCTCGACTCTATAATGTCAAAAGTTTCATTAGTGTACGCCCTGGGTCACGCTTCCATACATTTTTGACCAATGTCTGAGGCTGTTTTTACAGTTTTGCAAACAAGTGCGTTTGGCACACGCACAGGTGGACGGACTGTTAAGACGCTATATCGACGGTGGAAAGACAAGATTGCTGATCTCCAAAAATGCGAATATGAGTTATATATATCGTTAGAATCGGCTGATTTTTCTCTATCTGCTGATCTGGGTCTCATCTCAATACGAGCCGTTTTCATGGTCGTTAAGCAATCTGTAATTACTGCTTTTTTGGTTAATAAGAGCTTTTTTTTAGGTCTTTTTATATTTTTTGGCACTTAAGCTACCCCTTTAATGTCCAAATTAATAAATAAATAAAAAAAAAAAAAAAAGCCTTATATTTTCCATTACAGTACTTAATCTGTGTGTGGGCGTGTTTGTAAAAAAATACTGTAAGGCCCCTCTTCGGGTAAAGGCCTCCTCTAGCGACATCCATTTTTCTCTGTCTTGAGCTGTGTCCATCCATTTAGTAAGTACCCGCTATAGATACTAACTCGTCCTTCCATCTAGCCTTTGGTCTGCCGGGGCGCTTGGAGCCCGCGGGACCTTCCCAAGATGTGATCTTCTGTGTCCATCTATCATCAGTATATCTGGCTAAGTGCCCAGCCCATTTCCATTTTAGACTTTTTGCATAAGACAGTGCATCTATAACTTTTCTCTTCTGCCTAATGTTGACATGTCTGATTTTATCTTTAAGTCTTACTTTTAACATACTTCGTTCTAAGGCTCTTTGACAAGAGTTTATTTTTCTTTCTACTGTAGAGTCGAAGATCCATGTTTGACACCCATACGTAAGACACGGCAGTAAACAAGAGTCCATGATTTTTTTTTCCATCTTATGTTCATTTCTGATTTCATTATTTCTTTGAGGCTCCAATATTTTTTCCATGTAAGAGCAATGCCTATCTATTCTATTTCTTCTATATTATTTGTCTTTCTGAATGAGACTTGTTTACCCAGATATAAGTAATCTTCAACGTATTCTATGGTTATTTCATTTACTTTTATTGGAGTTCTAGTGTGGTTTGTCATTATTTTTGTTTTTGATATGTTCATTTCTAGGCCTATCATGTTACTGACTTTATTTAGCTCTATCATCATTTCTTGTAGTTCTTGCGAGGTTTCTGAAAATAAAACAATGTCGTCAGCAAACCTTAAGTGTGTTAAGCGTTGATTTTCTATTTTTAAACCGTTGTTGTTCCATAAGTTTTTCAAAATATCCTGGAGTACTGCTATAAACAGCTTTGGCGAGATTGGGTCTCCCTGTCTTACACCTCTGCAGATATTAATTTTTTGACCCGACCTTTCTAGTTTGATTACACTTGTACATCTATCATAAATGTTCTTAAGTATTTTTATATATTTTTCATCAACATTTTGATTTTCTAGGGCTTGTCATATACTTTGGTGTGAGATAGAGTCGAACGCTTTTTTATAATCCACAAATGATAGAGTGGTTTTCTAAATTCTGAGTATTTTTCAATGAGCTGTTCGACAACTTGTATATGGTCCATTGTGCTGTAGCCTTTCCTGAATCCGGCTTGCTCTATCGGTTGGCTTGACTCTATATCGTTGTTTATTCGATCCATAAGGCAGGAAGAGAATAGTTTGTAAACGGATGACATTTTACTTATTGGACGGTAATTTCCTACATCTTTTGGATCTTCTTTTTTGTATATCAAAATAATTTCTGACTCGGTCCAAGTCTGAGGGATACTTTCTTCTTCTATTATCATATTAAATAGGCGGGCTAACGGTGTAAGAAGTGCTTGTTTTCCTAGTTTTAGGGCTTCATTTGTTATTCCATCTGCACCTGGACTTTTGTCATTTTTAAGCTTTTTTAGTTTTAATAGCTCTATCTCATCTATATGTTTTATTATTTGACTTGACGGTTTAACTATTGTAGAGTTTTGATGTTGCTGTGTTTGTTCTGGGGCACTGTAGAGTTTTCTGTAGTAGTCTGTAGCAGTATTGATCACATCTGACCTGGTTTGAATTTTTGTAGAGTTTGAGTTTAAACAAGGGATCCATTTATTTCCTCGATTAAAATATCTATATGCCTTTTTTATACTTCCAGACGACTTTAGATAATCTTCTATAACTTTATGTCTATATTCTTGATAACATCTTCTTATCTCTTTATTAGTGATTTTAAAAATTGTAGTCAGTTTTTGTTTTTCTTCTCTTGTTATTTTTTTCTTTTTTAGTAATATGCTTCTTTGTGCAATTAAACCTCTTGCTTTGTCAGATAGAATTTTCTTTTCTTTTGTTCTTAGTATTTCTTTGTATTTTCATGCTGTTTTTAAAGTAGTTTCTATCTTTTTGAAATATGAAGACACTTTATCGTTTGGTTCTTTGACTAAATTAGATTTATTTATGTTGAGATTTGACAAGTACTGGTTTTGTATTTCCTCTGTTTTGAGTGATTTTTTTTTATTATTATAATAAACTCTGGATCCTTTACCCGAGCCGAAGACTATAGTGCCCCGAAGCAGTTTGTGATCCGTAGAAAATTTTGTGTTATTTAGGAGCTCGAAATTTGTAAATATACTCGGTGTGTTGCATAGTATAAAGTCTATTTCATTTTTGGTTTCTTTGTCTGGAGACATCCAGGTCCATTTATGAATGATTCAAAAAATATTTCGCTGTTAGGAAGCTACACAAACCCCGAGTGACTATAATTTTATTATATTAAAAAAAATAGGGATCCTTACTCAAATAATGTAACCCAAGGTGCCAAAAAAATGTTCTGTTGTTTACATTTTGATGGTTTGTTTAGGAAATTTTGGACATTTTGCTGTCGTTTTTTTATTCGAGCCAAGTCCATACCACCAAATCTTTATAATACTACAATTTAAAGAGGCCAGATTTTATTGTTTGTTTGTTTGCATCGAATAGGCTCTGCAACTACTGACTGAACGGATTTGAAAAAATATTTTACGTTATTTTCAAGGAAGCTACACTATCCCTGAGTGACAATTATGCTATATAATGTAAAAAATAATAATGAGGGATCCCTACTTAAACACTATCATTCTGGGCAGTCAAAAGAACATAGTCCATACACCCAAGTATTTGATGTAAACTTATATTCTATGTACAGATGGTGTATTATAATTATGTGGAAATACTTTTTGAAATTTTATTTAGTTCATTTTTGATTACTTAATACGCCAACGTTTTAAGTTGTTGTATTTTTTTTATTACCTACTAGCTGTTTCGGCGATTTACACCGCCGCTATAAAATCACAGTGCAGAGTGATCCTCTTTCTCCCAAATTATTTACCGCAACGTTGGAGGAAGTCCAACACACCAAGCTCCAGAATGGAAGG
This sequence comes from Euspilapteryx auroguttella, assembly GCA_951802225.1. Classification (NCBI taxonomy): domain Eukaryota; kingdom Metazoa; phylum Arthropoda; class Insecta; order Lepidoptera; family Gracillariidae; genus Euspilapteryx; species Euspilapteryx auroguttella. The sequence continues at coordinate 8,296,100 of OX637642.1, read as the reverse complement.
ACAGAGGCATAGTCGTCGGCGAATCGAAGCTGACGAACCTTCGCTTTGCCGACGACATTGTCCTGTTCTCAAATTCTGCTACCGAGTTACAGTCCATGCTGGAACAGCTCAGCCAGGCGAGCCTCGAGGTTGGACTGAGGATGAATAAGTCAAAGACTAAAGTGATGACAAATAGTATAAAGCATACAGTAGATGTGGATGGTGCGAGGATTGCATATGTCCAGGAATATATCTATCTTGGCCAAATAGTCTCCTTCCAGGCTCGACAGAAAAAAGAAGTCGAAAGACGTGTCGACAATGCCTGCAGGAGCTATTCTTTGACGGACACCCATTGTTTTAAAGATATTTGTATTTTTATTTAATGGACTTGACTGAAGTCTGTAAACAACACGCGTGGTTCAGAAACCAATATTTAAGGAAAAAATTAAAAATCTTTGTCATAAATGTGCATATTATCCAATATAAAATGTCATTTTGGTGGTATGATCTCATTCTGGTGGCTCATAAAATATCACCAGACCAGACCCATAGTATAAACAATACAATTCATTACGTAGTTTCTAATCAGCGTAACTATATATTTCTTTATTTTTAATTACCATCACCACGTTATTTTTTAACTTCTTATAAATCGAAAATGGCTAAAACAATTTGAGTGCCAATAAGATTAATAATTAAGTTTACATATACTTAACACATTTCAAGAGTTGATAAATAAATAAAATGCAAAATAAAAATGGTTACGGTAATTAGACAGATAATGCTCAATCGTGATAATGACCGTTTAAATCCACCCACCTGGCCAATAATAATAACGTCATACTTATACATATATCAGTAATATTGCACCCTCCAAGCACTAGAATCTATGGTCACATTAGCCAGCTTAGTAATTTTTTACGTGCTGGATAACCTCGTAACTTTGACATTTGTCCACAGCTATTAAATAGTTCATGTTTGAGACCAATGTAATTATTTTTTATCACTGTAATAAATGTCTTTGTAAAATTACTTTTTTACACCCAGATTTGCACGGTTTTTGAATATTTACCGACAAAAATACACCTACTTAATGCAATTTTTCTTGTTTTGATCAGCAGCGACGCCCGTGGTGACAAACAGAACTAAATTATTCAATATGCCACGGCATATTGTAAACGGCGGTGTAAATGATTAATAAATGTTTCGTCATATCATAAAGTGACAAGGCAATTTACAATTTGCCTTCGGAATTTTACATGACCGCAAGTGTTTGTAAACAGACGACGCATTATGTAAAATGCAGAATCATTTAATATGCCTGCGACATATACACTACTGATCCCGTTTGAAAGCTTGCTAAAAAGTGATTTTTGCATACTTATTTACTGAATTTGATGAGTGTTTTGAGGTTTCAAAGTTGAAACATGTTTTTTAACCTCGTGGTTCGTTTTATGTATTGTACCTACTACCGTTCTGCCTTGTACATCAAGTTCAAAGTAGTATTATATTTACTCAAAGAGAAAGATAGGGCAACAAAAGCAAGCATAACAAATAGACATAACACCTAAAGCCATCGCGAAATTCACGAATAATCACGATAGTAGCTATAGCTACCTACACTGACCACATTTTATTGACTTCCTCAGTCAAGTTCGGAAGCATTTCATTGCAGCCAGTGTATGGGAGGGGAGAGGGGGGGGGATATAAAGACTCACATGAATTATTTGAATGAAGTAGGAAGGTAAATAATTGACCTCCGTTCGGCGATGAAGTGTTGCTCTCGTTGTCCTCCGAGCTCTCGGACAGCGTCGCGTCCATCCACTTGTTGAGCAGCTTTTGCATCGTCCCCACGTCCTGGTCCTTATACAGCAGAGCTATCAGCTGCACCATGCTGACGCACCAGTTTGACTAACAACAAAGTGTAACGCTACAATACCTTTTAAATTATAAAAAAATAAATGTATTTTTAACCGTCATGTAAGTAAGTAAGTATGTACGCATAGCAATAAAACTTTTTATCAAGAAATAAAAAAAATGTACTGAGCTTTCTTGGCAAGCAGTTCTAAAAGTTTGCCTATTTCATACAGATATCATAGTGGTATAACACTTGCTGGATTATCCCTAAAATAAAGTTAAAAAAAAAACAATTTAATAACAAAAAAATAATAATAATATTTACAACATGCAGAAAGTACATATAGGTAACATATAATTTTTATTTATCAAATAAAATTAAGCAAGATCTAATCTAATCAAGCAATCTAAGCAAGATTATCTAGGGCGTCAAAGACGCATATTTTTATTTCGGCCATGGTTTAGAAGATATTAATTATTTATCGGAAGTGGCGCTAGTTTCGTACCGTGTAAGCCCTTAAATTAGCGACTTAATACCCAGATGTAGGTAGTGAAATTCATAAGATTATAAATTTAATTTGACAAATTAAAACACAAAATATTAACAAACAGTACACTGTCAAGCTTCCTAATTGAGCTCTATCGAATTGTAGTTGTCTTGTTATCAATTTCGTTAACTATTGCCGCTTTCGTAAAGTCAATTTTAAAGAAACCAGCAAAGATAATCGCTTGTTTTACGATTACGATTTTGGTTACGAGACTCCACCGCGTACCATAATTCATTATGCTTATAAAAGTAAAAAGTACATTTCCATCTTTTACGTAATTCACGAACTTATTTGCACTACAAAGACTCAAATTTGATTTCTCGAGTTCTCGACTTTTCTCGAGAACCGTTTATTGTCTAAAGTGGCCACTTTAGTTTAATAAAAAATATTCTAAGATCATTATCCTAAAAGCTACATAACAGAGCCTTAAAAATTCGAAGGCGTCTATGTAGGGCGTCAAATGCGCATATTTTTGATTTCGGCCATGGTTTAGAATATATTTATTATTAATCGAAGTGGCGCTAGTATCGAACTAGTTCGCCCCTGAATTAACAATGAAAATTCTGTGTCAGTGACAGCATTCAATAACTCAAATTCAAAAATTTAAAAACCCCCGACCCAGTCAGACCCCTCATCAACTTAACTAAAACTAGAGCTAATCATCTTAAAAATATCATGGTTACCTTAACATAAACTTTCAATATCTTTAGTAACACTGTACCAAATTTTTAATTGATAGGACAAATGGAAGGTGGTTAGATCCTCTCATCCATTATTCAAGAGGTGATCATCTTCAAACAGCAGATCAGGTAATGGTTACCTTACCATATACTTTCTATATGATAGATGTAACATGGTACCAAATTTCAAATCGATCGGTCATAAGGAAGCTAGTTAGATCCTCTCATCCATTATTCAAGAGCTGATCATCTTCAAACGGCAGATCAGGTCATGGTTACCTTAACATATACTTTAAATATCAAGATGTAACATGGTACCAAATTTCAACTCGATAGGACATGAGGAAGCTAGTTAGATCCTCTCATCCATTTTTCAAGAGCTGATCATCTTCAAACGGCTGATCAGGTAATGGTTACCTTACCATATACTTTCTATATCATAGATGTAACATGGTACTGCAGATTACTAATAATACCTACCTCATCGATGTACCTACCACGATTAAGGCCCGGAGCACACATGGCAAAGCGCAGCGCAGATACATTTTCGATGTCAAGCTATTATCCCTTTGTCGGCTTTGCAACACAGCCGCGGTTGCGCGCGCTACCTTTCGCATATATTCGCTTCGATGCGCTTAGGAATTAAGTATTGTGTTAATTGATTATTTCAAATACGACTAAGCTGATAATTGATAGTTTGATATTGAGAGAAAATTTGTGCTGCGCTTCGCCATATGTGCGCCGGGCCTTACAATTACTTTTGGTGTCACATTGAAATTTTTAATTATTTCAATGTACGGAATAGTCATTGCGAGGCGGCAACAACGCAAAAGAGTAACAGTCCATCTCAGAGGGAGAGTCAACGGGTTCGATTCCAGCCTCGGCAGAGTTTCTAATTTTATTTCATGGTTAGCTTACCATATATACTATCAATATCATTAAAGTAACACTGTACCAAATTTTAAATCAATGGGACAAATGGAAGGTAGTTAGATCTCTCATTCATTATTCAAGAGCTGATCAACTTCAAACGGCTGATCAGGTCATGGTTACCTTACCATATACCTTTAATATCATAGATGTAACATGGTACCAAATTTCAAATCGATCGTACAATAAGGAAGCTAGTTAGATCCCCTCATCACGTAGAAAAGAGCTGATGATCTTGAAACCGCTAATCAGATCTTCATGTTGAGACATGGCTAAGAACACTCGGCCAGAAATTATCTATGATACAAAAAACAGACAGACAGACAAACAGACATACAGACAGACAGACAGACAGAGGTTTTCGTCGGGGGTTAAAAATAAGCATGCGGTCTATTTTAAAATATTGCAATGGCATTACCTACACACTACACAAGATAGGTAAAACAATACATTTAGAATTTCAATGCACACAACGCAATGCAAGTTTTTGCCAAAAGCGGCAACGCTCGTCTCGTCGAAGCCCACCTTTGGCAGATTTTCTTTTCTCTTCATTTTCATAGAACAGCGGCACAGCGCGATCAAATCTATTTGATTGAGTAGTCAAGTCGGTGGGACGGTAGTACATTTAGAGGACACGGGTTCAATTCCAGCCTGGGCAAAAGTTTCTAGTTTTTTTTTTTATTTTTTTAATTGTATTATTCTTATTTTAGTGTTTTTAATTTATCATAAGATTAATACGTAAGTACAAACATTATAACTTATTATAGTAGAACAATGTCTAGCCCTCTGCCGTCAAGATCGGAAAACTTGTGTGTGTATACAAATGTACGAAATTTTATTGCTGAAATTACGAGCTTACAGAGAAAATAAATAAGTTTCCGTTTGTTTGCCACTTTTAATCACATGTACAAAGTTTCAGTTTTTTTTACAGTAAAAAATACTGTCCGGTTTTCACGTCTTAGGACCTTTAGTTTAGTATGGGAAAGGGTTCACCTTAAGGAGTTTTAATTATAATGGGATGTACAACGGCACTGCTATAACTCACTGCACTTAAGACGCTATATGAGTTTTGAAGGTTTTTTAAATCAAGTAATTCTCTTAATCTATAGGAGGTAAAGATCTATAATTTCAATATAACCTTTTTGAGGATATAACAAAGTTTTTTATAATTGAGAAACACTAGTGGAATCAAAAAACCTCGATACATTATTTCGTCAAAGATAACCTTTCCAAAAAACGGGAATAGCTAGTTCTTCGAAATGACTTACTAGTTTTTGTTAAAAGTACCTAGGAATAATGATAATAAACAAAATTAAATTCTGGTAATTCAGATTTGATTTAAAAGTAATAATTAAAAAAATATTCAATATTTACTACTTTTTCCAATAAAATGCAGTAACCGATGTGGGCGACCGATATATGACTGTCCCTTGCCCTCAGTATGCTATATCAAAGAGATAGACTCTGTTCATTTGCTCGTTCCATTTATTTGTCGTAAAGCGTCTTCAGTGTGTTTTAAGAACTAAGCGATTTGTTGACTAAAATTTTTTTATTTGCGGAGATTTCGACACAGAGTATTTACGTTACGACTAGGGTTTCCTACCCGGGATCCCGGGATCGGGAATTCCCGGGAAATCGGCCGATCTTCTTCCCGGGAAAAAAATCCCTAATTTCCGGGAATCCCGGGAAAAATTACCGTAGCAAAATTCGAATTAAATTCATACAAATTAATGCTCATATAGTGTAGCTGACTGGACTATTCAGTGATAAATCCTGTTATTTGCACAAAAAATAGATGATTGATTACTTGTAATCAAACTTTTATTGCAATTTGATTTGAAACAATCATACACTCAACGGTAAACAATGTGGCTCGGTCAACCTAAAGAATAAAGGGGTCCCATGTTAAAAACTAACACTTTTTTTTCTTAAAATTTGCAAAAAGTAGTAAAGTCTTTAATGAAAAAAAAAAGTTTTTACGATCAAGTTCCTTCTCCATACTAAAGGGACTCTGAAATAAGTTAGTCTTTTGCCCATACTTAATTGATAAAACATTTTCTACGTGTTGAACCGATCCCCATTTCTTTAGTCCCAACTCCATAGTAAAGTAATTCCAAAATTCTTTGGTCATTTGCTCTTACAAAATTTTTCTTTTTTTTTAGTTAAAATAATAAATAGTATAATTTTCAATCACCATTGCCACTCTGATGTAATTGTTTTATATGGGACCCCCCTTCCTATATTGACCGGGCCACATTTTTTGCCGTAAATAGGCCGGGAAATTGGACACCCTAGTTACGACCGTTGCGGCAAAGATGAATCATCATGATCGTTTTCAAAAGGTTTCATGGTTACCTTACCTATAACTTTCAATATAATTGAAGTAACACGTTGAAAAATTAAAAATCGTTAGGACATCTAAGGTATTTAGGTCCCCTTCATCCAATCAGCCGTTTGAAGATGATCAGCCCTTGAATAGTGGATGAGTGGATCTATCTTCTATTCAGATGTCCAATTGATTTTAAATTTTTCACCGTGTTACTTCAATGATATTGAAAGAATATCAAGTAAAACTTAAGCAAATTTCAAATCGATAGGTCATGGAAGGTAGTTAGGTCTACTCTACCACTCAGCCGTTTGAAGATGATCAGCTCTTCAATAGTGGATGAGGGGATCTAACTACCTACCAGATCAGATCTAAACACTCCTAAACTGATGAATATAAACGTAATTTATTACATTTACCAATGGAGACTGGGAATTATATTTACTGGTAAATGTGATAAATTCAGAGTTTTTATTACATTTACCGCAAGTGCCGGTAATTATGCATAATAACCGGTAATTATGCATAATTACCGCCTTAAACACATTTACACGTATATTTCCGTAACTTTAAGTAGTTTCTGATATTTTTAGGCAACAAAAGCCGTTTATGAAAAATGTGCCTTTGACAGACAGAAGAACAGGTAAGTCATAAAATATTAAATAAGGTCCCGGGACGAATTACGGAACCTTAAAAAATACATATTATTTATTTATTCTTACCGATTCTGGGATGTTCATGAGCTTAATGAGCACCTTGTCTATTCTTTGACTGAAAATATTCCATATTATTTGATTCTGCAATGAGTGTCCCGGAATATTTAAGATATTCCTAAGCAGCAACAGGATGTCGTTGATGTTGTCGCACTGCTCTGGCGAGAGCTTATCCGAGTTTTCCTCGTCCAAGTTCTTCTTCAGAAACTCAATCACCACTTTAGTCACTCTTGGGTCTGTGAACGCAACTTTAGTCGATGTGAGAAGATTATTAATCTCGAATACAGTATGCCTTCCGATATCTGTTCTTGATATGACATCGACGGATAAGAGACATTCTACAGGGATAGTTAAATTCGTAAGAATTCTTATAAGCAGTTCAATTGTTTTGTCGTCCTTGGCGTGAATAAGAAGCGGTATTATATCTTTATTCATATTTTGCCCGAAATTTATGCCCCGACGATATGTGCGAAGAAACTTATCTTCAGTTAAAATACCGTCTAGAATAGTTTCCAAAGCACCTGCAAGAAAGAGATGGGAGTTTATAACTAAAAAACCAATAAAATAATCGCTTAATGCTTAGGTACCTACTTACCACATGTTTATGATTACCTGAATAATGTGTCAGTGGAACTGTATGTGGGGATTGTATGTACCTACATTGTACCAATACTGAAAATCTAACTCAGTGTCACCAAACAAAGAAGTGCAGAAGAATCGAACTGATAAGTAATTTAAATATCTACCATATGATGTATAAGGTTTACCTATTACTAAATCGAAAGTGAGAATTGCGCTCGTAGATAACGCAGAATTTAAAACTTATCCCATAGTTCAGGTATATAGGTACCTTTTTGTTTATTTTGTACTAGCTGTCTAGGCGAACTTCGTATCGCATTTTACAATTTTATATGGAAAAATTCAATTGTTGTTTTTTCTATCTTTCCCTACATTTTTTCAAAATGTTTCACCTTTTAAGCCTTCCCTGGACAACTATAAACATTTTAAAACCAAATTCATCTCAATCGGCCCGGCCGGTCTCGAGTTTTAGCGAGACTAACGAACCACGATTAATTTTATATTAATGGTCGATACGTCCTATGCTATTAAGCAGAAAGCTTTTTTATATATATAGCAAATTTCAAACAGTGTTGCTCACTTTTATGTAATTATTTTTACTAAATGCTTACGTAATAATCAAAATTAAAAAAAAAACGCCTGACTCAGTCAGACCCCACATGAACTAAACTAAAAATAAAGCTGATTATATTCAAAAGATCCTGTACCATACACTTTCAGTATCATTGAAGTAACACGGTGCAAAATTAAAAATTGATAGGACATATGGAAGGTAGTTAAATCCCCTCATCCACTATTTAAGAGCTGGTCATCTTCAAACGGCTGATCAGGTCATAGTTACCTTACCATATACTTTCAATATCATTGCTGTAACACGATACCAAATTTCGAATCAATTGGACAAAAGAAGTTAGTTAGATTAGATCCCTTCATCAACTACAGGATGATTTTGAAATCAGCGTTAATTTTTTAACAGGGCACTCCGACTATGATACTTTATCTTGATACTGAATCAAAAAATAGTTTTAAAAAATCAGCGTTGACAAAAAAAAAATTAAAATCATGTCTATTTGTACATTCGTTAAAGAATAAGAAATCTTGCTACTTTTTAAAATTAAAATACTTTAAGCCAGATACATTTAATAAAGAAAAAAAAATGTATATTAATATTAAAAGCACTTTTATACAATACAATACAACAGTGTACATGATGTTTAACCTGATTCCGTCTCCCTCGTCCGTGGTCGCGCGCGCGTCTAGTGATAGTAGCGTGTGCCGTGTGCGTGGCTGTTAATGACGTTGCATCTAATGTAACATCGAACGAAAAACTACTTTTTTCTTTATTTATCAGACTTTTTTTAATTCTAATTTCCTAAAATTTATTTCATTTGTAAGTAATTTGTATTTTTATAAAAATAATGTCTATATCAATATAAGTACCTATATAAAACTCTTCCGTTACTGACTGACAGACAGCGCAGAGCCAAAACTACTGGGCGTAGCGGGCTGAAATTTTGCACATGGGTTCTTTGGGGAGTGTAGGGGAGCACTTAATAATTTCCCATCGGAACGGAAAAAAACGGGATTTATGTGTTTAAGAAAAATCTGCGCGGGTGAAACCGCGGAGCAGCCTCTAGTCAAAAAAAAAATTAAATTCAAATTCACCCAGTCGAAGAGATCTGATGATCTTCAAACGGCTCAACAGATTTTCATGACACATGGCTAAGAACACTTGGGCTAAAATTACCTATGACACAAACAAAACCAACCGAAAATCGGTTAATCCCTTTAGACGCTACGATGCCACAGCCAGATACACACAAACACACACACAGACAGATACACACGTTAAACTTATAACACCCCTCTGTTTTTTCGTTAGTATAGTATAACTTAAGTAGTTGTTCACTTACTGTTGCAGTTTTCATCGATGGCATATCCGTTGGCATGCTTAAAGCCTAAATTTCCAAAGGTACTATGTACTTGAGGGCTTCTAAGTATCCACTCCATCATTGATTCTTAAAACGGAAACATATAATTTAAAATTACAATTTACAACACACAATTTAAGTCCTGGATTATTTAATTTTAGCCGGAAAAACGCAGGTCACTGCCGCACCGCTAAACTGTCAAGACAATTATGAATACCGTGCCGTGCCGTGCGGTGCGCGAGCGACATGGCGCACGGGGGTGGTGGGGATCCACCTCCACTCCTTGTCGGTGGGGGTAAAAGACGCAGGCAGGTAAGGTTGCAAAAATAAAAATTTCAAATAACTTTTTTTATTGGCGTCCGTAGGCCAAGAATAGCGAAATGTTGTTGGGATGCGGTGGGCATGGTTATGTTTAAGGTCTTAGTTGGAGCCAGTTTCAGAAAATAAATACTATTAAAAACTAGTTTTGACAATTATTATTATACTACTTAAGGCGGTAAGTCACGGTATGGCGCGAAATTCAAAATTTTTCGCGTTTTTTTTTTTTTTTTTTTTACATGGTTCCTACTAAGTTATATGACTTTATTTTATACTATGTATAACATATCTCTCTCTTCTGAGTTTTTCTTATAAATATTACTTTAAAAAAAAAAAAAAAACTAAACAAAGACATATTTACAAATAAAAAATGGCCTCCAAATCGCTGCCACCGGAAGGTACGGTGCCTAGCAGGCTGGCTGCGTTACCTCTCTGAATGGCCAGACTTATTCTCTGGCCAAGGTACGAGCCAGCCCGCCGGTCACCGGAATGGTCGATCAGACGCGTCGATAATTCCTTAAATAGTCGACGCGCCCCTGGCCCCCAAGGCCCTAAAGTTTCGACCCCAAACGGCACAAACTCATACTGCTGACTAATTGCCGCGTATTTGCGCCGTTTGAGGTCTTCGGCAGCTGCGGCCGCCGCGCCAGCCTCACCTAATGTTCTTTGCACGTGGCAAGCCGCCATGGTGTCAACACACGTGGCGTCCCACACCAGCGGCCTGCCACGTGTCCAGGGGACGATAGTCATACCGTCGGGCCTCTTTCCGTCGTCTCGCGCCAGACCGTTAGGTTCAAGAACGGCCGGCACGTTGACAGTGGTAAGGGCCCGACGGATAATGTCATTTAGACTGGCGTGGCGAGCCATGCGACCAGCGCTGCGCATACAGGAGAGGCCGTGGTGGCCGAGGTGACTTCGCGTTTTTTAATTATTCTGGCGAAAGTATTCATCAATATACCGGGTGTTTCTGACAAGGCGGTAATAAATCAAAGGAGGGATTCTGCTCATCATACCTAACAACTTTCCCAAAGCAACATGGGTCGAAATCTCAATACAAAAATCAGCCGTCCCGTACATTGACCCCGCCAGCTGATCGAACCAATGTATGGAACAGTTGTTATTTTTTTTGAGATTTCGACATATGTTGCTTTGAGAAAGTTGTTAGTTATGGTGAGCAGAAGCTCTCCTTTGATTTATTACCGCCTTGTCAGAAACACCCGGTATATAAAACTCTTCCGTTACTGACTGACTGACTGACTGACTGACTACTGACAGACAACGCAGAGCCGAAACTACTGGGCGTACAAAGCTGAAATTTGGCATGTAGGTTCCTTAGGGAGTGTATGTGAGCACTAAGAAAGGATTTCCCGAAATTCCCATGGGAACGGGAAAAAACGGGATTTTTGTGTTTATGAGAAATCTGCGCGGGAAATACCGCGGGGCAGCTTCTAGTTTTTAATAAAGTTTTAATGAATTCGCGTATGTAAAAAACCATTTCTCACATTGTAATACAACGTTTTTCGAAGAGAGACCTACTAATTTTGTGTCTAAGGACCTAACTTGATTTTTGGCCTTTATGTCCTTAGGCACAAAATCAGTAGGTCTGTCTTCTAAAAACGTTGTATTACAATGTGGCAAATGGTTTTTTACATACGCAAATTCATTGAAACTTTTAAAAATATGTATACTTTCGCCAGAATAAATAAAAAACACGAAAAAATTTGAATTTCGCGCCATAGCGAGAGTTACCACCTTAAGTACTTACCTACCTACAAAAAACTTGGCTGTAAGGACAATATTCCTTTACCTACCCAGAATGAACGAATTTAAAAACAACGTTTAATCTTTCACGGAATTGCATAGAACACTAAAACAATAGAACAACTAAGAACAAATACAGTGGCTGTCTAGGACGGCGTAACAGATTTGTCTATGGTCTTGTGCTCCCTAGACTGCATTACCAAAGAACAAGAACTTTTTTGCAATACAGAAAAACCGGAAGTGTTACGCTGTCCTAGACCGCCACAGTACTAATTCCGTGTAGTACACTAAGGTTGACATCAGACGGACCGCACGGCACCAACCGCGCGCAGTCGACACTCTCAACCGTATGTTGTAGTCGAGACACAACGGCGCGCAGTCGGCGTCGTCTACCGCGCGCTGTCCATCGCCAACCGCACACAGTTAGTCAAGGAGCAAATTGAAATTTAAAAAACATGATCTGCAATGTCGGTGCATCGGAGGCAAACAGCATAATATCGTCAGCGAAACGAAGGTTTGTAATCCTTTTCCGCCGACGTCAATGCTCTTGTCCGCCCACTCGGCCGCAAATGTTCTGAAAACCTCTTCTAGCATACTGGTGAAGAGATTCGGAGAAAACGGGTCTCCCTGTTTCACCCCTTTTTCTATGAAGAGAGCCGGACCAGGCAAATGTAGTTTGATGTCTGTCTGAATGTCTGCAGACAAACCCCAATGTGGGTTTTGCAGAATTTTGTTAATTTTGTCTAAGAAATTTTTAATAAATAATTTTGAATTTGAATTTGAATTTGATATCTGTTGTGCTGTTATTATATATAAACTTCCGAAATTTTTATTTCGGAATGCAGTGAATATTGACGTGTGGGCGACGCTATCAAAAGCTTTGGCATAATCAACAAAGGCTAGATATATAGGCTTATTGTATTCATTGGACTTCTCTATCATTTGATTAAGAGTGTGAAAGTGGTCTGTAGTTGCATAACAAGGTCGACATCCAGCTTGTTCGAGTGGTTGGTGAGCATCAAGCTGACCTTTTATGCGGTTAATAAGGACTTTGTAGATCTTGTACAGATGGGACACAAGGCTTGACTTATCACCTGTTTTGTGTAGAAGTATTATGTTGGAGTGGCAAAATCTGTCTGGTAGTTTTCCTGTATATAAGATGGCGTTGCAAAGATTAGTTATGTTTGGAAGCAGAGAAGGTTCACCAGATTTCAGGGCCTCGGTTGTGACACCATCTTCTCCTGAGCTTTTTCCATAGCTCATGCTCTTAAGTATGTGAGTTTCGAGAACTGTCATAAAGGGGCAGGATTCATGATCCGGAGGAACATATTCTATATTTTCTGGTATCTTGGAGGCATCGGAATAGAGTTCTTTGTAGTAATCCGTGCAAATCTCGTAACTTTTTGTCAGTGAGGCTTGTTATGCATGACTTGCCCCGATTAATACCTTTCTAAGCAACACGTGAGGACGTGTTGTTCTTAAATCGCATTCTCTACTTTCAGTTGTAGGATCTAATATATTTACGGATGCTGCGTTTTACCTTTCGATCTATACTACGTAGTATTCAGCGCAGAACATTTCTTAAGTAACTCTCTTTTATTTATAAGCTGTTTTGTTTCTGTTGTCAGTTTGTCAGTATGATTTCTAATTGGCTTTATTTTTCTACTAGCTGTCTCTATTGATTTTTTGATGTGGTGATATTGGCCGTGAGTGTGTCAGAATCGCGGGACCACTGCTCGGAATCGAATCATGTTTAATCAACCAGATAGTACAACGTTACTACTAGTTGGTACCTTGGACGACACAGTTGGTACCTTTTTAGTATTATAATAAAACTTGATCATATATGGCCCGCCAGTCTGACGTCATAATGGCGGGACCAAGGTTGGGCAGGGGGTACCAAGGGGGTTGGTTGGAGTTTCAATACTGGTAACACTTAGTACTTAGTTAGTACCTGAACGTAAAAAAATATATTTATTCTAACACAATTAATTCAAGAGATACTTATATAACAAAATAAAAATAATAATTAAAAAAATGAGTTTTTACTATAGAAATAATTAATACTTATACCATAACAGTTGCTACCTCTGGTAAGAATGTTAGTTCTCTGGAAATTCGAGAACAAGTAACATTTTTAATTGCTTATGGCAAAAATATTGAGAATCTATCTATATATATATATAAAATTCAAAAGTGACTGACTGACTGACATATAGTGATCTATCAACGCACAGCCCAAACTACTGGACGAATTAAGCTGAAATTTGGCATGCAGGTATATGTTATCCGCTAAGAAAGGATTTCCCAAAATTCTCTCAGGAACGGGAATTACGGGACTTTTTAGTTAGTATGAAAAATCGACATTATTGAGTGTATCGACGTGAAACTTGGTGTACAGGTTCCTCAGTGAATGAAAGAGTGTTGTAAGAAATGAATTTACAAAATTCCCTCGGGAACGGGAATTACGGGACTTTTTTAGTAAGAATAAAAAATCGACATCTCATCACGGGACTCTTTAGTTAGTATTAAAACAATGTATATATATTTCTTTATTTCCACGTAAAAATAGGAAAACGGGTTTTTCAGTGGGTGTAATTAGATTCAGAATTCTATTAAGAAAAATTAACCAAAATTCACATGGTAAGGGAACATTCCCAAAAACATAAAGCGCCTAAAAATCTCCAACTTTTTTTTACTCGAGTAGGTACATATATTAGGTATGTAGGTACGTATATCCAACTACTTTTACCCAACCAGCTAATAGAAATGTTAGAAGTTTCAGTGTCTGAATGGTGGAGTGTAGAAATGAATTTATGGAGTTGCCACGGGAACTGAAATAAAGATAGATATTTTTAGGGGGTATAGCTGCGATCAGAAATCATGTCACCAAAATCCTGAGTCGTAAATCAACCAGTAATTAACGATTTTTATGAAAAAGCGCGTGCGAAGCTGCGGGCAAAAGCTAGTAGTCATATATTGCAGTAGTGTAAAGCTAAACATATAGTATAAACCTTGGTACAAAAGATGTATATTAACATTTTTTGTGGGGCACATTAGAAATCTATCTCTACTGGAACAATTTATTATTAGTGTATAGTAAGTAAGTTTTGTTTTTATTTTCAACTATTCGACCCAGCGAACTTCGTACCGCCTTACTTAACTATGTCGTGGATGTATTATACGTATAAACCTTTCTCTTAAATCACTCTATCTATTAAAACAAACCGCATCAAAATCTGTTGCATAGTTTAAAAGATTTAAGCAACAAAAGCGATTAATGTAGCTGAAAGTAACAGGCCAAAAAGCAGGGACTAGAACTTTTTCTGTCAAAATTTACACGATGAACTTTGAAACTCCTTTAAAGGTGGCCCAATGTACTGGAATTCAATTAACAGTTTATTTAAATAAATAATCTGAAAAAAATCTTTTTCTAATACCAAATGCTCTTTTTTTTGTTTACACTTTAAAATGGCTGGGCTTCTTCCCCATTAAAATAAAAACGGATTGGCGTGTGGATTGGTCCTTCTTGCAGAAATTTTGATGAATCGTTGTAAGTTTTTTTATAATTTACGATCATTATACATTATTAGTTGAATATACCTGACCTTCTGTTGATTTTTGATGAAGAACATTTCACCTAAATGCCCACAAACCACAAAAATGGATGTTAAAAATAATCAATAAGTCACGTTGATTGCGGTACTAGAAACAGCACAGAACACGGCGCGATACGTAACCCACCAGTCCACGTGAGCGATTGTAAACAAGGCGCTTCTCAGAGTTCTCGGTCTTGCTACACCAGCCAATAGGGGGGCGGTCACGCTTACGCGAGTCACGTTCCCGGGGCACGTGCGCTCGGCACTCACGCGTCAGCGTCAGACAACTTCACCCCCACCCACCACACCCACTAACGCGAAAATGTGTATGACTTGTATAAAATCAAAGTTGTAGGCTTGTAGTAGGAGTTCAGCAGCAACATGCCATGCGTGTCTCTGCTCAGATAAATGTGTGTCAAACCTAGAGATGCCTCCGTATTTAATCAAAAATATACATGTTTTTATTAATAATCAAATCCAATTTTGGGCTATCGATAAACACATAAACCATAATATAATTGTCCTATCGTTATAAAGAGAATTTGATTGTCCTAAGTCAATCTTCACCTAGCTAAGATTTTAATTAAGAAAAACTCGGCCGGCTGATTATTGGCCTCAATAATTTATGATTAAACGAACTTACCTGTACGTGAAGTTCTATCATAATTATACGAAGCGCTTCGTCCGAAGAGATTAGTACATACATAAATATAATAAGTAGGTTAACACATGTAGTACCGCCTTAGGTCTCGCCACTTCTGCACTATATTTGAGAACTTTTTTTTTTTTTTGAAGGTAGTTTATAACTCTCCCGTTCCCCGGCGACCACGGCCCGCGCAGAGCCTCAGTTAGTTTAGAGTCAAGTCCTCAAAATGATATGACATATTTTCCTTGTAAATGGGGACTGAAGGTTTGGGACGGGCGGGAGATTTAGTACTAATCTCTTCGGACGAAGCGCTTCGTATAATTATGATAGAACTTCACGTACAGGTAAGTTCGTTTAATCATAAATTATACTTCGCGCTTCGTCCTCGAGATTAGTACATACATAAATATAATAAGTAGGTTAACACATGTAGACCTTGAGAGTAAAGGAAAATATGGTCGATTGTATTTTTAACAAGAAATCTTCATATCATTTTCACAATTCCAAAATAATAATATTCGTAAAGATAAAGTTTATTTTACGAGCCAAATCAAAAAATCTTTATTTTATCCGTATTAACTAAAATACCAGTTTTTTTTTTTTTTTAATTAGTTACAGCTGTTGCCCTTTATTAAATGGCTTAGGCAAGGCATCAAGTAGCGAAAGTTTACCGCTACCTCTCCAGCTTGCCGTGTTCCTACAGTTTTCACACTAACGACGAACCAGCGTGCGCGCAGTGGAAAATAGACTAGTATCGTACACTGTCACCATGAGTATTTCCCCAACGGCTGCCGAGATTTCATCGAATTGAAATTAATTTTTGCCCTTGCGAAAATCTTTAATTCTATAAAGCAATCAAAGTTATAGCTCGGCAAATGCCGTGTTTTTTTTTTTTTTTTTAAGAAAAAGTAAGTTTAACAAAGTCCTGAGTTTTTGTAAGTCTATGTCCATAAAACAAATATTATTTGTATTAGAATAAACGAAAAACATTTGCATTGTGTAAATTGCATGCTGAAAATAATTTAAAAGGGTAAGTTTTCCTAATGAGAGGTCTTTATTTTTAACTGGTTTAATATAAGGCTAAACCCTCTTAGTTTTGCTATAAGTATTACTATAATTTGATTTAATATTAATAAATAAAACTATATCTCTTTATATACGCAGGCGAAATACCCTTTCAACTTAGTGCCATCATAAGAGTTTAACTAATTTTGTTATAGCAACGAAATCGTTATTCTAATGAAGGAGGCATTCCCCCCGTATCGTCAACGCTTCCCTGATAAGATGCCCGACAGCAAGGTAATCGAAGGCTCTAGGTAGGTATTCGATGATTACTGGAATAAGTTTTTTTTTTTTTTTTGTAATAAAATTAAAAACCTTCGATACGAAAAGTTAAATAAAGATGAGATTCCATGATTGTCTAGACCAATCATGTACTACTAAAATACCTGTAGCTTAATCTGATTCTGTTTTTCACTCTACACCATAGTTCTAGGGTGTCTCTTTAATAGAACACGCTTCAGACTCTTTTGTCAGGCGACTTAAGATTTTCTATATGCACAATGTGACTTGAAGTCTATATCAAGGATGACCAAACGCGTTTGTTATAAAGATTAATGCCTACAATAGCCGTTTAGTTCCAAATTATTCGATGTCTAGAAGTTTTCTTCGGCATATCTGCAATAGTATAATCGTAGGATGTACATTTAAATTTATATTATAATAAATGAAAATTAAAATATCACGTTCTTGTTCTGAACATTATAAGGAAACAACATCTCAAGTCAATAGCACTAGCATGTTGTCAGGTGAAGGAATTGTATTGCCTTCATACGATTCATATAAGAGATAGCAATCGAGTTATCGATGTGCATTATTATTTGGCAATCGACTAACTTTAAAGTTATACCTTTAAAGTAAGGAGCAGAGCTCTGGGCAAATGTGATGTGGTTTTATTTGAGCACCAACCACTGGCTGTCTCGCCATCACGTGGTGCTTCTCCCCCGTAGTTGAGAGCTTTCAGGGAACATATTGCTGCCCTGAACAGTTATCGTTTCTAGAACGGCACTCAATTAGCAATTATTTTGCTAAGCTACCAATTTAATCAGAGCGTAATAAAAAGTCAAGAATTTTTACAAATTAATGTGCCATCTTTTAGGTTTAGGGACAATAAACAATGCACTAGCACAATAAACCGGGTCGAATTTTCACGTAGATTCTCTATTTGTTTAAAATATAAGTACTCGCTTTTTTTTTTTTTTTCTATATTTATTTATTTATTTCAATTTGATTTGAAATATTTTATTATCTCTGGGAAATATTACAACGAGATCATTGGAATCTATGATAACGCCAAAGAATTATAATAAGGCATGAAAGGATAAAGCAAGCTTTTTTCCCCGTTCAGGTATATTAGCAATATTTTGTAATTTGATTATTCTGGTAAAAACCTGAACGTCTCACCAAGTAAGTCATATATATACGGGAGGAGATAAAAAATCTGTGTTGCAATTTGATTTGATATTTCTTAAAGCTTCATCAGTTTTGTAATTATTTTCTAGATCTTACAGCATTGGTAAGGAATATGTGCGTTTCCAAAATCTAATAATGCAACATAGTACATTTTAAATAATAGTACTTTGTATCTAAATTTAAAGTTATGCGGAGGTCTATAAGCTGGAAGGCATAAATATTTATGAATATATCTTATACTATATGAATATATATATTTATTTATTTTTAAGTGATAATAAATCTTTTTATTTTTGTTTGGTTTCAGTTTTAGATTACGTACGTATAATATATACCTACGTAGGTAAAATTGACAATGGCATGGTTGTAATAAAGAAATAGCATTAATTTATGTGACTTTATTTAAATTTATTAATTTCATTGTATTTTAAAATTGTTTTTTGAGTGTTTTCTTTAGTATATTAATCGCGACCATGTGGTCAGACGACCTAATAAATACCGCAGGAGTGCACCGAATGATGGTCGAACAAGACCGGTCACCGTGGCGACCGTTGGGGGAGGCCCCGTCCAGCAGTGGACGCCTCCGAGCTGATATGATAAATCGTGACTTGTGAAATAAAATAAACCATACGACCTATGTACTATGTTCCTAGTAACAGCGCCGGCTGCAGTAATGCGGCGGCGGCGGATGGCCTGATGGTCACGTAGTGCGCGAGCTGCGGCGCGGCGGCGGCGGCGGCCGGTCCGAGGCGCGCGCGCCGGCTCATGATCCCGCCCGCTCGCTGGCGCAAGCTCGCTAGGCTGCGCTCGCGCGTCCGGCGCGCGCTGCATGCAGCCGCGGCGCCGGCGGCCTGCGGGCTGGAGAGCCCGCCGGCGGCGTAGTAACTACTAAATTATCTGTGACGTTAAAAACGAACTAGGTTTCTTTTGAGGTGCTATTAATTTAGTGTCAGTTTTACCACCGAATTTGCACAGACTAGCGTCTTGTGTATAGCTTCATCGACTATGAAGGTCCTTTACCTTGCTTGGCAGGTACTTATAATTTTTTGGCTTATTTAAAAGCAAAAACGTAAATTTCCATCGCTTTTTGTCATGCTTTGAATGATAAGGCACTGTCGATTTGTTATAGCTTGGCTTCGATGCCTCTGACAATATAAGAATTATAATACCCGGATGTCTTCAAAATAAAGAGGAATCTGTATACGGATACACGTGGAGCTCCATTTTTTGTTGGCAATTAAAACTGCGGGTAGTTTTTTTTTTTTTTTACTAAATTACTTTGATATTTTGCTGAATTTTGTGATGACGTAATAAAACTTATTACAGACCTTGCTCCGGTCGTATTAGAGTTCTGCGTCTAATATATAGGTACAGTGTTTTCTTACCTTAGGAACCGCTGTGCTTATCCTGAACGCCCTCGGGCGTGTCTTAATTGTTTCACAACAATTTCGTAGTTCGAAGCTGGAGCCGAGGCTGCAGCGGAGGCAAGGTGGCCGCGGGGGCGGCGTTAGGTGGATCCCTGTCTGGGGATTCGGGCTGAAAAGCCGAGCCAGTACCGATCCCGATACTTCTTCGGTGCTGAGACCCAATTGTAAAACTGGGCGGAGGTTTAGGCTGTATCTAATTCTAACCTTATTTACGGCACTGATCTAAATGCTATCGTTAAAGATTGGTAAGTAAAGATTTCATATTTTATTATTATTAATAACGGCATGTGGCGAAGATGTCCTAACGACATTTCTGATACATGAATCACACACGGATGAACCCGTTCATCGGTAAGGAGCAAGTCATTCGGGTAAGAAGGTTTGTGTCGAAAAATCTTAACCACCATTTCCGGTTACAAAACTTTTAAGACTATGTATTCACGTTAGGTGAAGTTATTTTGCGGATAGGTCCATCGACTTTCCTGAGCGTAAAAATAATTTATATACAGCGGATAAGTCCCAACGACTTTCCTGAGCGTAAAAATAATTTATATACAACGGATAAGTCCCAACGACTTTCCTGAGCGTAAAAATAATTTAAGTACAGCGGATAAGTCCCAACGACTTTCCTGAGCTAGCGGATAAGTCCCAAAGACCGTCCTGGGCGTACAATTGATTTTTGGTACTGCGGATAACTCTACGTCAGGACGGACGTACAATTACTTTAGTAGGTACAGCGGATAAGCCCGAACGACTGTCCTGAGCGTACAAAATAATAATTTCAAAAACATAGTTTTTAAATAGGTATATGCAGGAAGGATTACCTTGGATCCGCAGAGCTGGCCTATAGCAAAAGCTGGAGTTTCTTCAAAAGTTTATCACTATGTATTAATTTTATTTTAAACTTACACGTTTTGCACGTTACTGATTCACTTAAATCTTTAGAACGTCGTTTAGAAATTTTCCGAAAATATAATTTAATTTAATTTTTGTGAAAATAAAAGAGTGAACCGAGTGGCTCGAGCACTAAAATGCGACTGAGGCTCTGCGCGGGACGTGGTCGCCGGGGAACGGGAGAGTTATAAACTACCTTCAAAAAAAAAAAAAAAAAGTTCTCAAATATAGTGCAGAAGTGGCGAGACCTAAGGCGGTACTACATGTGTTAACCTACTTATTATATTTATGTATGTACTAATCTCGAGGACGAAGCGCGAAGTATAATTATAATAAATCAGTATTTACGTATCATAATGTGGTATAATACAGGATGGTACATTATTATTAAATACGCACTTAAACCCTGTAAGGGCACCGAAATATAAACTAAGAAGACTTAAAAAGATTAAACTTAAAACTAGGCATATTATTTTTACTTTTGTAGGTACTCCATTGATGATGTTGTTGACATCACATCACTACTGTTGGGGGTACCTATCGTTGAACTTTGAAAAGTCCGACGATACCACCCTGACGATAGTCAGGGGTATCGTGGGTCTGAAGCGCTCTTTAGGTACACATGTGTTTTGTAGCATTGTACCATTGTACTACAAACTAGGGATGTTCCGAACGTTCGCATTCGCGAATGATTCGCATCATTTTAACATTCGCTTCAACATTCGCATTCGCATCAAAAATATGCGAATGTGATGCGAATGCGAATGTGCTGCCATTGACACCAAGTTTCTTGGGTGAAGATGAATAACTTCATGGGGATACCTAATGGGCCGGCGCGAAATTCATATTTTATCGCGTTTTTTATTTATTCTGGCGAAATTATTCGTTTTTAATAAATTTTAAATGACGCGTATGTAAAAATCATTTCCCACATTTTGATACAACGTTTTTGGAAGACAGAGTTACCGATTTTGAGTATGTGTGAAACTTGATTTTTGGTTAACAATAACTGCTAAGAAATGAGTATATTGATTGTATGTTTATGTTTGTTGTATTTGTAGGAAGTCCACTTTTTTTAAATTACAATTATTGCATAATAAACGTTATGATTTTTCCATACATAAAGTCACTTTTCACTGAACTTGTCCAACATTCGCATTCGCATTCGCATTCGCATCATTCGCATGTCTAACATTCGCATTCGCATTCGCGAATGTCTCAAATTCGACATTCGGAACATCCCTGCTACAAACTATTAAAAACTCTATATAAAAACAATTGGGTACTTATAACATTTTTAGGGCAGCCTCTAGTCATCAATATATATAAAACTCTTCCGTTACTGACTGACTGACTGACTGACTGACAGACAACGCAGAGCCGAAACTACTGGGTGTAGAAAGCTGAAATTTGGCACGTGGGTTCCTTGGGGAGTGTAGGTGAGCACTAAGAAGGGATTTCCCGAAACGGGAAAAAACGGGATTTGACAGATTTGATTTGATGACAGTTTAATGTTTATAGATATTAATAAATTACCTTTAATAATTATAGAATGGCTCTTAAATTCAAAATATTATGCTTTTATCACAGGCTTATTGTGAGCAATCTGCCTTTCTGCCTAAATATTTGTGAAGTAAAAATAAATATATCCTAAAAAGCTAATGCTACTTCAATACGAAACATTAATATTTGGCCTTGTCGTGATCGTCTATCTGACTAATGGTTAGTACCCTCTATACGTTGCGTTTTAAAATCAAATAATTCATAGTGCTAAAGCTGTTTTGAAAATTAAAGAATAAAGAAAATAACCTTGGACTTGTAAATTTCGACTCAGTGTGCAGTACGCTGACAAATAAATTCTTAAAAAAAATGCGCGCTAAACACGCGCGCTAAGAAGGGGAACTTGCATGTTTTCTTTACAGGACAATTAACGATTTGTGCTAGGTGATCGGACAGAGCTAGATGAGCATTTCTACAAAGTGAACAGATTTGTCTGACTTCGGTGGCATTTTTTTTATTTTGACCTAGAGACTTCATAATTAAAAACCATGCAAAAGAGCTTATTCTGTATTCAAATATTGATTTGGCCCACTTCAAAAGATAACAGTTTCCAAAAAAACTGACCTCGAATATTTTGTCTCCATCGAAATCAGAAAAATTACCCACCGAATCACAATTTTGCCACTGAAATCAGAAATCTATCCACCGAACGCACAATCCCATACAATTTATCATCGAAATTTTATATTAATTTTTATTTACACAGTATTTAGTTTACACAGTATTAGGAGCGCTCATTGAAAAACATTTGCGTGTTTCATATTTTTAGTGTCATTTGGTGACAGATTTTTCGGATACTACTTTGAACTCTGGATATTTCCAAGAAGAGCTTTAAGAATTACAAATGTTTAATAATAATTTCAAGTATACCTGAATTTTTAACCGACGAAAAAACAAAAAGGAGGAGGTTCTCAATTCGTCACGTATATTTTTTTTTTTTTTATGTATGATCACGCATAACTTTTTACTGTGTGGACCGATTTTGATAATTCCTTTTTTAATCGACAGGGTATACCTTGAAGTTGGTCCCATAAAAATTTGAAAATAAAATTCCAACCCTAAGGGTGGAAAAATAGGGGTGACTTTATTGTTCACTCACAGATTGTATTGCCGTGTTGTGATTTACATGATAACTGCTAGGTATAATTATGAGTCTTTTTTATATGAATGTTAATAATCATAATCTCAGCCGATAGACGTCCACTGCTGGACAAGGGCCTCCCTCAAAAATCGCCTCACCGACCGGTCGTGCGTGATCGAACCTCATTCTGTTAGTCCCTAAACCTTCACCAGGTTGTGTGGCCACCTTGTAGGGTGCGACCATCTTGTGGAGGGTGATTGGCTGGGGTCAAAAAAATTAGCCCAAAAAAAACTGAAAAGCAAAAAATAAAAACTTTTTATCAAAAAATTAAACCGCCGAAAAAACTGAAAAGCATTAAATAATTGGGAAACATTTTCTATTAGGACTTAATTTACTCACTTCTTAAAGTAATTTTGGTTAACCAAGAAATTTTGAGTCGGTGCCACAGAATCAACGAATAACGATCACTAAATTACCTGAAATTTAAAGAAATAACCGAAAAACGTGTGCCGCCGCGCATCGCGCTATAGGTAGTTAAGGAATTTGCTTGTG
Organism: Euspilapteryx auroguttella; assembly: GCA_951802225.1. Classification (NCBI taxonomy): domain Eukaryota; kingdom Metazoa; phylum Arthropoda; class Insecta; order Lepidoptera; family Gracillariidae; genus Euspilapteryx; species Euspilapteryx auroguttella. The sequence goes on along the minus strand of OX637642.1, from coordinate 8,272,247 downwards.
TGGTGTGGCACCGACTTAAAATTTCTTGGTTAACCAAAATTACTTTAAGAAGTGAGTAAATTAAGTCCTAATAGAAAATGTTTCCCAATTATTTAATGCTTTTCAGTTTTTTCGGCGGTTTAATTTTTTGATAAAAAGTTTTTATGTATTTACTTTACTGTTATTAAATACTCAATAATAAATAAGTACACTCTCGTATAAAATTAAAGTTTAATAAATTTTATTAGTCATAATAATAAGAATAACTTTTACGTCTGGCCATTCAGAGGGGTAACGCAGCCAGCCTGCTAGGCACCGTACCTTCCGGTGGCAGCGATTTTGAGGCCATTTTTTATTTGTAAATATTTATTTAGTTTATTAAGGTAAATAAGTTTAAAAATATCTTGTGTTGTTAATAAATATTCAACTTTTAGGTATTTATTTTAAACATTATATAAGTATAATAACAATAACGATAATCTACTTCTTTTTTTTTGTTGATTCAAATGCAAACTTTGGTATACATAAATACATGCATAACATACAACAAAATTCGCCGGGTCAAATAATAATAGTAAAACCCTCCTGACTCAACTCGATGCCGGTTATCAACACTACCCTCCGAAAAAATTGAGTCAGAGAAATAAAAAACAAAAAATGGCACGAACTTAAATGCATTTTGTGTACAATCAATCGTGAACATCAAATTATATACAACGAATAAGTATTTTTATGACAAAAATGTGAAATATGAGCTATTTTAGCACGCGTTCAAAGTAAAAATCTGATTTTGGTGGATGTTTTTTTGACTTCGGTGCATAAAAAACCACCGAAAACCACCGATATCAAAATCAGCGAAATCACAAAAGAGTACAAATAAAAATTTAACTCGGAATTAAATTAAAGCATAACAATCATCTGTTCATCAAATAATACCAACCCAATGGCGAGTGCATGGCACTAGTTGAAAGTTAACTATTTCTTACGGTTAGAAAAAAATTACCTACACCGAATTCAGCACTGAGGGGTACCCAAAACCACCGCGTGTCACAATTATCCTGAAAATAATTACTGAAATGTCGGCGGGGCACAGATTTCAGGCTCGCGGCGTGTAGGCCATGACTGAATCAAGCTGCAGAGTACTTCAGATAGTTCGAAAAGTTAACCGCTATGGTTGTGGGTGATGATTTGTAAACACCACCGAAATCAGGGAGAATTCTAGGACGCTCATTTAGATTGGTGTATTATAAAAAATATAGAAGTTTTTGGTTTTTCATGATAACTACAGCCTCAATATACTCATCGCCAAGGCGTGAATATATATAAATTATTCAAATATCACTTCATTACTTTGTAACAAGTGACTCTTTCATGAATTTCGACAACAGGACACTCCACCGGTGTCAGGTTTTATGACTTTCGGATTTTTTTTCTGGTATTTATATTAAATTTTCAGAAATGTTTCTATGCTCTCCAACTGCGTACCCATACATAGTTGTGGCTGAAATAATTTGAGCAGCCTACTTCATTGGCGTATATTTTATTTTCAAATTGCCACTGAATTTTGCCCGTCCGTAGAAATGCCCAGATCTACTACCCGCACCTCACAGCCTCGGATATTATCAAATACAATATCAATACAGGTCCCACTAATGGGACGTGTTATTTGTTTAACCCTTTGCTTAAGATTGTGATTTTTTAATTTTTGTTCTAATAAAATTTAATATTTGTTATTATTTAACATATTAATATTGAAGTCCCCACAGATGTGTTTTCTTACCTCTTTTATTACAGAGTTTGTCAAGAATAATTTGTAAAACTTGAAAAAATAATTCATATCTCTCTTTTGTGTTAATTGGTATTCGGTAAATACATAATATATTAATTTCATGTTCTATTAAATATACACCGCAGCATTCGATTACATTTGGAATAGGTACTTAGAGTAGAGATTTCTGGAATACTTTTAATTTTTTTTACTAAAATACAACAACCTCCTTTTCGTTTATTTCTTGAGAAAATTGAACCAATAGAAAGATTAGGCATATCGAGATGGCATTTATCTTCATCCTTCATGTTATGTTCAGTAATACAAATTATGTCAATAGGTGTACTTTCATCTTCTAAGTTGTCAAGATTAACCTGAAGTTCTTCGGACTTACTAATTAAACCTCTAAATATTTTTTATAATAAATAATACCATACCTTACCATACTTCGAATTACTCCATGAACCTCTGCAGCTGTAACGCTAAAAGAAAGTTGGTCTGTTGATGACTCTGCCTCAGCATCGAACCCCTGTCGTTCCCCGGCCAACGGTGATTCAACCTTAAAGTGCCTGTGAAATAATTCCGCAATCTGCACTGAGTCACTTACCCCACTACACTCACAGGTATTCCCGGTTTCACATTAAGTTTGTTTGTTAATTTAACAAACAAACTTAATGTGCAAAATTTAATTAACATACCAACCGTTTCCTTCACTTCAAATTCGTAAATTTTTGTCTCTTTTAGATTTTAATTTTTGTTTTATGTTTGTCTTTTGCTTCAATTAACATTTTTCGCATGCTACCTTTGGAAACCGCTAGGCTGACGTCACCAAATCCGGACCGTCTGCCTTGTTTGCATTTAGCTTTTTGCGTCTGCATTTAGGCTACGAACGCACAGGCGGTTTTATTTCCGCGCAGTGTCAATGTTTGTTATTTAATTTTCAACCTTATTCATAGGCCCCGAACGCACAAGCGTGTTTTTACGGTTTTTTATCCGCTGTACGCACACTTCCATAGGATTCAATATGTTACATAAAATCCGCGCGGAAAAAAACCGCCTGTGCGTTCGTAGCCTTAGAGTCACCGGAGTTGAGTAGTCTGTCTGTCAAGTGGTCATTAAATCTTTGAATAATTTCGTGATTTTCATAAGTTAAAACGAAGATTTAAACTTAAAAATACAATTATCAATTGAAGTGTGGTATAGTGTGGACAAACAATATGCCACGTTGTAGTATTATTGTGCATTGTGGTTTTCGAAAAAGCAAAAATCAACCGGATTATACTTTGCATAGGTAAGTTCTGTAAGTTCTGGTTTTTATAAAAAAGGTAGTGAAATCTTGAAGATTTTACTCGTAATTCTTAGTTTGAATACTATTCTAATATGTTTTCTTTATATTTTTCGCATTTTCTCAGTAAAATCATAATTTTAATTGCAAAAATGAATTGTAAACAAATTACTTCTTGTTTTAGTGATGGGACAGTTATTACGATGAATGGTGTCGATAAATTTGGCTCACCTTTAGACCCTGTCCTCATCGGAAGGGCGTTCAAGTTGTTTTTAAATTGAAGTTGAGGTTATTAAAAACATATTCCTGAAATTTCAGGCAAAGGAAATCGATAGTGTCTCAGGAATAAATTTAAAAAAAATCTGATCAATATATATAAAACTCTTTCGTTACTGACTGACTGACTGACTGACTGACTGACTGACGGACAACGCAGAGCCGAAACTACTGGGCGTAGCGGGCTGAAATTTTGCATGTAGGTTCCTTAGGGAGTGTAGGTGAGCACTAAGAAGGGATTTCCTGAAATTCCCACGGGAACGGGACAAAACGGGAATTTTGTGTTTATGAGAAATCTGCGCGGGAAAAACCGCGGGACAGCCTCTAGTCAATATATATAAAACTCTTCCGTTACTGACTGACTGACTGACTGACAGACAACGCAGAGCCGAAACTACTGGGCGTAGCGGGCTGAAATTTTGCATGTAGGTTCCTTAGGGAGTGTAGGTGAGCACTAAGAAAGGATTTCCCGAAATTCTCATGGGAACGGGAATAAAATGGATTTTTGTGTTTATGAGAAATCTGCGCGAGTGAAACCGCGGGGCAGCCTCTAGTATTTTTATAAAATGTTATAACGTTACCTACGTGATTTAGCTGTAAACATACAAAACGTTTAACGTAAACGTAAACGGTAAAACTCGAGAAAGACCGGGCCGATTTAGCTGATTTTGGTTTTGAAATGTTCGTAGTAGTCCAGCCAGGGAAGGATAAAAACGGAGATAAAATATGGAAAAATGAAGGAGAAGTTAGTAAAAAAAAAAAAACGAATTTCATTTTCCATACAAAAGTTCCATTACTATTCCATCCTTTTTCCTGTCAATCAAAAGTTTAATTTGACGTTTTTTTAAAATTCTTTCATTCTGGACGGGCAAAATAACAAAGTTCATACAGGTAAGTTTTTAGTGGGTAGGTAGTATAATAATAATCGTTTCAACTTATAATATAAGGCGATACGGAGTTTGCCGGGTCAGCTAGTTATATAGAATAACATAATTATATGTTAAAAAAAATCAGTATATACAGTGTAAATAATAACATGAATTGCATATATAAAAAAATGGAAATAATTTACTTGAGTGCAATACAGTGTATATAATCTTGAACTTTATATTATACAACTGACAAGAAGGCAGTAAAGTAATATAACAAACGAGAGTTATAACAGTACCCAAAGCAGAATACTCTACTTTCCATTCTATCCAACGAGAATATTTTGTAACATAAAAAGTGCAGAGATACCTCCAGAGGCGCAGGCTGAACTCTATATTCTGAATATTTTTTTTTTATAATGTCATACATTTCCTTACTCTAAATAAATAGTGACATCGAAATATAAGTTTAATAGGTGTACTTACTAAGTTAAGTGTTACGTTTATCATGTAAGAAATAATTGTATTTTGATTTTAAAAGATCAAGTCTGAAATTGCTATACCCTTGCCGGGTGACTAAGTTGCTTTGTTCTTCATTTAAGATATGTATAGTATATCTTAGCAAGAAATAAATATCTGGTATCTTGTGAATTTTTATTTTTCTTCGGTTTAAAAATGTACCTATCTAAGGCGAATGTATTTTAAGTACATTTACTCTGGAAGCACAGCCAATTTTCCCCAAACGATTAATATTCTCAAAATAACTGCTAGTTTTTACGACATTTTGTTTTCGCCATGCGGAAATATACAACATTCAATGTTTTACAAAATTGCGGGAAAAAGGGCGCGGAAAGAAAACGCAGTGCAGACAGGGCTTAATGATGATAAGAACTTGTTATAGGTACTGATGCAAAGCAAAATTTGGTAGGTAGTAGGTACTAGGTACAGAACACATATGATTACTTATCGATATCGATAGTCGCATCACTAGAAGGCGGCCATTTATTGTTCACACTTAGTGGCAGGCTATTATTGCTATTAGGCTACGAACGCACAGGCGGTTTTTTGCCGCGCGGATTTTATGTAACATACTGAATCCTATGGAAGTGTGCGCACCAGCGGACAAAAAACCGCGCGGTTAAAAATCCGCTGTCGCGGTTTTATTTCCGCGCGGCTAAAAATTCGCCTGTACCTTCGTGGCCTATGAATAAGGTTGAAAATGAAATAACAACCTTTAAAACCGCGCGGAAATAAAACAGCAACAGCGGATTTTTATCCGCGCGGTTTGTTGCCGCGCGGATAAAAATCCGCCTGTGCGTTCGAAGCCTTAGGGCCAGTCCGTAGGATACAGGTCAATGGTCTTAGCTCTTAGATCAGCGTTGCCAATGTGTGGGGAATTCCCCAATCTGCGGGGAATCCCAAAGTGATTGGGGAATTTGTGGGGAGCGCCACTGTGCGGGGAATTTAGCATTTTACCAATTAAAAAACTTACAACCAAAACATGCATTGATCAAATATAAATTACTGCCTTTATTTGTTTTTATTGATAAAAAGGCTCAAACTTATCTTCAGGGAAGTGATTATTATAAAAGCGAATTACATAATGAAAATGTAAGTATCACCTCACCCTAAAATCAGTCAGTTGGTATCAGTATCCTTAGTCTTTGCTAATGTACCTATGTAAATATTTGGTTCTTTTAAGTAAATTAGAAAAGTTTTGATAATTTTTTGGTTTTTACATGTATTTAACCTAGTTTTTACTTTGAAGCGTTAACATAAGAGAAAACCGGAGGAGGATTATAATATACCGGATAGTTTTTTAAAAGTGATATTGCGATTTTTTAGTGTTTGTCATTAATTGTCAATAGCTGATTTTTAAAGTTATTTCGTAAATAGTTCACCATCTCATTGTGTGGGGATTTTGTGGGGAATCAGGATATTTTTCTCCCCAAATTTGGGGAATTTGAACAGTGATCTTGGGGAATCTGGTAAATAGCCATTGGCAACACTGTCTTAGATGCTCATGCACAGACACCTCTAACCAGCGTTGCCAATGTGTGGGGAATTCCCCAAACTGCGGGGAATCCTAAAGCGATTGGGGAATTTGTGGGGAGAGGCTCTGTGTGGGGAATATGCGGGGAATTTAGCATTTAACCAATGAGAGGTTTTCAATTTGACAGCTCAGAAGAAAAAAACAAGTTTCATTAAGCTGCTACCAGATGGCGCTCTGCCAGGAGCAATAGGTCAAGCTGAAATGAATGATTCAATAGCTCAAAATGAAACATAAAAATTAAAATTTAACTGAGGCAGTGACGGAGTAGGTGAAATTAAGATTTATACTTAGCAGAAAATGATCCAATCCAAAGATTCAGTCAATATTCGATTTCCCATTTTTCTTATATTGCTTTAGACACCGCCATCTACCGGCGTATTATGAAACTTTTTTTTTTCTTTTCTGTCACTTTGAAAACCCCTCATTCAAAACAAACTTACAACCAAAACATCCATGATCAAATATAAATTACTGCCTTTATTTATTTTAATGTTAAAAAAGCTAAAACTTATCTTTAGAGAAGTGATTATTAACCTTATTCGTTTAAATTACTGAATAATAGCGAAATACAATAATGAAAATTTGTATCAACCCACCTTAAAATCAGTCAGTTGGTTATCCCCAGTCTTTGCTAATGCTTGCTTGCTTTGTACTTACCTATGTATATGTCGTGGCCAGATCGTTAAATTGGCCACTTCATGATATGGCCGGCCATTTCATGAAAAGTGATTTTTTCATGAAATGGCCGATTTTCGTAGGCCAGATCACTGAAATGTCAACGTTTAACGATTTGGCCAAGTAATAGCATGACTATTTCATGAAATGGCCAAATGTTAGCGATCATATCGTTGAATAGTAAAAAATTTATCCGCTAGTGGCGCTGTTGTTGCATTTGTGTTGTGTGTTTTGATTAGTGATTTCAAAATTGAGGATGAGAGAGGGCCTCATTCTTTAGACATTCACTAATTTAGCAATATTAGCATTTATTGTATAAGTAACATACTTACTTATATTTTCCAATTTAAATAATTATTATTAAAGTACCTACATAGTACAAACATAATTATTGTTAACTGATTTTTTGATGTAAGTAACGTTATAATAAATAAAAAAAATATTAAGTAAGTATAATCTTTTTTTATTTCACCTTTATATATCACTCTACATTCATGATTTGGCCAAACGTGGTAGGCCAAATCGTTGAACGTTGTCATTTCGAATACATTTCAACGATCCGGCCAACGAAAATTGGCCATTTCATGAAAAAATCACTTTTCATGAAATGGCCGGCCACATCATGAAATGGCCAATTCAACGATCTGGCTACGACATATATATTTGGTTATTTTAAGTAGAAAAGTTTTTAAGCGATTATATTAAATTTACACTTCATCAGTTTTTACATTATATTTAACCTAGTTTTTACTATTAGGCCTGAATAGAAGAGAAAACCGGAGGACGATTATAATATACCGGATGATTTTTTTAAGTGATATTGCGATTTTCAAGTGCTTGTCATTAATAAATGGTTGATTTTTAAAGTTATTTCGTAAATAGTTCACTATCTCATTGTGAGGGGATTTTGTGGGGAATCAGGATATTTTTCTCCCCAAATTTGGGGAATTTGAACAGTGATCTTGGGGAATATGGTAAATAGCCATTGGCATGGCAACACTGCCTCTAACAGCCACAGCCAGACAGAATCCACCTAACTTGCGAACAATAACAATAGTTAAATAATTAAACAAATCTCAAAATGACTTTAAAATTCCTTGGTTTTGAGAAAAATACATCTGATGATGAAGATAGTGACGAAAGCGACATGAGCAGCGATGCAGAACAGTCTGTTTCGGAAGACGAAGATGGTAAATTTTTATAGGTTAACGAAAGCCCAAATTTTTATGCCGGACACTTTAGTTTTCCTGAAAAGAATTGAATATGGTAGAGGGGAGAATATTTTATAATTCTTTGATATACTTTTTGGTCTTATTTCTCATTCTTAACTTGCAAGTTTTGGATTGTCGGGGAACAGATGGGCCGTGGGGTACCTACCTACTGTCCAGTATTCCGCGTACGGATGCTGCACTGATTCCTCCCTGCATAGTCAGGAAGCGGCCTATGGCAGTTTTAGGTTTTATGATGGGCATGATCCTATCCAATGCCAGTTTTCCACTTATAACAGGACATCTTGAGTGTACTTCAAGCTGTAATCCTCAACTTTTAAATCTTCGCTAAAACAAATTTTGAAAATGCAAATAATTAGTCATGAATTGATCCAAATTGGTCCACAAAGTAAAATAATTAGTCCACTTATACTTTTGAAGTTATAGCCAAATGTTTGTGAGGATTATGGCTTGATGTTCAAGCTGTAATCCTCATCTCTAGTCCAAGAAAACGGTAGGGCCTATCGACTTGGTTCAGGTCTAAATAATTAGTCCTCAATTGATCCACACGACATGCCGAATCTCAGAATTGGTCATCAAGAGGTTCTAGAGTTATAAGGGCATCTTAGTGAGCATTATGGCTTGAACATTTGGCACCTTCAATTATCTCCGGAACGCCTATAGCTATTGGTTTGAAATTTTGCCAAAAATTAATCCTCAATTGGTCCACCAGAATTATAATCACTTCGAACTAGGTTTCCTTTGAAGAAGTACGTTAAAATCATCAGTTTTACTTTTCCATACATTGCGATCTGATGTACAGTTGTGCACAGAATAATTTATCAACATTGGTATTAACCGGTTACCAAATCAATTGTTTGAGTAGGTAACCGGTTAATACCTTCAAATAGTGAAAGAGGTTTTTGTTATGTATGTTATGTAAGTATGTTATTATGTTTAAGTCAGCACCAATTGTATTTTCAAGGGGTTTGTGATCCCTTATTGCATTGCAGGTATAAATAAATAATATCTGCGGAAACGGAGGGCATAACACTTTTGTCTAACGTTTTCGTGCGCCCTTGGCTGCAATACAGAATAAAAACCGGAAGTGTTTTGCCGTTCGTGTCCCGTCACTGTACCAACATATTTGAGCAAAAAAACTGTCAGTATTCAGTATCATTAATATTTTCGTATATAACAATTAAAAGTTTGCAAAAGTTTCTTTACTTAACAATATAATTACTTTAAGCGGGCTACAAGTGAGTGAACGCCGCATGCCGTGTGTTTGTGGCACTAAATACCACCACCAACACACTATTTCTCCCTGTGGGTGTCGTTAAAGTCAATTAAGACAATTTCTAAAAGTATAAATTTAATAGGTTTTTTTTTTTCTTTATTATAGCATTAAAAATAAACTTGTTTTTAAAGTTTTTTTTTTTATTTAAGACGGCGAAAGGGGACACAATTTTTAGTTATTCGATATATGGTTGGCATTTTCTAGTTGTTTAGTTGCGCTGATCGAAAATTACATCCCTTTTCAAAAGATGGAATATTTAATTTTACATAAAATCTGAATAATTCAGTCGGATTAGATAATGATTCAGAAAATGAGGTTATCCAAGTCAAAAAATGTTTTTTTTTACATCCAAGTTATTCAACAAAATGGCCCAATTTAAGTATCTTTATAGGCAGAAAAAACAAAACTTGCTCCTGTCAAACAAGTGTCCCATTTCCCTTTGCTCGGAGGAGCAACGAGGGTATGAGGGGCTTGCATCCTCTAAAACCCCCTGGTGGCCGTCTCGGTGTTTTCGTGAAGAACCCCGGGAACCATTGATGATCAGCTTTCGGTGTCCTTTTCACTGTACTGTATGTGTTAACACTTCATTTTTTCTGAATTGCAAAATAGCTCTTGTTCTTTGGTAATACAGTCTAGGGCGCACGAGACCATAGACAAATATTTTACGCCGTCTTAGACCACTACTGTTCATACATAAGAAAAACCTTATCTTCTAAAATATCTGTTAGGTAACCGGTTACTACCAATGTTGATCAATTATTCTGTGCACAACTGTACATAGATCGCAATGTACGGAAAAGTAAAACTGAAGATTTTAACGTACTTCTTCAAAGAAAACCTAGTTCGAAGTGATTATAATTCTGGTGGACCAATTGAGAATTAATTTTTGGCAAAATTTCAAACCAATAGCTATAGGCGTTCCGGAGATAATTGAAGGTGCCAAATGTTCAAGCCATAATCCTCACTAAGATGCCCTTATAACTCCAGAACCTCTTGATGACCAATTCTGAGATTTGGTATGTTGTGTGGATCAATTGAGGACTAATTATTTAGACCTGAACTAAGTCGAGAGGCCCTACCGTTTTCTTGGGCGAGAGATGAGGATTACAGCTTGAACGTCAAGCCATAATCCTCACAAACATTTGGCTATAACTTCTAAAGTTTAAGTGGACTAATTATTTTACTTTGTGGACCAATTTGGATCAATTCATGACTAATTATTTGCATTTTCAAAATTTGTTTTAGCAAAGATTTAAAAGATGAGGATTACAGCTTGAAGTACACCATCTTGAAGGTATTGTCATTGTATACTAACAAAAAGATCCACGATTTCATAATGTTATAAGTGTAATATGATCTGCATAAGTGTTTGGGTGATATACTGATGAATCTTTATTCACTAAAATACTGGTTATCCAAATCAAGTATTAGTTTTCAAAAGTATGAATGAATGATTCTGTGTTAATTTCTAAACAAATAACGAAATAATTAAACACTACTTAGGAATTTCTGTATCTGAAATTGAAGATGAAAATGAGGAAGAAGACATTGAGAAATCACCAACTGAGGGGGCCAATGATGAAGAAGATGATGTTGTTAAAGCTATAAAATTTGAAAAAAACAAGCTAAGAGACCATCCACCAACAATAACATGTGAAGACTTTATTGTGGATATCTCATTTCATCCTTCAAAAAATTTGATAGCTGTAGCAAACATTGTTGGAGATGTATTGCTATATGAATACTCAAATGAAGAATCAAAATTGTTAAAGACTTTAGAGCTACATCTGAAAGCTTGTAGAGATGTTGAATTTGAATCAAGTGGGCACACTATGTATTCAACAGCAAAGGTTGGTTTTTAGTACTATTTTTTAATCTTGCTTTGTTTGGATTATAACACAAAGTATGTAATTTAATAAAGGGCTACAGAACAAAATGAGTGTGGGATATGATGGTATTTCTTCTGCAGATAGATGTAAAGTAAGGTCAATGTGGGGAAGTCTGTCTGGGAGAGAAGTCTGTCTCTAGCAACAATAACTTGAGTTCTAAAGGAATTTAGCAGTTTGGATTGGTAAAGCAGATCCGTAAATGGGCCATTTTCACCAAACGTGATATTGCATGTTATGTCGTAAAAATCTTTTTTTTTTAATAAATCTAGTAGTTTATGTTTCTAGAAGTATGTCAATGTATTTAGCGAATCTACCAGGTCTTTACATTCCTGAAAAATAGCAACGGAAAATAATGGAACACATCAGAGATTTTTGTATAGAAATAAGCTGAAATATTATTGCCGCGGGCGCCGGCGTTAGAATGTCGCCCTCCCCTCTCCTCCCGTGGGAGCCTGACCACGGTAGCGGTCACGGTAACGGCGGGGCAAGGGGTGCTAAGAATCCCCGGACGGTCGGCTACCACCCCTTTAAACGACAACTGGCCCTGGCAACACACAACGTCCGCACTTTGAGGACTGACGATATGATTGTTGCGCTGGAAGAGGAAATGAGCAGGTTACGGTGGGATATTCTAGGGCTATCAGAAGTCCGTAGACAGGGACAGGACACGATAACCCTGAAATCGGGTAACCTGCTCTTCCACCGGGAGGGCGACCAACTGTCCCAAGGTGGTGTCGGGTTTCTCGTCCACAAGTCCCTCGTTAGCAACATTATTACCATCGACAGTGTGTCGAGCAGGGTCGCATACCTAACACTCAGAATATCTAAAAGATATTTGCTGAAGGTCGTTCAGGTCTATGCACCGACCTCGACACACTCAGATGACGAAGTAGAGTCTATAGTCGATATAGAGGTCAGAGGCTGGCCGATTTCATGGAGAAAGAAGGACTCTTCATGATGAATTCTTTCTTCCAGAAGCCACCTCTTAGGAAATGGACCTGGATGAGCCCTGGTGGTTCTAGGAACGAGATAGACTTCATCTTGACCGACAAGAAACGGATATTCAATGATGTCTCCGTGATTCATAGGGTAAAAACCGGCAGTGATCACCGAATAGTAAGAGGCACATTGAATGTGAACGTTAAACTTGAACGGTACCGCCTGATGAAGTCTACGCTCCGTCCTACCCTCGCTCAGATCGAAAACCCCGAGAGCTTTCAACTCGAGCTCTCTAATCGCTTTGATTGTCTAGACGACGCATCAGTGGACGAGATCAATAACAGGTTCGTAAAAACTGTCCATACGGTCGGATCTAAATTCTTTAGGACTCGCCGTACCGCTAGAACTCAGAAACTCTCTGAAGACACCCTCAAACTTATGGCTGAACGACGCTTGCTTAGACTGCAGTCTCCCGATGATGCTGCGTCATATAGGCGGCTCAATAGGCAGATCTCGAAGGCCTTGCGACACGATATCCGTGTCTTTAATACTGCGCGTATTAAGGATACGATAGAGCGAAATAAAGGCTCCAAAGTGTTCGCGAGAGATATGTCTGTTGGGCAAAGCCAAATGACCAAGCTGAAGAGGGATGACGGCAGTATAGCGTCGACGAAAGCGGAAATTTTGAGGGAAATCGAGAAGTTCTACGGACAGCTATACGATTCGGTCACTAAGCCTGTTACTAGTGCGGCTAACGACCCTAAAGCCAAACTAACCCGACACTATACCGAAGATATCCCGGACATCACCCTGTACGAGATAAGGATGGCCCTGAAACTGCTTAAAAACAACAAGGCACCGGGTGAGGATGGAATCACGTCAGAGCTTCTGAAAGCGGGTGGAACACCGGTACTCAAAGTCCTTCAGAGGCTCTTTAATTCTGTCCTACTCGAAGGGACCACGCCTGAAGCATGGAACAGAAGTGAGGTGGTGCTTTTCTTTAAGAAGGGCGATAAAACCCTTTTAAAGAATTATAGGCCCATCTCGCTTTTGAGCCATGTTTATAAGCTGTTTTCCAGGATCATCGCCAATCGTCTCGAACGAAGGTTTGATGACTTCCAGCCTCCCGAACAAGCCGGCTTCCGAAAAGGCTTTAGTACCATAGACCACATACATACGCTGCGGCAAGTTATACAGAAGACCGAAGAGTATAACTTGCCGCTATGTCTAGCGTTTGTGGACTATGAGAAGGCCTTTGATTCGGTCGAAACATGGGCGGTGCTAGAGTCCCTCCAACGATGCCGGATTGACTATCGGTACATCGAAGTGCTGAAGTGTTTGTATAGCAACGCCACCATGTCTGTCCGAGGACAGGAACAGAATTCGAAGGCTATTCCCTTGAACAGAGGCGTGAGACAGGGAGATGTTATATCTCCGAAACTGTTCACCGCCACTCTAGAAGACGCCTTCAAACTTCTAGAATGGAAAGGGCAGGGCATCAATATTAACGGCGAATACATCACTCACCTTCGGTTTGCCGACGACATCGTCGTCATGGCAAGGTCGATGGAGGAACTCAGCACGATGCTCGAAGGCCTCAACCGAGTCTCCCAACAGGTGGGCCTTAAAATGAACATGGACAAGACGAAGGTCATGTCTAATGTCCATGTTCTGCCTACCCCAGTTATGGTTGGGAACTCGGTTCTCGAAGTTGTCGACGAGTACGTATACCTAGGACAAACCATCCAGTTAGGTAGGTCCAACTTCGAGAAGGAGGTCAATCGCCGAATCCAGCTCGGATGGGCGGCGTTCGGGAAACTACGCAACGTCTTCTCGTCCAATATTCCTCAGTGCCTGAAGACGAAGGTATTTAACCAATGTGTGCTGCCAGTGATGACATACGGTTCTGAAACGTGGTGCTTCACTATAGGGCTTATGAACAGGCTCCGAGTAGCTCAACGAGCCATGGAGCGGGCTATGCTCGGGATTTCTCTGCGGGATCGAATCAGAAATGAGGACATACGCAGAGAAACCAGGGTCACCGACATAGCCAAGCGGATAAGCTCGTTGAAGTGGCAATGGGCAGGTCATATAGCCCGCAGAACAGATGGCCGCTGGGGCCGAAAAGTTCTCGAATGGAGACCACGGATCGGCAAGCGCAGCGTAGGGCGTCCACCGACCAGATGGACGGATGATCTGCGCAAGGCCGCGGGTCCACGCTGGATGCAGGCCACCTGCGATCGGTACAGATGGAGAGCCTTGAGGGAGGCCTATGTCCAGCAGTGGACGTCTTGCGGCTGAAATGATGATGATGATGAAGCTGAAATAGTCATCCACGTCCATGACTATAGCATCATAAACATGTCTTTTTTGTCAAACACGTAGCTCGAAAATGTGAAAAATTCCATGTGTAATGGGTTTAACAGACCAATTGTAATCTAATATAAATGAAGAAAATGCACCATCTGATTTCATAAACAGTATTTTCAAACCTTATAATTCTTCATAAATTATCATTATGAAGAAATTGGCACATCAAATAAAAACAATGTGACAGCCACATTTAATACGAGTAATGATACGTGTTTCCCAGATCACAATATAAAAATATTCTTATCCTTAGACTAGACCACATAGACTTGGTAACCATTCCTGGTCGGTAATGTCCGAAGTTTGAGCTTTTTATTGCCAGTGTTGCCACTGCAGTGATATTGGAGGTTACGGATTATGCGACATAAATTTTGGTTGCCACGTCAATGACGATAAAATTTATCACCAGATTTGCCAAAATGCTACATCATGATTAAGTAATGTATTTTAACGCCTGATATAATTTCCGTTAGCACAACTAATGGCTATTGTGAGAAATATGTCATGTCCAGAAAATTTAAAGGTATAAATGAGTGTGGTGAAAAAAAAGTTAAAAAAATTGAACTATCACGGACCACGTTCCATGACATTTGAAGTTTACATAAATAATAAAAAAATAAAAAAAATACCATTTAGAGGTACGAAATGTGATTACCAGCCCTATGACGAAACAGTTCTTTCAAAAAAAAAATTTCGTAATTTTATTCAGTTCGGAAATGTCTATTTTCACTTGTCACGCGCGAAAATGGACGCGAGAAAATGGCCCAAATTACGTTTCAGCTAATTATCGTAGTGGATAAGGAGGTGGCGAGCAAATTTTCTAAATAATAAGCACGCTTGGCAGACGCTATTAATAGCGATAATAATACCCTTACAAATATCAAGGACCGCGTCTGCCACCATGGTGGCTCTGCGTTTTCAATTGACAAGGTTTCAAAAATGTAAAAAAAAAAACTATACTAAATCATTAGCACGTGTCTGCCTCTGGGGCTGATAATAACAGTCATAGTGTTAATACGAAAAATCTAAATGGCAGACATCTAAGGCTCTGACTTTTGTAGTTATTAATTTTCGAATTTGATTTTATGATTTAAAAAAATATATATTTGCACGCTTGGCAGACGTGTATAGTTTGAATAAAAACAATGAAAAGGCCTTCGGAAAAATAGTCTGCTAACATGGGTGTCCTGCGTTTTCAATTGACAATGTTTCAAAAATGTAAAAAAAAAAAACTTACTAAATCATTTGCACGTGTCTGCCTCTGGAGCTGATGATTACAGTCATCATGTAAATACACAAAATCGAAGAGGCAGACATCCAGGCCTCTGACTTTTTTAGATATTTTTTTTTTATTTATTTAATGATTTAAAAAAAAAATTATTTGCACGTTTGGCAGACGTGTGTAGATCGCAGAAAGACAATGAGAAGAACCACGGAAAAATAGGCTGACATCATTGTGGCCCTGCGTTTTCAATTGACAATGTTTTAAAAATGTAAAAATAAAAAAAAACTATACTAAATCATTTGGACACTGTCTGCCTCTGGGGCTGATGATTACAGTCATCCTGTAAACACGAAAAATCGAAGAGGCAGACATCCAGGCCTTTCATATTACAAAGGCAGACCATTTGCTTTGATTACGTGAATTTCAAACAGTCGTACAACTAAAAATCAGCGAGCAAAGTGTCTGCCAAATGGTTTTTTTGTATCCAGGGAGTCCTAATGAATTGAATGGTCACAATAAGAATCGTGAGCAAATTCTTCTTCTTCTTCTCTAGTGGGGGTTGATTAGTGCCTGCACTTAGCTCGCGTAGTTGGAGCCATTGTACATATCCCCACTTTATTGGAGCCATCCGAAGCGTGGATGGTCCCAAAGCTCAGTCAGGTGGTCAGCTGGGCCGCAAATTATAATATATTTTTTTCCACTATCAATGCATTCTGATGTGGATTTTTCATTGACTGCAGCCTTTATTTCTACCCTGATGGGCTTTAGAGCCGTGCAGACCCTTGAAGTACCAGAACCCTCTCGAACCCCAGTAATTGCTCACGCAAAGAAGGTTGATGGGACCCGCAGAGCCGCTTTGGAGCCCTTACAGACCCCTAGCAGCTCCCCCGGGCCCACACAGACTTCCTGTCCAAGCAATACCAGATCGCTGTAGGCAGTGATGTATGTGTCGTGGCCGTATCGTAAAATTGGCCATTTCATGATATGGCCGGCCATTTCATGAAATGTGAACTTTTCATGAAATGGCATATATTCGTTGGCCAAATCGTTAAATTCTCAACGTTTAACGATTTGGCCAAATGATTGTATGACTATTTCATGAAATGGCCAAACGTTAGAAGATCATATCGTTGAATAGTAAAAAATTTCTCCGCTAGTGGCGCTGTGGTTGCGTATGTTGTGTGATTTGATATGACACGCCATTACTTACGTTTTACAATAATAAAATGAAAAAAGTAAATATAAGTGAGGAAAAAGACGATAAAAGTAAGTGAGTTTTATGCAAACCAATCGATAAATGAAAGCAAGGCAAAAACCATGGAGTTCCGAACGATTTTTTAAAGGTCCGTATTTAAATCATACATTACTCGAATTATAGTAAAATAACTTTTTTTTACTTCATAATGTGTTCTGTCTGAGTTAGATTATTTATATTTAGCCAGTACTGGGAACTTTTACAAGTTAAAAAATATAATTAAAATTTTTAGGTTACACAACAACGATTTGGCCAAACGTGGTCTGCCAAATCGTTAAACATTTAAGGTTTCAACGATCGGCCCAACGAATATTGGCCGAACGAACGACGGCCCAACGAATATGTGCACTTTTAATGATGTGGCCGGCCAGATCATGAAATGGCCAATTTTACGATTTGGCCACGACATATGGATTTTTGATTGGCGAAAGCCTTTATTTGCAACACTGGTAGGTGCTTAAGAGCCCGTTGCAGACCCTTAGAGAAGCACGGGAGCCCTTTTGGACCCCAGTAGATGCTTTAGAGCCCGCATAGACCCTTGTAAAGCAAAGAAGCCTGATGAGACCCGAGGAGTCGCTTAGGAGCCCTTACGGACCCCAGCGGATCCCTTGAGCCCACATAGACTTCCTGCACTGGTAGCAACCAGCGATACAAGATTGCTTTAAGTAGAGAAAGCTCTGGTAGCTTCTTCAGCCCTTTTCTTAACCCCATTGCAAAAACTTACAAATGAGGGTAGTTTTATCTTTGATTTTGCTTGGCGTAATTTCGTGAAAATTGTTATGTTTTGAGTGGATTTTCTTTATAAAATAACAATTACACTTATAGTAAGTATAGAAAAACACCAAGACCACACTTTATAACACTTGCCACTCACTTTCCGCGATTTTGGCATCAAAACACAAAATAATTTGTGGAGCCAATTATGCTGTTGCCAGTGTTGCCAGGCAAATTATTATATAGTCACCCTGTAAACGTATGACGGAATTAAAACTATATAGTGGGTTTGTTAACGACCAAAGGTAATATTTTCTGCATTAAAGCATGAAACTTGGCACACTTGTTGCTTATGTGGCCCAGACTGAGAATCGCCCGGGAGGGAGCGGGATACCCCCCTCTGGGGGGTGGGGGGAGGGGGTGAAGTTTCCTTCTACCGCGCGCGCTATCGATCCCTATTGCTGCTATTTTATAGCTACTAGGGCAAGTGTGGTGTCATTTTCGGATAATTTAAGGATGAGGAATCCATTTCTGGAACATTTTTTTTACATTTCTATACAAAAAAATTGGAATTTACCATAAAATAGATAATTGTCGACGCAAAAAAAAATCTTCTAATGTCGATATTTTTTGAATGAGTATAGATATCAGCAAAATAAAAATATATTTGAAAAGCTGCATTCATGCAGTTTTCAAAAATATAGGGTTCGATATACTTTTTGTTTATATTTATGTGTTAAAAAAAATAGTAAACACTGCGCGGAAGAGGATGTAAAAATATTTAATGCCTAATTTCGGTTTGAAAATTACTTGGTTAATTCAAATTACTACCAAATACAGAACAGGGTCATTCAACCTGTGATAAATAACAACTTTCTGTATTAAAACATAGGTTGTATAGGTACAAAAAAATACATTTCTCATACATTATCTACCCAATTAGCTGACAAGTATGTATGAAACATATGAAATTTTTGTGCTTTTGCCACTGGGAAGAGTTGTTATTTACGATATCGCAAGACAGCTTGAGGAAGCGAGAGCATCAGAAGTGGACCTGCATAAGTCCCGACGGTGCACTTAAAAACGAGATATACTTCATCCATCATGTCGACATAAAACCATATATTGAAAGATGTCTGTGAACAATGCGGTTAAAACCGGAAGCAATCACTGTTGGTACAGGACACATTGATATCAATGTTAAGCTCGAAAGGTCGCAACTGGTAAAGTCTACACTCAGACCGGCAAAACCAGCAGACCAAAACCCAAACTCGGAACTCTTTCAATTAGAACTCCAAAACCGTTTCGATTGCCTAGGGCGCAGCGTGGACTATGTAAATGATGGGTTCTTGAGAAGTTGTCAATGCGGTTGGAGGTAATTACTTACTACTAAGCACACTTCATCTGATCGAGAAGAAGTGTGAAACGTCTCAGCAGACAACGGCACCGTGGAGGCATGCGGTTGGAGGTAAGTTACATCGACGTAGGATCTCATCATATCCGATCACGCAGGGAAACAGCTCTTTTCTTGTCCTTATCCTCCAGTGACCTTGTACTTTCTAATTAGGCCCGTTGTTTGCAGTCGTATCCCGGTTCCGTAAGTTACCACTGGTAACGCACATTGTTCAAAGACTTGTCTTGAGGCACCTCTTGCCTCAAGACAAAACTTGAACCTGCCACTCGGATGAGCATCGTTCAGTAAGCTTATTCAAGTTAAGCTAAGCATCCCGAACGATGCTCATTCGAGTTGAAGTCGACGGACGAACAGTTTGTCCCAGGTATGTATTCTTTAACAACTTCGAGTGTATTCAGTGTATGGTAGTCATTATCTTTGATTTGGAGTGGATTGAATTGTTTGATGCGCTGAACATTATCTTTGTTATGTCCATGTTCATTCTAATACCAACTCGATCGGAAGCCCAACTGAGGTGAGGACATCGAGCATTGTACTAGATCCTTCGCGGTCTGGGCCATAACTAATAACTAGCGAGTAATGTTGTCGCCGTTTATAATGATGCCTAGTTCCTTCCAGTCCAGAGTCTTGAATACATCCTGGAATGCAGCGGTTAACAGTTTTCGGGGAATATGATTAGCGTATAATGAAATTGAAGAATTTCTGACGGGCCATAAACGCTGGTTTTACCACTTGCCTTCTGAAATTCGGGTGTGATGAAAGAAAGAAACGAAAAAGAAGGAAATCATTTATTTACAGCAGCCTTTGTCACGCAAACATAACATAACATAACAATGAGACATACATTCAAACATATTTGATGCGACTTTACATGCATTCTTGTTGTTTGTAAGATGTTGATGGCCGAGATGTCCTCGGTATAGTGTCGGGTCTATGTTGCTCTCGGGACCTTATCTTGACTGTCAGTGATGGGTTGTCGTGTCGACGTGTATAATAGAAGTTCTGTCCATAGAACTTCTCGAATTCCCCCACAATCTCAGGTGTGGATATAGTACTCTACCAACAATCCTCGGTTTTCAGCCATGCCTGGCTTTGCCGAAAAAATTGATCTCGAGCAAAAACTTTGGAGGCATTGTTTCTGTCTATGGCTCTTCACCTTAATAATTTTTGTATAAAATCGCCTGATGTCTCTTGTAATTGATATAAAGATCTGTCTCTTCAGCTGCCTGCAGGCAAAGGCATCCGGTGCCGTTGTCTGCTAAGACGTATCACGCCTCTTCTCTATCAGATCAAGTGTGCTTAGTATTAAGTAATTACCTCCAACTGCAGTGACACTTCTCAAGAACCCTTCATTTACATCATCCACGCTGCGCCCTAGGCAATCGAAACGGTTTTGGAGTTCTAATTAAAAGACTTCCGAGTTTGGGTTTTGGTCTGCCGGTTTTGCCGGTCTGAGTGTAGACTTTACCAGTTGCGACCTTTCGAGCTTAACATTGATATCAATGTGTCCTGTACCAACAGTGATTGCTTCCGGTTCTAACCGCATTGATCACATACATCTTTCAATATACGGTTATATGTCGACATGATGGATGAAGTCTATTTCTTTTTTTTGAGTGCACCGTCGAGACTTATGCAGGTCCACTTCCGATGCTCTCGCTTCCTTAAGCTGTCTTCCGATATTGTAAATAACAACTCTTTTCAGTGGCAAAAGCACAAAAAATTCCTTTGTTTCATACATACTTGTCAGCTAAATGTATGAGAAATGTATTTTTTTGTACCTATACAACCTATGTTTTAATACAGAAAGTTGTTATTTATCACAGGTTGAATGAACCTGTTCAGTATTTGGTAGTAATTTGAATTAACCAAGTAATTTTCAAACCGAAATTAGGCATTAAATATTTTTACATCCTCTTCCGCGCAGTGTTTACTATTTTTTTTAACACATAAATATAAACAAAAAGTATATCGAACCCTATATTTTTGAAAACTGCATGAATGCAGCTTGTTAAATATATTTTTATTTTGCTGATATCTATACTCATTCAAAAAATATCGTGATTAGAAGATTTTTTTTTGCTTCGACAATTAACTATTTTATGGTAAATTCCAATTTTTTTGTATAGAAATGTAAAAAAATTGTTCCAGAAATGGATTCCTCATCCTTAAATTATCCGAAAATGACACCACACTTACCCTATTGGCTATAAAATAGCAGCAATAGGGAACGATAGCGCGCGCGGTAGAAGAAAACTTCACCCCCTCCCCCCGCCCCCCAGAGGGGGGTCTCCCGCTCCCTCCCGGGCGATTCTCAGTCTGAGCCACCTAAGCAACAACTGTGCCAAGTTTCATGCTTTAATGCAGAAAATATTGGTTCCCATACATTTATTGGACTTAACAAACCCACTAATAAGGCCTAATCCTATTTATCCGATAAAATACCCGCATTGCTTTGATTCCGTGAATTTCAAACAGTCGTACAACCTAAAAATCAGCGAGCTAAGTGCTGTAATGGTAAGTAATGGTTTTTTTAACCCCCCCGAACGAAAATTCCGAGAGGGGTGTTATAATTTTAACGTGTTTAACTGTCTGTCTGTCTGTCTGTGGCATCGTAGAGCCCAAACGGCTGAACCGATTTTCGTTTAGTTTTTTTTTGTATCATAGATAATTTCAGGCCTAGGATAATAATTAATATTATAGATAATTTTAGCCATGTCTGATGAAGATCTGATCAGCGGTTTGAAGATAATCAGCTCTTGAATAATGGATGAGAGAATCTAACTAGATTCCTTATGTCCGCTCGATTTGAAATTTGGTACCATGTTACATCTATGTTATAGAAAGTATTTGGTAAGGTAACCATGACCTGATCTGCCGTTTGAAGATGATCAGGTCTTGAATAATGGATGAGAGGATCTAACTAGCTTCCTTATGTCCGATCGAGTTGAAATTTGGTACCATGTTACATCTATGATATAGAAATTATTTGGTAAGGTAACCATGACCTGATCTGCCGTTTGAAGATGATCAGCTCTTGAATAATGGATGAGAGGATCTAACTAGCTTCCTTATGTCCAATCGATTTGAAATTTGGTACCATGTTACATCTATGATATAGAAAGTATTTGTTAAGGTAACCATTACCTGATCAGCCGTTTGAAGATGATCAGCTCTTAAATAATGGATGAGAGGATCTAACTAGCTTACTTATGTCCGATCTAGTTGAAATTTGGTACTATGTTACATCTATGATATTGAAAGTATATTTTAAGGTAACCATGACCTGATCTGCCGTTTGAAGATGATCAGCTCTTGAATAATGGATGAGAGGATCTAACCACCTTTCATTTGTCCTATCAATTAAAAATTTGGTACAGTGTTACTTCAATGATATTGAAAGTATTTGTTAAGGTAACCATGATATTTTTAAGATGATTAGCTCTCGTTCTACTTAAGTTGATGAGGGGTCTGACTGGGTCGGGGGTTTTAAAATTTTTAAATTTGAGTTATTATCCAGGGAGTCCAAATGAATCGAATGATCACAATTAGAATCGAGAGCAAATTATTTAGCATAGTTTTTTTTTTACATTTTTACAACTCCGTCCCATGAAAACGCAGTAAGTGTCTGCCTCTTCGATTGCTTTAGTTTCAAGATGATTGTAACCATGAACCCCAAAGGCAGACACGGGCACGTGATTACGTGATTTAGCATAGTTTTTTTTTTTTGACAAGTCCCATCTGCTGTAACGCGAAAACGCAGCGACATAGGACAAAATTTTATTGGACCAAATCAATTAGTACTGACCTAAACTGCAAGCCACCGCGATGTGGATTCCGTGCAAGTACCTTACCGAAATCTCACCACCATTCTATCTATAGATGTCGCTAGAAGAGTTATCTCAGGAGAAATTTGGCAAACATTTTTTTTTTGTATATTTGAACTTTAAGTGTAACAGTGACATACTTTCAAAGTTTAGAAAAATGAAAATTGAAGGAGTTTTGCCGTTTTCTGTGTCTTCATAGATAATTAATATAAATTATTATTTTATGTTTTTCTCACACTAGATTTGTTAAAATCACTTGTTTTAAACAATTTTCAAAAACAAATCATAACATCTAAATATATATCACTCAAAGGTGACTGACTGATTGACTGACTGACTGACTGACATAGTGATCTATCAACGCACAGCCCAAACCACTCGACGGATCGGGCTGAAATTTGGCATGCAGGTAGATGTTATGACGTAGGCAAATTCACTCAGGAACGGGAATTAAGTGACTTTTTAGTTAGTATAAAAAATCTTTAAATTTTGGTGTACAAGTTCCTCAGTGAATGAAGGAGTGTTGAAAGAAAGGAATTTACAAAATTCCCACGGGACCCGGAATAACGGGACTTGTTTTGTGAGAATGAAAAATCGACTTCCTTGATTGTATCGACTTGAAATTTGTGTACAGGTTCCTTAGTGGATGAAAGGGTGTTGAAAGAAAGGAATTAACTAAATTCCCATGGGATTACCGGACTAATTATTTAGTATAAAAAATCGATTTCCTTGAGTATGTCAACATGAAATTTGGTCTACAAGTGGCTCTGTGGATGTTGGAAGAAATAAATATATTCTAAATTCTCACGGGAACGTAAAACGGGACTCTTTAGTTAGTATAAAAAAAATATTTATATATTTCTTTATTTCGACGTAAAAATAGGAAAACGGGTTCTTCTGTGGGTGTACCTAAGGTGTTATAATAATGGATTTTCCAAAAAACGGAACGGTATCTAAAAAAATTTTGTAATTTTAATACTACAATAGCCAGAAAGAAAAAGAACATTGATTTAAAGTTATATTAAGAAAATATTTACCAAAATTCATGGTAACGGAACATTCCCAAGAACATAAAGCGCCTAAAAAATCTTTAACTTTTTTTTACCCAACGAGCCAATCGAAATGTTAGGAATATAAGTTGCAGTGTCTGAATGGTGGAGTTTAGTAAGGAATTCTGGAGTTGCCACGGGAACCGAAATAAACAAAAAATATTACTGTAAATGAGTCATTTTCAAAAAAGTTGTACGTAACGAAACTGATGTTACTAAACTGTCATAACGAAACTGTAACTTGTTACGAAACTTTTACTGTAGGGCCATATGTACACACTATAAATTTTAATATTAAAAATACATAATAAGCCAAAACATTATAAATTTACCACTACTATTCCCTTTTCACTCATTTTTGCTTTGGTAAAAACTAGAAAGAGCTACGCTGCGATCGCCAACCCTTTTTCCAAGCGTGGCAATTACGGAAATACCCCCTTAGAATGTTTGACCCTGTAGCAATCTGTGGGGGATACCCTGTCAAACAGTGGACTTCTTTCTGTTGAATTAAGTTGATTAAATTAATTAAATTAGGTAACTGTATCTAGTTCGTTTGAACTATAATGTATACATGGCTTTATGTGTAACGAAGCCGTAAATTCTAAAAATTCGTAACGAAATGCAACGAAACTGTAATTTTATCATCAAAATGTAACTAAACTGTGAGAGAAAAAAAACCTAAATTGTGTAATATGACTTCACAAAAACGTTATTTTCAGGTAAATGTGTATAAAAAAAGGATTAATACATTCAAATACACAACATATTTAAATATCACTTATGTACCTGTGCTAGTTTCTGTAAAAAATGTCCATGACATTGCAGTAACGAAACCGTAAACACAGGATCCGCCAACAACGACCGGCGAAAAAAATTATAATTGAGAGGCCAAGACGGTTTTCTAGCAGCCGATCAGAAGCGCGAATGTTTCGGCATTGGTAATTATTAGGAACGCGTTCAGAATAGTCAAAAATTCATTGTAAGTTATTGTTTTGAAACTGTCTGTTACGAAACTGTAATTTTTTTGCGACATGTTAATTATGTATTATTACTTTACATTTTTGTATTAGATTATGCTTATTTTAATAATTTCTATACAATTTGAACATTACTTAATGAGATAAAAATTTAATTAGTCCTCTAAATAAACAAAAAAATATAATTTTAGGCGAAAGAAAAAAAAAAAGACCAGTGCGACACTTGCAATTTGTATGGGGAGACAAAAATACGTTTTCAGAAATTGGAATATTTCACTATAAAAAAATGCACATTATCCCTGATAATGATTGTTTTCGTATGCAGAATAAGATTTCCACCTAGTAAAACCTCAGAATTAGAAAATACGATCATAAAATTAGGATTTATGTGGGTTCAAACTTTTGCGACACGTTTTTTTTTATGCCATGTACAACTTTTTTGAAAATGAGTCAAATAGGTAAATATTATTTTAGGGGGTAATGGGTGCGATCAGAAATGATGTCACTCTTACTTCCATGGATGTCACCAAAATCCCGAGTAGTAAATCAATCAGTAATTAACGTTTTCTAGTGCAAGTTGTTTAAAATCAACTTTTTACGAGCTTTGAGGTTGATTTTATTAATTCTTAACCCTTAATAAGTAAGGCACGAGCTAATGGGCCAGCTAGTGCAAAAGTTGAAATGGTTTTAAGGTAAGTTAATACTGTAGATTTTAAAAATGCAAATGAGGTCTTTAAAATCGTATAATTCATAAAGATACAGCAGGTTTTAAGGAGCTTTACTGGAGGTCTACTTCGCTGGTTTGTTGTATGGTAAATACGTGACATCAAGTCTAAATTGACATACGTCAAATAACTAGAATGCTCTTTAACTTTTAATGAATAACAGTGTAAGCGTATCCCCATAAAGTAATTCATATTCACACACAAGAAAGATGGTATCAATGTCAATGGCGGCATATTCGCATCTTTTTGATGCGAATGCGAATGTTAAAATGATGGGAATTATTCGCGAATGCGAACGTTCGGAACATCCCTAGTGCAAAGCAGCAAGATACTATAACGACATGATGTAACTATAACTTGTGGATGCTAAATATACTTAACGTAGGATGAAACCAAAACAACAAACTAAACAAATTTACCTGATTGATCGATCTTTTGAAAATCAGCAACAATCAATATATATAAAACTTTTCCGTTACTGACTGACGACTGACTGACTGACTGACAGACAACGCAGAGCCGAAACTACTAGGCGTAGCGGGCTGAAATTTTGCACGTGGGTTCCTTAGGGGGAGGGGGGGGGGGGTAGGTGAGCACTAAGAAAGGATTTCCCGAAATTCCCACGGGAACGGGAAAAAACGGGATTTTTGTGTTTATGAGAAATCTGCGCGAGTGAAACCGCGGGGCAGCCTCTAGTTCTATATATATAATGAAAGTCAAAGCATTTTCGTCGACATCTGTTGGCATTTAAAGGAACCATTATTTGAAATAAAAGTCCCACATTAGGGGTTGAATACCCCTAGTGAGGGAATAGGAATAGGTCTACGGTATGCCTAGCCTATGCCCTGCCTGTCGTACGAGGCGACTAAATGGTGTCTTTGGGGTTTTGGGTGTAAAGTATGTAAGTACTTAGTGTGAGTTATGTCAGTGAACATTTTTATTCCCCTGTGCACACTGGGTAGTGGGGAGGGGAAGGCTTGAGGAAAGGAAATTATTTTAAGCATGAAGTTTTTCTCAACTTAAATACAGGGACAACATAAAAACCTCAGATGTATACAGTTCATCAAAAGTTATAGTATTTTCGTAGGCGTGCTAGAGGCAATTCTAAAGAAAACTAAAAAAAACTAAATTTTACTTTTGAAATACCAATCTGCTTGACATTGAAGTTAACATAATTTTCATGAAGGTTGTATGGGTGCGTTCAGAAAGGATATTCTATTTTCAAATTTCACTGGAACTGGCACAACCACAGAAATATGGGCACAACCATTCAGATATATACTTAAATATTACTAATGTTTGAACAATTTTTTTATTTTTTTAAAAATAAATACTGTTTCAGGATAGAGCAATTATGGTAACAGATGTTGAATCAACGCAGCTGAAGAGATGCATTGAAAATGCTCATGCTGAACCCATTTACTGTCTCAAATGTTTGGAGAACAATAAAATTATAACAGGTACCTACTTAAAAGTAAATTAATAACTGTGTTATCTAACAACAATCCAAATTAGGTAGGTAACTTAAGGGGCCACACGATGCGAACTAGCGCCACTTCGATAAATAATTAATATTTTTTAAACCATGGCTGAATGAAAGAATTTTAACAAAAAAAGAAGTTTTGAATATCATAGACGGGTAGATAATTTTTGAGACCAATAAAAATTATAGTAGGATGAAACCCATTGGAAAAGGTAGAGAATATAACAAAACTGAAAGAAAAAATAAATTTTAATTGTTAAAACGCCCTTGTTCTTCGTACATTACGAATTACATTACCAGAATGATACTAAGAAAAGATATTCTTAGTACATAACCGGTAATGTATTAATATGTGTTCTTTGCACATAACTGCTTACATTTCCAGTTTTGTATGAGGATGTTAATATGCTTCCTAAATTACTCGGATTTGTTGAAAGATGTTTATGTGTGTGTGTATTGCTTCTGAAATAAATATTTTTTCTATCTTTCTATGTATTTCCCGTAGTAAAGAAACATTACTAAATAAAATAAAAAAAAATATGGATTTTATTTTTATATACAAGAACACCTAAACATTACATATTGTCTTGTAAAAATATGCCCATTTATATAGCGGTCATTATATGAATGGGCATATTTCTTCGAGACATGATGTCCTGTCTCTATGGAATAGTTTTCTAATTGAGTCACAGCTCTATATTATATAAGCTAATTTTAACATGGACGTCATTCAAAGTTTTGCTTTTAAAATTAATTTTTTTTGGTTTAACTTGGACATAGTACACCGTAAAGTGAGGCATCGTCATGTAACACTGATGTCTCGAAGAAATATTCCCATTTATTTATACAGTGTGTCCGGGGAAGTTATAACATAATTTTAAGGGTGTATTCTATGATCAATTTCATCGATGAAAACACCCCATATGGGGGGTCGCAGTCTCACCCCCCCCTCAGTATGATGTTTTTAATTTTTTTTTTGCAAAAGTCGACCCCGCCTACTATTAAATTCACTGTTAAAGATCTAAGGCTCACAGAACCTTCATTAAGGTCTTGATCGAAGGCTAAGTAGTTAGGCTACCTAAGTTACTAACAAAATAACCAAGTATTGCTTTTACTTTTTTTTTTAAAGATGATAAACCAAAAAAAAAAAATTATTTTTTGTAAATTTTTTACGGTTTTTCAAAGTTTTCACAAAAAAATGCAGATACTTTTTTTTATTTTTTGTGTTTTATTGTTAGCTTTTGAGTTGTTCTCCAAATTGGTATTAGATTTATGACCTCTATATAAATGGGCAATTTTTTCGAGACCAAATATGTAATGTTTAGGTTCTTATAATGAAAACTAGTCGACTCGGCGAACTTCGTACCGCCTAGCCTATAACTATCTTGAGCAAGTTTTATACTTATAAACCTTTCTCTTAAATCACTTTATCACTCATCTATTAAAAAATACCGCATAAAAATCCGTTGCATAGTTTTAAAGATATAAGCATACATAGGGACGGACGCGGGGAGCGACTTTGTTTTATACTATGTATATTATTAATTGTTTAGGTTAGTTAATGTGCGAAATTTAATGTTTAATATGTGGTATCCACACTTTACCTAGTTAATGTGCGTATTACCGGATGTCTCGCCGTTAAAGTGCGGAAAACAGAAAACTCCGACCGAAAATTCAAATATAGGGCAAAATTGTAGGTTAGGTTAGGTTTGGCTTGTGATCTTTAACCAGCTTGGGAAGCCCTCCCGGGGGGAGCCGCAGGGTTATGTGGGGTTCGCACCCTCTAAAACCCCGCCGGTGTCCTTCTCGGCTGATAGCAGGAGGGTCGCGGGTAAGCCTGTGGAATTCTCCGCGACCCCCCCCAGCTTTGGCTGTGTAGCCTCTTCACGGGGGGACAGGTGAAGGTAGTCCCCCCTGAGCGCGGATGGCTCTTCCTACGCTCGACGGCGGAAACGGGACACCGCGTTCCGCCGTTCTTCTCGGGGCCATTTATATGACTACACGACGCCCCCGCCTCGTGCACCCAACGATCCCGGGGTCCCCTCGCCTTGGCGAGCATGACTGCTTCGCAGAAGGAGACGACCGCCGCCCAGGCCTCTCTGCCGCCGACCATAGTTCGCACCACGGCCGGCAGGGAGAGGTCCTGCCCAATGGTGGCCTTGAGGGCCGCTCTTTCAGTCGCCCAGGCTGGGCACACCTCCAAGGTGTGCTGGGCCGTATCTTCAGGGCAGTCACAGGGGTGGCATCGGGGGGACTACTCGCGCCCCAGCATAGCAAGGTAGCTCCCGAAGCAACCATGCCCTGAGAGCACCTGCGTTAGCCGGAAGCTGAGAGCCCCGTGATGCCGATGCAACCACTGTGGCAGGACGGGGAGGATCGCCTCCACCGTCCTGTGCCCCGCGCTCGGCCTCTCCAGCCTGAGCGCCCAAACTTCCTCTGCAGCGGCGTCGGCCTCCTGCCGGCGAGCTGCTATTTCGCGCGGAGTGGGCCAGTGGTCCCTCGCACGCGCCTCCTCGCGCCAGTGGAAGATGTCCGCGAGGGCCCTCGCGTCAAGGTCCCACGGCAGACTCCGCGCCAGCACACACGCCGCCTCGCGGGAGATCGTGCGATATCCACGCGCTACCCGGACAGCCATCGTTCTCTGGGCTCGGCCGAGCAACACCTCGATGTGGCTGTCCAGTGCAGGCGCCCAGATCGGGGCGCCGTACATTGCAATGGACCGCACGATCCCCGCATAGAGCTGCCGGCAAAAGGCCGCTGGCCCTCCAAGATTCGGCAGCAGCCTGCTCAGCGCTGCTGCCGCCACAAGCAATCTTGGTCCCAGGCGCTCAAAGTGAGCGTGGAACGTCCACCTACCGTCGAGGACCAACACCAGGTATTTCAGGGTCGACTCGACGGCAATGGTCTCCCCGCACACAATGATGGGTGTGTTCGCCGGGGGAGGATTTCTAGCCCCGTGAAACCACACCGCCTGGGACTTTTGGAGGGCCACCTCAAGGCCCACCATTCGGATTCTGCGCACCACGTGCGCGACACCAGCAGTGGCGATTATCGCTGTCTCCCTAGCTTGGGTTACCTGTGTTAAACTGAAACCTAAGTCAACAATTTGCACTTAACTTAGTCGTTACTCTGTAGATTACCTAGGGATTTTGCAAATTACCTAGTTAATGTCACAACATTTTATTTCGAACTCTAACGGATTCAGCCAGTTAGTGCACTTTTACACCTATAAACCTACCTAGTTTTTAGTACCAGTAATAACTCAAATTTAAAAATTTAAAAACCCCCGACCCAGTCAGACCCCTCATCAACTTAACTAGAACTAGAGCTAATCATCTTAAAAAGAGCATGGTTACCTTAACATATACTTTCAATATTATTGAAGTAACACCGTACCAAATTTCAACTCGATCGGACATAAGGAAGCTAGTTAGATCCTCACATCCATTATTCAAGAGCTGATCATCTTCAAACGGAAGATCAGGTCATGGTTACCTTAACAAATACTTTCTATATCATAGATGTAACATGGTACCAAATTTCAAATCGATCGGACATAAGGAAGCTAGTTAGATCCTCTCATCCATTTTTGAAGAGCTGATCATCTTCAAAGGGAAGATCAGGTCATGGTTACCTTAACAAATACTTTCTATATCATAGATGTAACATGGTACCAAATTTCAAATCGATCGGACATAAGGAAGCTAGTTAGATCCTCTCATCCATTTTTGAAGAGCTGATCATCTTCAAACGGAAGATCAGGTCATGGTTACCTTAACAAATACTTTCTATATCATAGATGTAACATGGTACCAAATTTCAAATCGATCGGACATAAGGAAGCTAGTTAGATCCTCTCATCCATTTTTCAAGAGCTGATCATCTTCAAACGGAAGATCAGGTCATGGTTACCTTAACAAATACTTTCTATATCATAGATGTAACATGGTACAGTGGCGGACACGATCGGCGTAACACTTCCGGTTTTTCTGTATTGCAAAATAGCTCTTGTTCTTTGGTTATACAGTCTAGGGCTGACGAAACCATAGACAAATCTGTTACGGCCTCCTAGTCCGCCACTGTACCAAATTTCAAATCGATCGGACATAAGGAAGCTAGTTAGATCCTCTCATCCATTATTCAAGAGCTGATCATCTTCAAACCGCTGATCAGATCTTCATCAGACATGGCTAAGAACACTCGGCCCGAAATTATCTATGATACAAAAAAAAACTAAACGAAAATCGGTTGAGCCGTTTGGCCTCTACGATGCCACAGACAGATACACAGACAGACAGACAGATACACACGTTAAAATTGTAACACCCTTCTCTGAATTCCTCCGTCGGGGGTTTAATAGCACTGCATTAGAGCAATAATTAAAAAGGTTAAAACTTCATTCTTCTCCAGTTCATTACTCTCTCTCTTTGGCTTTTCTCTAAAACTAAAAGCCTCCCTAAAGGGCCTTCATGATAATATAGCTTTATGTTAGTTTCTCTACACGTTTATGTAAAAATATTTAAAAAAAAAGCAAAAAATTTTTTTTCCGTTTTTTGTAATATCCGAACGACTCGTGATAATGTAGGTACTATTAGCTCTAGTTCTAGTTAAGTTTAAGAGAGGTCTGACTGTGTCGGGGGTTTTAATTTTTTTTATTTTGATTTAAAGGATAATGACTTGAGGATGATTTCGGCAACAAACAGTTTATTTCTTACATTTTGAACCTGAAAGCTACACAACAGGGCTTTAAAAATTCTAAGCAAGATTATCAAGGGAGTCAAACACGCGTATTTTTTTTATTTCAGCCATGGTTTAATAGATATTAATTATTTATGATATTTGCCTTAGTTAAGAAGATATAATTTTATTTCGCGAATGGCGCTAGTATCGCTGTAAACTGGCTCTTAAGCTTTTATTTCAATGTGGTAAAATGAAACAAAATAAACAAGTATTGATTAAAAGTAAAGTAAAAACACTTTATTGCACACAAAGAAATATACAAAAGTAATTAAAATAACATGGTAAAAAATAAACCATAGTTTATTATATAGAATTGCGATTCAATCAACTTGCTTTCACCTGATTAAAAAAAAAATAACGCATCACACTCATATCCCCTAACTAGGAAAACCTGTATCTAGGGTGTCCGAAACATATACATAATTAAACATTACACCTAGACCGGGAAACAAAAATCGATATTCATCATAACAATGTTCGCCTCGCCGGGTATCGAACCCGGTGCACCCGCGTCTCAGTCCACATCACTGCCATGCCAACTGAGCTGCGGAGCAGTTAGTGATACGAGTAAAATTTTCGTAATAAGGCAATTACGTGCATTTTTATCGTATTAATGTGTTGATATCTTCCCTCGGTATTATAACCGGTCACTTTTTTATATGTATTACGAGCTTTCCCGGCTTACTTCGTTACGCCATAGAATATAAGATACTACAAAAGACTTTGCTCTACAGACTTTGTTCTTTTGACTGCCCAGAATGGCCGAATAAAAAACAAACAACAACAACAAACCACCTGTCAAAATATGTAAACAACAGAAAAAATATTGCTACTTGGGTTATATTATTTGAGTTTAGGTAAGGATCACTATTTTTTTTGTAAATTTAATATAGCCTATGACACTCGGGGTTAATGTAGCTTCCTACCAGTGAAAGAATTTTACTAATCGGTTCAGTATTTCCGGAGCCTATTCGTTACAAACAAACAAATCTTTCCTCTTTATAATATTGGTATAGATATCCGTATTATATCATACAAACTTACATAATTCGACACAAAAACAAAGGCGCACACACACATAATCAATATATAGTATTAAAAACAAAGTCCCATCTGCTGTATGTCGCTATATATAATACGAGCTTTCCCGGCTTACTTCGTTACGCCATAAAATATAAGATACTACAAAAGACTTGGCTCTATGGACTATGTTCTTTTGACTGCTCAGAATGGCCGAATAAAAAGCAAACAACAACAACAAACCACCTGTCAAAATATGTACGGAAAAAATATTGCATCTTGGGTTACATTATTTGAGTTTAGGTAAGGATCCCTAATTTTTTTGAAAATCTAATATAGCCTATGACACTCGGGGTTAATGTAGCTTCCTACCAGTGAAAGAATTTTTCAAATCGGTTCAGTATTTCCGGAGCCTATTCGTTACAAACAAACAAACAAATCTTTCCTCTTTATAATATTGGTATAGATATTAATTTCCTATATACTGGGTGTTTCTGACAAGGCGGTAATAAATCAAAAGAGGGATTCTGCTCACCATAACTAACAACTTTCCCAAAGCAACATGGGTCAAAATCGCAAAAAAAATAACAGCTGTTCCATACATTGGTTCGATCAGCTGACGGGGTCAATGTACGGGACGGCTGATTTTTGTTTTGAGATTTCGACCCATGTTGCTATGGGAAAGTTGTTAGGTATGGTGAGCAGAATCCCTCCTTTGATTTATTACCGCCTTGTCAGAAACACCCTGTATATTTATTAATACTATGTCAACCCAACTATCATAAACACATACCCACTAATACTTATTTAATCTTTTGAAACTCTAGGTGACGATGGTGGGATTGTGAAGTTGTGGGATATGAGAAAACAAGATCCTGTATTCAGCATAAAAATTGGTGAAGAAACCGTATCCGACATGATTACCAATGATTCCGAAAAATATCTAGTTTGTGCAGGAGGTGATGGTGTTCTCACTTCTATTGATATGAAAGGAAGGTAAATGTATACCCTGTAGTTATTTATAAAAAATTAAAGAGCATTCTAGTTATTTGACGTCATGTCAATTCAGAATGGATGTCACGTATTTACCATTACTACAAACCAGAGAAGTAGACCTCCTGTAAAGCTATTTAAAATGAACTATATTTTTTTGAATAATGCGGTAAGTATATTACTTTTAATTATTTCTTGTAGTAACTTAAAACTTAATGTGTCGCAGAATAATTTTTTAACCCATGGGTCTAATTAATAGGTACCTATAATTGCATTGGACGTGGAAGAAACACCGCTCAGTAGTCTAGACGATTTTTTTAAAAATCTTCTTCCGAAATGTGTCTACACATTTGCTATAAACGAAATAAACTTCCGGTTCCGGTACCGGTCAAGGTTCAGGGTACTCGTCCCGGAGGCGAATTCACGAACTCTATTGGTTACGCCAAAGGTTTTACAAAGGTTATTTGTTAGTTTTCTTTGGTGCATTCCTATTTCTTTCCTTTCCGCTATCCCCTTTCCATAAAATGCAGTCAAACGTCAGTGGGCATACTGAAGCGCCCTCTGTAGAACTGCCTGTTCGAAATCTCGATAATGGCGAAATACATGCCTCGTGTTAGTTCAGCGTTAAAAAAATATAAAAATAATGTACTATAATCACTTGCGGTCAATAAGAATCATCTGTGAAGTGTTGCTATTTAAATGGTCGTGTTTTAAACTAAAAAAATAGAAGTTGTAGACATTTTGTGAAGACTTTGAGAAGTGTGTGCGAGAAACCATCTGGATTGCCTTACCATGGATGGTAGATTTCTGATCGAGGACATCAAGTATCAGTGAGTACTGCATCCTTCCACTTTTCCCCTGTCTTTTATTGTCTGCATCTTTTCAATAAAGAAAAATACAGTCCACTTTTATCGTTGCGAACCAATTGCGGTTCCTTCAATTTTTGGCGCGACCACCTATACTATTTCAGTCACGCGTCAGACTGAAAGGATTTTGGTTTGACATAAAACTTGAAGAACCCTTGGCTTCCCTATTTCAGTAAAAAAATTGACATAAATGTATTAGTTTGCTTTTGTGGTTGATATTTTTAAAGAAAATGCAAGACAAAACCTACCTACCTAACCTAGTACATTATAGTGAATGTTAACTCACACATAGGAGTCAAAAACTATTTTTTCAATATAGGATACAAGATATCTCATTTAGAGGTGTAATTAAAATAAACCCCTAAAATTAATAAGAATTGCATCTAACTATCAACCTTTTACTAGCTAACGATCGATAATAATATCGGTATCAAATAGAATATGTACTTAGCATTTTGTTGTTGCAATCAATATATATAAAACTCTTCCGTTACTGACTGACTGACTGACTGACTGGCTGACTGACTGACTGACAGACAACGCAGAGCCGAAACTACTGGGCGTAGAAAGCTGAAAATTGGCACGTGGGTTCCTTGGGGAGTGTAGGTGAGCACTAAGATTCCCGAAATTCTCACGGGAACGGGAAAAAACGGGATTTTTGTGTTTATGAGAAATCTGCGCGGGAAAAACCGCGGGGCGGCCTCTAGTGTAACTATAATAGGGGAGGGTTTTTTAACCGACGAAAAAACAAAAATGAGGAGGTTCTCAATTCGTCGCGTATATATATATATATATTTTTTTTTTATGTATGATCACGCATAACTTTTTACTGTGTGGACCGATTTTGATAATTCTTTTTTTAATCGACAGGGTATACCTTGAAGTTGGTCCCATAAAAATTTGGAAATAAAATTCCCACCCTAAGGGTGGGAAAATAGGGGTGACTTTTTGGTCGGCGGGTCGATTTATCAACTCACAGGTTGCATTTCCGTGTTACATTATAACTTTTGACACCTACTTACAATATCTTTGGAAATGAAATAAAATCAACCGCAAGACGTCCACTGCTGGACATAGGCCTCCCTCACAAATCGCCTCACCGACCGGTCGTGATCGAACCTCATCCTGTTAGTCCCTCAACCTTCACCAAGTTGTGTGGCCACCTTGTGGGGTGCGACCACCCTGTGAAGGGTGATTAGCTGGCGTCAAAAAAATTAGCCCAAAAAAAACTGAAAAGCAAAAAATAAATCTTTTTATAAAAAGATTAAACCGCCGAAAAAATCTGAAAAGCATTAAATAATAGGGAAACATTTTCTATTAGGCCTTAATTTACTCACTTCTTAAAGTAATTTTGGATTACCAAGAAATTTTGAGTCGGTGCCACAGAATCAACGAATAAAGCTCACTAAAATACCTGAAATTCAAAGAAATAACCGAAAAACGTATTGCGCTTTACATAGATAATGAATTTGTTTGTGTGGTGGCGTCTTTCCGTTCTATACAAGGCCAGTACGCAGGCATAGGTAACTGCTCACGTATACATTGTAGTGCTGTTTTAAAATCTGTTATTACAATACATACAAGAGCAGTACGCAAATTCTCACGTATATTTCGTAGTAACGTTAAAAGTTATCTGGTTCCTTAATGTACAGCGCCAGTACGCATGCGGACTTATCGTGTATATATTGGAGTAAGCGCCCCAAAACTCTTTTTACAATTTGTACGTGAGCAGTTGCATGCTCGCCATTTTGATATATTGACCTCTATTCGTTTTTCACGGTATTTCATAGTCGTGTGTCTTTTTTACATTACATCTTCTTTTGGTATGCGCTATTGTTTTAATTGACGGTTTTTTGTTGTTTCTAACTATATTTTTTTGAAGTGGAAATTGCAATTTAATTTAATTCAAATACGAAAAATGGTTACCAAGGATATTAAGGACCTAGAAGAGTTTTTACTTAAAGTCCGCTACCAATTTATTGTGCACCAATGATGATGACCCCGTTTTTCCTATTTCTTAAAGTAAAGCACTGACGTTAATGAAATTAATAAAATAGTGTACAGCCGACTTCTGTATGAAGATGAACTAAAAGTAGACTACAAGCTTCAACTTCAGGATCGGGATCCACTAAAAAAAAGGCATAGGAAATACGATTTTAACTTTTTACGTTATTTAACGTGTCACGATAAAATACAAAAAAAAATTTTATACAAAAAAATACTAATTTTATAAAAAAAAATTTTGAATAAGTTGATAAAACCATTTAATAATAGGAAAAAAAAATTACAGTACATAACATATTTACAGAATAAAATTCCGGTTAACTAAAAAATAAAACATACTTACCTACAAATAAAATATTGTTTAAATGTAATTCTACCCAATAAAATACTTATTACTACTTACCTAACAAACACTAAATAAAAAATTTAAAACTTTTACTCGTCAAGTGCAAGTGTAAGTAAATGCTGTAGTATAGTCCGGAACGAAGACGCGAGCATCCACGCTACAAACTATACACGATCAGTACGCAAAATTAGTGTATACATTGTAATAACAGATTATAAAACAGCATTACAATGTATACGTGAGCAGTTTCATATGGCTGCGTACTGGCCTTGTATTGAACGGATAGACGCTGTGTGGTGTGGCGCCGACTTAAAATTTCTTGGTAATCCAAAATTACTTTAAGAAGTGAGTAAATTAAGGCCTAATAGAAAATGTTTCCCTATTATTTAATGCTTTTCAGTTTTTTCGGCGGTTTAATTTTTTTATAAAAAGTTTTTATTGAAGTTTTAAGACGCTATATGACTTTTAAAGGTTTTTTAAATCAAGTAATTCTCTTAATTTATCAGAGGTAAAGATCTGGAATTTTAATATAACGTTTTTGAGAATATAACAAAGTTTTTTATAATTGAGAAACACTAGTGGAA
This sequence comes from Euspilapteryx auroguttella, assembly GCA_951802225.1. Lineage (NCBI taxonomy): Eukaryota > Metazoa > Arthropoda > Insecta > Lepidoptera > Gracillariidae > Euspilapteryx > Euspilapteryx auroguttella. Next base: position 8,234,417 of record OX637642.1, on the reverse strand, counting down.
TCAAAAAACCTCCATACATTATTTCGTCAAAGATAACCCTTCCAAAAAACGGGAATAGCTAGTTCTTCGAAATTTGTTTGGTCCCTCGTAGCTCCCTCGGGAATTGATGTAAAAGCAAGTGGACTGTATAATAATAGGGTTTGTATTCTGGTAACAAATTATCGCGGTTACAAATGGCGGGAAGTAAGAGGTGACAAAAAGAGCTATGTGGTCACTGCTGCGGGTTCCGAAAAGTGAGTGGGGCGCTGGTGCGCGTCGCTTGTAGCGGCCTCGCTGATGGTCGCCTTTCCCCGCGTCCCGCGCCGTGCTTGCTCGTTGGTGACGTCGGTGGTGGTGGAAGCGCGGCGCCGGTAGCGCATCAGATTTGAATCCGCGCCAGGTTGCGTTGATGTTCTCGAACGATGGGCGTGAACAAAATTACTAACAATTTTTTATTGAAACTACATAGGAATAATGATAATAAAGTATATCAAATTCTGCTAATTCAAATTTGATTTAAAAGTAATAATTAAAAAGATATTTAATATTTATTACATTTTCCAATAAAATGTAGTAACCGATGTGAGCGACTGCCATATGACTGTCCTTTTCCCTCAGTATGTTTGAGGGAAAAGGACATCCTTTGTTTCTCAGTCTTTCGATTTATTTCACGTATATAGTCTTAAGCCAAATTATTGCATGTATTGAACTTAGAAAGCCTTCGCTATTTCGGTCCCTTTTCTTACTATAGTCGGGAATGGTTTCTTTAAGTTTTTGTCAAACAAAAGCTCCATTCTTTCAGGCTGAATGGTGACTAAAAAAAGTATAGGGTTCTTAAATTCGCGTCCCGGATCCTTATTAATATGACCATTCCGCCCGTCCGTCTGTCTGTCAATGGCACTTTGTTCTGAAACGGCTCAATAAATCTAAATGTAATGTTTGCACGAAAGTTTTCTAGATGTCCAAAAGAATACTAGCAAATAATAAAAAGTTCATAAAATTGCGTAAAGTTAGAGATAACTGCAAGTATGTGCCAAATAATGATCAAATGTGTACCAAAATTACGGAAGAGGATTTCAAAAAATTTCATCTCTTATTAATTATGCGTCGTCACTAGGAACTCTTTATAGTTCCGTGTGCGCGTCAGATAAGTCTGCGAGCGTGACTGGTGGCGCAACTGTATACAGGGTTACTGGTAATTCGATACATTCCTTTAAGGGCATGATAGTACAAACCATAAGCTATGATGTTAACCCTATATTGCCTAACTAGAGGCTGCCCTGCGGTTTTTCCCGCGCAGATTTCTCATAAACACAAAAATCCTCTTTGTTCCCGTTCCCGTGGGAATTTCGGAATATCCCTTCTTAGTGCTTACCTACACTCCCCAAGGAACCCACGTGCCAATTTTCAGCTTTCTACGCCCAGTAGTTTCGGCTCTGCGTTTTCTGTCAGTCAGTCAGTCAGTCAGTAACGGAAGAGTTTTATATATATTGATAAAATGTTGACCGTTACCGAGTAATTTTGAAATTTCGATATTTAAAAAAAAAAAGAATTTCGACTTTAAAAAATATAAAGTGAAATATAACTATTACATGTTTTTATAATTGATTCGAGTCATATATCATGCAAAGACTGTCCTTAAAATTTCAGCACGATAAAAAAGTAACCGTGTTTACAGGGTTACTGGTAATTCGATACATTCCTTTAAGGGCATGATAGTACAAACCATAAGCTATGATGTTAACCATATATTGCCTAATAAAATGTTGACCGTTACCGAGAAATTTTGAAATTTCGATATTAAAAAAAAAAAACGAATTTCGACTTTAAAGTCAATTTAAAAAAAAGTTGGTAACAATTTTTTTCTTTTTTTGTTTCTGGTACACAGATCACATGCCAATACATTTTTAAAATCAATAAAACCACGAAATTGTTTAATGGTTTCGCCACAATAATCTTAAAACTCACGACACTTTGAATATTTTTTTTATTTCTTGTTTTTTAAATAGCCAATAAAAAAAGTAATACAGTAAGAAGTGTACAAAATTGAACAAAAGTTCCTTACTTATCTCTAGCTATCTAATGAGGTAAGAATTGTTATACCAAAAAACTCATGCATGTAAAGAAATAATTCTTAGAAACGAAACAGATCGCAGTTTGTAAACACGTTCGCTGCGAAACCGGGTCTATAGACCCGATGATGGAGCGACTGTTCTGTGCGGGAGTAAAATGCAGCGATCTCTTTCTGGTGCGAATAGCGTAACGTAGACATTTATTGATTTATGAAAGAGATAAATACATATTTTAGTTTGTGGCTATGAGGACGACTCTGTGAGAAAAAAAAAATGATTCCGGGTCTTTAGACCCGTCACCGCACTGTATGAAAAAAAACGTCCTTCCCTGCGGCTAACAGGTCTATACACCTTACGAGGTGTGCAGGGTGTTTTCACCCGTTCCCGCACTGACCTACGCGCTTGTGGCGACCAGTGACGTTTTATCCCGCTAGACTTGCGCATATGTATCGAGCAAATTAGTTTGGTGTAAGAGTAAAATAGTAAAAAAGTATAATTATTCTGTCGATAATGTGAAATATCAATATTTTTTTATAAATCACAATGTAATACAAGAGGGTGTGGCGGAAAAGGAGTTGTGGGAACGTAATTCTAATCAATTTTTACTATGGAATCGACCGATTTGATCAGAGCTACTTTATTTTTCTCATCTCAGAACATTTAACGCTGAAACACTTAGCTGTAATGTATGAGAAAGTAGAAAATACAAATGTTTTGATCATGTCAGTCTTATAGTAAAAGTTGTACAAAATTTTGTAACTCAAAACCCCTTTTCGGCTTGTACTCTGTAAACCTGACCATTATTATTTATTTTAATAAATGTAAGTAATTTAAACTAAATGTATCGAAATAATGTGATCAAATCAGTATGACCAAACTTATCGACAATAGCATTAACACAAAATCTTACCAAAAATCGTGTTTTTGGCAGAAATGTAAGCATTTTAATTCAACCATGTCGTAGCGGATCTTTCGACCTTGTATCGCTCTGGCGTGCGAATGGGGGATCGGGTGTTTAGACCTTTTAACGCACCGTACGCAAAAATTGTAAAATTTAGCTTCGCAGCGAGCGTGTTAAAATAAAATTTAAATTTATTTTGTACACAAAATGTGTCATGCACCGATAATAATGTTGTAATAAGCGGTCGGCAAGTTCCGGTAGGGTTCGGGAATGGTCGTGCCCATCGTGCCCGACTTCGCTGGTTAGTTTCGGGTTCGCTATCGTCACGTCAGTTCGTTTCCGACTACCTGTGTGTGCGTTAGATTACCGACTACGTAAATTATCGCGAGTATTTACAAAATGGCGGCGGTTCCTACAATACGACAAGGTGGTTCATTTACGAACGCGGAGTATACCGACATCTTGTTTGTGTATGGATTTTGTAATGGAGATTCTGTAGCTGCTCGTGAAGAATACATACGTCGATTCCCGAATCGGCGACGACCAAACGTAAGAGTATATTTTGATAATACGTACACAGACGAATAGAGCAGGAGATTTTAATGAGGAAATGGCGTTGGATTGGTCACGTGTTAAGGAGAACCGACGATCACATCTCCAAACTGGCTCTGACATGGCACGCATCCGGTAGCAGAAGGCCAGGTCGCCCTCGCATCACCTGGAGGAGATCGGTGGAGAAGGAGATCGCAACAACTGGTCTCAAATGGCGGGACCTGGAGGAAGCAGCCCAGGACCGTATAAAATGGAGAAAATTACTTCGAGCCCTTTGCCCCTGATGAGGGGCTATAGGAAGAAATCATCATCATCACAGACGAATGCATGAGTGGGGTACCGTTCAGCGACGCCAACTTGATGCTGGTCGACCTCGCCAGTACGCCCCAGAAGACGAGGAAGAAATTCTTGCACATTTTTCAGAAGATCCTACGACATCCACAAATATTGTAGCTCATCGGTTAGGTATCAGTCAATGGAAAGTGCACGGTGCACTCTAATGGAGATTACCCTTACCATTTTACGCCTGTCCAGGTCTTGCACGAAGGAGATCCGATACGACGCGTAGACTTTTGTAGATTTGTGCTCCATAGACATCCAGAGGACCCATATGTTTTAAAGAGGATTTTGTGGACGGATGAATCGAAGTTCGACCAAGATGGTGTAACTAACTATCATAACATCCATTACTGGGACTCTAAAATGGATGGAAATCCCAATAAAAATAAAGAAAGAGGTTCTCAAAGGCGATTCGGATTAAATGTGTGGATGGGTATTGTTAACGACTGTCTTATTGGGCCACACTTCTTGCCAAATAATTTAAACGGCGAAAATTACGAAAACTTCCTACGAGAGGACTTGTATCCTCTGTTAGAGGATGTTCCGCTACAGACAAGGCAACAAATGATTTATCAGCACGATGGATGTCCAGCGCACTTCCAAAGATCTGTGCGACAGTGGCCAGACGAGTCTTTTCCAAACAGATGGATCGGCAGAGGAGGTCCGATACCGTGGCCGGCAAGATGCCCAGATCTTACACCCTTGGACTTTTACGTTTGGGGGCACATGAAGGCCTTGGTAATCTTGGTATACGATGATCTGACATGCGCTCTATCCTCGCAAGACATTTTAAGGCAGCGAATAATCGATGCAGCAAACATAATTAAAAACAATTTGACATCAAGAGTCACTAAAAGTGAAATCCGACGTAGATGTAGAAAATGTATAAGAAATGGGGGGTCTCAATTTAAGCAAGATTTATAAAATTAATAAATGTCTTTTTAAAACCAGTTCCAATTTTTATTTTTAAGGCCTAGGCTTACGCGCCGTTCCTAGCCTTTTCTCCAAAGATGACAGCACTTCCACAAAATTACGGTTTTTATTTTTTTGTAGCTTTATTACAACAGTTCAAAGGACTGAAATGCGGTTCGCTAAAACTTCAATATCGTAGAAATGAATTATAATGCTTGAAATTGATATTGCTTCACTGGATTTTGAGAATAAATATAACCCCCGAAAAATTTCTAACCTCATTCTTGGAAAAGACACGTATGTGTGCGTTTATTCCGCTTTCACATATTAATGATTTTCGTAAACTCTTACATTGCACCATTGGCCTGATGGTTGGGACAGTGGCTCATCATATCGTAGGTCGGCGGTTCGAATCCCCTGACTTTTATATTTCTTGAGATTGTATATTTTTATTTTAACTTCAAATTGTCTTTTTTTTTTTTAGCTGTGAAGATTTATTGATTTCGGACAAAATAATTCACAAAACAATGCATAAAAGCAATGCTATTCCTAAAGCTTCTTCCTAGGTCTCATAGAAAAGTCTAATTATGTGTCGAACATGTATGCAAAATACGCGATAACCATTATAAATTGATATACGTCAAAAAGAAGTGAGAAAATCAGCGTTGCCTGGCAACCATTTTCATTTCATATTGCAAAACAAACACTGGTCGAATATCGTATAGGAGATTCACATCAAACAAGCCAATGCAAACCAATGCTCAGTCTTTCACCACTTTATTAAATTATTTTAGTGTAAAGTATAAATAGACGTAAGTAAAGCATTATTTAGTTGTTCTGTCTGCGTTCTATAAAAGATCTTTATAATGCTCGCTCGCTCGATGTAAAAGACGATAGCATCAGAATTAGAATTTTTATTTGTTACCATAGGTCGAGCGCGCGAACTGTTGCTAAAATGTTCTTGCACGTTCGAAAGTGTTACTTAATCTGTTTTAACAATTCGTGATTCTAGCGATCTTTGTGCAAGAATTAATTCTACATAGTACTTACTTGCTTAAAAGTTTTGCTAGTTGTTCATGTACAATAATATATCGCGATAGAATGCTATTTGATAGCTCGTTGTTCGTTTGATGTAAATGCACCCTAGCCACCTAGGCTAGCGATCCTGCCGCCGCAGCACGACGGAACATTTGTCGAATCTAACTGTCACTTTTAATCGCTTTTGACATTTCAATGCTGGAAAATGTATGGAGACGATCGACAAAAGTGACAGATAGATACGACAAAGTCGACAAATTTTCGTCATGTTACCACTGCTGGTACGGAGCGGGCGGATGCAGATTTCGAGTTCATTGAAACAAATGACGATTTTGGTCACTGCTATTCGAGATTAATCTCTTTGACTAAGTAAAAAGAAAAAGAAAGAAAGCATTTTGCTGTGCGTGACGCGTGACGCCCGACTCTGGCTGCAGAGTACTAATAATAATACCTACCTCATCGACGTACCCTACAACGATTAAGGCCCAAGGCACACATGGCGAAGCGCAGCGTAGATAAATTTTCGATTTCAAGCTATAATCGGCTTTTTTGGCTTCGCACCACAGCCGCGATCCCGCGCGCTACCTTTCGCATATATTCGCTTCGATGCGCTTAGGAATTAAGTATTGTGTTGATTGATTTTGGATACCTATTATTCAAAGACGACTAAGCTGATAATAGTTTGATATTGAGAGAAAATCTGCCCTGCGCTTCGCCATATGTGCGCCGGGCCTTCCAATTGCTTTTGGTGTCACATTGAAATTTATAATAATTTCAATGTACGGAAAAGTCATTGCGAGGCGGCAACATCGCAAAAAAGTAACAGTGCATCTCAGAGGACACGGGTTCGAGCCTCGGCAGAGTTTTATCATTTTATTTTTTACCCCCGAACGAAAATTCTGAGAGGGGTGTTATAATTTTAACGTCTTCTCTCTGTGGCATCGTAGAGCCCAAACGGCTGAACCGATTTTCGTTTAGTTTTTTTTTGTATCATAGACAATTTCAGCCCGAGTGTTCTTAGCCATGTCTCATGAAGATCTGATCAGCGGTTTGAAGATCATCAGCTTTTTTCGAGATGATGAGGGGATCTTACTAGCTTCTTTATGTCCGATCGAGTTGAAATTTTGTTCCAGGTTACACCATGTTACATTATTACCAACCGCGACAATCTGGCCCCTTGTCACGTTGGTAATACAGCATAAACTCGGTTAAACGTGGGTCCGGCTCTTAATTTGGTGCCTTTGCCTAACCCTTAGGGGAATAAAAAGGCGTGAGATTATTTAATTTTTATATTGCGTTATTGTTTTAGTGTTATTTTAATTTATTGTATAATAAATACGCAATTACGAAACGAAAAAGGTGAAACATATTGATAACGCCATCTAGCAATCCAATCTGTGAAGGAAATGAACGTAGTCTATAGGTACAGCCAATTCTTATGTAGCATTTTCTTATATTTCTACATAACACTAATTATACTAAAAAAGTACAATATCTGTACCCACAAAAAACGAATTAGGAAGATTTAGGAACAAAACTAGGATACATTTTGAAACGTTTTATGAATTCAATTGAAATCCTTACAGATATCGTATTTGCAAGTCTTTTGGATAAATAATAATAATCGACGTAAGTTACTTTTTAAACATTATTAATATGTAAGTACAAATATTTAATAATAGGTAATGTAAATTTAATTAACAAATTTTATGCCAATAATTTACACGTTTTTACATTTGATGTCATATTGACTAAAAAAGTATGAAAAATAAACATGCGGTCAATTTTAAAATATTGCAATGGCAATACCTAATTCCAGCCTGGGGGATTTTTTTTTTAAGTTTTTTTTAATTTTTTTATTTGTATTTTTTTTTAGTGTATTTAATTTATCATAAGATTAACACGCAAGTACAAACATTATAACTCATTATAGTAAATATGTGTAGCCCTCTGCCGTCAAGATCGGAAAACTTGTGTGTGTATAGACGCACACAAATGTAAAAAGTATGTAATTTGATTGCTGAAATTACGAGTTTACAGTGAAAATAAATAAGTTTCCGTTTGTTTGCCACTTTTAATCACATGTACAAAGTTTCAGTTTTTTTACAGTAAAAAATACTTTCCGGTTTTCACGTCTTAGGACCTTTAGTTTAGTATGGGAAAGGGTTCACCTTAAGTTTATACGTTAGGGTAAAAAAATACTCATACATGTTAATTTTAACAAACTGCTGTCTGTTTCGTTTCTAAGAATTATTTTTTTACATGCATGAGTTTTTTTGTATAACATTCTTACCTCATTAGATAGCTAGATAAGTAAGGAACTTTTGTTCTGTTCAATTTTGTACACTTCTTACTGTATATTACTTTTTTTTTATTTGCTTTTTAAACAACAAGAATTAAAAATAAATTCACGTGAGTTTTAAGATTATTGTGGCGAAACCATTAAACAATTTCGGGGTTTTATTGATTTTAAAAATGTATTGGCATGTGATCTGTGTACCTACCAGAAACAAAATATGTTACCAACTTTTTTTTTTAATAAAAAATAATAATCATAAAATACAAATTCATGTCAGCACAGCACAATAAAAACAAAATAAATAAAGACATGCCTAATTAAAAAGGCCTCCACTCAAAGCTCCCTGCTCGAAAGCCCCGATCACACTAGCGGCATTGCCACGCTGAATTGCTCAATTGCATTTATCTATTTTTCTATATTTTTCTCGCTCGGGAATATGTACAAGTTCGTACAATAAGTATAAAATTAAGCATCAGCATTTTACGCGACCGCGTGGATATTGCGATCGCGTTACCACACTTAAGTTAGTTCAAATTTGTACTCGATATTGTGCGCATCAAAGTGTAATTAAACAATAAAGAGTGTTATCAAGAGATCGATCTATCATTTATATCAAGTACGAGCTTTCCCGGCTAACTTCGTTACGCCATAGATTAAAAGATACTACTAAAGACTTGGCTCTATAGACTTTGTTCCTTAGACACCCCAGAATGGGCGAATAAAAAAACAAACAATAACAACAAACCACTTGTCAAAATATGTAAACAATGGAAAAAAAATTGCACCTTGGGTTACTTTATTCGAGTTTAAGTAAGGATCCCTAATTATTTTGAAAATCTTATATAGCCTATGACACTCAGGGATAGTGTAGCTTCCTACCAGTGAAAGAATTTTTCAAATCGGTTCAGTATTTCCGGAGCCTATTCGTTACAAACAAACAAACAAACAAATCTTTCCTCTTTATAATATTGGTATAGATTATCAAGCTAACTGTACAGGAAGCAAGACCCTGACATTTTAGCATTATCTTATTTATAATAAATATTTAATTTACATTTCCTATCTCATTATTATTTTACATGATTGATTTCTCAATTCTCGATCGTTTATTATTTCTACAATTTTCTTATATTTGAACATAACATAAACTTATGCACTTAGTAGAGGTCTGAATTAATCGTTACAGTACATGGACCCTGATGGGCGCTACAAGTTTTAATGTAGTTTGACAACAAAATTTTCTATAAGTAGTAAGTGTACCAAAACAATAGGAACTTTAAAAGTCATATTTTTTATAATCGTTACAGATTAAGGAACATTACAGTCGTCATTGTGAAGCTCCAGCTAATTACATTACAACTGTGATAATTGGAAAATGTATTTGTTATCTGTTATAATTATTTGTACTGAACGTTAATAATACATGTGGGTAGTTTATAGTAAAACTTTACTAAAAAATTACCTTAAAAGGCATACAAATAATAACCATTATTTATATTCTCGTGTCACTATTAGGTAAAAAGTAATGCATCAAATTTTAAACATACTAATACCTAATCTCTACGACGTGGTCATGCATGACTTTCGCAAGCTACTTTTACCCCGGCTTGACGACGCCTCAGTGCTTCCTTTGGCCTGGCTTGCCCACGTACGTGACACAAGTCCTACTCATTGTTGGCGGTACTTGCCTTGGGCACTGCGGGTTCAAGCCCCGATCAGGCTGTAGTATCCTACAATAATCTCTGGGTAGACATTATACATAACTTTAGGTTAGGCTTTTTTATGTAATGTTCTTCTTAATAAATATTTTCAGTTTAATTTCATTTACTAAAATAAAATCTAAGGTAGGTGTGAAATTTAGCTTGATAATACTGACAATAATGAGAATTTGAAACACTAATTGTTGAACTATTCATTAAACTATTAAGTTTCAAGAATCACAGCATTGTTACAAGTATTTTGCCACTAACGCTGTGTTCGATCCTTTACACATTGCATTATGTTCCTGACACTACATTATATACAACCTTTTGCACTAACTAAAGGGGTACATCGTAAGGTATTTAGATAACTTTTTCTATAAGTAAGTAAATCGTTTTACCAAAAGATTCATCCATCAAATACAAATTACATCAAATATTCCTGCATTACGTAGTTTAGTTTGCAGAGATATTAAAGCTTTACTTTTTTTTATTGTGATTTAAATTTTGAATGCAATATTTAGTTTAAAAATTTCTGTTGTATTCATTAAATACTAACTAACTTTATACATGTAATACCAAAGATGTAATTTATAATTACCATAGATTTAATTGATTTTTTTTTTTTTACAAACCATTCATTTCGTGTCAAACTTACATTAGTTCTTAACTTTAATTTCTTTATTTTCGTTTACACTTCTTGACTTTGCATTGCTATGAATTTATGTCTTAAATCAAGAAGGAAACCCTTTTTTGTTTATTACTCAAATTACGTAAATTATATTATCATTTCACTTTCTAACAAAACTGTAACTCTGTGGCATCTATTTTCAATGTTATCTTGAAAAATAATTTATTTATATAAATATGCAGAAATTTACAATACATAAATTAGTATTATATACATATTTCTATGATAATAAAATCTACATATTTATTACCCATTGCATGTATTGCATTAGTTCTCAAGATCCTCATTTGGATCATCAATAACGCCTGTGGCTACTTTAGTTTCATAAACTGATCTTGTGTTTTCCTTGCTTTGACTATAAGTCCAGCTAGATGGTCTGTGTTTTTTTTTTTCAGATTAAAATAAAAATTGCTATAATTAGTCACTACTAACACTAAAAATCGATAAATTTTTAGTGAGTTGAGTAGTAACGTTTTCAGCTTCAAGGAAACTGTTTGGTTTAAGGTACAATTTTGCATTACACAAACTACCTCTTTATCAATTATAGGTACCATTTAGCATGTGAGCCAAACGACTTCTTTGGAGATTTTAGGTGCCATTTAGCATTTGCCTAACTACCTCCTTGTACACTTTAGGTACTATTTAGCATTTAGTTAAACTACCTCTTTGTACACTTTTGGTACCATTTAGCACTAAGCCAAACGACCTCTTTGTCCATTTCAGGTACCATTTAGCATTTGCCAAACTACCTCTTTGTACATTTTGGGTACCATTTAGCATGTGAGCCAAACGACCTCTTTGTCCATTTTAGGTACCATTTAGCATTTGCCAAACTACCTCTTTGTACATTTTGGGTACCATTTAGCATTTAGTCAAACTACCTCTTAGTCCATTTTAGGTGCTACTTAGTATCCCTACTAAGTTACTGCAAACCTATTCAAGAAAATTGGTTTAGCTGTATACCATTTAACAATAGGTAGCTCGACTACCTTTTAAGCTCTTCAATTGTCATTTATTTCACTTTTGTTTTATTTTACGATCGTGATAATTTTGTTATCTACGCGCCTTCTTTTTTTTTTTTTTTAAACAGCAGTTATAAGAATTTTTAACTTTCTGTTTTGTTTATTAATGACCTATATTGATTTGAGCTGAGTTCTGAACAACGGTATCGTATACCTACTATTGTATTATTATGTTTGTCGAACTGTTAGCCCATTAGTTATGTCATGTGTTTAGCAACAACCATTGTAAAATGTCACCAAGTTTTAAGCTCTTATTCACAATAAATCCACAGCACATTACAATTTATCTTAATAGTAGATTTATAGAATAATGAGGCCAATTACGTTTTTTTTTTTTAATTATTATTATTGTGTTTAGCACTAACACTTCATATTATAAAATATCACCACATTTTATGCCTATTAATAATAATAATATAATTATTAGAGCGCGGCGGGAGGGCGCCACCAACACCGGATAGTAACCATTTATTAGGACACCACAATCACCATTAATAGAAAGAATGTGAGTGACCAGCTCCAGCACCCCATGCGACGAGGCCAAAAATGCAGGAAGCTGCATGTCCTGAACACGACGAATGCCCAGTCCACCGTGACGAATAGGCAAAGGTGATTGGATCCATCGACTGGCATGTTCAATATTTCTTCCGAAATATTTTTCAATGTTTGGTGAAAAGAATTGGCTTCTGTACTAAAACGCCAGACAGGAGATGTCCTTAAAAAGTAAGTCAGTTTTGGCATAGAAAAACATTGGCGAAGAAGTGTCAAAGCTGCATGAGCAGAAAGATCCTTAAGACGTGTTTTTGCCAACACGAGATCCTGTCTCTAGTTTGCCTATTAAAAAAAACTCTAAGAAAGCGCAAAGGTCGCCATCGCCCATACTCCGCGCAATGAGGGGTTTTCGTTTTTGACGGTTTTAATGGTTCTAGGAGAATGCTAATAGATGGCACTGTATAGCCAATGTATGTAGGTGTAATGTCAAATCTAATTGACTTGACTGATTGAATTCATAAAGAATTTGACATTTAACCTGATTGCTAGTGCCATCTTATGGCAGTCTCTGTAACTAAAAGTGACAGTTCGAAAACCGCTCATTTTCCTTTACCCCTTCCTCCTAGCGCTAGCGCAGGCAGGCAGATTACCAAATAAAATTAGTTATTATTTGACCTTGCACTGCATCGGGTCAAAGGCGCACGCGTCGAATTCAGCAAATTACAAAACAAGTACTTATTGGTGCACGGTGAACCTCATCGTCGGTCTCCTCCCTCGCGAACGAATGAAATACGTATAATACTGTGATGTGAACGTGATGATGGTACGCGCTTTAATTTTATCAGCAGAGGCTTTTTGGTCCTATGACCTTTTTTTTTTTAGGCGGGGAAACTCCTAACGAGTACCCTGCAGCCCCGGGGGGAGCCGCAGGGTTATGTGGGGTTCGCACCCACTAAAACCCCGCCGCCTAAACGAAAATCCGTTTAGTCTACATTTGACAGATTCTGCTTTTGACACCATGGTTTTATATGGACAGATTCTACATACGACAGATTCTACTAGTTAGTTAAGTAGAATCTGTCCATACAAAACCATGGTGTCAAAATCAGAATCTGTCAAATGTAGACTAAACGATATTTTCTTGCATTTTTACATTTTTTATCACACGACACGGCTATCTTGCTTGAAATCGTTTAGTCTACATTTGACAGATTCTACTTTTGACACCATGGTCTAGTATGGACAGATTCTACATACGACTAGGGGAAAGTGTGGAGGATTCGTACAATTTTTACTACGAGGCTTCTCAAAGATAAACTAACAGCTTTTTCAAAATGAGTTTAAGGCTAATGTATAATGAACTTATCTGGATATATTATTACAAAAGTTTTTTTTAGATATAACCCCATTTTGACCAAGATTTGCTCGTCTGAAAAAAAAAGGGAATTCGTACGAAAGCACCCCACGAGTGGGGTGCTTTCGTACAGAGGGTGGGGAACCTTCGTACATATAGTGTTAAAATGAAATTTATTGGAAATAAAATATGTTATTGTTATCAAAATTAATTGAAAAACTGCTGTTCAAGTTAACATGTCAACCTGAACTGTATAATCAACCAGCCTGAAAAGTTTAACCTTTTGATTAAAACCTACCTATATCCAACCGTGGACGTATTTTATAAGATGATGACTATGGATGATGACTTTCGTAAAAAGCAGTGATTTTGATTTCTGTGGCAACTATTAATGTGCTTCTTCAATTTCTCCCAACCTATCAGGTTTTCAGGAGTATCCTGGACTTTCCAGTAATTTTTCCATACATAATAGCGTACGAATGTACCCCACCTACCACTGTACGAATGTACCCCAAACCAAAAAACCAACACATAAATTCAAAATAAAAAAAAACCATTTAACTCTATTCCAAATGAATATAAATAAAATAAGCTACAGAAATAGCTTGAACTTAGTTAATATCGGTTATGCAGTAAAAACAAAAAATATAAGGTTAAATCGTGTTATAGAGCCAATCGGAAAATTACTTAGGCGTCGCGAAATCACGTTTTGTCTAGTCCTGGCGAAGTTGGTGAACTCACTTACACCCCGCCCCGGGGGATGCCTATGCCTAATATTGGGAGTCCCACACACAAATACGAGCGTGTCAACGTTTTAGGTGTAGGAGATATGGCTACTGTACGAATGCTCCCTTTGTACGAATCCTCCCCACTTTCCCCTACTTATGACAGATTCTACGAAAGGCAGATTCTACTTATGACAGATTCTACTTTCGACAGATTCTACATATGACGGATTCTGCTTTTGACAGATTTTCCCCCCATTTAAAAAAAAAAATAGTTGTTTAGGTATGATTTTTGTTAACATTGTTGTCATGTGATAGTGAGATCAATATTGTTTAATCAAACATTGTCATAAATACTCCGTCTGTATTACAATAATTTATTTTTTAGAATTTTAACTATTTTTTAGCTTCATTACCATTTAAAAAGTAAATCCATTGTTTATTTAAACAAAATTCGTCCCACTTTTCGTTTTGTTCACACAAGTTTTGGTGGTACTCGTTGAGAACTAAATTATAATAAAAACAAATCACTTCAGTTGTATCGTGAGTCTTTTATTAAGATTACCGATAGCGGTGAGTGAGTGACCCTAGTGATGAACTTACCTATAACTCAAAGGTAATTAGAAAATGAACAGGTATTTGTCGAATCATCATCATTTCAGCCGTAGGACGTCCACTGCTGGACATAGGCCTCCCTCAAGGCTCTCCATCTGTACCGATCGCAGGTGGCCTGCATCCAGCGTGGACCCGCAGCCTTGCGCAGATCATCATTTGTCGAATACTTACTATTAATGCAGTAATCATTGCAATCTTAATTAAGTTATTTTAAAATGTATTTTAGGTCAATATGAACAAAAAAAAAACTGAGGCCTATCACCCGTTATAACCGTGTTTTTTCATAATTTCATATTTAAAATACCAGGACACCATGAACAGTAGAAGGTTATGAAGCGCACAACACAGGTATTTTGATACATGCTAGCTGTTCGTGTCGTCGCTATGCTTCGCGCTCATTCTCAACGTAAAGGAGCGTTGTGTGTGACATCAAAAAGCAAGACGCTATATTAGCGCCGCGTCAGGCTAGCGCTCTAATCTAACGCGACGCAATAATACCGTCTGTTTGACAAAGCCTATAATTGCCTACAATAACCTTCATGTTATCCTGGTACAGTGGCGGACACGGATGGCGTAACACTTCCGTGGCGTTTTTTGGTATTAGTCTAAGGCGCACGAGATTATCACACGAGAGAAAAGTGTTACGCCGTATGTGTCCGCCACTGTACTTAAAATATAAAATATAAATAAACTAATCAAATTCTATCATTAATTTACTTTATTTTTGCCATGCAGTTCATGGTGCAATAGTTCTTTCAATTTAAATCAGTACAACTGGGACCATGGGTAAAAAAAATGTACACCTACCTACCTATCACAGTTAAAACCGTGTTTTAATATCAACCATAGTTGGGTAAGGCCGCTAATTTTGCCACTTAGTGACATAAAGTTACATACACACTTTTACGTTACGGTAACGCAGAAGTAACGCAAAAGTTACATATTTTTTGGTTAAGCTAAGAACACAACTAAGGTAATATTTTGAGTATATATTTTTTTAAATGTAATGAGTACGAATCTATTTCTATTATTTTTCATATTTAATGGTTAAATAGGGTTTTCTTTATTCACATAATAACAGTTGTTTTAGGAATAAAATAAATCAAAACGACCCACAAACCCAAATTGATTTTAATAGTTGAGCTTGTTCTCTCAACTAAATAAATAGAGTTACTAAAAATATAGCTAAATCGTTAAAGAAAAATAGTTATTTAAATAATTCTAATATAAAAATCTACGCACACAAAATTCGATGAGCACATGGCTTTATATCATTTTATGTAACGTTACATAAAAAAAATGTTAACGGTTACATAAAAGTAACATAAAAGCAACGAAAAAGTCACATAAAAGCGAAAAATTCAACATGTTTTTGGTCAGCATTTCGAAAGTAAACAGAATAGCAGGCTTAAACCTAGATTTTCGGATAATATAAGCATTGTCGAAACTATGAATACAACATTCATCAAAAACAAGCGTATGCAGAGGTTAAAATTTAAAAAAAAATGTTTTGCGATTTCGCTGACGAAGCACGTGTGCACCACTTTGACATCAATTCATTCTCAAAATCATAGAGTTTTTATGGGTTTATGAAAAAAAATATCGTTAGTGTTGCCAAAGTAATCATTACAATTAACCAAATTCTATTCAAATGCTACGTAACTCGAGATAATTCGTCACATAAAAAATCTATACCAATATTATAAAGAGGAAACAAGATCCCAGAAGAGATTTTGATCCTGAATGATAATGAGTTTAAAACTCGTATCAAAAAAGGTTTGATTAAGAAAGCTTATTACAATGTTGATGATTATGAAAACGACAAAGACGCATGGAAGTAGTCTAGCTCTGCACGATATTTTCATTATTTCATGTATGTACTTTAAATCTTATTAATTTATGTTCTTTGTATTGTAAATTGAATTGTAATGTCACATTATATAAGAACAAAAAAAAAAAAAGAGAGAAACTGTAAAGTAGAGTTTGTTACCCCTTTCTTCTCTACGCTGTAAAATCATTGCGAAAGGGAGTAGAATCATTTGACAGAGGAGGCCTCGTTTGGGGGCGTCTCCAGGCGACCATTGTCGTAAGGCAAGGCAAACATTGTTTGCCAGAGCTAATTAGTGGGCACCCTGAACTACCTCGCCTCTATCAGTATAGGATACTTTACGAAATAAGGTAATATTAATTAGATTAGTCTAATTGACTTTCAATAAGCGATATCTTGTATCCTGTATTGAATAAATCATTTTTTACTTTTTTACTTTACTTTAGAAAGATTTGTTTGTTTGTTTGTAACGAATAGGCTCCGGAAATACTGAACCGATTTGAAAAATTCTTTCACTGGTAGGAAGCTACACTTACCCCGAGTGTCATAGACTATATAAGACTTTCAAGACTTTGTTTACATATTTTGACAGGTGGTTTGTTGTTGTTGTTTGTTTTTTTATTCGGCCATTCTGGGCAGTCAAAAGAACATAGTCTATAGAGCCAAGTCTTTTGTAGTATGTTATATTCTATGGCGTAACGAAGTAAGCCGGGACAGCTCGTTACCTATATAAGCATGTACCATGTAGTACTTAGCTCTGTTACAACTTTATTAGTACATACCTAGGTATAAATAGGACAGCAGCAAAAGCTCTCGAAATCGGGTCAGTACTTCTGTATACAGATTTTATTTTATCCTAGAGCTTCATGCTGAAATGGGTTACTATAGCATTGCATTAGACCCATATTTTTTTGGATTCCTTACCTAGAAGGAAAGAGTGCGGGAGCCGTGGGCAAACGCTCTAGTGTTACATAAAAGTGAAAAACTCGGGACATGGGTTCAAACATTGATAAAAACTAAATAAACAGAGTTATGATAGAATTCTTCCTTTTATTTGATAATAAAAATATCGTACTTGGGCTGGGCATAGAAAGATTTTTACTAACTCCAAAAAAAATTTCATAATTTTGTAAATTTCGTCTGCAAGTGTTTTTGGGACAAAGATAATTTGTATGAAAAAAAAAAAACTCACTTACAAAAAAAATAATTAAAATAAAACTACGCTAGCTACAGCCATTTTCTAATCGGCCATTTTTTCCCTAAAGATTTGAAAATTTTAAAAGTTATTTAGGAAAACTTAAAAGTGTAGCAAAAAGTGGCAAAATTGGCGGCCTCACCCAGATGATGTTGTTGACATAACCTTCTACTGTTCATGGTGCCCTGGTACTTTAATTAAATATTAAATTATGAAAAAACACGGTTTATTTAAACAGTGCATAGGCCTCAGTAGGTACTAAATTTTTTATTGTTCTTAATAATCTAAAATACATTTTGAAATAACTAAATTAAGGTTGCAAAGATAACTGCATTGACAGTAAGTATTCGAAAAAATACCTGTTCATTTTCTAAATATCTTTGAGTTATAGGTAGGTTCATTACTAGGGTCACTCACTCACTGGTATTGTTAATCTTAATAAAATACGCACGATACAACTGAAGTGAAAAAAACATTATTGATATGTAGTTCCCAACGAGTACCACCAAAACTTGTCAAGTTAGTTGGTGGTACTGGTTGGGAATTAAAAAAAAGGAAATTCCCAACGTGTACCAGTGGTACAGGTTTTGGTAGTACTCGTTGGGAACAACCCGATTTTTCCCATGACAGTAGAGAAAACTCTGTTAAACAACAATACTTACCTTTAAATATTTTTTTTATTTTTGGGGGAAAATCTGTCAAATGCAGAATCCGTCATATGTAGAATCTGTCATAAGTAGAATCTGCCTTACATAGAATCTGTCATAAGTAGAATCTGTCGTATGTAGAATCTGTCCATACTAGACCATGGTGTCAAAAGTAGAATCTGTCATAGGTAGACTAAACGCTTGAAATGTTTAGAGCTCGGTTACCTACATACTTCGTAATTTGTTTCAGGAAAATCTTCACCATATCTGAAGAATACGACTCTGAACTAACATGTCTTGGTCTCTTTCGGTCCAATACAAAGTTACTTGCTGGATCTTCAAAAGGGAAAATGTATCTTTTCAACTGGAAAGAGTTCGGTTATCACAGCGACGAGTATATTGGTCTAAAACAGCCAATCTCATGTATGATACCTATAACTGAGAATATAGTAGTAACATCTGGGGAAGACGGCGTCTTGCGAGCGGCTCACATGTTCCCGCAGCGGCAGCTGGGCGTGGTGGGCCGGCACCGGCTGCCCGTGGAGCGCCTCGACATCAGCCACGACGGCCGGTTCATCGCGTCTAGCTCGCATGACAATGATCTTTCATTTTGGAACATTTCTTATTTTGAAATGATTGACAGTATTATTGATGTTAATGAAAAGCAAAACAAAAAGAAAGATATGGTGAACAACTTGCCGTCCAGTCAAATAAAAAATGCCTCGGATTTTTTTTCGGGTTTAGTTTAGGAATGCTACGGGTATCCGGGGAGTATGCACTATCAGTCTGTATAGTTGAAAAATCATTCTAAAATTACTGATTTGTTGAAGGAAAATAGTTTTGCTTTGAAAGAAAACAAAAAATTTGATTTTTGACCGACGAAAAAAAAGGAGGAGGTAAGTACTCAATTCGACACGTATATTTTTTTTTTAAATGTATGATCACGCATAACTTTTTACAGAGTATTCCAATTTTGATAATTCTTTTTTTAATCGACAGGGCATACCTTGGAGTGAGTCCCAGTAAAAATTTGGAAATAAAATTCCCACCCTAAGGGTAGGAAAATAAGGGTGACTTTTTGGTCAGTGGGACTTTTATGCACTCACAAGTTGCATTGCCGTGTTCTGTATTTACATTATAACTTTGGATACTTACTTACTTAAATATCTTTTGAAATGAAATAAAATCATAAACATTTCAGCCGAAAGACGTCCACTGCTGGATATAGGCCTCCCCCACAAATCGTCATACCGACCGGTCTTGTCGTCCCTGTCGACCATGTCGTCTGATCACCTTATGCGGTGTGACCACTGACCATCTTGTGGTAGAAGAAAATAATAAAACCCTGAAAGAACTGAAAATTATAAAATAAAACTTTTTATCAAAAAATTAAACCGCCGAAAAAAAAAACTGAAAAGCATAAAATAATTATCGAATTACTAAGTTCTTAAAGTAATGTAGGTTATACCAAGTAATTTTGAGTCGGCGCCACAGATTCCTATTGGATTAGGTAGGTACCTTAAATTAAAAAAATAACCAAAATTCGTGCGCTGCCATCAATCTTTACGTAATTAAGGAATTTGCTTTAAGTGGCGCGCCGACTTAAAATTACTTGGTATACCCTACATTACTATAACAACTTAGTAATTCGATAATTATTTTATGCTTTTCAGTTTTTTTTTTCGGCGGTTTAATTTTTTGATAAAAAGTTTTATAATAGAGTTATCAGTTTGAATGATCAGTTTTGACAAGGTTTAACGGGCACGAAACCGCCATCGCCCGATTCCTGCCCGTCGCTATCCTGCGCAATCCTTTTGTATCCATCGCTGTCGCCTCGCTGCCGCCATCGCTCGGCTGCCGCAAGTTTCGTGCCCGCAGACTAAGTCCAAACACGGCCATGATATTATTATGATATATCATGGAATGCCAGTGCTAAGGCATATACGGATAGTAGTGCAGTTACTTAATTAAGTTAATTTAATTTTATAATGAGGGGTTTTCGTTTTTGACAGTTTTAATGGTTCAAGGAGAATGCAAATAGATGGCACTCTATAGTCTCTATAGCCAAATCTGATTGACCTGACTGATTGAATTTATATAGAACTAGAGGCTGCCCCGCGGTTTTTCCCGCGCAGATTTCTCATAAACATAAAAATCCCGTTTTTTCCCGTTCTCATGGGAATTCCGGGAAATCCTTTCTTAGTGCTCACCTACACTTCCTAAGGAACCTACATGCAAAATTCCAGCCCGCTACGCCCAGTAGTTTAGGCTCTGCGTTGTCTGTCAGTCAGTCAGTCAGTCAGTAACGGAAGAGTTTTATATATATTGATAAAGACCAAAAATACACCCAGACCGGGAAACAGACATCGAAATTCATCATAACAATGTTCGACCGCACCGGGAATCGATCCCGGTGCACCGGCGTCTCAGTCCACATCGCTGCCAACTGAGCCACTGAGCAGTCAGGAGTAGTAAGGGGTTCACTGGAACCAGTAAAGTCTATTTGAAAAAACACTGGGAACCTTTACACTAAACAAACCTACTTTGTGCGAAAAAATTAAAAATTCATCGCCCAACCGTGAGGAGCGAGGGCATCATACAATATTCATAAGTCATACGTCAGTCGACGTCAAAGATCCAAGTTTGATTCCTGGAGTCCTGGATTCTGCATATTTGTGCGACTCTATGTGGGCTGCTACTGTTTGCTTTTGAGTTCCATTCGCATATGATTAAGGCCACTGAGTATGTTTTAAGATAGACTCAAGATGTGAGCGTAAAATCGTTTAAAGCCACTACGAGCGTAACGCGAATCTGTTTAAATCTGACACCTTTTCTCGCCTTATATCTTGTGCCGCTTTCTTAAATTGACATTTAGAGATGAGTCGGAGTTTGAGCCTTCACTCCAAACTCTCAGTATTTTAAATAAGCTTGTCCTCTCCCCTCAGATTGATTTACAGTACTCCAAAAGTGAAAATGCGCATCGATATCTTTTTCACTGTTCGACAACGCTCGTATTCCAGAGCGCGGGAAGACGATATGTATCTAAGGTGGTTAAGTGCATTTTCTTCATGCTTAATTTAGTAGAATTATGTTTATTGATTCGGGTGTTTCCGTGCAAACGACAATTAGCGAAGATCTACATGCGCATTATTAATTTTGAAGAACTATACTCAGTTGATTTTTGACTTCAACACAGTACTTAAAGTATACTAATATGGAGTATGAGACTGCTAACGTAAATAACTGGTTGATTTGTTTCTCAGAAATATAGGGAAATCATTTGTAATCGCACCAAAGCCCTAAAGAAATCATGAAAAAGCAGTTTGCCTTTACAACAGTAAAATTTGGTTTTTCCAGTTCCCGTAGAATCTTCACGAATTCATGTCTTTACTAGACTTATATTCCTTACGTTTCTATCATAAGATGTTTGGGCTGAAAACTTAAATAGGTACTCGTTGTTCCCTTTCCATTTCAGGATATAGGTATATAGGTATCCTTCATTAATGTCACTCTGTATTTTATAAACAACTAAATAACTAACCTATATGATTTATCTCTGTGGCTAAGCTCTGAGGCTTCACTAAAAATCCAGTTCTATTCAGACTAATCAGTCATCATCGTCGTCCCAACTGATTGTAAATTTGCCTCCCCTACAGGTTGCCATAATTACCTTTCTTGCGCGACCCTTATCCAGTTTACTAACATCTCTTTTTTTCATACATACTGTTACACTATATCAGCACCCGCAAAAACTTCGAAAACACCTAACATATTACTTTATAAGGAAACCTAATGTTCGCTAAACATATTGTATTAAGGACTCCAGGACTAATAAACGCAGTTATAATATCATATTTGATGTTTAAGTTTTACCCTGAACTCAGGGGCAAAAAATAAAAAAAAATAAAACCATTTATAAGTTTTGTAATGTAAAGAGAATCTTCAGCGTAAATTTCAACTTTCTAATCGCAGCAGTTTAGAGTCTGATACAAACTGTTACATCCTGTATACGGCGGCTTAGTGAAGTAATCCCCATATCCCGTCTTTGTGAGACGTAGGCACCCAGAATCAGCACACCCACAAATGATTTCGCAATCAGAGCCCCCAAAAACTTAGAAAACGCCACCTATATCGATTTTTAATAAAAAATTATTTTCGCCATCTTGGATTTCAAAATCGATGTTTTTTGTGTAATTAGCAACCCTTATAACCTAGAAACATCACCCATTTCAAATTTTAAGCAAAATAAGGAGCGGTTTCGGTTTTTCATACAAACTTTAACACCCTGTATCATGGCTTACAGGACTAATTAACGCAGTTTTTATATCATATTTCATGTTATTATATAAAAAGGACCTTATTTTAAAAATTTCAAGTCTCTAGTGAAATTAGTTTAGATTTTAGCAAAAATCATATTTCACCCTGTATAACAACTCAGGGGCAAGATATAAAAAAACTAAAACCATTTACGATGTTTGTAATGCAATAACAATATACAGTGTAAATTTCAACTTTCTAAACCCAGCAGTTTAGGAGTTTCATACAATCTGTTACACCCTGTATACGGCGTCCCGGTTAAGTTATCCCAAAATCCCGTCTTAGTGGGTGCCTACGTCACGTAAGGAAGCTACTGTCCAAATTTCATTTTTCTATCTTGAGCGGTTTCGGCTGGGCGATGATGAGTGAGTGAGTGAGTGAGTGAGTAGATCAGTGGTATTTGGATTTTATATATATAGATTTGACATTTAACCTGATTGCTTGTGCCATCTTATGGCAGTCTCTGTAATTAAAAGAGACAGTTTGAAAACCGCTCATTGTTTTCAAAATACCTGACACTTAATCGCTATTTCGTTTTCAAACAATTTTAAAAACTAAGTACCTAGTGTTTACTTTAACCTTTTCAGCTGAAACTTTTTTGATCTTAAGATTACCAATTTATAAAAGGTTGTTTGTTTTAAATCAATACAAATATTTTAAGAGGCATAGCATAGCCATAGCACAGCTAAAGTAGCGCCACCCGAAAAAAAATATATCTTCTAAACTAAGCCAAATATTTTTTTTTTCTCGGGTGGCGCTACTTTAGCTGTGCTATGGCTCTTAAGGCTTAGGCCTCTTTTATTTGAACGCCGATTTCGCGCGACCCTAGCGCTCAATGTTACGCGGCCGAGTTGCGAACATTTCTTGGCGCAATATTTAAATCTGATTTTTCGCGCGAATTAACTTGGGTGTATCGTTACTATGATTTATGGGTTTATTGAATTGTGATTACGAAATAATATGATTTATCGATGTTATATAATTTTTTTACTGCCTAATAGGTTTTATTTTAGTACAAATTGTTTATTGTTGAGTACTTAAACATACTTTATTAGAAACATTAAAAAAATTGTTTAGAACTTTAACTATCTAACTAAATATCTTACCTACTTATTATTTACTAAATAAAAGGTAAAGTATGTTTATGAAGTCGGTTAAAAAAGATCGTCGGTCAGAGTTCAACACTGCAAAAATACAAAAAGTTTGTTATGACTTTTTGATTACATTAAAGGTAAAAATTAAAGTCGCATTTCAATATTATATATTTTTTGTATATTTTTAATTAATTACAACTGGTATAAGATAGAAAACAATTATTGCCACAAATAAAAAATTGTCGATTTTACTTGATTTTTAGGCTTTGAGAGTGATTTTAATATATTCAGCTTTTAGGTTTTTTTTTATTTGTTAAAGGACTGAATTTCTCAACATAGGTAAATATATTTCATTTAAGTAAATACTCACACGTAAATATTTTATTAATTTAAAATTTTAACTACAATAAAATATAATAACAATATCCCCTAAATTACAAAAGATTTAAAATTTATCATGATGACATGACGACTCCACTCGTCTACTCCAGTTTTACATTATAAACTGCAGTATGCCTCATAAAGGTGTGATAAATTCTTATCAGCGGGGGGATGGAAGATTCTGATTTCTGTAAAAAACAAATATGAATTAATGAGGGGTTTTCATTGTGTCATTAAAAAGCAAAAATAAGTCTCATAATACGCCCGTAGATTGCGTTGTCTAAAGTAAAAGACATAGGATAGTAATTCAAATCAGTTCAAATTAACTTAAAAAGTTTAAAACAAAAATAACTATCTGACTGACGCGTGACGAGTTTCAATTTTCTTTTTTTCTTTTAATGATTCATTTCAACTTGACCTATTGACTTTTGCAAAGCGCCATACCATAGCGGTGTAATAAAACTTTTTTTTTTTATATGTCAAATTGAAAGCCACTCATTAAATTATCCACGAAATTTATTTGTGTTATGTGCAGGTAGCACTAGCAATAAATACGCTAAAAAAACTGTTACAAAACCTAAAACTATTTCATATAATATATGGTAAAGAATAGAAAGTATCGATACTGTACTCATAATGAGTAGTATCAAAACAAAAGTATCAATTCTTCAATGTATCTATCGTGTACTTCTCTGAGGTCCTATAGTACTTACTTTTCTTACGTTTGGTAGGCACACAAATTTAATACAATAATTGGAAAAGTTGTTAAAAAAAACAAGAAACAAAAGTATCGATACCCCGAAGCACTTTTCTTAGGGCCAGTTCTTACTTAGGCTAGGCACACAAGTTTAATACAATAAAAGAAAGTTCTTCAAAAAATAAAACAAGTTGGCTTTCCTTTAACGATGAAAAATAGCCGGAAGCCGTGTAAGTGTCCGTTTAACTTTTTTTTTTTTGTAAAATTTTACGTATGTCAAAAAAATTAATTGTGAGCAGCTGTGTTTGAAGTTTGTCAAACAATATTATATGAAAACGTGTTTGTCAAACAAATTTGATCGTTTGCAGAACCTTTATTGTCGCTAGTTTTATATGGGAATTCATTTCAGTTCATTCGATATGATGCCATACCTGCCAAAATGTATGTACTCATTCATTAAAAGTATCGTAAGCACAGTATTGAGTACAAAGTAAGGATAGGAATGGAAATGTACTCGATACCGCAAAGTATCGATACTTTTTACGTGTCCCTAAGTACTGGTTGTATGTTTATCTTTATACCTGTCATTATTATGTTAGAAGATAGCTGAATCTTTGAAAAGGAGATATGGAAATTGCATCTGAAAACTCGTTGCTAATAATTAATATAAAAGAATTACTTGCAATAATTTACTGTTTGTGATAAAAATAAATGTAATTACGTAGGTATGACATTAAGAGTCTCTCAATGAATGCTAACGAGTGACAATATGATACTTTTTTCTTTTTAAAGGCACACGGCTCAATAAACTGACACATACATACACTGAGAACTGCCTTTTTTCAAAGTTTGTTTAAACACTTAAACCCGGTCCTGAATGTAGCAAATACTACTCTGAAAACGGCATCAATATTGGTTCAGCCAAACGTGAAAGAATCGCGGACAAACATACATAGTACATACACACATACAGATTAAAATACCTATTTCAATATAACGAACATTTATTGTTCGAATTAATTTTAAATAGGTACATTATATTATTCAAAAATTTAGGTATATTAAACCTTTCAATAAAACAAACGTCTGTCTGCCACATTTATTGATTTTCTTTAGACTTCTTTGACTATGAAAAATGTTTCCCGCCAAAAAGGTTTGTTGTTGTAATAAAAAAAAAAATTGGATAAAAAAAAGACTATAGATAGAGTTTGATGGTCAAAATAACAGACCATCTTCAATCAATATATATAAAACTCTTCCGTTACTGACTGACTGACTGACTGACAGACAACGCAGAGCCGAAACTACTGGGCGTAGCGTGCTGAAATTTTGCATGTAGGTTCCTTAGGGAGTGTAGGTGAGCACTAAGAAGGGATTTCCCGAAATTCCCACGGGAACGGGAACAAACAGGAATTTTGTGTTTATGAGAAATCTGCGCGGGTGAAACCGCGGGGCAGCCTCTAGTACATAGTATAAAATAAAGTTGCTTCCCGCATCTGTCCAAGAGGAAAGTTTATAATGTATAATACACGCATAACATTGTAATAGGTTAGGCGGTACGAAGTTCGCCGAGTCGACTAGTTTATATTTAAAAATCAATCGTGGTTTGTTTATCTCGCTTAAACTTGAGAACGACTTAGAACGTTTAGCTGATTTGAGTTTCAAAATGTTTGTCGTAGTTCACATAAGGTTCAAAAGGTGAGAAAAGATAGAAAAAATGGAGGGGTTGAAAGAAAAATAAAAATGTAATTTTCCCATATAAACTGTTTTATGTATTTTCCTGTCTAAGATTTAACGTTGTTGTTATTTAATTTGGCCATTCCTGGCCGAGAAAGTAACATAATCCATACATAAGAATCTTCAGTAGGTCTAGATAATAATAATCGTGTAAATTAATATTTTAAGTTGGTTATTTTAATAAAAATTACCTTTGTAGCGGTGGCGTCTTATTTATTTTATTTATTAGACAAACCAACAGTACATAGAAACATTCTTGGATATTTAAGTTTTTTTGCAGCATAGAAAGACGTTCATTTCCTTTTACCTATTCTTGCATTTTTTATAAATAGAATAAAAAGTTACTTTCCGAGCTTAACTTTAATCTTACTGGGTTGTTTTTTTAACACAACTGGCAAGCAGTTATTTATATAATTTTATAATAAAATAAATAACATTGATATTTAGAACTCTGTTAAATCCACCTCTAATTTTTTTAAAGAAAGTAACTTTTTATTAATTTTTAGGTTCATCATTTTCAAATAAATTGAAGTTCAATACATTATTTTTATAAAAATGTGCAAAAACCTTTTTCGAGGTGTTGAATTTCGAGCAACGATAAAGGATCGCGTATGTCAGGTCGGGCTTGCATATTGCATAATAAGTTATTATTACTATAGTTTATAGTACCTTACACCTAAATTTGTTCTTGTTTGAGAGATATCCCCTAAAAGTTGTTTTTCATACGAAACCCTTATGCAACCAAACATTGCCTACCTACGTCCATACCTATTGTAGTTTCATTGTGTAAAGTAGGTAGCGAAAAAACTAATTACTATATAGGTGTACGATAGAGTAATAGAAGCACTACGTTTTTATTTTTCCTGATAGGTACATACACACTGTGACGTGTGGGTAATCCTACTAAGGTCAATGACCCCTACATATCAAATCGTAAAATAAATAAAAATAATAAAAAGTTTGTTGCTTTGCATTTAAAAAAGAAAGATATAGAAAACAACCCAATATAAAAATATATTTTTAAGAGCTGTACTATGTAGATATCGTTTTTAAAATGAGTGAAAATAAGTGCTTTCTTTTTCCCCTCAGAATATAAATTTGTAGGGATACTTATTTGATACTAGAGGCTGCCCCGCGGTATAACCCGCGCAGATTTTTCTTAAACACAAAAATCTCGTTTTTTTCCGTTCCCGTGGGAATTTCGGGAAATCCTTTCTTAGTGCTCACCTACACTCCCTAAGGAACCTACATGCAAAATTTCAGCCCGCTACGCCCAGTAGTTTCGGCTCTGCGTTGTCTGTCAGTCAGTCAGTCAGTCAGTCAGTCAGTCAGTCAGTCAGTAACGGAAGAGTTTTATATATATTGATTAAAACATCACAGAAACTTACGTCTACTATTGCTCAAATTTATTAATATAATAATAATAAAATGTACTTACTTTTTCCAAACTAAAAAAGAATTCTCATTCACTGCGCAAACCTCGCGCAAACAATAATAAATAGTCTTGTAATAGCGCGCCAAAGCACGACTGACGTACGCTCCGCCTCAAGACCGGAGGCGTACTGGCGCCCAGAGAGAAGGTAAATCACTACGTTTTAAGAGTCGCCACTCTAGCCCTTCCCTAGCTAAGTTTAGGTGTTTCTTTAGGCGTACTTGAGGGAGCAAAGTTTATTTCAAGGTGTTTATTGTCATCACTGGCATTTACCTTCTCTCTGATCACTGACACCTACGTAGTGATGTACGTAGTCGATAATAGTGCTTACAAGTATCGATATAACCGCTATTTATCGATATCGATATATCGATGAACAGCAGTGGTATTAATAAATAAAAATTACGCTTTTGTTGCCTACCCTTAAGTTAATAAAACAAACAAAGTTATTTGAATGCATTTATTTATATATATATATATATATATATATTAGTATGCTTACATAAAAAGAAATAGATAAAAACATATAACTTTAAGTTAACCTTGATTATACATATTGAAAATAAAAAAATATTCATAGTGTGGTCGGTGGGTCGTTTTAGGAGTGTAAAATACAAGCTTATATTGAAAGCCTAGTTGAAATAATGTAAAACGACCCACCGACCAATGATTCTATATGTAATTTATCCAGCAGTCTAAGAATACGTTTACTCCATTTAGTAGCCCTTGGTTACATAAAGCGCCCTTGTTGAAGGGTTATTCAGCTTCAACATCCATCACAATTCACGTTCATTCTTCCCAAACCCGATCGAATATTGCACAAAACAGCGGTCCAGTTTGAGACGTAAAACGTATATACCAGCACCAGATATTTAATGTACACAAGAGTAGAACTCCACCAGATGTATTTTCAATTTGTAAAATGCACATTTTGCAATTTTAACTCAAATATAAAACAGTTTTTTCAATTCCAATATTTAGAAAAATAACAATTCTGAAAAGTGTCATTTCACATAACAAAACAAAACAAAAGAGTGCTCATGTCATGTCAGACACATATCATAGCTATGAAAGAGTATAGAAAAATAATTAAGATCTGCAGAAAGAAGAGGGTTCACTGGAATTAAGTTCAATAGCTAGGCCAACCTAACAATTTTAAAAAATATATCGAACTGCGGTAATGGTTAACAGCCGTACAAAAACAAGTGTCTACTGACTGCTGGCGCCCGTTTCTGCTTATCGAATCGGCCGCTCGGCCGTTGTATCCCTCCATACAATTTAGTATGGAGAATTTCCGCCGAAATTTTAGTAAAGTTTTAGCAATTAAAACTAGATGAAAATGGACAAGTATATTTTTGTAATTACAATATAAAAGTTGAACAGACTTTCTAGTTTATGATACAATTTTTGTTTTGCTTCAACTTACTTTTAAACTAGTAAACAATCGTTAACAGCAAAAGCTGTTTTTGCAGTTTTTGATGAACTTTACGATTTTTTTATAAGAAAACCCTTTAGTTTTTTTTATTTGAAAACCTACTATATTGTAGTTCAGTCTTTTGAGAAGCTACGAAAAAAAAATAGCTTTCTGGATTATTTTTAAGTGTTATTAAAGTCGTATATACGAACACTCCTCTCGCCGTTTTCCCAATTTTAGCCCCTTAACCTTTTCGGCGCCACTGGAAATAAACGAAGGTTGCTCCCCCACGCCAAGGCATTTTACCTTCAAAAACATTAGTGATTGCAAAATTCAATCGACACACAAAATCAACAAAAAATTTTATGTGAGATAAATAAACAATGGAGTGATTAATATACAAAAAGCTAAACATTTTCCCGTTTTTTAAACTTTTGTAATGCTAGAACCCAATAAGAATTTGCTTTTATGGAGTTTTGTCTGATTACTTTCAACTGAATTATATAACAAACTAAAGCGGTGGCACGTCACTAACTACTTCATATCAAGTACTCGGCGCTGGAGAGACACAAAAACTGCGAAGTTCGATCTCGTTAAAGGGTTGTTAATCACAGAGTCGATAGTTTTTTTGTACTATATTTTTTTATCTTTTATTTAATCGTATTTAAATATTTAAAATTATGCAACGGATTTCGATGCGGTTTTTTTTTAAAATAGATAGAGTGATTCAAGAGGAAGGTTTATAAGTTTAATACGTGCACAAGATAGTTATAGGTTAGGCAGTGCGAAGTTCGCCGGGTGGACTAGTTTTTAATAAAACCATTTATGTACCAATCAAAATAATCTCACTCAAGTAACTTAATAATTTTAAGTTCATGAGTCACATGTCATGTGATGCATTTCTCGTTACAGTTTAAGGCACCATTTTTGTCATGAGCGTGGCGGGATATTTCATTGAATCATACCTGGACAATGGGCATGGAAACACACCTCAATTATACTCCAAGCTATAGTTGTTAGTTAAAAAAACGTATAGTATTAGTGTTATAAAACTTATAATTTGAAAAAACCAATAGCCGTCAAGCTTTATTAAATTGAGTTGTATTGGGACATGGAAGTTGTTGGGTAAATTTGTCTAACACTCGTAACAACAAAATAATGTTCCCTTGGTGTTTTCGCCACCATTAAAAAATGCTCCGCTTTTGCGTTTGCAGGGGCCTTCCATTAAGAAGACAATATAAATGGGGCGGACGGAGCCTATAGTGTCGCGAGCGCATCGGTCCTTATCGTGCCCCTCCAGAGGGATCTAGGCTTCGCACCGACCGCACGCGCGTTCTTTCTATTTTTGTATAAATACGTAATTAATTCTGGATAAAAAAATATATAGTACCTATACTTAGTTTTCTTTTGGCAATTTTTTTTTTTTAATTATTCTCTTTCGTCCTCAAATACAAATATGTACAAAATTAAAACTATACTTTCTATAAATTTAAAATCTAAAAATTAATATAATTTATGTTTGTAGCTGTTCGTCCCTCGACCATTGCCATAAATCAATCATAGATAACATCGTATCCAAAACGTCATTATAAAGAACTATGTAAAATCAAAGGTTGTTTTAATTTTGAGGACATAAATAACATTTAAATTAAAAATTACAAATAATTGTAAAATACTATAAAGTCTCTTTTTACAACCTCTACACTTCATCAAAGAGATTTTTTAATTTTCATCAGGAATTTTCTTAAGTATCTCAATTTACATACGTAAACAAATATATGTTGTAGAGTTTTTTTTAATGAACTTTTAACTAGTTCAAAAAAAACAACTTATGAGGTAAGGTCCCAATAGTTCTCTGCAAATCTGTATTCCAGTAGTAGAAGCCGTGGGAAAGAATAATTTTTAAGGTAAACAAAGTCATAAATCACATTTTTGTAAAGGGTTTTTTGCAGAGTATTCTTACCTGGAATCGACGCTTTTGTTTTAGCATAAACGCATAGGCGGGGTGCCTATCCAACATACCTTACACACAAAGACAACATAATGCGACATCTATTTGTCTCTGAGCACTGCTACCTAAAGCTTAAGCAAACAAATCAAACCCATTTATGGAATTAATTGCCAATATATTTTTTTTAGTTTTGCTGGGTATTTCCTATTACTTTGTGAATACCGTTTAAAATGTGGAAAGCTTTTTTTAAAAGACGTGATTTTGTTCTATAGTATAATATTCAATTCTATGGTGTCTATTAAAGCGTTTACCCAGCTATGTATGGATGTTTGTAAAAAATCTGTGATGACAATTTGTAGATCTAAGTGTACACGTTTCGAAGTAAACGTAGTATTAGTAGGTAGGTACTTTTACGACTAAATCCAAACTGACTTAATTCAATTCAACAATATTTTATTAGTTTCTAATTAGAACCATTGGAAAATGCGCAGCGCAATTCATCTGTAGATGTACTTTCACTATTTTTTACGCTGAGCGTACCAACAGTCTAGACACAATGTACCAAAATGTCCACTCTTTAGCACAGCACTAAAAAACTTGTCTTGCGTATGTGACGTCACAGCAGCACTTCACCTCAAGTGCTTGGCGTACGGGATATATCAAACAACTGATGAACGGGTTGCTTCGCTAGAGCCGCCCGCCTACCTTATTAATTGTTGTCGACATTTTCAAAGGCGAGGATTTGTAATGTGCACAATAAAGGAATCAATAGTAAATTCTAATAGAAATTATATTATTCCAGTCCGCACTATGCGTACACGTTATGAGATGGTTGAAAAAGTGTATAGTTATAATAATTTAAAAAATATATTTGTTAGGAATCATCGAAAATTCCGAGTAATGTCACAACACTAGACCACTTCCAGTAAAGTACTTGGCGTGGGAGAGCACACTATTTTTCATTTGAAAGTTTCTTAAAGTTTATCGTCTTATTATTCTAAGTTAATTAACTTTTCACAAAATCTGTTAACATGAATTACTTCATAGAAGCTTCAAGAACAGTATCCAATTGGATTTTTCTCTTTAGAACATATAGTTGGGTCGAAAAATGTAAAAATGTAAGCTACTTCCAGAGAAGTGCTTGGCGTGGTGGGAGAACTTTGTGACTACTTCATATCAAGTGCTTGGCGGTTAAAAGGTTAAGTAAAGAAATATTAATATTAACGGTTTACTTTACTCAATGAATACAAATTTTTAAAAACTGTTTCAAATATATATATTTTTTGGTTGTATTAATTTTTTTGGAAGTATGATTAGTATTCCACATTTAAGAGTAAAATGGTATAATTATCAGGATACAATTTCGAATCATCCGTGTTATACGTGTGATTTCAGCTGATAATTGCACAGTGCCTATCTGCCGGCTCCATCATCAGATCAGTTAGATAGTACCATATTATTGTATTGTGTTATATTTGATGAAAAGGCCAAAAACCAATATCTTTAAAAGTCCACAAAATCGGTAACTCTGTCTTCCAAAAACGATGTATCCCATCCCAATTTGTGAGATGCTTTTTAGCAACGCAGTCATTTAAACTTTAAAAAACGAATACTTTCTCCAAAATAAATAAAACCGCGAAAAAATTGAATTTCGCGCCCACAATTTTATTTTCCAGTTTGTATGCTTTAGAAGAAAGTGCCTCAATTATTCTTAATAATTTTTAATTTAAAAGAGTAAACCACTTTGCACTTGCAAACATTAATTGATAATAAACCTGCTATGCATAATATTGTTCTTTAATCTAGCTACCAACCTATTATTTTTGTTATTACATAAAAAAAACCTATTTCTGAAAAATGTGTACGGTTGACTTGCTACAAGACGAGAACGGCTGGTCCGATATAGCTCATTTGGTTTTGTTGGGGTTTAAACGGTGAGAAAGTATGATTTTGATTACAACAATTTAATTACCCGTAAAAGTAAAGGAGTAAGGGTCAGCTGGTACTCAATAAAACCTCAGTAACAAATTTGATATTTGTGTAAATTTATTTTAATGTAAGTGTATAATTTAAATAAATAGCAAGATGAAAGTTAAACATTGTGTTATTCTTATTTGGTACCGTAAACTGCTGCAACTTTGCCAATACGCTTCAAGTTTGCCTAATTTATTAAAACTGAAATTACTAGACAAGTGCTCACTATTTTTTACTTTCAATAATAGTAAAAATAGCACCGTTTTATTGGCAACTCATTTCTTATTATTAGAAATGGCTCTTTCTGTCTCTTTTTTTTATATGAAATATCAACAGTCACAAGCGGAGCGCATGGATTTTTAGGGTTGTGCAAACTTTTTGTTTTTACTTGAAAGAAACGAGAATTTCAACTTTCTTATTAATTACGGGGTAAGTCAATGAGCTCTTTCTCCTATTTATAATGATGTTTCTTGTTTAAATGATCATTTACGACTCTAACGATGCTAGGCAATGTTGCAAAGGGATTCTTAGGCGGTAGTGGTTCAAGTTTGCCTAGGCCTAGGGTTGTCACTAGTCCCAACTACAGTGAAGCATTCTGAGGGTTGAGTTGTGATTTTACCAGTATAAGTATTTTTAAGTAAGTTATTACTTATTATTAAACAGTGTGAATGTATGACTGTATGTAAATAATAGACAAAAACGTTTTTTACGAATTTCATAAAAATACAATACCCAAAGGGGCAATTAACAAATAACATTTTAAAGTTTTTTTTTATCATCAATTATGGCCTTCTTTCATTCTTTATGTGCGCTTTTGCCAAGAACATTATTATTAGTTATAAAACATAACTAACTTATACTTATCAAAATGTGCAAACAACATAATATAAAAAAAAAATTTTTTTTTTATAATAATGTTGTGTAGTACGGCTAAATGTCTAAGATATTGAGTAGGTACAGGTACGCGAATAAAGATAAATATTGAAAAGAGAAGAAGACAAAAACTTGGAGCCCGGCTATACGCTGATTATTCGCAAGAAAACATTATACGTTTCTGTAGAGTACGCAGCAAAGCACTATCGAATTACAAGCCTGATTAAAATGCTGATGCCATTAGATCACCTACTTATAATTTTTTTTTTAATAAATAGTGTGTTTTTAAATTGTATGTTTTTCAATTTGTGACAACCCTAACTCTGCTTAAAAGTTACTATGAAAATATTTAAAGATGAAGCTCAAAGTGTGCCCAACATTGCCTGCTACCCAGATAAAAATAAATATGAGTATATGTGCTAACCCATGCACATCTCGATGGTAACTCAATTGTTACCGATCTGTTATTAAAATCGGTTTTTAAATGCGACCCATATTTTTCATAATAATCTACTAGGCAAAGTTGAGTTATTTCATCACAACTTTGCCTACCACTTTGACAGTCTCTGGAAATCTATATATCAACAGTTTCGGCAAAATGACCCTTTATTCGTATAGCATTTATCTCTAATTCGCTTGCTATTGTTTACAAAAGCACAGATAACAAATACTTTAAAAGATATTTTAAAAAAAGCTTAAATTTCGTGCAAAGTTGCAGCAGTTTACGGTACCTTAATACTTATAATCACTAAACAGAAAAAAAGAGTAGAAGTGGTAAGTGCGCAGTGCCCGCATTCCTTACCTTTGCAATGTATTGCCTCAGTTACTATGACATATTCACTTATATATTACATATAAGTGTGTAAGCCATATTACAAGAAAAGTATAAACTTTCTAGCGCTGCCCTAAGAAAGTTTTAAAATATACAGGTTTAGCAACAGTAAGTAAGAGTCGTTACTAAAGCTTGCAATTTATTTTATCATAAAACCAATTTTGAAACTTGCAACCTTGGTGATTTTGAGCCATATATAGGTGGCCGGGCTGAAAAACATACACGACGCTGTAAACTAACCGTGTTATTCATAAAGATACAGTACATTTTAAGTAGCTTTACTGGAGGTCTACTTCTCTGGTTTGTTGTATGTTAAATACGTGACATCTAGTCTAAATTGACACATGTCAAATAACTAAAATGCTCTTTAACTTTTTATGAATAACAGGGTAAAAAAGTTATTTCAAGAAATTAAAGAGGTACATATAATTGTTACGGAATATCTCTTGTTTTTGGTAGGTGTTGCCCCAAGCGTAGGGGAAAGTGGGGAGGATTCGTACAATTTTTACTACGAGGCCTCTCAAAGATAAACTAACAGCTTTTTCAAAATGAGTTTAAGGCTAATGTATAATGAACTTATCTGGGTATATTATTACAAAAGTTTTTTTTTAGATATAACCCCATTTTGACCAAGATTTGCTCGTCTGAAAAAAAAAGGGAATTCGTACGAAAGCACCCCACGAGTGGGGTGCTTTCGTACAGAGGGTGGGGAACCTTCGTACATATAGTGTTAAAAATGCAATTTATTAGAAATAAAATATGTTATTGTTATCAAAATTAATTGAAAAACTGCTGTTCAAGTTAACATGTCAACCTGAACTGTATAATCAACCAGCCTCAAAAGTTTAACCTTTTGATGAAAACCTACCTATATCCAACAGTGGACGTATTTTATAAGATGATGACTATGGATGATCACTTTCGTAAAAAGCAGTGATTTTGATTTATGTGGCAACTATTAATGTGCTTCTTCAATTTCTCCCAACCTATCAGGTTTTCAGGAGTATCCTTGACTTTCCAGTAATTTTTCCATACATAATAGCGTACGAATGTACCCCACCTACCACTGTACGAATGTACCCCAAACCAAAAAACCAAAACATTAACTCAAAATAAAAAAAAACCATTTAACTCTATTCCAAATGAATATAAATAAAATAAGCTACAGAAATAGCTTGAACTTAGTAAATATCGGTTATGCAGTAAAAACAAAAAATATAAGGTTAAATCGTGTTATAGAGCCAATCGAAAAATTACTTAGGCGTCGCGAAATCACGTTTTGTCTAGTCCTGGCGAAGTTGGTGAACTCACTTACCCCCCGCCCCGGGGGATGCCTATGCCTAATATTAGGAGTCCCACACACAAATACGAGCGTGTCAACGTTTTAGGTGTAGGAGATATGGCTACTGTACGAATGCTCCCTTTGTACGAATCCTCCCCACTTTCCCCTACCTACATACATAATTTTGCAGTAATTTGTAGATTGAAAACCGTTCAGCCCGGCCACTAAGTAGCACTTGTAACTCACTATCAATGGCAAATTTTCTGATCGTAACGGGTACATATGCTATTCGCCTGTGGTACATAAGTTTTATATAATAATATAATTAATAAGTTACGTGGTTAGAGAGGTATTGGGTGGCCGGGCTAGCGAAACGATTTCAGCCCGGCCACACCGATTTGCGTTTTTTTCTGCAACTAGTGAGGTACATATGATCGGGAAGATGAGCTCTATCGAATGTAAATGGTCCCAAAGGCATAGGAGTGGTGGCCGGGCCAGGCGCACGATCATAATATAACTTCGTAGAGGATCATTGCCGTACGATCTTATACCCCCACTCCTCTCTTTCTTATTTTTGGTCCCCGCTCTTTAAAGTTTTTTATTTTTATTTATTTATATATTGATTTAAAGAGCTTAAGATAACATAAGGCATAGCCAAACCATTACTGTATATATGTAATAGCTATTTATTAATGTTTTTAAAAGTAATAATTACTTACTCATGTTCGGATCGCTGTATCTCCGAAGATACAACGATTTGGGGAAACCAAATATAAATATTAAATAGTAAATATTGATGTAAGTACTATAGTATCCCATTTTCTATTGGCCGCTATTACCAATTTGCTTATACTCCTATTTATATTAAGTAGTTAATAAATAAATAAATATTGAGTGTTTTATTGATGTCACCGGAAAATAACAAGAACCGTAAATTTATAAATTTTCTAGGAAATTTATAAACTTTCGTAGGATTCTAAACGAGATATAAATTGTATTATTTTACGCCTACATTTTCGTAAATTGATAAACTTACAAAACTCACTCGTAAAATAATAAGTAACCAATAACAAAACGCCATGTATAATGAATTGAAATTTACCACAGAGCTACGAAAGTTTTATGGTAGCCGTGACCAAAATGTTTTTTTTTTTTGGTAGAGTGAGTGATGTCTCGCCGTTAAAGTGCGGAAAACAGAAAACTCCGACCGAAAATTCAAATCTAGGGCATAATTGTAGGTTAGGTTAACGCTGGCTTGTGATCTTTAACCAGCGTAGCGAGCGAAGCGAGCGGAGCTTGGGTTACCTGTGTTAAACTGAAATCTAAGGCAACAGTTTTTCGACATTTACTGTATGCTTGGTCGTTAGTTATTTTGCAGAATACCTAGGTAATGTTGAGAACAATATTTTATTTCGAACTCTAACGGATTCAGCCAGTAAGTGCACTTTTACTGAGTTTCGCACATTAGCGGTAACATATAAACCTATCTAGTTTTTAGTACCAGTAAAAATAATTAAAGTTTAATCGAATTGTTTGGCAAGTCTGATAGTAGGTAAGTCTATGGACGCAAGCATTTTCACTGTCAACATCGACCAATCAGAGAGCAGTGTGTTATTTTCCGTATTTAAAAAAGCGTAAAATTAAAAGCTCTTCTGTGATTGGTCGATCCGTTTAGAATCTTACGAATTGATATCCGTTAGTTTATAAATTTACCACGACGCGTCGAAAATTTATAAATTTGCAAAAAAGTGGGCGTAAAATAATTCAATTTATCTCTCTTTTAGAATCCTAGGAAATTTATAAACTTGCGAATCTTATTATTTTCCGGTGACAATATAGGTATCAAGAATAAGCGATTGTAAATGAAAAATGTGAAGTGTTTATTTTTATAAATTACATTGTATAGGTAAACTTAGTCCTTATCTTATTTTTCATTCCGATGACCCATTGATTTAGTTTTGCTGTATTAGGGTTATTATTGACAGTTTATATTCAATTATTTTAGACTCAATGTCCTAATTTATGCAGAATAATGGGTAAAATGCAAAAAAAACAGAATTTTAAGGAATTTTATACTTGGGCAGTGGGTTTCGGTTTCAGCCGGAAAACCAGTTTCGGTCGGACTAGTTTTTATGGGCTTCATCTTAGAGTATACATTACAGCTATAGAGGGAGTACATCCAAGTGGGAACAGTAGACACAGGTGAGAACAAAAAGGCGTTCCCGCCGCGAGCGTCTATAGTCTGTGATGATTGCTTGTACCGTGCGGTCCTGGAGAGATTTTGTTCGTATTTCGCCGTCACTATGGTGAAATGTGCAGTTGATTGTTGCAAAAATGATAACAGAAAACACACCAAATCTAAATCAAGTGTTACATTTCACCGGTAAGTCGATTTTCATACTTATTTTTATAAAAACAATTCAATAATCGCGGGGTTGAAGGAGACGCGAGAGGCGGGTACGCACAAGCCCGCCTCCACACCGCACCTAACCACACTCCCCACTTGCTCCCCACTCGAGATTTTAGTGATGTGCCGCGACCAACGTTAGAGTCGATGTTTTTTTATCAAATGTTTATAATCTGCAGAGTATAGTAATGTAACTGTATCACTAAAATCTTATGATAATCTTCTAGCTTTTATCTACTATAAGATATAAAAATCAATCGGGGTTTGTTTTCTCGCTAAAACTCTAGCCGGCCGGGCGGATTTAAGGTGGAAACTCTCGGTATGGCGCAAAATTCATAAATCTTTGTGTTTTTTATTTATTATGACGAAAGTATTCATTTTTAACAGACTTCAGAAAAGGAGGTTATCAGTTTGACTTGTATGTATGTATCAGTGTTTGTCCGCGATTGTCTCGAGTTTGGCTGAACCGATTTTGATGTGGTTTTCACAAAA
This sequence comes from Euspilapteryx auroguttella, assembly GCA_951802225.1. Classification (NCBI taxonomy): domain Eukaryota; kingdom Metazoa; phylum Arthropoda; class Insecta; order Lepidoptera; family Gracillariidae; genus Euspilapteryx; species Euspilapteryx auroguttella. The sequence goes on along the minus strand of OX637642.1, from coordinate 8,195,173 downwards.
GTATTTGTTACATTCAGGAAAAGGTTTTAGTACAGTGGCGGACACGATCGGCGTAACACTTCCGTTATTTCTGTATTGCAAAATAGCTCTTGTTCTTTGGTAATACAGTGACGAAACCATAGACAAATCTGTTACGGCCTCCTAGTCCGTGACTGTACCTATTTTATTGAAGGCAGGGGTCTCTTTTTGTAAAAAGGAAATTATTAATAACTAGAGGCTGCTCCGCGGTTTTTCCCGCGCAGATTTCTCATAAATACAAAATTCCCGTTTTTTCCCGTTCCCGTGGGAATTTCGGGAAATCCCTTCTTAGTGCTCACCTACACTCCCTAAGGAACCTACATGCAAAATTTCAGCCCGCTACGCCCAGTAGTTTTGGCTCTGCGTTGTCTGTCAGTCAGTCAGTCAGTCAGTCAGTCAGTCAGTAACGGAAGAGTTTTATATATATTGAAAATTTGAATGACTTTGCGTATCTAATAAAGCCGTTTCCCACATTGGAACGTTGCAACGGTTTTGGAAGACAGACCTACTGATTTTGTGTATGTATTGTATAGAGTGAAAGACCAAATATCAAGTTTCTTATATATACACAAAATCGGTGACTCTGTCTTTCAAAAACGATAATATGTGATAGTAACGATTAGTATGTGGGAGCTGGTTTTTTACATGCGCGAATTCTTTTAAACTTTTTTACATACCTACGCGGAAGAAGAGAGAGCTAAACTATCAGTAGGTACTGATGAAGAACAATCTTTCATCAACAATAAACAAAATTTTGAACAAAATTTCATCTTAATCGTGAAATTCAATTTTTTTCGCATTTTTTAATTATTCTGGCAAAAGTATTAATTTTTGATTAAGTTAGAAAATTTGAGCTTCGCGCCATGCCGAGAGTTACTTAGCACCTTAAAGATATCTGCTTCAAAATTGAGTTGTAAGATTTCATCCGAACAATCATTCATACATACATTGCAATGCAATTTAAATAAATGCTTTTAAAAAACATAAATTGTTAATAAAAAAAAAATAAACAAAACGTTGTTTTTTATTTAATAAATCAACTAGCTTTCCCGCAAGATTTCTTCTGCGTAAAGTATTAGATGCAAAATAAAACCGGTAAGTATACTTATGCACCCAATGCAAATAACTTATCGACATCTCGTTATTTGGTACGTAAGTAGTTGATTAACATCCCTAGCTGTCATACACATTATCTCTATAGGTATGTATAGCTCATCTGTCTACACTGCGCACTGAGTGATTGACTGTATAGGCTTGTTCTTGTGTTATTATTATTCTGAGGGCTTCATAGTGAGCGTTTGGCTTGCGTTTTGTTTACATGTGTGAGTTTAGTCACATTTGTTTTCATATTCATACTAAAAGTTCATGTCACTATTTCTACTTTATTTTTCTGTTCTGTGATTAAAATAATATGCTTAAAGCTACAGTAAATCGTATAATAAATAACCGTATTGTTCCCATTGTGCAATATCTATACCTAAAATTACTAATAAATCTGTTCGTCTAACGAGGCCCCATTGTAATTGATTGCGACCTTGTGTGTTTTCCTTCTCAAATATATTAAAACAAGGTGGAATTTTGTTATGCTATTATGTTATGGAAAGTAAGTAAGTACTTACTCTAAATCCCAGGGGACATAGAAAAGGATACATTCATTTATTTCTAAAAGAAAGAAAATACATTCAACATTCCTTTGCAACATCGGGAATCCAACCCGCAAAAATTAAAAATAAATGGCATTCTTTGATTTTATAGCATAGAATATACTTATGATGTTGTTGACATCACATCACTACTGTTGGGGGTATCGTTTAACTTTGAAAAGTCCCACGTACCACCACCACCGATACCACAAGGGGTATCGTCAGGGGTGTCGTGGGTCTGAAGCGTATTTGTCCTTGGTGGGCGGTATGTGATTTTTTTTAATAGATAAAGAAATTTTAAGTCGGCGCCACACCACACAAGCAAATTCATTATCTATGTAAAGCGCGATGCGCAGCGGCATACGTTTTTCGGTAATTTCTTTGAATTTCAGGTAATTTAGTGATCTTTATTCATTGATTCTGTGGCACCGACTCAAAATTTCTTGGTAATCCAAAATTACTTTAAGAAGTGAGTAAATTAAGGCCTAATAGAAAATGTTTCCCTATTATTTAATGCTTTTCAGTTTTTTCGGCGGTTTAATTTTTTTATAAAAAGTTTTTATTTTTTGCTTTTCAGTTTTTTTTGGGCTAATTTTTTTGACCCCAGCTAATCACCCTTCACAGGGTGGTCGCACCCCACAAGGTGGCCACACACCTGGTGAAGGTTGAGGGACTAACAGGATGAGGTTCGATCACGACCGGTCGGTGAGGCGATTTGTGAGGGAGGCCTATGTCCAGCAGTGGACGTCTTTCGGCTGATTTTATTTCATTTACAAAGATATTGAAAGTAGGTATCAAAAGTTATAATGTAACACGGAAATGCAACCTGTGAGTGGATAAATCGACCCGCCGACCAAAAAGTCACCCCTATTTTCCCACCCTTAGGGTGGGAATTTTATTTCCAAATTTTTATGGGACCAACTTCAAGGTATACCCTGTCGATTAAAAAAAGAATTATCAAAATCGGTCCACACAGTAAAAAGTTATGCGTGATCATACATAAAAAAAAATATATATATACGCGACGAATTGAGAACCTCCTCCTTTTTGTTTTTTCGTCGGTTAAAAAAAAATACTTTTTAGGAGATACAGAGTAAGGAAACCACAAGATCACAATCGATTATCAACATAAGGGTGCCCCGTTAGACGAACGGACATACTAACACGACGATCCAGCCCAGGCCAGGGCCAATTATTAAGCCTTCACATCTCACTGTCGTCACCACAAGGCAACATAAGGCACACTAAGTAGTTAGTACTGCTAGTCTGACTGAAATAGTAGGTGTCGAACCAAAAAATAGAGCAGGTAGAAGTAAGTACCAGTTTTAAAAGTACTTCGATAGGTGACGGTTGACATTATTATGGCCAAACGACACAAATCTCGAAAAAACGAAACAAATTATGGTTTAAGTGTATATCGATAGATAAATTTGAGTTTATTATTGATTGCTTTAAAAATATTGATTACCTAGGTATAAATAAACACACTCCGTTAGACGGTTCCTGTTTCGATATTTTGCATGCGCATGCTAAGAATTCACCACGGCACAAATGTATGATTTGGTCACTCAAACAAACAATAAGTAATTGTGCACCACAACCTCTAAATTTGCAGACCGCGACAAATTAAAAAAATATAATTGGGCTTTGCGAGTGGATGAAGTGGAACAGAGCTGACTCATGTTTTTATGCATATAAATTTTATGTGTATATAAGTATTAAGTAAAGCTTAAAAGGTAGTTTTTTTTTAAATGAAGAGGCATTGCACTGTCATACTTTATCGTCATCCAAAATGAAGAATTTAATAAACATTTCATAGTAGTATTTTCTGAATAAATAAGGATTCATAAAGCGGGTACTTTTAGTTCAACTCTTCAAATTCCTGTTTAGGTATCTTTTACACTTTGGAATTTGGACAAAAGCCTACAAATTACTTTCTTTTTATGTAAAAAAAATGTAGTTACTAATTTAAGTCATCTAAAGTGTATACCTTGGCCATGAAAAAAAAATTGCTTGGGTTGTGAATAGGTTAAAATAAGAAGCATTAAGTATGATGCTTCTTATTTTAACAAATAAATAATCTATAATCTTTTTTGAGCCCATTTCATGTCATCAGCGCGCGGTTTGCAGCCTGTAATGGCTTCTATTATTGTTTCTAGGGTTGACCAAAACCGAAGTTTTTCTAGGGGCCAATTTAGCCAACCTGTAGTAATACAAAAGTAAGTCTCGTGCGGCGCCACGTGGTGGATGCGGTGGTGGCGGCGCGGCAGCACCACGTGCCAGTCCTGCAGCAGCACCACCCACGCTGGTAGCCCGAAGTACGTGTGCGACCATTTATGAATCTGGAATCATAAAACAAAATGCTGTTATTCATCCCACCTGCTCGAAAAGAGTACTTTTTGGTTACTGTTCTCTTTATCATAAAGTGACTCTTTATTTTCTAAAGTGGATTTAAAAACAAGCTAGCAGCTTCGGTTGCTGTTATAACCCTCGCTTGTTTAAGTTTCAAGCCATTATTTCTGTGCTCGGTTTTTAACCAGAGCACCCTCATACACGTATATAAGGGTGCTCGTTAAGTAATGTATTACGTGTAATATACAAAATAAATATTAATGGGGATAAGTTAGATTTTCAAATAAGAGAATATAAAACAACATACACGGTTACTTTTTTATCGTGGCGTAAATCAATCATTGCATGATATATGACTCGAATAAATTATATTAATAATAGAGAAACAAATTTCTATTAAGAGTTAATTTACTCACTTCTTTAATTAATTTAGGTATACCAAGTAATTTTAAGTCAGCGTTACACCACACAAGCGGATTCATTAAGACCGTGTATTTTGAAGCTACTTACCTAATTAGGTATGAGGGGGGGGGGGGCCTCGCAGCTGTGACATGCGCGCGTCGAAATACGAAATGTCTCGACAGTTTTAAATTTTATTACTTTTCATACAAGCCGAAGTTAAATCGAGATGTTTATAACTACCGCACAATTTTTCTTTCCGATTTTCGTTTCTGCTAACAAGAATTTGCGTTTAGGTAATTACGAGTTTTTTTAAACCATCTGAGAAAAATAAAACAGATTTCTTAATTCTGAAAAATATAGATGTAGGATTTAGTTTAGACAAGTTATTAAAAAGTAACAAGATCTAATGAATTTTACCTGGTAGAAATAAATATCAAAGTAAACCTTTTTTGCAGTGTTTTCTCAAAATAAATAAAACACCACTGGTTGTTTTAATTTTAAACAAATAACGATATAGTTTGAGTTGATAACTTTTTTTATTTGGAACTAAAATCACACCCTAAGGCCTCCTTTACGAAGACGCGGCGTGTTGTGCGGAGTGTCGTGTGGGCTCCGACGCGGGCGCCACCACGGGCGGCTCCGCGGGAGCCGACGCGTTTCCTTATACGATATCGAACCAGGGATATTCCGAATGTCGAATTTTAGACATTCGCGAATGCGAATGCGAATGTTAGGCATGCGAATGATGCGAATGCGAATGTTAGACGATGGACAAGGTCAGTGAAAAAAAAAATTAGGTATAAAGAAATCTTAACGTTTATTAAACAATTAAAAAAAAAAAAGACACATAAGTCAGACACAAAATCAGTATCGTTCTAGGTATCAAAATGTGGGAAATGTTTTTTTTACATACGAGAAGTCATTTAAAATAATTTTGCCAGGATAAATAAAAACGCGAATAAATTTAAATTTCGCGCAGGACCATGACGTATCCCCATAAAAAAAAAAACTTTTTATCAAAAAATTAAACAGCCGAAAAAACCGAAAAGCGTTAAATAATAAGGAAACATTTTCTATTAAGACATAAATTACTGCCTTCTTAAAGTAATTCAAGTATACCACGTAATATTGTGCTAATGTAATATTAATAGTGTGTTATCGGCGCCACAGAATGAACTAAGATATGATATAACTATATACTTACCCTATGATTTAAGTTTTATTTGTGGGTATAAAAAGGTAAGTTTGTAATGCGACGGTTATATAAATGTAATATCGGTATCAAAATTGGTTTCTTTCAGCTCCATACAGATTCTTATCAGATGTTATGGTTCATTGTTTTGACATCTGTTGTCAAAACTTGTTTACATTTGAATAAAAATAAAACGAAATACGAGAGCGCGAAAACAAAAATTTGACACAGGACCGGCCTCGGCCGTGGCCAGAAGGGGTAATACTGACGGGGTACGCGCGAAAACGATGTTTTTTTTTAGTTTTTGCTGGTTTTTTGTCTTTTCGTTAAACTTATAAATTCTTACTATAGTAATATGTATAAAATGTACGGTAATTAATTTTCAGTCCAAAAATCAAATAAAAACAATGAGCGGTTTAAAAATAAAATTGAAAAAACGGAACAAAAAGGGGTAACTTTGAGATTTCTTTCTATCAACTAAAATTAATTAGATCCTGTTTTCCTTTAGTATGATGACTAGATTAGATCCTTAACTAACACATATATTTTTTTCAGAATGAAGACATCAATGTTGTATATGTCTCAGATTGTTTAAAAAAATCTCAAAAACACAAATTTTTGAAGCACTAAACTTCAATCAATACATAGTACATAGTATAAAATAAAGTCGATTTCCGCGTCTGTCCCTATGTATGCTTATATCTTTAAAACTACGCAAAGGATTTTGATGCGGGTTTTTTTTTAATAGATAGAGTAATTCAAGAGGAAGGTTTATAAGTATAATACATGCACTAAATACTAATAGGTTGGGCGGTACGAAGTTCGCCGGGTCAACTAGTTAATTATAAGGCGTAAGGCGTGATGCGCGGCAGTACACTTTTTTTTTTATTATTTCTATATTAAAATAAAGTTAGTATTAAATTTTTACTTTGTGTAGAAATACCTTTTTTCCTTTATTTTTTTTAAAAGTTTTTTTTTAACTACAGAGCCCAGCTTCCATTGTTTCAAAATAGGCAAATTAATTTCAAGAATTTTGCCACCCCGCTAGTCCTATGATATATACAGCATAAACTCAAATATCAATATCGATTTTTTCATGCCCAATAAAAAATAGTTACCGACTGATATTTGATTTAATTTGCTCCGTAGCTCAGTTGGCAGTGATGTGGACCTAGACGCGGGTGAACCGGGTTCGATTCCCGGTGGGGGCGAATATTTTTATGATGTTTGTTGGGTGTATTTTTAATCTCTGTATAATGTTTCGGGCACCCTAGATACAGGTTGTTCGCGCCATCTGGTGGCTGTAACGCAAACCCTATGCAGCGTCAGCGCGGGTGCAGCAAATGCCCATCAAGGAAAGAACCCGAAGCAAGAAGCCGCCCCGCCAGTTAGCGTATATAGTTTTAAGCACCATTGTACTCGTTCACTTGCATTGGAGACAGGCTCCGAAATACATCCCTTTTTTACTATTTTAATAAATTATTCATTTCATATCCTCAAACAAATATTAGGCATTAAATTCAAGTAAAATCAAATCAAATTAAAATCAAATATTAGAATCAGTAACGTAGAGCTCAGGGGGGTTTGGAGAGCCCAGATTGCCGAATACTTAATCAAAAGCGCATGGTCGCATCCCGACCACAGGTTCTTCCTATAAGGGGCTCTAAGTGTGATGGGTTATTATTATTAATTTCGGTGTTACTTTATGTGTAAGTTGTAAAAACTGTTAAACAATGTTGTATTGAGTTTTCCTAAATTATTTGCAAAAAAGATAAAACGTTGTTTTTTTTTAATCAATTGAAAACAAAAATCAAAAAACCAACATCACCAAAAACCGAGCGAGCCAAATTATGAGCCTTCGCAAGCTAATTTTAAAACTCTTGTTGTGTGTTGTGTTTTATCTTTACAAATATGCCTTCGTGCATTATAAAGTGTTGTAGAAGCCATAAAGAAAAAAAAACTTAAGTAGGTATATCACCTATAAATAAATATTTTGTAAAATAACACTTGACCGCCATCTAGTAGCGATAATATGTACCAGCCAAAAGCAGGGGGGCTAGCTCGCTTCTTTGTCGACAGACGCGAGCGAAGCTGCCAATAGCGTGGAATGAGAATGAGTGAATGTTTGTTGCAATCACAGAACAAGGAAGATGCTCTCTCTCTCTAAATAGAAATCGCGAGTAGGCGGAGCCCGCGTGCCTATCATTAGCTCTGCAGTGCTTATGGGTAGTTTTTGACAGATTTGATAAGCTCAGAATTGCTTTATGCTTCTTGTAAACAAACCACCAGGAAAAATATGAAAAAAAACCACTAAAATACCATATTGTGCTGTGTTGGAATGCAAAAATTAAAGTTGGGGACTTAAAAGTACTAATTATGCCGTATCATTACATCGGTAAGTAATATTTCACTGTATTTTTAAATAAATTTGAAATTTATACATGAACAAGAAAACAAAACCATAAGTGAGAACCACTGTGGCAGAACGGGGAGGATCGCCTCCACCGTCCTGTGCCCCGCGCTCCGCCTCTCCAGCCTGAGCGCCCAAACTTCTTCTGCAGCGGCGTCGGCCTCCTGCCGGCGAGCTGCTGTTTCGCGCGGAGTGGGCCAGTGGTCCCTCGCACGCGCCGCCTCGCGCCAGTAGAAGATGTCCGCGAGGGCCCTCGCGTCGAGGTCCCATGGCAGACTCCGCGCCATCACGCATGCATGCACCACGGTCCTGCGCCAGTCTAATCCACTGTTTTCCGGCGACCTTTACTATGTCATCAGACCATCGGGCTGGTGGTCTGCCTACTCCACGTCGTCCGTTTCTAGGCCACCACTCTGTGACCGCTGTCGTCCACCTGTAGTCTTTACGCCTGGCCAAGTGTCCCGCCCACCTCTACCTCATATCCGTTATTCTTTTTCCGACATCAGTGACTTTGGTTCGTCGTCAGATTTCGGTGTTCGGTATACGGTCTATGAGTTTGATTCCGAGCATGGCACGCTCCATGGCTCTTTGTGCTAGTTTAATTTGGTGCATTGTCCTTTTGGTAAGCGTCCATGTCTCGGAACCATATGTGAGAGTAGGCAAAACACATTGGTCAAACACTCTAGACTTAAGGTTTTGCGGTATCTTGGACTTAAAGACGTCCTCGAGTTTTCCAAAGGCGGCCCATCCCAGCTGAATGCCTCCAGCGATTTCGTTTTCCTGGCACTGTTGGTCGAAAGATAAACTATTTTTATTTTATTTTTTGTTTTGAATTTGACGCTATCTGCGATCAGTCCAGTTGACTATAAGCAGATTTTGTGCAGGATAGTAGACTTTGTCAGAATCCTAGGATCCTCTTCGATCCAGCTCCAGAAATGAGTGCCTTTTAATGCGTTTGGTGTGGTTTGAGTGGACCAATTCCTGGGCCAGCTGGTTTCGATGCTTGTTAAATCGAATTTTGTAGTTGGAGCAATAGGTGGCTATCTCTTGGTTGACTGTTGGTACTCTCAAAAGTTGGTGGATTTCGGTGTTTTTAATGAACCAAGGATTACTTATAGTTCTTAAAACCATAATATTTTGGTGTCGTTGAATTTTTTGTATATTTGAGTTAGCGGCGCATCCCCACTGTTGAATTCCGTAGGTCCAAATGGGCTTCAATACTACTTTATAGATTAGCAGCTTGTTGTCAAGGGAGAGTTTAGAATTTCTTCCCAGAAGCCAGTGTAGGCTTCTGAAGCGTATATTAAGTTGCTCTAGCTTAGCCTTAACGTGGTTTTGCCAGGTGAGTCATCGGTCCAGATGCATTCCTAGATACTTGACGCAGTCTGCGTGGGGTAATATTTCGCCAGCCAGTTTAACTTGAGGACAGTTTCCACGTTTGAGAGTGAACGTCACATGAGCCGACTTTGCAGCGCTCGCACGAATACGCCGTGTCTCCAGCCAGCTGCTGATTTTGTCCAGCTCTTTCTGCAACCGTTCCGAGGCTATGTCGGGGTTTGAATGACTGGCTAGTATAGCAGTGTCATCGGCGTAAGTGGCCGTCGTCACGTCATCAGACAGAGGTAGGTCGAATGTAAATAAGGAGTACAGTGTGGGTCCGATCACTGATCCCTGAGGAACTCCTGCTTCAATTTCGTCGAATTTCGATGTAGCGTCGTCTTCTTTGACTTGGAAGATCCGTTCTGATAGGTAGGATTTCAATATGCAGTAGAAAATGTGGGAGAGATGGGTCTTAGCTTTAAAGAGTAGTCCTTAGTGCCATACTTTGTCGAAAGCTTGTTGGATGTCGAGAAACGCCGATGAACAGAACTCTTTCTTCTCTAGAGATTCCCTGATTTTATGGCAGACCCTGTGCACCTGCTCGGTTGTGGAGTGGGCTTCGCGAAAGCCGAACTGGTGGACCGGGATGAGGTTCAGTGAGGAAATCTTCTGGGAGAGGCGGCCGAGTAGAATTTTTTCGAAGACCTTTGATATTATTGGTAAAAGGCTATAAGCTCTATAAGAGGTGACAAGATTTGCAGGTTTTCCAGGCTTATAAATCATTATTATTTGAGAGACTTTCCAGTGTATTTTATTATTATTATTTTTTTTTTTATTTGATTGGTGGCTATGCAGGGCCTTAACAGCCCAGTATCACTGCGACCTTTGCAGATCTATTGTGATCGCCACTATTATATTTTATAGTTCAGCATCAAGGCCTGTTGCTTTCAGGAACAACAGTATGTCCTTGAAACTGAGAGATTTTATCTCATCCGGCTGCAACAAATGTTTTCCGAGATGGATTGACCGTTTATGTATTAGGGGACCACACTCACACAAAATATGCATCGCAGTTTCATCTGCATTTAGGCAGAGTCTGCACATTTTTGTGTCTTTCAACTTTAAGTTGAACATATGCTTGTTCAACTTGCAGTGTCCCGTGAGTGCTCGCACCAGAGTACGTAAGTTGTTCCTATTTAGCGCCAAAGCCTCCCTGGCAGCTTTGCTGTTGAAAGGTTTTATGGTTGCTTTGGAGTGATTTAAACCTTTGGTAAGGGCCCATAGGTTTAGGGATTCTTTATGACATTGGTTCCTAAGATGAAGGCGAGCGAGGCTTTTAGGTATTCCACAGAAGGGCTCAGGCCCGACAAAGGTTCCTTGTGCTCCTGCTCTAGCAAGTTCGTCGGCTTTTTCATTACCTTCGATCCCTGCGTGTCCTGGAACCCAGCGAATAAATTCTCTGTTATTTGCACCCAGAGTATTTAGTGAGTTGATGCAGTTCTGCACTAGCTTTGAGGTACATGTGTACGAGCTTAGTGCTAAGAGAGCTGCTTGACTATCTGTGTTTATGTAGATAGTAGTGTTACCGTAGTTTTGTAGCAGGATGGTTTCGGCACATTCAATGATGGCATAAACCTCTGCTTGGAAGATGGAGGCATGTTTTCCCAAATTAACACTTTTGACAAAGTGTGGGCGCTCTCCATAGACTCCGCAGCCTACGTCGTTTCCGGATTTTGAGCCATCCGTGTACCATATACTACAGCTGTCCTCCGAGATCAGTCGGTTGTGAAGCCAATCTTCTCTGGAGGGAATATCTATAGAGAAGTACTTTACAAATGTACATGTCGGAATCATGGAATCAGAAACCATGGCCAGAACCGGCTCTCTGAGCAGTGAGTCCAGGAAAGTCCTCAGTGACTGAGAGATACAGCTTATTCCTCCCTGGGCGACAAGTCTGCACATGCTAGCCCTCGCCTCCAAGCGCACATGCACATGTAGAGGCGGCAGGTTAAGCAGTGCATCCAGTGCTGCTCCAGGTGTGGTGGACATGGCTGCTGACGCCACCAGACAAGCCATTCTTTGTAAACTACTAAATGTGTCTATGGTTGTCTTCTGTTTGGCTTTTTTAAACCAGACCATAGAGGCGTATGTAATGATCGGCCTCACAATGGCAGTGTATAGCCACATGGATATTTTAGGGTTAAGTCCCCAGCAATTCCCAGACAGTCGACAGCTAATGCCTAAGGCCATTTTGGCCTTATTAATGATATTTTTAATATGGGTATTCCACGTTAGTTTCTGGTCTATGGTTACTCCCAGGTACTTGACCTCCGAGGACATATTAATTTGTTTGCCGTTTTCCAGTGTAAGGGGAAATATCCAGTTCTCAGTATTCCATTAAAGAGTATTGTAAGGAACACAACATTGGCTTTTGGGGGAAAGATAAACAATGTCCAAGATATATTATATACGAACTTTCCCGGCTTACTTCGTTACACCATAGAATATAATAAGATACTACAAAAGACTTGGCTCTATAGACTATGTTCTTTTGACTGCCCAGAATGGCCGAATAAAAAAACAAACAACAACAACAAACTACCTGTCAAAATATGTAAACAACGGAAAAAATATTGCACCTTGGTTACATTATTTGAGTTTAGGTAAGGATCCGCCCTCTGCATAAGACTGGATAAAGTGGTTTGACAGAACCCTCTTATGGTCACGACAAGGTCATCTGCATAACCTTGGGTGTCAATGCGAAGGTCTGCCATTTTATAGAGTAGTTCGTCTACCGCAAGGGTCCACAGCAAGGGTGAGAGAACCCCCCCTTGCGGACACCCCCGTGTGGTTCGAACAGCTATAGTGGTACCATGCAGTGATAACTTGGCGTCACGATTTGTGAACATTGCCCTCACCCACCGGACAGTAGTGAGGTCCACGCCTTTTACAGTTAGCCCCCTCATTAGCGTCTCAGTGGGCGTGTTGTCGAAGGCCCCCTCTATGTCCAAGAATGCGCACAGTGCTATTTGTTTATCCTCAATTGCTCTTTCAGCTTTGTCAACAAGATTAATTAGTGCAGTCTCCGTTGATTTCCCGCTTTGGTAGGCATGTTGGGTATGATGTATATTGTGTTTCGCTAATATACTTGTCAAAAACCTTCTCCATTGTTTTAAGAACAAAAGAGGTCAGGCTTATTGGTCTAAATGCTTTAGGAAGTGCGTAAGTAGTCCGTTCTTCCAGCTTTAGGTATAAAGAGGACAGTAACTTTTCTCCAGTTGTTGGGGATAACTTTAAAGTAAATCACATTTTAAACCGAAAAAAAGGTAGAGGTTTTCAAGTCGAAGTGAATACCTATTTTTTTTTTCACTGAAAATTATTATTATCGATAGATTTTTATTATAGAAAATTATCGATAGATTTTCATCATGTTGAGCAATCTCTAACTGATTTCCATTATACTGTTGTCAAAATGTTCTAGAAAAAGTCATGAGTCTAATACCATAGATAAAGAGAACGCTAAGAAGGTACAGTCACAGTCACAGGCTTCAATGAAAATTCAATTTTACTGCTCCGGTATTAGGGTGTTTTCATTTTCTCACTTATGGTTTTGTTTTCTTGTTCATGTATAATTTCAAATTTATTTAAAAATACAGTGAAATATTACTTACCCATGTAATGATACGGCATAATTAGTACTTTTAAGTCCCCAACTTTAATTTTTGCATTCCAACACAGCACAATATGGCATTTTAGTGGGTTTTTTTTTCATATTTTTCCTGGTGGTTTGTTTACAAGAAGCATAAAGCAATTCTGAGCTTATCAAATCTGTCAAAAACTACCCATAAGCACTGCAGAGCTAATGATAGGCACGCGGGCTCCGCCTACTCGCGATTTCTATTTAGAGAGAGAGAGCATCTTCCTTGTTCTGTGATTGCAACAAACATTCACTCATTCTCATTCCACGCTATTGGCAGCTTCGCTCGCGTCTGTCGACAAAGAAGCGAGCTAGCCCCCCTGCTTTTGGCTGGTACATATTATCGCTACAAGATGGCGGTCAAGTGTTATTAAAGTATATGGTAAGGTAAGCATGACCTGATCAGCCGTTTGAAGTTGATCAGCTCTTAAATAGTGGATGAGAGGATCTAACTACCTTCCATATGTCCTATCGATTTTAAATTTGGTGCAGTGTTACTTCAATGATATTAAAAGTATATGTTATGGTAACCATGACCTTTTGAAGATGATCAGCTCTAGTTCTAGTTTAGTTGATAAGGGTCTAGTTTAGATTATCTGACTCGGTCGGGTTTTTTTTTTTATTTTGTTATTGTTTAAGAATTATGTCCTAAAAGTAGTAAAAATGTGATGGTAAGTATTACCTGAATATAAAAAAATCATAATTGCGAAAATATTTCGAATGTAAATATAAGTTTTAGTTGTTTTTTTATTAGATACCATTTAATTTAAGTTAGTTGTTACTCTTCATTTATATTCTCATAGATGGTGATGAAAGGCAGAGTGTAACACACGGAAGCAAAATAATATATTTTTTGCTTGGGCGACGTACTTTGAATCCCTCGCTACGTTTGGGATTCTACTAAAGAATCCCTCGCTAGGCTCCTTTTTATTTAATTTAATCCCTCCTTCGCTCTGGCTACAAAAAAAGCGCCCTCGCAGTAAAAATATTACTTTGCTCCCTTGTGATATACAATCTACTATTTTATGAATGATCGAATTAGTATCATTACACTCACCTGGTTCGTCATGGCTACAAATATACAGCAAAGATACCAATATGCAATCCAATAAAATTGTTCATCAATTTTGTCAATACTGTATGATAGCAGTTGCCACACTATTCTCGCTAAAACAGGAATTGTGATAGCAAAATTATCGCCATTCGTTTCAATAAAGTCATGCCGCGTTATTGAGGTAGGATCTATATGATGCTCACGAAAGGGTCTAACAAAATTCTGAAAAAAAAAAAACATCCATTTTGAAATACAAGACTGCGCGGCGGACATATATTTTTTAACCGACGAAAAAACAAAAAGGAGGAGGTTCTCAATTCGTCGCGTATATTTTTTTTTTTATTTTTTTTTTTTATGTATGATCACGCATAACTTTTTACTGTGTGGACCGATTTTGATAATTCTTTTTTTAATCGACAGGGTATACCTTGAAGTTGGTCCTATAAAAATTTGGAAATAAAATTCCCACCCTAAGGGTGGGAAAATAGGGGTGACTTTTTGGTCGGCGGGTCGATTTATCCACTCACAGGTTGCATTTCCGTGTTACATTATAACTTTTGATACCTACTTACAATATCTTTGGAAATGAAATAAAATCAGCCAAAAGACGTCCACTGCTGGACATAGGCCTCCCCCACAAATCGCCATACCGACCGGTCGTGATCGAACCTCATCCTGTTAGTCCCTCATCCTTCACCAGGTTGTGTGGCCACCTTGTGGGGTGCGACCACCCGGAGAAGTATGATTAGCTGGGGTCAAAAAATTAGCCCAAAAAAAACTGAAAAGCAAAAAATAAAAACTTTTTATAAAAAAATTAAACCGCCGAAAAAACTGAAAAGCATTAAATAATAGGGAAACATTTTCTATTAGGCCTTAATTTACTCACTTCTTAAAGTAATTTTGGATTACCAAGAAATTTTGAGTCGGTGCCACAGAATCAACGAATAAAGATCACTAAATTACCTGAAATTCAAAGAAATAACCGAAAAACGTATGCCGCTGCGCATCGCGCTTTACATAGATAATGAATTTGCTTGTGTGGTGTGGCGCCGACTTAAAATTTCTTGGTAATCCAAAATTACTTTAAGAAGTGAGTAAATTAAGGCCTAATAGAAAATGTTTCCCTATTATTTAATGCTTTTCAGTTTTTTCGGCGGTTTAATTTTTTTATAAAAAGTTTTTATTTGATATATTTTTGTTGAATAGCTTGGATGTAAAAAACAACGTTTTTCGGGTTTGGATAACCACATTTTCTGAATCATTATCTAATCCGACTTAATTATTCTGATTTTATGTAAAACTAGAGGCTGCCCCGCGGTTTCACTCGCGCAAATTTCTCATAAACACAAAAACCCAGTTTTTTCCCGTTCCCATGGGAATTTCGGGAAATCCTTTCTTAGTGCTCCCCTACACTCCCCAAGGAACCCACTTGCAAAATTTCAGCCCGCTACGCCAGTAGTTTGTCAGTCTGGCAGTTACGTAGTCACGTAACGCAGAAGTTTTGCGTTAATTATTATTTTTTTTGCAGCGTGTACTTCACTGTTTGAGCGAGATAGCATGCGGATCGACGCCATATTTAAAACTGTTCTTTTTCTGCGCAGGTTATAAAGAGGAAAGATTTGATTGTTTGTTTGTTTGCATCGAATAGGCTCCGGAAATACTGAACCAATCTGAAAATTATACCACTGTTAGAAAGCTACACTATCCCCGAGTGACATATTATATTTTCAAAAAAAATTAGGGATCCTTACTTAAACTCAAATATGTAACCTAAGGTACATAAATAATGATTATGAACAAAGTATAACGCTGCGCTTCCTAAAGAAGGAAGATAGAAAAACCTGAAAACGAGCCGTTATCAGATGTGGAAGTATGTACCTATATTTGTTGTATGGTTAATGGTTATGTCAAAATAGTAGCAAAAATAGCAAAACCATAGCCAAGAAAACGTAAAAACGACTCGCGTGCATTCTTAGGCTACATAGTTTATGAGTTTGTCTCTCTGTCTCTCTTATAACTAGTTTGTTATTATTGACAGAGTGAGAGTGAAGACTTGAAGAGTAGTTTTCAGTTTCTGCTTAAATATCTTCTATCTAGTACATAACATACCATAATTCAGGTTTTTTTAGAAATTTTGACCGTTTGTTGTTGTTTTTTTATTCGCCCATTCTGGGCAGTCAAAAGAACATAGTCTATACAGCCAAGTCTTTAGTAAGTAGTTTATACTCGTGTAAACTTATTATATGGCGTAACGAAGTTAGCCGGAATCTGTATTGTCAGTACAAACGGTACTGATCCTCATTGTCCTTGGTGTGCGCGCTCGCGCACAGAAATACGGGGGCCTAAACGAGAGCGTTTAAATGTGTCACGTTTCGAATGTGGCGCTACAATTATCGTGATGCAAGTGTATGCCTGGTCTGCGGCCTGACTTAGTTTAATAGGTACACACCTTGCCAACAATTGGAAGATCCACAGATCCCCAAGTATCTGCTGCCCAATGGGCAACTCCTGATGCAAAATCAGCTGTTAGAACACCAGCTAGTACAGCAAAAGCCAGTGTTACATCAAATTTTATGTGTTTCATCATGAGAATCCCAGCACATATGCACAAGGAGCAACATAGGAGTACACATATCCATTCTTGAATACGTTTTCCTGTAATAAACATAACTAAAATTTAAAAGTTTAAAAACCCCCGACCCTCACTAGCACTAGAGCTAATCATCTTAAAAAGATCATGGTTGCCTTAACATATACTTTCAATATCATTGAAGCAACACGGAACCAAATTTCAAATCGATAGGACATATGGATGGTAGTTATATCACGTCATCCACTATTTAAGAGCTGATCATCTTCAAATGGCAGATCAGGTCATGGTTACATTACCATATACTTTTAATATCATTGAAGTAATATGGTACCAAATTTCAAATCGATAGGACATATGGAAGGTAGTAAGATCCCCTCGACCACTATTTCAGAGCTGATCATCTTCAAATGGCATATCGGGTTATGGTTACCTTACCATATACTTTCAATATCATTGAAGTTAAACTGTACCAAATTTCAAATCGTAGATAAACGTTATGATTTTTCTATATACCTACCTAAATTATTTTCAGTGACCTTGTCCAACATTCACATTCGCATTCGCATCATTCGCATGCCTCACATTCGTCTAAAATTTGACATTTGGAACATCCCTGCTATGGACGCAAGCATTTTCACTGTCAACATCAACCAATCAGAGAGCAGTGTGTTATTTTCCGTATTTAAAAAAGCGTAAAATTAAAAGCTCTTCTGTGATTGGTTGATCAATTTAGAATCTTACAAATTGATATCCGTTAGTTTATAAATTTTCCACGACAACACGAAATTTATAAATTTGGAAAAAAGTAGTCGTCTAAAATTTGACATTCGGAACATCCCTGCTATGGACGCAAGCATTTTCACTGTCAACATCAACCAATCAGAGAGCAGTGTGTTATTTTCCGTATTTGAAAAAGCGTAAAATTAAAAGCTCTTCTGTGATTGGTTGATCAATTTAGAATCTTACAAATTGATATCTGTTAGTTTATAAATTTTCCACGACAACACGAAATTTATAAATTTGGAAAAAAGTAGGCATAAAATAATTCAATTTATCTCTCGTTCAGAATCCTGCGAATCTTATTATTTTCTGGTGACACGTATATCAATATTTATTTAATATCAAAGTGAAATGGGAGAAAAGTCTGCCGGAGTTGCCCACACTGACCATAATCTAAAACCAAAATTGTTAACGCCCACTGTACTATGCCCCGAGAGCAGATTTCCATTGAATGCTTTTTTAAGCGGATATAGGTATCACAATGGTTAAATTTGTGTTGCGCGAAGGGGCGCAGAGTATGGGTGGGTAGCGCCAACTTAAGTTTCTTGCTAATCTCTCACTTGGAAATAAACAAAACAAACCTGGACTATAAAGTTGAGCCAGTTCCTGTGCCCCTCTATGTTTTGGACCCCAGCGATGATTATCCCCATTTCCAGCTTCAGAGGGTGGTTGTGTATTGCCGTTTGGATCATCTTCAGTCATAGAATATTCGAAAATATCTTTGTCTGTTATAACTGGCGCCAGTAAATTTGTAGCCATTGCTAAATGCTCACATCTAAAAATATTATTCCTGGAGGATGATGACAAAGCCATACTTTTAAGAGGCTGCTTTCCCTGATTGTAACCCTCAGCACTCATATCATTAGTAAATTAATTACTTGATTGATGGCCTTCCTGCTGTGTCCTCAGATCAATGCACAGGATCAATGATCTGAGTTTTAGTTAATTTCAACTCATTTCATTTCATTTCACTCTTACTCTTGAGTAAGCAGTAAATAGGTACCTACCACAGACCAGACCAACTAACTAGAGATACTAACTAATAGGTAGGTACGTATCTCAGGTAGGTACGTATATATATATACGTTAAGGTAAATGTGAATAATCGGGAATTATGCATAATTACCGGTTATTATTAATAATTACCAACGCACGCGGTCAATGTGATAAATTATTCACATTGACCGTTAATTATGCATAATTTCCATGCAACCGAGGCAAATGTTGACACAAGCTTAAAGCCCCTATTATATTGGCTGACGCCTAGCTCCCGACTGGTAGTGGCGAGGTAGTGTAATAACATATTTGGAGTAAGGACCCCACCGCCAGGCGGCTAGGCGGTCCCGACCGCCCTAGCTCCCTACGTAGGGCCCTAAGGCGGTCCCGACCGCCCTAGCTCCCTACGTAGGGCCCTAGCTCCCAAGGCCACCGCGGCCACCGCGCCGCCGCCGCACCGCCGCGACGACGTCATGTGCGATGTTCAGAACTGTTCATGGCTAAACAAAATCGCGTTATTCGCAAGAAAGCTCTATTGCCCACCTTCACAACCTGCGGCGCCACTTTATATGCGAAAAAAAAAACAAATGCGCCATCCAGTCGCCAACAGGAAAAACATTTTGCAAATAGACAATCGACTAGATGGAGCATTTGTTTTTTGTCGCATAGAAAGTGGCGCCGCAGGTTGTGGAGGTGGGAAACAATTTTGCTAAATGTTTTCGCTCTTTTTGCGCATTCGTTTTTTCTTGAGAATTACCCGATTTATTTGGCAATGAACACAGTCCTCTCGTGATAATTAGGTCCATGGTGTTACTAACAAGAGTACAGTGGAACGATAAAATTTGCATTAAATGCGCGGCGGCGGCGGTGCGGCGGCGTCGTCCGTTTGAGCGCTTATATTATTGTTTTACTGATTTTCATTATTTTAGTTCTACCAATTTTTGACTGATTATTCGTTAATTCTGTTCTTAAGAGTTATTATTATAATAATAAGAGTTTAAAAATGATTTTATTTTTATTCAATAAACACACTAGAGTTGAGAAGAGTGAAATACGACGAGTTGCAGCGTTTTTTATTTCATTTTGTTGCCAAAAAATTTTGTTCATTAACATTTTTACAAAAAAAATCTAAACAATTTTCTTTTCTTATCTTAAAATAAACACTCAAAACTACTGATGAATATAAACGTATTTTATTACATTTACTAATGGGGACTGGGAATTATTAATAATTACCGGTAAATGTGATTAATTCAGTGGTTTTTATTACATTTACCGCAAGTGCCGGGAATTATTAATAATAACCGGTAATTATGCATAATTACCGCATTATTCACATTTACCGTAACATATACATACATTGTGACTTGACCGTCAGTTGACCGTAGTATAGGGATGCTCGATTGATCATCGATGTTCGATGAACATCGATGTTAGGAGCCAAAACATCGATGTTATAACATCGATGTTGCGTTATATATCAAACGTAATATGTATACTCTAAACAAACAAGAACAAACAAACAAACAACATGTTTTAAGTATCAAACATCGTCACATCGATTTTGGTGTATCAAAAATCGAACAATCGGTTTTGTATCGTAACATCGATGTTACCAACAGAAAATCGACATCTGTACCCTGATTCCCATATTTTTTCGGGCCGTTACGGCCTCGTAGCGATTGCTGATTGTCGCGACGATCGCGAGCTCTATAGTCTGTGGTAAGTGGCATTATTACCCGTTTTACACTAGCAACACTGTATTGAAAATGGCGCGACCGCGAGTTGAGTTTCGCTGGCACTTTTGTTTGAACTGGAACAGCCGCGGTGGTAAGTGCAGGTCGGCAGTGGTTGGCAAGTATTGATGGTTGGACCGTTGAACCAGCCTCGGGCTGGTGGAAGCACGGTAAAGTAAGTATAGACAGGAGCTTTGGGGTGAGTTCTTTTACTATTACTGTTCGCTAAAGGTTATGTTGTATGAATATAAGAGTGACTTGAGACAGTGGCACTAATATCAACCTTTAGACAGTAAGCCCGTATGTTGGCAGAGAATTAAGATATTGCACTCTGTTGTCGCGCGTCCCAGGTTAAAGCTCTGGTCACGACCACGTGGGGTCAAGAGAGTGACAGAGGGTGGTAATTGACCACCTGGATCCTTTGGTGATCATTATGTGTACTGTATAGTATACTTCCCGTGAGGAAAATGATTTGCGCGGCATTGATTCCTGCACGAAGGGGGCGCGCGTCTGGTTATGGTGGTTAAGGGAGGCTGTAAGGGGTGTGTTGGAGGCCTTTCGGGGACATGTTTAGGTCCCCATGTGTGACCCTCACTTGGGAGGGTCCTTTGTGTGCAATTGCCGGTCGGTGACGATTCGGCGGTTGATCAGGTTTCGAGCCTGGTTTCCTATCCCAGGCTCTGTGGCCCATAAGGCGTTGCTTGGGTGTTAGGTGATATTGCCACTGTGTCAGGGCACTGACTTATGATGAGTACACTCTATGATATTTATGTATTTTAAAGCTAATCGGCTATCCTTGTCGTCATCTAAGGGTACACATTCTACCCTGCGGATGTAAACGTGACGACACTGATCGTCCGACTTCCATCCTGGAGCCTGATTCCCCTATTTTTTCCGGACGGTGCCGTAACGAGGCCGTCGCGATCGACCAAATCGGTATTCCCATCCTCAAATTTTGCCGTGACGGCCCGGGTCCTATCGCAACACCGTCGAACCGTACTACACTAAATCGTTCAAATGTCGTTGGTCTTTAAATCGGTATTATCGTAAAAAAATGAATGTCGTTTCGATAGGATTGCGACGACTAAACGTCAAATCATTCGATCAACAGGTCGTTTTGCAAAAGTACCTTTTTATCAACTTTACCTATAGGAAACGTCGAATTATTGATTAAAAAATTAACAATTCAAATAAATGAAAGCATTGTTTCGTGATTCCATCATCATAATCTCAGCCAAAATGCGTCCACTGCTGGACGTAGGCCTCTCCCACACATCGCCACACCGACGGGTCTTGCTTAGGCGACTCTCGTCCGGTGTGACATCACAGAATTAATGAGTTCATAATCACCATCATCTCAGCCGAAAATCGTCCACTGCAGGACGTAGGCCTCCCCCACACATCGCCACACTGACGGGTCTCCCATCCGGTTTAACATCTCAGAGTTAGTGAGTTCACCATCACCATCATCTCAGCAGAAAATCGTCCACTGCTGGACGCAGGCCTTCCCCACACATCGCCACACCGACCGGTCATGTCTTGAGCGACTCTCGCCCTGTGTGATATCTCAGAGTTAGTGAGTTCATCATCGCCTACCATAATCTTAGCCGAAAATTGACCACTGCTGGACGCAGGCCTCTCCCACACATCGTTACACCGACGGGTCTTGCTTAGGCGACTCTCGTCCGGTGTGATATCTCAGATTTAGTGAGTTCATAATCTCATCATCATCTCAGCCGAAAGGCGTCCACTGCAGGACGTAGGCCTCCCCCGCACATCACCACACTGACGGGTCTCTCGTCTGGTTTGACATCTCAGAGTTAGTGAGTTCATCATCACCACCCATCTCAGCCGAAAGGCGTCCACTGCAGGAAGTAGGCCTCCCCCGAACATTACCACACTCACGGGTCTCTCGTCCGGTTTGACATCTCAGAGTAAATGAGTTCATCATCACCATCCATCTCAGCTGAAAATCGTCCACTGCTGGACGCAGGCCTCCCCCACACATCGCCACACCGACGGGTCATGTTTCGAGTGACTCTCATTCAGAGTTATCCCGCAGTCTAAAGCGGTCTTCTGACTACCTTGTGAAGGGTCGGCCTACTCTGCGTCTTTCGGTGCGCGGTCGCCACAATGCGTGTCACTCACTCCCTAAAGTAAAAAGTTAAAATCGTAACGCCTGACAAAGGTCTAGGCTCGTAGAAGACCTTTCTTAATTTATGGGTAGAACGAGGCGGAATGATGGTCAGTAATAGGACCAACGTTAATTTGGCATAGGTACCAACGCATGATATGCGATCCGGCAACGATAATGCGATCGGCAACGAAAATGCGATCGGCAACGAGAATGCGATCGGCAACGAGAATGCGATTGGCAACGAAAATGCGATCGGCAACGAAAATGCCATTGACAACGAAAACGCAGGATGTAACTAGACATGCAAGTTTGCTCTAATATCAATGTTAATATGGATTTTTTTATCGAAGTGCAGCAATTATCGATAGGTATTACAAAACCTAATAAAAAAAAATTCAGCAAAATGTCTTTTTAGTACATTTCATATTAATGCGATAGGAGTGAGATCGCAATGCTTCAATGCGTTTCGTTGCTTTGCTAATGACAAGCTGTCACATGCAATCGCGTTTTCGTTGCTGACGGCAACGAGATCGAGATCGTTGCCGACGGCAACGAGGACGCGATCGTTGCCGGGCAACGAGGACGCGATCGTTGCCGGGCAACAATATACATTGCGGGTTTATAGCTGAACCTCTTGTGAAGACAAAATTATTCACCTATACACGGTAATTTTTTTATCGTGGCGGAAACTTTCAGGACTAAGTCTTTGCATGATGACTCAAATTGTTTTTTTTTTAACTTTTTTTTTTTTTTTTTTTAATTTCATAAAATAAAAAAAACTTATTTAAGGCCGATAGACTCCTTGTTCACGCCCCTGCGCCCTCCATCTTCTGACTCGTCTGGCACCAGCTAAGCAACCGTAGGTCATTGCCCTGATGAGAAAAAAGTAACCGTGTATACCCGCGATGTATACTTATCTTCCATCCCTATTTTCATTACGAACGGCATTAGATCCACTTCCTCTATTGCCGTTGTCAATTAAAATAACAATGTAAATAATTTTTAAATGTGATTAGTATACATGTCATGTTCTTTGCAGATTGTTACCAGTGGAGCTACCCAGAGATTCTGCTATTGAGAGCAAAACATTTTGTCTTAGTGAACAAAATAACAAACTTCAAATAAACAAGTAAGTAATACTCTACAGCTTACTAAGTTACTTATTTTATAATTTTAACCGTTAGATCAATGTTACTTGTTTTAATTTCAGATCAGCGCTGTCAAAAGTCTTAATGAAGTCATCAGGCAAAGTGCAACAGACACAAGCCGATCATTCTGCAAAAAACAGCACAGAGCAGGTTTAATGGATCTGCTTATTTGCGGTATGGGCAAATGAAAATGAAATGTTGAAAACTGAAATCATAGAACGAGACGATCAATTTTGGGAACAAAAAATGAAAATAAATTGATTAACTTCTATATGGACTGCCTGAATTATTGGACCCTCGAATTTCGAGAAACATAAAATACGTGAACCATATATAATAAATACAAACACAGACCTATAGATAATTGCAAATATAATTGATAAATATTTATATGTTGTTTTCAATTTTCTACTTGAACTGTCAATTTTCTATCTTATCTATTCAAATCGATAGGACATATGGAAGGTGGTAAGATCCCCTCATCCACTATTTCAAAGCTGATCATCTTCAAACGGCAGATCAGGTCATGGTTACCTTAACATATACTTTCAATATTATTAAAGTAACACCGTACCAAATTTTAAATCGATAGGACAAATGAAAGGTTGTTAGATCCTCTCATCCATTAATCAAGAGCTGATCATCTTCAAACAGCAGATCAGGTCATGCTTACCTTAGCATATACTTTCAATATCATAGATGTACCATGGTACCAAATTTTAACTCGATCGGACATAAGGAAGCTAGTTAGATCCTCTCATCCATTATTCAAGAGCTGATCATCTTCAAACGGCTGATCAGATCTTCATCAGACATGGCTAAGAACACTCGGCCTGAAATTAACTATGATACAAAAAAAACTAAACGAAAATCGGTTCAGCCGTTAGAGCTCTACGATGCCACAGACATACAGACAGATAGATAACACGTTCAAATTATAACACCCCTCTGTATATTTATTTTCGTTCGGGGTAAATGAATATTGCCGTGTCTAATTTTCATTCATCACTCTACATAAATAAATCGCACCATCTATAAGTAATTTTTGGCGAAACTTTGATATCGTCGCAATGAAATGTAGCAAGCATTTATAGCGGGAACGTGATACTCAGTTATTTCGCTAGATGGCATTGATCACCTTTTACATGTGTGTGTTCTCGATTCTCAATGAGGGCTTTTCAAAGTGACAGAAAAGAAAAAAAAAAGTTTCATAATACGCCGGTAGATGGCGGTGTCTAAAGCAATATAAGAGAAATGGGAGATCGAATATTGACTGAATCTTTGGATTGGATCATTTTCTGCTAAGTATAAATCTTAATTTCACCTACTCCGTAACTGCCTCAGTTAAATTTTAATTTTTATGTTTAATTTTGAGCTATTGAAATATTCATTTCAGCTTGACCTATTGCTCCTGGCAGAGCGCCATCTGATAGCAGCTTAATAAAACTTGTTTTTTTTCTTCTGAGCTGTCAAGTTGAAAACCTCATTTCATTTAGCTGTGCTAAGCCTCTTAATTGTACCCCTTTTCTTATTTAGGTCACGAATAACTTCATCGGCAGAGACAATGTGATGAGTTTTCTTTTTACCAGACCTAGATTCTTTGTATGCAGTAACTGGTATTTCGTTTCCACTGGAAGCGCTCATTTCGGATGTGTTTGTAAGAAGCAAGAGTACTTACAGTAGCTGGAAACTGGATTCGCGATAGAAAATTGCGACGTTGTCAATGGCAGACGGTGAGCGCCGCGCCGATAGTTGGAATGCACAATCACTGTAATTAGAGAACAGCACACTGAGCACAAAGCGGGGTGATGAGGGTATCCACTGGTTGATCCCACGATGATGATCCGGCGGTGAAGGTCCAATGTTAGGGACTGTGTGAATATAATTATATTCCTAGGTTTGCGACGATATTATCGTCCTTTTATGTAACTCTACAGTTGGATCAGGACGTATACAGCCAGGAACCTCTTTCCCAAATGATAATAGCGATGATTTCAGGTAAATTCTTATTTATTTTCAGTTTTACAGGTTTTTGAGTTAATGCGCAAGGGCTCGATACTGTACAAGGGACGTATTAAAGTGAAGTAAGAATGAATGGGAACGATTGAATGAAATTAAAGAACGATTGGTGAGTAAAACTAGAGAACGATTGTGCGATGACCGAGTGTGACGATATTGACGTGTATCCGCTTCTGACGTCACACGTAGACAACTTAAGATCATGAACAATCTAGTTCCTCGGACCTTAATAGGACCATTAAAATCAAAATTTGACAATGAGAGGTTTTCAATTTGACAGCTCAGAAGAAAAAAACAAGTTTCATTAAGCTGCTACTAGATGGCGCTCTGCCAGGAGCAATAGGTCAAGATGAAATGAATGATTCAATAGCTCAAAATGAAAGATAAAAATTAAAATTAAACTGAGGCAGTGACGGAGTAGGTAAAATTAAGATTTATACTTAGCAGAAAATGATCCAATCCAAAGATTCAGTCAATATTCGATTTCCCATTTCTCTTATATAGCTTTAGACACCGCCATCTACCGGCGTATTATGAAACTTTTTTTTTTTTCTTTTCTGTCACTTTGAAAACCCCTCATTGGTCCTTTTTTGGACTATACGACTATCAAGATATTTGTTAGTAATATATTTAGGGTCGATTCTTTTTCTAGAATTATACATGAATAAATCTGCTTTTATTAACCGACGAAAAAACAAAAAGGAGGAGGTTCTCAATTCGTCGCGTATATATATATATATATATTTTTTATGTATGATCAATCACGCATAACTTTTTACTGTGTGGACCGATGTTAATAATTCTTTTTTTAATCGACAGGGTATACCTTGAAGTTGGTCCCATAAAAATTTGGAAATAAAATTCCCACCCTAAGGGTGGGAAAATAGGGGTGACTTTTTGGTCGGCGGGTCGATTTATCCACTCACAGGTTGCATTTCCGTGTTACATTATAACTTTTGATACCTACATACAATATCTTTCTCGGATTAGTCCAGCTTAACCTCTAAGTGCACAAGCGCCGCTTATAACTACTTTGTGGATCCCCACAAAAAAAAATAGTTTATCATTTCAGTGATGAGGGGACAAATTTAACTTTTATTTCGGTGGCCGTTATAAATTTCGATGGACTCATTCATTTTCAGTATAAACACTATCATTTCGGTGGTCATTTTTATCATTTCGGTGTACGATTTTATCATCTCGGTGGACACTTTTCATTTCAGTGGACTCATAAAAATTTTAAACTTAAATATTTCATTAACTTTTGATTTTATTCGATGGCCATGGCCACTCACGCACATTTTACAAAACAGGTTAAAGTTTTATTAGACACTAAATATATGTCAATAACATTAAAAATAAAAAAATCCACCGAAATGATAAAAATAATCAGCTTGTTGATTTTCACCCACTTTACAATCTCTTAAGATTATTTTTTAATTTTAACAAGAATAACTTCTTATATCGATTAATTAAAGCGGCAAAATCTAACGTAACAACAATCCGTTGACCACGTGGCTCCTTAAAAATAGAAAAACTGAGGAAATGGTGATGGGACCCCGCTAAACGTCAGTATATTAGTGATCAAAGTTCCTTATTAGGCGGACCTACCACACCGCGGGTAACACTGCGGGGCACAGCTAGTCATAATTAAAGGAATGATTTATTTTTGTTAAATAAATTATCTTTAGATAAAGTAGGTAGCTTACCTTACCATGTGAAATAACAAGATTCCATCCTGTATTAAAAACTATACTTATAAAATAAGCTACACTGAAAAACCCGCGCAAATTCGAGACGTTTCGTTTGATTTCATTCCTTCATAATAGGTAAGTCTCATGTAAGTCTCTAAATATAACCGACCAATCAGAATTATCTCACAGGCTAGCGGCTATTTGTGTAAGGAAGCGCTATAGACACTGTAGGCAAACTATTGAGAACGAAATAACTAACATACCTTTTAAATTTATTTGTGCCATTCTAGGTGTTTGTTACCTAGTGAAGTCTTACCGTGTAATAAGTTTACTGAAATAATATTGTTATCATCATCGTCATTATGTAAGTAAATGCTTTTGCCCGCTTCTCCGCCCACGTTTTCACTATCTGTGTAAAGGAACTCTGGAACCCTAAACTACTAACTGATACAACTTGCTGCATGTTGTAAGTAGGTACGTTAGGTATACTAAGATTACTTATAAAAATAACAAAAGCAAATTTCACCATTTAGCGCATACAACCAAATATTTTTAAAGATAAACCTCTGTTTAATTACAGCTTTTGGGTGGGCACAATTAACTGGATCGTCCCTTTATTTCCAGAGACTAATTTCGTACTTATTTTGTACGCTGGGCAGCTCACAAAGATAAAGTTTTTATATATACTATCCTAAGATTTGAATGCTTAGGTACTTAACAAGTAAGGTCAACTGGAGCAAATACGTCACAATACTCTGAATAACATATTTGTTTAATTATAACAAAAATAATATACGATACGACCTTATAGGCTACAACATAGAATACATAATAGGAAATTTTATGTAATCTTATATTTTAACTAGCTTTTGCCTGCAGCTTCACACGCGCTTTTTCAATCTTTAATTACTGGTACTCAGGAATTAAGGGACATAATTTGTGATCGCACCCATACCACCTTTTTTTATGATTAAACGAACTTACCTGTACGTGAAGTTCTATCATAATTATACGAAGCGCTTCGTCCGAAGAGATTATAGTACTAAATCTCCCGCCCGTCCCAAACCTTCAGTCCCCATTTACAAGGAAAATATGTCATATCGAGATTTACCGTTTTTAACCCTTAAAAACTCACCCCCTCCCCCTTTCCGACATCAGATCGCCCGTAATTAATTTTTTCTTTCATCAATATATATAAAACTCTTGCGTTACTGACTGACTGACAGACAACGCAGAGCCGAAACTACTGGGCGTAGAAAGCTGAAAATTGGCACGTGGGTTCCTTGGGGAGTGGGGAGTATAGGTGAGCACTAAGAAGGGATTTCCCGAAATTCCCACGGGAACGGGAATAAACGGGATTTTTGTGTTTATGAGAAATTTACGCGGGAAAAACCGCGGGGCAGCCTCTAGTTTTTGTTATATTTTCTACCTTTTCCAATCGGTTTCATCCTAAGTACTTACTAGAATTTTTTTTTTGTCTCAAAAATTATCTACCCGTCTACGATACTCAAAACTTCTTTTTTGTTTAAATTCTTTAAAAAAGCAATTAAAATACGAAAAAAACCCACCACTGGCAACCACTGGGATTTTATTTCCAAGTGGGGACGTTGCCAGTGGCGACAACTGGGAATAACCGTAGCTAGGTAGGCAGTTAGATTATGTACCTACGCGAGTAAAAAAAAGTTAAGGTGGTAACTCTCGGTATGGCGCGAAATTCAATTTTTTTCGTG
The DNA here is from genome assembly GCA_951802225.1 of Euspilapteryx auroguttella. Classification (NCBI taxonomy): domain Eukaryota; kingdom Metazoa; phylum Arthropoda; class Insecta; order Lepidoptera; family Gracillariidae; genus Euspilapteryx; species Euspilapteryx auroguttella. The sequence continues at coordinate 8,166,252 of OX637642.1, read as the reverse complement.
TTTTTTATTTATTCTGGCGAAAGTTATTACACTTTTAATAAAGTTTAAATGAATTCGCGTATGGTAAAAACAATCTCCCACATTGTAATACAACGTTTTTGTAAGACAGACCTACGGATTTTGTGTCTTAGGGGTAAAAGGCTAAAAATCAAGTTCCTTGAATAAAAAAATCGGTAACTCTGTCTTTCAAAAACTCAGAGAAATAAACCAACCGGAGTCGTAACGAACATGCACCCCTCGCTGGCAAAATTATTGGATTCGGAATCTAAAAGATTATATAAAACTAGTTTTCGCGCGCTTTCGCGTCAGTCTGAGAATGCCTAGCGAGCGGAAAGATCTCCGACAAAATGCCTACTTGCAGTGTGTTTTGTTGCAATAAAAAATCCAAAACGTCTAATTTTCAAAAGGATAACGTTTCCTTCCACATGTAAGTATATTTTTTTACGTAATATTCTCAAATAGGTAATGACTAAAATCAGGAAAAAACAAAAATATTTTAAACCAAACAGTGTTGCCATTTCATTGCATAAAAAATATTTTGGGGTATTTTTTTTTGTCTTGTCCCCTTGATGTCTTCTTAAATTTATTATGTAGTAAAAACATAATGATAAATTAATCACATTACTCGCTGACATGTTTATTCATTTAAGGGTTTTTCCAACCTATGTTTAAAAAAATTTAAAAAAGTAAAATATGAATAATTACATCATTATAGATTCGTGTATATTTGCCCGAAATCTTTAGTTAAGAGCCAGTTTACAGCGATGCTAGCGCTATTCTCGAAAAAAATTAATCAAATCAAATAATTCTTTATTCAATACAGATATTATTATCACTTATTGCTATGCTTCTATGCGACCATGCGCAAGCGAGCAGCGGCGCTGGTGCTTAGAGTGCGTACGAGCTCTAACTCTGTCCTGGCCATGGTTGCGAACAGATTTGACTTTTTATCAGACACTGCTCTGACATGCATGTGCATATTAGTTAGTTAAGACTAGTTAAGATAAATTTTGTATTTTATTTTTATTTATTTTATTTATTGATCGAATCTAATTGCTATTGATACCTTATTTGGTAAAGTATCCTATACTGTGAGAGGCGATGTAGTTCAGGGTGCCCACCACTTGGCTCAGGCAAACATATGTTTGCCTTGCCTTGAAGGCAAGGGCCCTCTCAAGCAAGCCCTCCTCTGTGAAACTCTTATCTTCTAAACTAAGGCAAATATCAAAAATGTGGCACAGTATGACACATCATAGATAATGTATCCTAGTATTTTTAAGGCACTGTTGTATAGCTTTTAAGTTAAAGACCAAAAAAAGCTGCAAAGTGTTACTAAAAGTGGCCACTTTTAGCAACAATACGAGGATAATTTTGTTCTTTGTAGTTTGACTACTTTACTGCGCTCAAAAAATACTTCACAAGATTAACTAGTGTCATACTGTGCCACATTTCTGATATTTGCCTTAGTTAAGAAGTTTTTTTTTCGAGAATGGCGCTAGCATCGCTGTAAACTGGCTCTTAAATCCTTTTATATTCTATCAGTTCAAACAGTTTTAGCTCAGATTTTAAGTTGTATCTATCGATTTTCTAAATGATGCTCTGTGAATATTGCTTAAGAATAATGAATCAGATATCTTGCTAATTCAGAGTGTAAATCTTGGTTTTTGGCCATTTCACAATAATACATAAAATCAGTAAATCTGTCGATTTGTCACAATGTGAGAAACGGTTATTTAGCGACGTGAAGTCTATTAAAAACTTTTTTTTGCCATTATTAAAAATGCAAAGAAAATTAAATTTCGCGCCAAACCCTGACGTACCCGCTAAGTTTTTAACAAAATGAAATAAAAATACCAAAAAAAATTACATGTTTCTTTTTTGTGATTACATACTAAGTATTTATATTTTATTTAGTGTTAATAAGAAGTATTTTTATAGATACTTACTTTATAGTTTGTATTAATCATTGAACTATGTAGCAATCTGTCACGTCAAATATATTTATTGTGTGTTAAAATCTTACGATTAGCGCGAATCCTGACTCCCGACTCGCACTTGACTTAGCCGTACCCTAGCTGGAATACTATTTTTTTCTCTGTTTTTCAAACGTTCAATCAAACTGACCATGATTCCCAGATTTCAAAATAGGCAGTTTTATTTCTAAAAGTTTGCCACCCAGCTAGTGCTGGTACTCGAACAGTATAAACTCAATTATCGATTGTCGATTTTTTTTTTGAGAAGTAGTATCTACTTTTCTCAATTTTACTTTTTTTTGTTTTTATTTAAATTGAAAAGTATGTATGTATGTATGTTAGTATGTGAGGTGAGGATGTATGAATGTTTGTTAAGGTGAAATCTTGCAACTCAATTTTGAAGCCTCAACTTTATCCGATTGAACTGAAATTTTGTATACGCGTTCAGTGTGCTTTACAATTAATTGTAAGCTTTGTGACGTCTTTAAAAATGCAACATGGCCGAAAGCTTAAGATGGCTAGCTAGATTAGCTTACTAGGTTGTTTGTAGTGCACTCCTGCAATATGGGTATCAAATGAAAGGCCTTGCTGAGCATAACTCAAAAAATAACTTTATGTCTCTTTCAATTCAATAATGGCGGACTTCTTAAGATGGCGGACTAAGATTTTTTTACAATATGGGTATCAATTGAAAGGAATTGCAAGGAATTGAAATGTTTGGTAGTTCGTTGAGAAATTTTGACTGTGCTGTGTTGTTATTTTTTTTATTCGCCATACTGGGTAGTCAAAGAAGAAAAAGTCCATATAGCCAACCCTTTAGTAGTACATAATTGTGTAAATTTATATTCTATTGCGTGACGAAGTTCACCGGGACAGCTTGTATGATATAGAACCTTGTCGCGAGACTTACCTAATATTAAACGAGTAAATTAACTCTAAGAAAATTATAAACTTAACAAAATAAGAGTTATTTATAGGAAATTATATCTCGCAACAAGCTTTTAAATCATATAAATTATATAATGACGTTATGCTAATAGAAACGATTTAAAGGAAAAGTTTATTTGTTCGTTTTAGCGCATTTAAATAAAAGCTTGATTTTAAAAAGGTCTTTCACTTTGAATTTGAAACCTCCTAATATCCGTAATTTTCTTATTTGGTCTACGTCTTTCAGAATCTGAGTTGGCAATAATTCCTGTAGCTTTATACTATAGCTATAGCTTTATACCAAGAAATAATATTTTTTTATAATCGTTTTGATAAGTAATATCTCATTGATATCATTCAACTACTCGTATATTTCGCAGAATTCATCGATACTAATTTATCGACAGCACACAGCACTATCTTCTTGACTGAACTGACGATTGATTGATGAGATGGTTTTGTATTCAGATAGGATGTTTCTGTGTGGGAATGAGATTGTGTGCGTAAAGCTTATGTTAGTGTGTCAAAATTTTATTGTGTGCGTGCATAGCGATGTAATCTTAAATGCAATGGTGTTAAAATGTGTTTGTGTGCGTTTCCTCGCCCCCCGCACCGAACGTGGCAGACTTTTTTGCATTGAGAATTGCGCTCATCGTCTCTCCAGTTGGTTAAATTCTCTAAGTTCAAAAACGATATATTTCAATGTGGGAGATAGGTTTTTACGTACGCGTAGGTTTTTAATTCATTTAAACTTTATTAAAAATGTATAGTTTCGCGAAAATAATTAAAAAATGTGAAAAAATTTGAATTTCTATTGTTGTTTTAAACCACAGAACAAGAGAATACAATAGAAATAGCATCATGAGCTTTTAGTACTGAAACCAGTGTGTCCAAACTCACACATATAAACCAAACGCTCACTATGAAATCCAAGCTACCATTGGTGATTAACGACGAAGCCGAAAAGATCTACATCACAAAACTTTGAAGTAGACTATGAACCTTTTTTACAAATAAACAAAGATCAAAATCAAATAACAATTATGAAATACTTAAGATAATGATGACATACATATGATAAAATAATGAAATTAGGTTTTTCCAAAGACATGGTAGAAAGCTATACATCCTCTTTTCTTTAAAATCCTCACGCATTGTTCCTAGTTTTACTATTCGACGCTAGGTGTAACTACAGCTTTTGTACTACCGCTACTAAACACTAGGTGGCTACGTCGAAAAATTAGGGATGTACATATTGCGGGAGCAAGTTTGTCGATGAGCAAAACCTATCGATATACTACTTTCTTTCATTATGGCTACAGTTAACAATTACTTTTTTTTACGAAAAACTATGGGTATTCTACGCAAACGGCCTTCTTGGTGATTGGCGATGTATTGGTATTATCATATGAAAAAACCAGTCGCTCATAGAACAAAGTTTATTTTAGTGTACAGTTTAATTTTTATTTATTTCCAATGTCGTTTTGTATTCAACAGTTATGCTTCGCATAAATAGAGATTCAGAAATAAAAATGTGTTTAGTTATAAAATTGTATATACCTACAGTACTGCAAAAGTTATAATGCGCATAGATATCTTCGTTACTGTTCGACAACGGTCGTATTCCCAAGCGACGAAAGGCGATATGTATTTAAGGAGGTTAAGTGCATTTTCTGTATGCGTAATTTAGTAGAATTATGATTTTTGATTCAGGTGTTTCTGTGAAATCGACAATTAGCGAATCTGCATGCGCATTATTATTTTTTTAGTAAGTACTGTACTTTAAATGAAGCTTTATTTTAACCAAAGTAAACAATTTAGGTGGATGGGTAGATAGACCAATAAAACAAGATGGGTTTTATATTTATATTATTTTATCTTATTTAATATCGAAGTACTTGCTTATTTATTACTTGCCTTAAACTCTCAACTAATCTTGGTTTTTTTAATACATAATATTTAGCATTTTTTCTTCTCTAGGTATTGTTTATTGAAACTCCTCTTAGCTTAAGAAGCTTTCATGATGGCTCCATCTTCAAGTTTATGCTTAAGTGTATTAGGTTCTGTGCTTGGCCCAAGGTGATCCAGTAACACAGGCTGTAAATAAATGAAAAGAAAAATAAAATATAGCACACTATAAGAGTGACGACTTGTCTTTATACAATACTAGTCGACCCGGCAAACTTCGTACCGCCTAGTCTATTATTAGAACGTGCATGTTTTATACTTATAAACCTTCCTCTTGAATCACTCTATCTATTAAAAAAATCCGCATTAAAATCCGCTGTATTTTTACAGATTTAAACATGCCTAAGGACTGATTGTAATATGATGATGATGCTAATATAATTTCATTCATACGCAAGAGTCTAAGTTGAAATATTCATATAATTTCATTCGTATTCAAGAATTTAACTTAAAGTAAATTACATTTCAAACCGAAAAAAAGGTAGAGGTTTTCAAGTCGAAGCGAATACCTATTTTTTTTTTCACTGAAAATTATTATTATCGATAGATTTTTATCATAGAAAATTATCGATAGATTTTCATCATGTTGAGCAATCTCTAACTGATTTCCATTATACTGTTGTCAAAATGTTCTAGAAAAAGTCATGAGTCTAATACCATAGATAAAGAAGAACGCTAAGAAGGTACAGTCACAGTCACAGGACTCACGGGCTTCAATGAAAATTCAATTTTACTGCTCCATAATTAGGGTGTTTTCATTTTCTCACTTATGGTTTTGTTTTCTTGTTCATGTATAATTTCAAATTTATTTAAAAATACAGTGAAATATTACTTACCGATGTAATGATACGGCATAATTAGTACTTTTAAGTCCCCAACTTTAATTTTTGCATTCCAACACAGCACAATATGGCATTTTAGTGGGTTTTTTTTTCATATTTTTCCTGGTGGTTTGTTTACAAGAAGCATAAAGCAACTGAGCTTATCTAATCTGTCAAAAACTACGCATAGGCAATGCAGAGCTAATGATAGGCACGCGGGCTCCGCCTACTCGCGATTTCTATTTAGAGAGAGAGAGCATCTTCCTTGTTCTGTGTTTTAAACTTACAAATAATTCCGGTTATTAGATACCGTTCCCGTATTTTTTTTGAAAATCCATTATTTAAAGCACTGACTAACACACTGAAGAGCCCGTTTTCCTATTTTTATGTCGACATAAAAAAATATTTAAATTGTTTAAATAATAAGTAAGAAATATTTAACTTTCAACTAGTGCCATGCACTCGTCATCGGGTTGGTATTAATTGATGTACAGATGATTGTTGTGCTGTTTTTGAATTTCGAGTTAAATTTTGATTTGTACTCTTTTGTGATTTCGCTGCTTCTGATATCGGTGGTTTTCGGTGGTTTTTTATACACCGAAGTCAAAAAAACATCCACCAAAATCAGATTTTTACTTCGACCGAGTGCTAAAATAGCTCATATTTCACATTTTTGTGATACTATTACTTATTTGTGGTATATAATCAGTAGTGGTAAACAATATGCATTTAAATTCGTACCATTTTAGTTTTTTAATACTCTGACTCAACTTTTTCAGAGGGTAGTATGAAAACTAATATTGAACACCGGTACAGAGCGCTGTGCCGAGTTGAGTCAGGTGGGTTTTAATGGGGTGCTGGCCAGAGAACCTCTGTGCAACCGCGGTGCACCCTGGGCAACAGCGGACGATCACACTTTTCATTTCCCGTTTGGTGTGATCGTCCGGTGGCTAATAATCTCGCGGGAGTGGCGCTCCACATGCTCTCTGCCCTATCAGAGAGCATAGTGTGAGTCGAGAAGGCGAGCGGGGCTTGAGACTTCCACCACGGCGTACTCTTCGGCGCCGTGGGGGGACTAACAAGCCCTGCTGAACGAGGGGGAAAAAGAGGGGAGGAAGAAGCAGGGTATAGAGATGTGGAGATGGCGGCGTGATGGGTGCGGGAGTTGGAAGCCCCCCAATGGCGCGCCCACGTGGAGATTGATGGCTCGGCTGATTAGAAACTCTGCGTTATTAGATGCCGGGAACATTCATTGCCAGGTCCTTCCCACGGTTGGCTTGATGACTACGTCGCCAACCGTTGGGATCACAGGTCTACCCGGCTGATCCGAACGCGCAGGGGAGTAGATGCCGGGCTGTCATTTCTCCACGCTTTGTGGTCGGCTTGATGTCGCCGTCGCTGCCGCAATGGGCGTGCCGATGGGGCGCTCACAATGCCCCGTAGGAGAGGGTGGCAGTGTCCTATCCAGGGCACTGTCACACACGATCGCTGGGTGCTGCGGCCAAGGTGGAACGGCTAGTAGCACCTGGCGGTCGAGGAGGAAGGGGCGGGGACTTGACGCTTCCAACATGGCACGTTACGTGGTGCCATGTGGGGAGTGACAAGCCCTGCTCCCGCTCGACTGCTGGATGGGGCGGTCGAGGAGGAGAGCGGGCGGGGCCTCAAAGGTCCCACCACGGTGGATCACATACGCCGTGGCGGGGCCGACAGGCCCCGATCCGCCCTGCAGCACCGCTGCAGGACCCCGGGGTCGTTGGGTGCACGAGGCGGGGGCCTCGTGTAGTCACATAACGGCCCCGAGAAGGACGACGGAACGAGGTGTCCAGTACCGTCGTCGGGCGTAGGAAGAGCCATCCGCGCTCAGGGGGGACTACCACCACCTGTCCCCCAGTGAAGAGGCTACACAGCCAATGCTGGGGGGGGGTCGCGGAGAATTCCTAAGTTCTGGCTTTCCCGCGATCCTCCTGCTATCAGCCGAGAAGGACACCGGCGGGGTTTTAGTGGGTGCGAACCCCACATAACCCTGCGGCTCCCCCCGGGGCTGCAGGGTACTCGTTAGGAGTTTCCCCGCCTTAAAAAAAAAAAAGGTGGGTTTTAATACTAGTTTTCCCGGCGAACTTTGTACCGCCTAATATAATACTATTTTGTTCATGTACCTTCCATTTTAAACCTTCCTCTTAAATCACTTTATCTATAAAAAAAACCGCATCAAAGCATACATACACAGAAGCTTCTCGCTGAAGCGACTTTGTGTTATAAATGTACTGATATTAAGTACAACCAAACTTTGCTATGAAAAAAAAAAATAAGTAAATTATCCAAGAGTTTTATATATATTGATGAAAGAAAAAATAAATTACGGGCGATCTGATGTCGGAAAGGGGGACGGGGTGAGTTTTTAAGGGTTATAAACGGTAAATCACGATTTCCGGTAAAACTGCAAGTCCTATAAAAAAAAGTTAAATTTTAAAGTTGTATGTATAATAAAAAAAATCTACAAGTTTTGAATCGACCTCAAAATTTATGTGAAAAATTGTATTAATCGAGATCTTTGTTTTTTATTTTTATCTTTCGAAAAAAAAAACACATACACGAAATTAGAATTTTCAGTTTTTGCCATTTTTACCCTGGTCTATCAAGATAAATGTTAAATTAAAGAAAGCAATCAATAACAATCGTATATGTAATGTACAGTCACGGACTAGGAGGCCGTAACAGATTTGTCTATGGTTTCGTCAGCCTTAGACTAAGTAAGAGCTATTTTGCAATACAGAAAACCCGAAAGTGTTACGCCGATCGTGTTCGCTACTGTACTATACTTCACTATAGTAAAAATGAATCATGGTTCGTTAGTCTCGCTAAAACTCGAGAACAGCAGGGCTGATCTGATTTACTTAGCTGATTTTGGGTTTGTCATAGTCCAGTAAAGGTTTAACAGGTGATAAACATTTTTAAAAAGCGAGCGAAATTTAAAATGACGATTAAATTTTTCCATTAATTAAACCGTTCCATTTTCTATTCCTGTCAAAAAATTGACTTTGTTTTTAAATTCGGACAGGCAAAATAACAATAGTTCATACAGCCAAATCTTCAGTTAATAGGTCGTTTAATCGTGTGAACTTATGGTTAAGGTAAGGCGATAGGAAGTTAGCCGGGTCAGCTAGTTATAAATAAAATTATTACGATATTAACACAATCATCATCATATTAATAGTATCTCTTCTAAATATTGCCTATAACTAGCCTTTAACTAACATATCTGCACAAAAAAAGTATCTGCATTTTTTTGTGGTAACTTTGAAAAACCCCCTAAAAATGCACACATTTTTTTTTTTGTTATACCAACTTTTAAAAAAAAAGTAAGGGCAATACTTGGTTATTTTGTTACTATCTTAGGTAGCCTAACTACTGAGCCTTCGATCAAGACCATAATGAAGGTTCTGTGAGCCTTAGATCTTGAACTGTGAATTGAAAACTAGGCGGGGTCGACTTTCGCAATTTTTTTTATTAAAAACATCATACTGAGGGGGGGGGGTGAGGCTGCGACCCCCCCATATGGGGTGTTTTCGTCGATGAAATTGATTATAGAATACACCCTTAAAATTATGTTACAACTTCCCCGGACACACTGTGTATAGTGTATAATAATAACATTGTTATATATCTGTCGTAGTAAGATAATGATAATTAGGTTTTTTGCAAAAAAACTAGGGATTTTGCGAAAACCCGGATAATTTGATATAAGCATTTTTTTTTTTTCAATCATCCTGACGTAAAGCAGTTTTTTTGCAAAAAACCTAGTATTATTGAAAAATTTGAAACCTTCCTATAATCTGATTGGCTAGTTTATTGCTTTACGTCCGGATGATTGAAAAAAAAGTAAGTAATGCTTATATCAAATTATCCGTGTTTTCGCAAAATCCCTAGGTTTTTTGCAAAAAACCTAATTATCAAATCTTACTACGACATATCTACCGTTACCGTGTGTTAAATTTGCCTCCACGATAAAAAGTAACAGTGTATTATATTTTTATCTATTAAAGCTGCGCTGCCGAGTAGATAGGTTTACCAAACTTACCTCCTCCGATGCTACCGTTTAAAACTTAAGTAAACCTTATTTTTAAATTTTCAGTAATAAAGAGGAAATATGCAAACAATGTCAAGACACAAAAATCCGCAGAAACTAGAAGCTTTAGCTGTGAAACACCTAGCGGACTGGGTGGCGCGGCAGGCGGAGAACCAGATGGCACCGATCGGAGGCCTAGCTCAGCGAGACACAGCCCTAGCACAACATGCACTTACTCAGTGTGTCGCTTACATACGAACTTATTTAGAGTATAATGTACCGTGGATGCTGTACGACATACTTGCAGCAGAAACTATTCGAGCACTTACTGAATTATTAGATAAAACTAAACAAACTTATGGTTTTCGTCTATCCATGGGAAAGTTCGTAAGTCAACTGAATATAATAGTAACAATGATAGAAACACTATTTACTAAAAACATTACTTTCCTGTCGATTGACCATATTCCTAAAATAATGCGCTCTGTATTTTATTCTAAGCTTCACATGCTTACTGGCCTAGTACACCTCAACTTGGGCTCCCTCTCTGGTGGTTGGAAAACCGCTGACATGGAAGCTTCTATCATTAGAGCTTTGCAAGAGCTACATTCTCTAAAGTATTTGTGTATAAATTATGACTGCACTGATAATATATTACAATGTCTAATAAGCAATTGTAAATATATAGAGAAACTAGACGTTTCTTGTTCAAAGTCGATCACTAATGACAGCATAAAATACATAAAACAATTAAGATATTTAAAAAGCATCCAACTATACAGAACATTTGTAACTATGGAAGGATTTGTAAAAGTTTTATTAAATTGTAATAACTTGCAGGATATCGGTAGATGTGATGAGATTGGTAAGGTACTAGAATTCATCGATTTAACCAATTCTGAAGCAAATAACTTTAAATTGACAACTTATGTAAGCCGATATGCTCCGCAACATCATTTGCAGTTCGCTGTAAGCATGTGTCCATTAATTAGAAATATGACAGTGTTTCATCAAACCTTACAAGGAGACCTCATGGTTTTAATAGCTTTAAAGGATTTGCAAGACTTAAAGTTGCTTTCTTGTGATTTTTATGCTGATCAAATAAAACACGTATTACAAGTAAAAGGATGTAATTTAACTAATTTACATTTAGAGCACGTTGATCAAATTGATTTAAACGCATTAATGTACGTTAGCCAAATGTGTCCACTTTTAGAAAGTTTCACTATTTATAATTGTACTTTAATTCAACATACTTCGCTTTTTACAAAAAAGTTAGAGATATTACCGTTTAGAAACTTGAAACGTTTAACATGTGTGGCCACTTGCACCGATGAACATTTAATGTTTGTGCTTGGTAATTCAATCAATGTACAGTATGTTCACTTAGGGACAGCCGTACAGATAACAGATGAGTTGCTCTTTAAAATATTTGATAAAAATCCATTAATACATTTAAAAGAATTGCGTATTATGCAATCAGACTACCTTACTATGCTTTCTTTGCAAAGAATTATAGAAAATTGTATGTCGTTAGAAATTTTAGTAGAATTAGAGAGTTGGTCACAATTAACAGAAAATGATAGAGATTATATAAGAAACTATATAAAAATTAATAATTATAATATTGATACAGCTCCTATAAGAAGGTATGCTTGGTCAACATTTATATTGTAACTGACGACACAGCGAAAACATGCACCGAGAAAATAACACACGCACGACACGAGCCATTTCGAATCACTTTGCACTCCCCTATAAAAGCTCAACAACTATCTACAACAGTAAACTTGATCTTGAAAGCAATTTTAGCTTTGGTTGGTTCCGTTTATTCCGATATAAGTATACCATGTAAGCGGCTCATCTGAATGGGAATGCCAATTTAGACCAGCTCGCCATCGCAACTGGCTTCCCTCGTAATGGACCCAACTTTGGTTGGTTTTTAACCGACGAAAAAACAAAAAGGAGGAGGTTTTCGATTCGTCGCGTATATATATATGTGGGATGTAAAAGCCAAAGACACTGTTCTACGCTTTTAAATACGTCTTTTTATTATATTATACACATATTTACAACTTTACAGCACTCGAATCTCACTTCTTTATATTTTAACTACATCCGTCTTACATCTTTTCTATTCTACTTCTTATTACAAAACTATCAAGTCGACAGGAGTCAGCTCGCCTTATTCTCTATGCTAGGCATAGACTTTACCTATCCGACCTATACCTACTTCTCCACATATATATATATATTTTTTAATGGTTTAGGTTACCGCGCACCGTACCTGGCTCGGATGAAATTTTCCGTTTTGAACAATGTGCTTTTAATTGATTAACTTTATGTTTTAATACTGTTACTCTATGTTTTAATAAATTTAATATAACATTTAATTCGAGGCGCCTTTTATTTTCTCAAAGTGGATTAAAAGTAGCATGTAAGTATCACATACTTATTTTTAACCCCCGAACGAAAAATTCAGAGAGGGGTGTTATAATTTTAACCTGTGTATCTGTCTGTGGCATCGTAGAGCCCAAACGGCTGAACCGATTTTCGTTTAGTTTTTTTTGTATCATAGATAATTTCAGGCCGAGTGTTCTTAGCCATGTCTGATGAAGATCTGATCAGCGGTTTGAAGATGATCAGCTCTTGAATAATGGATGAGAGGATCTAACTAGCTTCCTTATGTCCGATTGATTTGAAATTTGGTAAGTACCATGTTACATCTATGTTATAGAAAGTATTTGGTAAGGTAACCATGACATGACCTGATCTGCCGTTTGAAGATGATCAGCTCTTGAATAATGGATGAGAGGATCTAACTAGCTTCCTTAGGCCCGATCGAGTTGAAATTTGGTACCATGTTACATCTATGATATTGAAATTATATTTTACTAGTCGACCCGGCGAACTTCGTACCGCCAAACCTATTACTATTTTGTGCATGTATTATTCTTATAAACCTTCCTCTTGAATCACACTATATATTAAAAAAAACCGCATCAAAATCTATTGCATATTTTTAAAGATATAAGCATACATAGGGACAGACGCGGGAAGCGACTTCATTTTATACTATGTATTGAAGGTAACCATGACCTGATCTGCCGTTTGAAGATGATCAGCTCTTGAATAATGGATGAGAGGATCTAACCACCTTCCATTTGTCCTATCAATAAAAAATTTGGCACAGTGTTAGTTCAATGATATTGAAAGTATATGTTAAGGTAACCAGATATTTTTAAGATGATTAGCTCTAGTTCTACTTAAGTTGATGAGGGGTCTGACTGGGTCGGGGGTTTTTAAATTTTTAAATTTGAGTTATTGACGTAACAGACCTGGCTCTGGACCTGGCGGACGTCGCCTGGGCGCGGGCGGCAATTTTCGGCTTACTTCAGAAACGACGATATATTATACGTACTATGTACTAGTAAAAGGTCAACATTGTGTACTTTGACTATGCTGTCACCGCCATACGTCCACGCACAGAACAAGGAAGATGCTCTCTCCCACGCCACGTCTTTTCTGATGATCGTGCGCCTGGTCCGGCCACCACTCCTGTGGGTTTGGGACTATTTACATTCGATAGAGCTCATCTTCCCGATCATATGTACCTCATTCATTTTATATGTACCTCTCTCGTTGCAGAAAAAAACGCAAATCGGTGTGGCCGGGCTGAAATCGTTTCGCTAGCCCGGCCACCCAATACCTCTCTAACCACGTAACTTATTAGTGATATTCTTATATTAAACTTATGTACCACAGTCGAATAGCATATGTACCCCGTTACAATCACTAAATTCGCCATTGATAGTACAAGTGCGTCTTGGTGGCCGGGCTGAACGGTTTTCAATCTACAAATTACTGCAAAATTATGTATGTAAGCTTGGGGCAACAACTACCCAAAACAAAAGATATTCCGTAACAGATTATATGTAGGTACCTTCTTAATTTCTTGAAATAACTCTTTGTTTTTTAGTTTACAGCATCAAAATCTTCCTTGTTAAAACGAATAGGGTGTCCATCATTTACGGTGCGAATAACGGGAATTGGTATTGTTTTTAATAAAAGGCAAACTAAATGAAACAATCTTTTATAATAGGTACTTACTAGGGTGTCCAATTTCCCGGCCTATTTCATTTCCCGGGAAACGGGAAAAAAATTTAAAATTTCCCGGGATTCCCGGGATCCCGGGAATTTTCAGAACTTTTGATAAATCATGTTATTTTTACAAAAATAGATCGATTACTTGAAGTCGACGTTTTATAGTAATTTTTATTAAAATAATCATAGTCAATGGCAAAAAATGAGGCTCGGGTCGCTTAAAACACTTTGATTTTCTTTTCTCAAAACGCGCCAAAATATCGGGTTGGCTTGGCAATGGTGATTAACAATTCTTCGAAAAAGTAATTAAAAATGTGTTTAATTTTTTTAACAGAAAACAGACAAATAAAAAGATCTATTTTGTATGGAGTTGGGAGTTGGGCTACTAACGAAAGGGGTTTCAACATTAAACATTTTTTGATCAATTGGGTTAACTGACTGACCAATTTTATAGTCTCTTTATTTGTTTTTTTTCCATCACTTTTGGAAGATTTGATTGCAAATCGATATTTTTGCGAATATTGAGGAAAAAAACAAGTGCTTAATGGTTTTTATCTCCATCCGTATCATAACTTTCCTACAATATGTTCAGAAACTATAAGTCAATGGCCTATTTTAAGAAACCTGTATCAGTGGTGCATCTTAATTTTTACTTTACTTTATCGATAACCGAAATTTCATAACGTTCAAATTTAGAACATCTGCTTAGAAAAAAAATGTTTGATTGTGATTATCGACTGTCGATTTGAAATTTCATTTGATATGAAATTTTTGCTCCATACATTTATTTGAATCTCGAATTATTAAAATCGACTTGAGGATCGAAATCGACCAAGTCTAGATTGTTTATAAATTTAAAAAATACTTAGAATGTCAGTCATTTGATTCGAACGAGCTTCTCAAGATCAGAAAAGTATTATATTTTGTCGTGAAATAAGAATTCCACCAAAAAAAATCTGAACATATTGTAGAAAACTTATGATATGCATTAGATAAAGTTATGTTATGCAACTGGACATAATTAGTCATTAAAACACTCATGTGATCTTATAATACCCAACGCGTGTATTAAAGCCTCATATTATGTACCGTACATAAGTATTAAGTATATGGGACCCCGTTTCCTAAAGATTGACCAAGCCACATTTTTTACCGTTGAGTGTATGATTGTTTCAATTAAAATTGCAGTAAAAGTTTGATCTAAAGTAATCTAAGTATCATTTTTTGTGGAAATAACAGGATTTATCAAAGGTCTGAATAGTCCAATACCGATATGAGAATTGATTCGTAAGTATTTCATTCGAATTTCGCTATGGTATTTTTTTCCCGGGATTCCCGGGAACTAGGGATTTTTTTCCCGGGAAGAAGATCGGCCGATTTCCCGGGAATTCCCGATCCCGGGATCCCGGGTAGGAAACCCTAGTACTTACCCAATGTTTTTTTAGTGACTTACACAAACTCAATTTTTTATTCTAATACAACACTTTTTTTAATTAAGGTATATTTTGCCTTAAGGCGGTAACTCACGGTATGGCGCGAAATTCAAATTGTTTCACGTTTTTTAATAATTATGGCGAAAGTATTCATTTTAAATAAAGTTTAAATGAATTCGCGTAAGTAAAAACCTATTTCCCACATTGTGATATATCGTTTTTGAAAGACAGAGTTACCGATTTTGTGTATATTCAAGGAACTTGTTTTTTGGCCTTTTACCCCTTAGACACGAAATCTGTAGGTCTATCTTCCAAAAACGTTGTATTGCAATGTGGGAGATGGTTTTTTACATACGCGAATTCATTTAAACTTTATTAAAAATGTATAATTTCGCCAGCATAAATAAAAAACACGAAAAAATTTGAATTTCGCGCCATAGCGAGAGTTACCACCTTAATGCTTAAAAAAACAAAAGTCAGCTTTTAATTATCAATATATATAAAACTCTTCCGTTACTGACTGACTGACTGACAGACTACGCAGAGCCGAAAGTACTACGCGTATAAATCTAAAAAATTGGCATGTAGTTTCTTTAGAGAGTGTAGGTAAGAACTAAGAAATGATTTCCCGAAATTCCCTCAGGAACTGGAATTACGGGACTTTTTAGTTAGTATGAAAAATCGTCATCATTGAGTGAATCAACGTGAAATTTGGTGTACAGGTTCCTCGGTGAATTTAAGATTGTTGAAAGAAAGGAATTTACAAAATTCCCACGGGAACGGGAATTACGAGACTTTTTTTTGAGAATGAAAAATTGACATCAATGAGTGTATTTACGTGAAATTTGGTGTACAGGTTCCTCAGTAAAAGTAGGAAAGATAAAAGAAAGTAATTTACAAAATTCCCACGGGAACGGGAATTACGAGACTTTTTTAGTGAGACTGAAAAATCTAATTCCTTGAGCGTATCGACGTTAAACTTAGTGTACAGGTTCCTCAGTAAATTTAGGAACGTTGAAAGAAAGTAATTCACAAAACTCCCACGGGAACAGGAATTACATGACTTTAATCATTGAGTGTATGGGCGTGAAATTTGATGTACAGGTTCCTCAGTGAATTTAAAAGTGCTGAAAGAAAGGAATTTACAAAATTCCTACGGTAACGGAAGTACGATACTTTTTTTGTGATAATGAAAAATCGACTTCCTTGAGCGTTTCGACGTGAAATTTGGTGTATAGCTTCCTCAGTGAATGTAGGAACGTTAAATCAAAGTAATTTACAAAATTCCCACGGGATCGGGAATAACAGGACTTTTTTTGTGAGAATAAAAAAATAATGGACTTCCATGAGTGTGTAGACGTGAAATTTGGTGTACAAGTTCCTCAGTGGAATTAACTAATTTCCATGGGAACGGGAATTACCGGAAAACGGGCTCTTCAATGGGTGTAAGGGCGTGTTATAATCATGGATTTTTCCAAAAAAAAATAAGGGAACGGTATCTAAAAACCGTTTTTTTTTTTTTGTAAGTTTAAAACTACCTTCAATAGCTAGAAGTAAGGTGAACATAGATTGAGAGTTACATTAAGAAAATATTTACCAAAATTCACATGGTAACGGAACATTCCCAAAAACATAAAAAGCGCCTAAAAATCTTTAGTTTTTTTTACTCGCGTAACTAACTACATAATCCGACTACCTTGCTAATATCCCACCCAACCAGCTAAAAGAAATGTTAGGAATATAAGTTTCAGTGACTGAATGGTGGTGGTGTAAAGTGTAGAAAGGAATTCCTGAAGTTGCCACGGGAACTGAAATAAACAAAATATTACTATAGTAATGATATTTTTAGAAGGTATGGGTACGATTAGAAATAATGTCTCCGAAATCCTGAGTAGTAAATCAACCAGTAATTGACGTTTATAATAAAAAGGGGGTGCGAAGCTGCGGGCAAAAGCTAGTTAAGTGTAAAAACAATTAGATAATACTGTACGGTGTATTTTGGAGGTGCAACATGCTTACGTATACAAAATTTCATCAGACTAAGAAATCTGCTTCAAAATTGAGTTGCAGATAATGTCCTGGTTTCATTTGCAACAAAAAATAGACTGTTGTTTTGAAATGTTGACGTGAATACAGTATGAACTTATTTTAGGAAATTTTGTATAAGAATGTTGCTCTTCAAAAACACACCGTACATTAAATTATTTAATTGTTTTTATACTTAATAATTAAAAGCTAACTTTTGTTTTTAAAGAATTAAGGCAATAATATACCTTGATAAAAAAAGTGTCGAATTAGATTAAAAAATTGAGTTTGTGTAAATCACTAATAAAACATTGGGTAAGTACCTATTATAAAAGATTGTTTCATTTAGTTTGCCTTTTATTAATAACAGTTTCATATGCTATATGTCTGTGGTACATAAGTTTAATTTAAAAATTTAACTTATAAGTTACGTGGTTAGAGAGGTATTGGGTGGCCGGGCTAGCGAAACGATTTCAGCCCGGCCACACTGATTTGCGTTTTTTTCTGCAACGAGAGAGGTACATATAAAATGAATGAGGTACATATGATCGGGAAGATGAGCTCTATCGAATGTAAATGGTCCCAAAGCCATTGGAGTAGTGGCCGGACCAGGCGCACGATCATAATTATATAGATATATCAACTCGGCAAATGTTGATTATTCGGGTTGTAGCATCAGTTAATTGTTGATCCGTTGGCAATTGTTGATCCCGACAGCTTTTGTTGATCTAATGTATGACCCTGCATACAAATGTGGCTCCGCTCGGATCAACAATCGCTGTCCCTTTAAGAGCACAAATACGATCAATTCATAACATTCTTTATACAAATCCGCTCCATCAAATGTTGATCTGATTCAAATGTACCAATCAGAGGCCACCATCCTTATAATTGGTGGTTTTCTTATGTGCGTTGTTGCCACTTTGTTTCTTTGCTTTGTACAACGTCACAACTAGAGATGGGATTTTACTCAGTAAATACCCGGGAAAATATCCGATTGAGTAAAAACAAGATAAATATACGGATAAATATCCAAAACATGAGTATAAACATTTTTTTTTTAACTTGATATTATAAATGAGTTTGACGATATAAGTTTAATCAGAAATCAAACTTAAGATAAGTAGGTTCTTTTTTTTAGCTTGCTGTTACTTTCTACAAATTAGAAACAAATGAAACAAACACTGCAAAGCGACCAAGCAACACAATGCATTTGTGTGCGCTCTCGCAAACAATCAATATTACGAGCACGCACGCACACATGCGTAAACAACATGTACTGTACTGCACTTAGTGTTACTTGACTTCACTCCTGTTCTTTGGATCAACGAGTGCGCATGCACCTGTGATTGAAGTTAAAAAAAAAGTGTGGTTCCTGATCAGTTTACTGGATTCCTTTAACAATTAAACATTTTAATTTATTACCGGACTAAGATTTATTATAGAGTGATTGTGTGTGCCGTTTTTTGGGACCTATTTTTTTATAAAAGGGTAAGTCTATTTCTGTATTTATAACTTAAAAAAACAATGAAGCTAGGTTCCTAACTAAAGGATAACTTGCTACAGTATAATTTTTAATCTATAGGGAGTGGTGAAGAATCCATTCCTGATATTTGAAGATGCGTTACTTTACTTCACCAATGCTTTGCGTATTATTTAGGGCAATGATTTAGTACTGTTAACTGTTCCATATTAAATAACTATATAACCAATAAAATCTTGTTTAAACGGATAAGAAATTAGCTTTGTAAAAAGCAAAATACAACGCCAGTGCTTCGAATTCGAATTGGAAATAATTATTTCCACCAACTCCTTCATCAATGGTCAATGAGTCAGCCAACGCTGCACTCTGATTGGTCGAATCGACGTCACAAGGCCCAAGTTTTCGTTTGATGTGACGATTTATTATTTAAATGCTTTTATAAAGTCCGCGCCTGCTATGCTAAGTCTGCGCGTGACTGGGAGCGCGACTGATACGTACAGTGGTGGTCTAGGAGGGTGTAAAAAATTAGTCAATGGTCTCGTGCGGCCTAGACTGTATTACCAACGAACACGAGCTATTTTGCAATACAAAAAAACCGAAAGTGTTACGCCGACCTAAACCGCCACTCTACTTCACCCGCTATTCATAACAAATTGCTAATTGCTAATTGGTTCATATATTTGACCGCTCATATTTATAAATGTTTTTATTACAGAATTTTAATTTTTTTTGATTACTTTGATATTACATATTAATATGATGACTATGGCGTATGCATTTTTATATTTAGTGGAACATCGTTGAACTTGAGTCATCAATTTGATGCTTATCAGCTATTATTATTGTTACAGATAATCATGCCTCGCAAGAAAAAAGAGGATATCTGGAAACATTTTAGTGTAGCAAATAATAAATCAGCAAAATGTAAATTTTGCGATAAAACCTACAAAGTAGCAAACGTCAACAGAATGGAGAAACATCTTCAAAATTGTTTTAAGTGTCCCACGGTGGTTAAATTGTCTACAGCAAAGATAACAAACAACCCAGTAAATAAAACTCAAATGACTTCTCTTCGAGACTCCACAAGTTCGGAAGTACAGTTGCCTGTAGAGGAAGCTTCAATATCGTCATCAGCTGTTTCTGGAAATACTGAAGCATCATTTACAGAAGAAAAGAAAAAATATCTTGATCAGTTAATATCAAAAGCTATATTTGTCAGTGGCGCTCCAATTTCAATGGTTGAACATCCACTGTGGTTACAATTTTTCGAAGAGTTACAACCAATATATAGTATTCCAAATAGAAAAGCGATTTCCACAAGGCATTTGGAAAATATATATTACCAAATGAATGAAGAGATAACAGATGATCTTAAATCTGCCAATAATCTACACCTACAGTGCGATGGGTGGTGCAGTGAGATGGTAATCAAAGAGTTGAAGGCATTTTTAACTTTATTATTGCAAAACCAGACCCTATTTTTGTAAAAAGCCTAAACACTGAAGCAAACCGTCACACGAGCCAATATCTGAGCCAAGAAATCATGAAAGTCATAAATGTTTATGGTGCTAATAAGTTTGCAACCTTGATTGGCGACAATGCAAATAATATACAAAAAGCTTTTGATATGGTCCGAAACATTCATTCCCATATAATTCCGCTAAGATGCATAGCTCATACTTTAAACTTGCTTTGTGATGACTGTATGAAACCGGAAGCTATAAAAGGTTTTGTCAAAATTGTTGTTGACATAATTAAAACAGTAAAAAAAAGCCAAGTTTTAAGTGCCTTACTGGCACAAATTGTCAAAGAAAAAGGCTCAGGACATTCATTAAAATTGCCTGTGAAAACTCGTTGGGGGAGTTATTGTCATGCACTTAAAAGTGTTCAAGAAAGTAAAGTAGCATTACAGACATTTGCAGTTCACGAAGATGCCAGAATCCCACATGAAGATAGAGCACATTTGCTAAGTGAAACATTTTGGAAAATGTTGGACGAATGCATCAACATGCTGCAGCCAATATGTGATAAAATATTCACTTTAGAAAGCAATTCTATAAATATAAATGATGTCTACATGGCATTTAAAGATATCAAGTCGTCCTTGAATTTCGTTTTACCAGACATGCGACTCTTAGGTAATTCTGACAGGGATAGAATTTTAAACTCTCTAGGTGCAAGAGAAAATAACTGCATTAAACCGATCCATTATGCTACATATATGTTGGATCCTAAATCCCAAGGTTGTGAATTGAATGAAAATGAAGAAATTGAAGCACTGGAGTTTATAAGTGACATGGGGGATCTGCTTCACATGGATGTAATGCCTGATCTTGCGAACTATAGGGCAAGAGAAGGATTTTGGGCTAAACACTTTGTCTGGCGAAACGTTTCAGATATGAATCCGATAGTCTGGTGGAAGGGGATTTGCGGCTCGAGACCTTTAAGCAAAATTGCGATCAGACTGCTTACTGCTCCATGCACTTCAGCAGCTACAGAGCGTTCGTTCAGTGTTTTAGGACACATACACAGCGCAAAGAGAAATCGACTTACGACGGAAAGGGCGGCAAAAATATCTTTTATTTCCTACAATTGGAATTTATTAAAGAAACATCGAGCTTTTGCAGAAGATACCGACGATGATCTTACGATAACGCCGATACGCAGCGCTATGTGTAGCCCAAACATTGACGAGCTGTCTACGTCTCATGATATAATACATGACTTTGAATTTTGCAATACCGATACCGGTTCAAACATAGTCGAGGAAAACGCTGAGACTGAGATTGAATCTGATGTAGAAAGTGATTGATTATAGATTTCACCTATGTATGGTTAGAATACATCTTGATGTAAATAAACGTAAAATGATTATAAGATAATGTGTTTTATTTATGGTGAAACCAGGTAATTTATTAAATTTAGACAGAAACCACATAAAAACGCGAAAAAACTTCAAAAATTTAAATTACTCACCAAATGGGATTTTATCCGGATAAATATCCGATATTTATCCATTTCGGTTATTATCACGATAAATATCAATTGGATATTTTCCCGCGTCCCATCTCTAGTCACAACACGTGTATGAATGAACGAAGAATGAAAGTCAATAACTATAGAGGAGAATTTCAATTTTGGAATAAGAATTACTAAGTTCTTAAAGAAATATAGGGTACATATACCCAGAGATGTGACTTATCTAAGATAAAAGTATCTTAAATACAGATACAAGATACAAAATACGTATCTTCAATCTTGTATCTAGATACTATTTTTTAAATGCATTTTGTATCTGGTATTTAAATACTTTTGTTAGGTATCTTAGTATCTTGAAGATACTTTGTTTACAAAATACTTTTAGATTATGAGGGTGTGTTTGTGCATGGCATTTTAATTTTTTGTTGTTAAGAGGAAAAAAAATATTGTTTCTTTGTATGGAATAAACTCTGTCCATAACTAACTAGACCGATATTAAGAAAAAACAATAGAATCCTGAATTATTCTCCTGACTAGCTTTCCCGGCGAACTTCGTATCGAGCCTCACACACAATTTTATATGGAAAAAATTAAATGTCGTTTTAACTAACTTCCCCTCCGTTTTCCATATTTTCTCACCTTTTAAACCTTCCCTGGACTAGAACGAACATTTCAAAACCAAAATCAACTAAATCGTCCCGGCCGTTCTCGAGTTTTAGCGAGACTAACGAACCACGATATTTTTTTATAGATATATAGTAGAAGGAGATAAAGATGAATTAACAAAGCCAAAATTAGAATAGAGTCTTTTCAATAGACTATAGATAAAAAAATATTTCCAAGAATTCAAAATAGCGGAAAGGCTTTAATTATGTAAATGTTATTATTTATTTATTTCTTTATGTAATATTTGATACTATTGCTTGTGCTATTTTGAATTTTTGCGAATATTCTATAGTATTATTATGTTCATCAGGGATAATGTAGAATTCATAAGATGAAAAAATAAAAACGGTCCGGTAGTTATGAGCCTATTCGATGCAAAAGAACACAAACATTGTGTAAACTTACATTGTAGGGCGGTACAAAGTTCGGCGTGCTAGCTTGTTTTATACAGGGTGTCCGGGGAAGCTATAACATAATTTTAAGGGTGTATTCTATGATCAATTTCACATACAAAAAACACCCCATATGAGGGGTCGCAGCCCCCCCCTCAGTATGATGTTTTTAAGTTTTTTGGCAAAAGTCAACCTCGCCTACTTTTAAATTCACAGTTAAAGAGCAGAGGCTCACAGAAGCTTCATTAAGGTCATGATCGAAGGCAAAGTAGTTAAGCAACCTTAGTTACTGACAAAATAACCAAATATTGCCTTTACTTTTTTTTTAAAGTGGCTGAAACAAAAACAAAAATTGTGCAATTTTTATGGTTTTTCAAAGTTACCACAAAAATATGCAGATGTTTTTTTTTTTTCTGTTTTATTGTTAGCTTTTGAGTTGTTCTCCAAAATGGTACTAGATTTATTTCTTTACGTCTATTAATATTACTTCAGAAATTATCAACTACCAAAAAGACCCTTCGCTTTCAACTTTTAATTAAAGATTCCAGTTTAACCCATTTTTATCAAAAAATTAAGTCAATTTTTAATTAATTTGTTAGTTAGGAGGCTGCGACCCCATATTTGGGGTGTTTTCGTCGATAAAATTGATCATAGAATATACCCTTAAAATTATGTTATAACTTTCCCGGACACTGTATAATGTTGTTTGTCCAATATACGAAATGAACGCGATTTACTCTTTAAAAAAAACTTATGAAAAAAGTTATGTAAAAAGTATTTTATCTTTATAAAAGTATCTTAAAGATACGTATTTTGTATCTTGTATTTCAGATACTATTTTAGAAAGGTATTTGTATCTTGTATTCAGATACTTTATTCAAGGTATCTTGTACATCTCTGCATATACCAAACATAGTAAAAATGTCAAACATAGTAACACTGGTTACTTTAAATAATTAATTAATGAGGGGTGCAAGCGCTAGTACATAACAAATTTTTGTTGTTGTTTTATTTACACTTAAACCAACTGTTATTTTGTTAAAACTAAATAATTTTAGCAATATTATCGGTGCTGTAATTAAGTTAAGTAAGAAAAGAAACTATTGTAAACTTTTAATTGAAGTACATGCAAAAATAGAAATCATAGATAAAGGTTTTTTTTGGTTAAATATCTTGGTAAGTACATTTACGTAATTGGGAACTCGTCAAAATAATAAGTACATACTTTACCCACTTTACTCTTCTAAAGAATCGTTTAGGTAACCGGTTAATATCAATGTTTAAAATTTTTTTGTGCACAACTGTACATGGATCGCAATGTATGGGAAAGTAAAACCGATGATTTTAACGTACTTCTTCAAAGAAAACCTAGTTAAAAATGATTATGATTCTGGTGGACCAATTGAGGATTAATTTTTGGCCAAATTTCAAACCAATAGCTATAGGCGTTCCGGAGATAATTGAAGGTGCCAAATGTTCAAGCCATAATCCTCACTAAGATGCCCTTATAACTTCGGAACCTCTGGAGGACCAATTCTGAGATTTGGCATGTCGTGTGGATCAATTGAGGACTAATTATTTAGACCTAAACCAAGTCGATAGACCCTACCGTTTTCTTGGACCAGAGATGAGGATTACAGCTTGAACGTCAAGCCATAATCCTCACAAACATTTGGCTATAACTTCTAAAGTATAAGTGGACTAATTATTTTACTTTGTGGACCAATTTGGATAAATTCATGACTAATTATTTGCATTCTCAAAATTTGTTTTAGCGAAGATTTAAAAGATGAGGATTACAGCTTGAAGTACACAGTTATTTTGAGTCGGCGCCACAGGTTCCTCGTACAAAGATCACTAAATTAATTAGGTACCTTAAATTTAAAAAAATAACCAAAATTCGTGCGCTGCCGCGCATCAATCTTTACGTAATTGAGGAATTTGCTTGTGTGGCTCGCCGACTTAGAATTACTTGGTATACCTACATTACTTTAAGAACTTAGTAATTCGATTATTATTTTATTCTTTTCAGTTTTTTTTTCGGCGGTTTAAATTTTTGATAAAAAGTTTTATTGTAAAAAAGCAATTACCTATTTAAATTTCGTCTCTACATATTATAGCGTAGCGAGAGCGAGCTCCCATCTCTCTTAGTAAAAGGTAAAAGCGATACGAAGTTATCTAGGACAGAAGTCAATAGTATTATTTATATGCAAGATATTTATTATTTTTAATTTACATTACAATGTTATTGGGTATTAGATTCAGGTATTAGAGCAAACATATACACAGGATAGATACCATCAGGAAAATTGGTTTGTTTACATTGCTTGATTCTTCTTAGTTTTGCCATTTTAAAAATTTCCAGAAATTGGTTTAATGATCTTGTCACTGATGAATCAATGTCGTCAACTTCAGCTTTACCTGATGATGTTACATTTTCTTTGACAACAATAATTCCATTTTCTAATAAAGTATTCCTGTAAAAAACAAGGCAGAAGCGAATAAGTATTAAGATAAGTACTTAAAGCAAAACAAAAATGTTACTTAAACGTTTGCTTTAAGATTTTATTTGCTGCCAGCAAGTTGCTGGTCATCGGCATGGTGATGACATTGTCGTTTCCGGCTCGATGTAGGGAAATCTCGCATGTTTAGGATGATAGCAAATTGAAGGCACACGCACATTTAGCCACTAAACGCGTTTACTACCTATGTTCTTTCTGTTCTGTCTGAGTCAGTCTCATTCGGATGTTTGCCGGCTGTACACGCGCGTCTCGCTTGCCTGAGCGGCTCTCGCCTGAGTTCATATCTGTACGTCCACTCGTTCTGTTAGTTGTACTGAAGTCTTCTGAGATAATGATAAGAATTAGCTGGTGCAAACATTGAATTATTAACTAGGCTCACCTTAAACAGTAGAAGTAGATAGATAATATAGTCTTAGATAACGGTTACAATTTTAAATTACAACCTTCACTTAGAACAAAATATTAACAGTTCTCAGTAAAAGAGACACAAACATTTTATGTTAGTTTAATTTTATCGAGGAGGCAGTGGTGAAGACCCCTATGATTTCTGTGGAATCGCGCGGAGCGAAGCAAGAAGCAATCACAACTATACGCTTGAGCATTTAGTTAGGCACATTTTAGCAAGCAGAGGTGTCTGACGTGAAGGAGTAGGCTAATAATGTAGTCGGTATTGGAAATCTTGTAAGGTCAGTGTGGGCAAGTCCGGCATACTTTTCTCCATATTCACTTTGAGATTAAATAAGTACTTATTGATATTTGCATTCTACGCCGATTTATGTGCTCGAAGCTCGAAGGCAAAAGAGTATGAAATGATTTTTTATTTATCAATGCAGAAAATGTATTTACTTTCATAAACTTGGAGATATAGATATTTAAAAAAAATATTGAAAATAGACGGACTTCCCGCACATGAAGGGCAAGTCCGTCTAGTGGTTTATCATATAATCTTCTATTATCAGAGGACCAAAATGAAGGATTAAGGGAAGCAAACTTAAGAATTTTTACAGATGGATCTAAAACCAACTCAGGAACAGGATGTGGTGTATTCTCAGAAGATCTTAACATACACATCTCAAAACCCCTAGGTAAACATAATACTGTCTTCCAAGCAGAATGCTTGGGCATTATAGAGGCTGCAAACGCAATCCAAAGAAGACATGTAAAATACATAAACATAAAGATACTATCGGACAGTATGTCAGTACTCCAAGCACTAAAGAGCGACAAGATCAACTCTGGACTAATACATGAGTGTCATCAACAGCTGACTAGCGCAAATAGAAACAACAATTCAATCACTTTACAATGGATAAAAGGACACAGCGGCTCAAGAGGAAACGATGCGGCGGACGAACTGGCCCGAAGAGGCTCAGACACTCCTCCGCATGGGCCTGAACCTATAGTACCCCTTTTTTTTTTTTTTTTTTTGTAACGGGGGGAAATGCCTAACGCATTTCCCGACGCTCGGGGGAGCGTCGGGGGTATGTGGGGCTCGCACCCACTAAAACCCCCCGGCGGCCGTCTTGGCGCTTTTGGGAAGGACCCCGGGAACCACGCATTACTGGCGTCCGAGGTTCCTCCCACGCTCAACTGATATCAGCTTCGTGCACGGGGAGGGCATATTGTTCCCTCCCCGGCTCGCCTTTGTAGCTGCGGCGGCACAGTGCCACAAGCTGTGCCGCCGCCCATCTTGGGGCCGTTTGATGAGTGTGTCGGGCCCCCGCCCTTCACACCCACGGCCCCAAAGACCCCTTTTAGTCGCCTCTTACGACAGGCAGGGTATACCGTAGACCTATTCTTACGCCCGGACCTACAGGGCTTAACCTATAGTACCCCTGCCATTCAGTTGGCTGCGCAGCCAGATGAGGAAGCGTATCAGGACTTTGCACCAGGATAACTGGGAAAGCGCCGACACGTGCAAACACTTTAAAGAAATAATACCAACGCTCGACAATAAGCTTACAGCCAACGTCTTGAGGCTTAAGAAACCCCAACTAAGGAAGTATGTAGGGTTGCTGACCGGGCATAACACTCTTAATAAACATATGTTTACTCTAGGCATCACTGACAGTCCTACGTGTAGGGCTTGCATGGAGGCGGATGAAACTACCAAACACATTCTACTAGGCTGCAAACAGGTAGAAGTATACAGACGTAAGTACCTAGGGTTCCCAAGCACCGTACGCGAGGCAGTAGGCAACGTGAAAGCGCTGCTGAGCTTCGTGGAGGAGCTGGGGTGGTTAGAGTAGCGCTACCCCTTTTTCACGCAAAATAGGCACGATAGCTGTCAAATTGCGGAAACTCGCCCGTAAACTAAACTAAACATATAATCTTCTATGGAAATACCCTTGAGAAATTATTTCAGATGATAACGACAAATGGCTTGGCACTTTGGTTTTAATTCCGTTGTAAATACAGTTGAGATTTCGATGATAATCCAATTTTATCATTTTTAGGGCAAGACCGTCATATCCAAGCAAGCAGGGGTTGTAAACTTTTTTTTATTTTAAACTAAATAATAATTGTGTATATAATTGACCCCCATTATAATGAATTGTACTAAAGGCGATTTTGCCGTGAAGTTCATCTTCATATTTCAATAAAATCGAGCTCAAAGCTGTTCAAAAATTGATTTTCAACAACTTTCACTATACTAAAGGTTTACAATATCTGATATTAAGGGAATTCCATCATAGACGGACTTTCGTGTACTTCAAGCTGTAATCCTCATCTTTTAAACCTTCGCTAAAACAAATTTTAAGAATGCAAATAATTAGTCATGAATTGATCCAAATTGGTCCACAAAGTAAAATAATTAGTCCACTTATACTTTAGAAGTTATAGCCAAATGTTTGTGAGGATTATGGCTTGACGTTTAAGCTGTAATCCTCATCTCTGGTCCAAGAAAACGGTAGGTTCTATCGACTTGGTTTAGGTCTAAATAATTAGTCCTCAATTGATCCACACGACATGCCAAATCTCAGAATTGGTCCTCCAGAGGTTCCGAAGTTATAAGGGCATCTTAGTGAGGATTATGGCTTGAACATTTGGCACCTTCAATTATCTCCGGAACGCCTATAGCTATTGGTTTGAAATTTGGCCAAAAATTAATCCTCAATTGGTCCACCAGAATCATAATCATTTTTAACTAGGTTTTCTTTGAAGAAGTACGTTAAAATCATCGGTTTTACTTTCCCATACATTGCGATCCATGTACAGTTGTGCACAAAATAATTGATAAACATTGATATTAACCGGTTAACTAAACTATTCTTTAGAAGAGTAAAGTGGGTAAAGTATGTACTTATTATTTTGACGAGTTCCCAATTACGTAAATGTACTTACCAAGATATTTAACCAAAAAAAACCTTTATCTATCATTTATATTTTTGCATGTACTTCAAATAAAAGTTTACAATAGTTTCTTTTCTTACTTAACTTAATTACAGCACCGTTTATATTGCAAAAAATATTTAGTTTTAACAAAATCACAGTTGGTTCAAGTGTAAATAAAACAACAACAAAAATTTGTTATGTACTTGCGCTTGCACCCCTCATTAATTAATTATTTAAAGTAACCAGTGTTACTATGTTTGACAGTATGTGTCTGTGTCAACGTAAATTGCTATCTATGTGTATGTATACATATTTTTACTAGAGGCTGCCCCGCGGTTTTTCCCGCGCAGATTTCTAATAAACACAAAAATCCCGTTTTTTCCCGTTCCCGTGGGAATTTCGGGAAATCCCTTCTTAGTGCTCACCTACACTCCCTAAAGAACCCACGTGCAAAATTTGAGCCCGCTACGCCTAGTAGTTTCGGCTCTGCGTTGTCTGTCAGTCAGTCAGTCAGTCAGTCAGTAACGGAAGAGTTTTATATATATTGATTATTTTGGATGTAAGCAATAATAAGCGATTTTGTAAGGGCGACATTGGATCTTTCTGTCCATTACGCAAAATGTGTTTTAAACGCGGAGGGGAGACGGAGCTGCGGGGAGTAAGTAAGTACTATTTATATTACTATTATTAGGTACCTACTACTATTGTATAAAATACTAGTCGACCCGGCGAACTTTGTACCGCCTTACCTCTTACTACATTGTGCATGTATTATACTATAAACCTTCTTCTTGAATCACTCTATCTGTTAAAAAAAACCGCATAAAAATCCGTTGCATAGTTTAAAAGATATAAGCATACATAGGGGGACGCGGAAAGCTACTTTGTTTTATACTATGTATTGATGATATTGATGACAACAGTAACAAACAACACAGTGTAAGGGAAGCTTACGTCTACTATCTCTATAAGTATATATTGTAACACTGATCTCTATCTTCGATTGCGTGCACGCTGCTTTTGAGTGGAGACAAGGATAGCGCTATTTGGCCAATCCTGGGTTGATAAGAGACATCATGCGCGATACTCCTGTAGAGTTACATTAAATAATATATACACGAGTATAGCGCCTGACGCGCGTCGCGGGACTGTTGTCTCTTATCAACCCGGTATTGGCCAAATAGCGCTATCCTTGTCTCCACTCAAGGGCAGCGTGTGCGCACGCAACTGCGCACTTGAAAATAGAGCCAGGTTCTCGAATGTCGAAGAGCTAGTATTAGCTAAACTAGAACAGGACTAGAATGTAGCTAAAACGGGTATATTTGTAGCCAAAATCCGAGATGAAAAAAAACAATGTAAATACTTGATAAAATTATTTCGTTTATTTATTAAAAGTATTGTTTCGCGCCATACCGAAAGTTACCACCTCACCATAAAAAACTGTGATTATTGCAATGAAGCAACTGTTATTATTAAAACAATTTTTTTTTGTTATTATTATAATTGAACTAACTGAGATTATTGTTAGTTATTAAAAATAAGTAAGTAAGTATAAGTATTGTGATATAAACGGTGATTTAATTAAGTTAAGTAAGAAAAGACACTATTGTAAACTTTTAATTGAATATATACTTACAAAAATTTAAATTATACATAGAAGTTTTTTTTGGTACATTAATGATTCACCTGCAACTAGTAATAGCAATCAATCAATCAGGCTGTCTTAAACATAAGTACATAGCGAAAACCAAACCCACTTTCACTTTTCTAAAGAATCGTTTAGGTAACTGGTTAATATCAATGTTAATCAATTATTTTGTGCACAACTGTACATGGAAAGCAATGTATGGGAAAGTAAAACTGATGATTTTAACGTACTTCTTCAAAGAAAACCTAGTTCGAAGTGATTATAATTCTGGTGGACTAATTGAGGATTAATTTTTGGCAAAATTTCAAACCAATAGCTATAGGCGTTCCGGAGATAATTGAAGGTGCCAAATGTTCAAGCCATAATCCTCACTAAGATGCGCTTATAACTCCGGAACCTCTTGAGGACCAATTCTGAGATTTGGCATGTCGTGTGAATCAATTGAGGACTAATTAATTAGACCTAAACCAAGTCGATAGACCCTACCGTTTTCTTGGACCAGAGATGAGGATTACAGCTTGAACGTCAAGCCATAATCCTCACAAACATTTGGCTATAACTTCTAAAGTATAAGTGGACTAATTATTTTACTTTGTGGACCAATTTGGATCAATTCATGACTAATTATTTGCATTCTTAAAATTTGTTTTAGCGAAGATTTAAAAGATGAGGATTACAGCTTGAAGTACACGGACTTTCCGATTTTTACTAGACGGACTTCCCAACTTTTATATTTGAATGTTATGATTCTTTTTGGATGAGAAAATTGTTCAAAACAAGTGATTTTATCAAATCTAGTGTAAGAAAAACAAAAAAGGATAGATAAATTAAAAGCAAATGGTAAAACTCCTTCAATTTTCATTTTTTCAAAAAATATTTCAAAAGTAAGTCACCGCTACACTTCAAGTTCAAATATGCAAAAAAAATGTTTGTCAAATTTCTCCTAACATAATGCTTCTAGCGACATCTATGATAATAAGCTGAAAAGAAATTTACAGGTCTGCTTTACCGATTGAATCGTAACCGCAAAATTCCTTTTAAAACTGAAGTTATTGCCGCTAGACGGACTTACCTCCCAGACAGACTTCACCACATTGACCTTACTAAGTATTGGTTACAAAGTAATTATTTAGTAATCAGTAGTGTAAGTGAATCCAAATATGGAGTCAACCAAAGATCAATTTTTTTCAATACTTTGACAAATTGTTTGACATAAAATCCCTTTTTAAGGGTTATGTTGCTGTCACCTTTAACTTGCCGTCATCCTAGATATGCGCAAGCTCTTTACTCTACATCTAGTGTCTCAGCCAGCCTGAGACCCACATTTTTCACAACTTCACATTGGTTTTGTATAAGGTAGGTACATACAGTGGCGGTCTAGGAGGGTGAAACAGAGATTTGTCTATGGTCTTGTGCACCCTAGACTGTATTACCAAAGTACAAGAGCTATTTTGGAATACAGAAAAACCGGAAGTGTTACGCCGACCTAGACCGCCATTGTACTTACCATTCTATGGAATAATTTATTGAGAAGTAATAATATTTAAATTACCTGCAACGAATAAGGTATTGTATAAGATCGTCATCATCTAAGTGACCTAAAACCCACTGATTCCATATTATATTGTACTTTTGATCAGGTTTGTAGTCTTGCAAGCTGCAATTGTACAAACAACCTATTTTTGATGTATATTGTTCACCAATGAAATCCCTGACAGAGTTCAAGAATTTTGAATCTGGTTCAACTAGGTCTACCATATCAAAATATTCAACCAATAAATGTTTCGTAATCCTTCCTATACCAGCACCGCAATCCACAGCTCTTTGAGATGCCAATCTCCTGGTTTCAATTAGAGAATTCAAAAATTGTTTAGATCCCTCAATGTCCATGTTAGAGATGTACCCAAACCCGCCCAAAACACCATCCACAGTAGCTGGTATTCTCGACCAATACTCTGATGCTAATTTGTAACCCTTTTTAGTAGCGTTCTCGTTCATCCTCACCTTTGAATAAAACTAAAGAACGAAAAGAAAGAAGGAACCAAGCACGAACCAAGTTAGAGTGGAGTGAGAGAATACAATACAACAAACTACACAACCAACCACAGACCAACTAGTGAACACAACTAGGGATGAATGTTAGGAGGCAAAACATCGATGTTTTAACATCGATGTTGCGTTATATCCAACATCGTAACATCGATGTTGTTATATCAAACATCGAAACATCGGCTTTGTATCGTAACATCGATGTTACAAACACAAAAATCGACATCGGGCCCCTAGAAGAAATCGATTTCTCAAAGTAACGATCAAAAACATAAAAGTAATTTAAAAAATAAATGCATCCACATATAAATTATTTATTTTCTGAACGCAACGAAACATGAAAAAAACTCGTTTGCTAACCTTTATCTATGTCTGCATAAAACATCAATGTTGCCTAACATCGATGTATTTGGTTCGATGATCATCGAACATCGATGTTGGTTTTTTTTAATATCGAGCATCCCTAACATCGGTTTTTTATTTTTTATCGTAGCATCGATGTCACATACACAAAAATCGACATCTGGCCCCTGGAAGAAATTGAGTTTCGATCAACAACCCAAAACCAAATATGTTGTCAACAGATTGTTTTTTCAATTTCTGAACGCAATTAAAGATGTCTGTAAAAAAACATCCATGTTACCTAACATCGATGTTTTGGGTTCGATCTCAGAATAATAATAATACAAGAACAAGCCTATACAGTCAATCACTCAGTGCGCAGCGTAGACAGATGAGCTATACATACTTAAAGAGATATGTAAATGACAGCTAGGGATGTAACTATCGACTACTTACGTGTCAATCAACGAGATGTCGATAAGTTATTTGCATTGGGTGCATAAGTATACTTACCGGTTGTTTTTTGCATCTAATACTTTACACAGAAGAAATCTTGCGGGGAAGCTAGTTGATTTAAAAAAAAAAAAAAAAACGTTTTGTTTAAGTATTCTTTTATTATCAATAAATGTTTTTTAAAAGCATTTATTTAAATTGCATTGCAATGTATGTATGAATGATTGTTCGGATGAAATCTTACAATTAAATTTTGAAGCAGATATCTTTAAGGTGGTAACTCTCGGAATGGCGCGAAATTTCCACCTTAAGCTATTAGGATGAAATTTTGTTCAAAATTTTGTTTATTGTTGATGAAAGATCGTTCTTCGCCAGTTAAGTACTGATAGTTTAGCTCTCTCTTCTTCCGCGTAAGTATGTAAAAAAGTTTAAAAGAATTCGCGTATGTAAAAAACCAGCTCTCCCACATTCTAATATATTATCGTTTTTGAAAGACAGAGTTACCGATTACGTGTATATTCAAGAAACTTGATATTATTTTGGTCTTTCACCCTATACATACACAAAATTAGTAGGTCTGTCTTCCAAAACCATTGCAACGTTCCAATGTGGGAAACGGTTTTTAGATAAGCAAAGTCATTTTAAATTTATTAATAATTTATTTTTTACAAAAAGAGACCCCCTTCAGTAAAATAGGTACTAAAACCTTCTCCTGAATGTAACAAATACTTTTGTGAAAACCGCATCAAAATCGGTTTTGCCAAACTCGAGATAATCGCGGACAAACATACACACAGGTCAAACTGATAACCTCCTTTTTTGAAGTCGGTTAAAAACGAATACTTTCGTCATAATAAATAAAAAACCCAAAGATGTATGAATTTTGCGCCATACCGAAAGTTTCCACCTTAAATCCGCCCGGCCGGCTTGATTTTCAGCGAGAAAACAAACCCCGATTGATTTTTATATCTTATAGAGTAGATGAAGATAGAAGATTATCATAAGATTTAAGTAATAAAGTTACATAACTATACCGTGCAGATTATAAACATTTGATAAAAAAACATCGACTCTAACGTTGGTCGCGGCACATCACTAAAATCTCGAGTGGGGAGTGTGGTGAGGTGCGCTGTGAAGGCGAACTTGTGCGTACCCGCCTCTCACGTCTCCTTCAACCTCGCGATTATTGAATTGTTTTTATAAAAATAAGTATGAAAATCGACTTACCGGTGAAATGTAAGGCTACGAACGCACAGGCGGTTTTTTGCCGCGCGGATTTTATGTAACATATAGAATTCTATGGAAGTGTCCGCACCAGCGGATAAAAAACCGCGCGGCTAAAAATCCGCTGTTGCGGTTTTATTTCCGCGTGGTTTTTTTCACGCTTTTGACAAGGATTGCATGACAAAGACTAAGAGGACTCAAATCCACTCCTGGACTCATGACTCCAGGGCGTTCTTATCGAGTGCGGGTTTTGCACAGCCAAGTTTTGCACAGCCAAGTTTTTTGTGTACATGGCTATGTAAAACTTGGATGGCAAAAACATTGACGCGTATGAACAGGCCGTACAAAACTTGCACGAAGGTGTCGTTACCACCCAAGTTTTGTACGACAGAGTTTTGTACGACAAGTTTTGCACATCCAAGTTTTTCACGTACGTGTCGTTCATACCCGGCTGTACAGAGGTGTCGTCGGTGTCCCTTCCGTCACAAATTGGATTATATTTGGACCAATCACAACGCTCGGCACATCAATCATATTGTCTAGCTTTGTTTTCATTTACAAAATTATTAGGCTTTCGTGTCTATGGTCAGTTACCTTTTTTTTGCAGGCAAAGGAAGCAATTTATGAAACCTTAAGATTCATAATATTACTATTTTGATTTTAAACCAATAGGTACAGTGGCGGACACGGTCGGCGTAACACTTCCAGTTTTTCTGTATTGCAAAATAGCTGTTGTTCTTTGGTAATAGAGTCTAGGGCTGACGAAACCATAGACAAATCTGTTACGGCCTCCTAGTCCGTGACTGTACCTACATACATTACATACAGCTTGGCACAGATAACTAGAAAATAATGGGGGCGCCACTTTGTATGTGTAGACTTATTATTATTATTACTACGAGCCTGTACTGTCCCACTGCTGGGCAAAGGCCTCTCTCCCCTTCTTCCACTCATCGCGTTCTTGCGCGGTCTGCCACCAGTTTTTGTCTACTGCTCTCAGCTCATCGCTCCATCTCTTTTTCGGGCGACCACGGTGCCTCTTCGCGTCTTTTGGTAGCCATTCTGTCGCTTTTCGGGCCAGAAAAATCAATATGATTGTCGTTTGATAGGTTTTTGGGGTGCTGATAACGAAAATGACAATCATTTTAAAATCCAAGATGGCGGTCAGTTTTTTTTTTGAAATATCGATATGGGTGTCGTTAAATTGGTTTTTGGGGGCGCTGATAACGAAAATAACAATTATTTTGAAATTCAAGATGGCGGACAATTTTTGTTTTAAAATATCGATATGGGTGTCGTTTTATAGGTTTTAGGGGCGCTGATAACGCAAATGACAATCATTTTGAAATTCAAGATGGCGCACTTTTTTTTTTTTAAATAGATATGGGTGTCGTTTAATAGGTTTTTGGGGGCGCTGATAACGAAAATGACAATAATTTTGAAATCCAAGATGGTGGACAAAATTTTTTCGTGAAATATCGATATGGGTGTCGTTTATTAGGTTTTTAGGGGCGCTGATAACGAAAATGACAATCATTTTGAAATCCAAGATGGCGGACAAAATTTTTTCGTGAAAAATCAATATGGGTGTCGTTTTATAGGTTTTTGGGGGCGCTGATAACGAAAATGACAATCATTTTAAAATCCAACATGGCAGTCAGTTTTTCTTTTTGAAAAATCGATATGGGTGTCGTTTAATAGGTTTTTCGGGGTGCTGATAACGAAAATGACAATAATTTTGAAATCCAAGATGGTGGACAAAATTTTTTCGTGAAATATCGATATGGGTGTCGTTTATTAGGATTTTGGGGGCGCTGATAACGAAAATGACAATCATTTTGAAATCCAAAATGGCGTTCAAAATTTTTTCGTGAAAAATCGATATGGGTGTCGTTTAATAGGTTTTTAGGGTCACTGATAACGAAAATGACAATCATTTTGAAATCCAAGATGGCGGACAACAATTTTTCGTGAAAAATCAATATGGGTGCCTATTGATAGGTTTTTGGGGGTGCTGATAATGAAAATGACAATCATTTCAAATTCGAAATCCAAGATGGCGGACAAACTTTTTTCGTGAATAATCAATATGGGTGTCGTATGATAGGTTTTTGGGGGATAACGAAAAAAACAATCATTTTGAAATTCAAGATGGTGGACAACATTTTTTCGTGAAAAATCGATATGGGTGTCGTTTAATAGGTTTTTAGGGTCGCTGATAACGAAAATGACAATCATTTTGAAATCCAAGATGGCGGACAAAAATTTTTAGTGAAAAATCAAATTATGGGTGCCGTTTGATAGGTTTTTGGGGGCGCTAATAACGAAAATGACAATCATTTTAAAATCCAAGATGGCGGTCAGTTATTTTTTTTTTTAAATCGATATGCGTGTGGTTTAAAAGGTTTTTGGGGGCGCTGATAACGAAAATGACAATCATTTTGAAATCCAAGATGGCGGACAAAAATTTTTCGTGAAAAATCAATATGGGTGCCTATTGATAGGTTTTTGGGGGTGCTGATCAATCATTTCGAATTCGAAATCCAAGATGGCGGACAAACTTTTTTCGTGAATAATCAATATGGGTGTCGTATGATAGGTTTTTGGGGGCGCTGATAACGAAAATGACAATAATTTTGAAATCCAAGATGGCGGTCAGTTATTTTTTTTTGTTTAAATCGATATGCGTGTCGTTTAATAGGTTTTTGGGGGCGCTGATAACGAAAATGACAATCATTTTGAAATCCAAGATGGCGGACAAAAATGTTTCGTGAAAAATCAATATGGGTGTCGTATGATAGGTTTTTGGGGGCGCTGATAACGAAAATGACAATAAATTCGAATTCTAAATCCAAGATGGCGGTCAGTTTTTTTTTTTGTTTAAATCGATATGCGTGTCGTTTAATAGGTTTTTGGGGGCGCTGATAACGAAAATGACAATAATTTTGAAATCCAAGATGGCGGTCAAAATTTTTATTCGTGAAAAATCGATATGGGTGTCGTTTAATAGGTTTTTAGGGTCGCTGATAACGAAAATGACAATCATTTTGAAATCCAAGATGGCGGACAAAATTTTTTCGTGAAAAATCAATATGGGTGCCTATTGATAGGTTTTTGGGGTTGCTGATAACGAAAATGACAATCATTTTGAAATTCAAGATGGTGGACAAAATTTTTTCGTGAAAAATCGATTTGGGTGTCGTTTAATAGGTTTTTGGGGAACTGATAACAAAAATGACAATCATTTTGAAATCCAAGATGGCGGACATAATTTCTTTTTTTAAATTGATATGGGTGTTGTTTAATAGGTTTTCGGGGGCGCTGATAACGAAATTTACAATCATTTTGAAATCCAAGATGGCGGGCATAATTTTTTTGAAAAATCGTTATGGGTATCGTGTTATAGGTTTTTGTGGCGCTGAGAACAAAAATGACAATCATTTTGAAATTAAAGTTGTCAGACATAATTTTTTCGTGAAAAATCAATATCGGTGTCGTTTAATAGGTTTTTGAGGGCGCTGATTACGAAAATGACAATCATTTTGAAATCCAAATCCTGCAGATAGGACCTGAACCAGTTGATGACGTCAGAAGAAATATTGAGTGAGCCTAACAACGCTTGGAGAATGTCAAAATCGACTGAATTAAAAGCATTGCTAAAGTCCGTAACCTGACCACTGTCCATGCCCCATCGGATATCGTCTGTAATTTTCGTAAGTGCTGTCACAGTGCTGTGACCAAGTCGAAATCCAGATTGACAAGGGTTAAGAAGGTTATGACTAGAAAGAAAAGAGCTAAGCTGGTTATAAACAAGGCGTTCGAGAACTTTTGAAAGGAAATGAAGAATCGAAATTGGTCTGTAGTCTGTCAGTAAAGATGGTTTATTTATTTTAGGCAACGGAGTGACTGATGCATTTTTCCACAGAGACGGACACGTCGTCATTGCCAATAGCATTTGAAGTAATTTGGAGAATGCTCCTCTTAACAGACTCATCAGTAAACTGAAGGAATGAAAAAGGAGCAAAGTCAGGAGTCGGAATTAATGAAATATGATTTAACGTTTGCGTTTTCAAAGGACCATCAAATTTTGAAGACGAGGAAAAGTGTTTGTTTAATTCGGTAACGTTTAAATCATTAGGAAGTGAGTTTTGGTGAGAACTTCCAAATCCTAAAGTCCTAAGAAATTTCCAGACTTTCTCTGGGTCACCTTTTTCAATTGAGTTGTGGATATGATGCCTTGGGGCGTCCCTACACATCTTATTGCAGCGATTTCGTAGAGACTTATACTTGTCTTTGTCTGCATCGGATAGGTCAGATCTTAGTTTGGTCTTGGCACGAGCCTTGCGAACCAAGAGCGACTTTAATTCTTCCGTTAACCACAGGAAGGTGCTTTACCTTGATGGCTCGAATGGGAGCGTGAACGTCGCAAAGTTTAGTGAGAAGAGAATTGAACAAGGAGATTTGCTTGTCAACGTCTGCCGCGTTTCCGATCACAATGCAGTCCACTTGTCGTGCATCTCCTAGAAAACGTTCCCTGTCCATGCCACGAAAATTGCGTTGAAAAAGAATTTTGGCTTTTGCTTTCGGAGATCGGAGTTCGTACGATAGGAAAACCATATCGTGGTAAGAGAAAGCGTCAGCCGGGCACTGCCCATGAAAACCAACATGGTGGGGAGAAGATAGTAGCATAAGATCAAGAAGAGACGGGACACAGTTTGGAAAATGATGCGTCGCATCCAGTGGTAGGATATGCATATTTCAAGAATTGACAATTGATTTTACTGAATTAGATCGGGAGTAATTTTTTAACAAACATGTATTTAAAAGCACCCATTATAATATAATGACTGTAGGAAGGGATTAAATTATTATGAGACTCTCAAATGAGGCGAAGTAATTATTAGAGCAGGATGGACTATAGAAGGCACCCAACAATACCTTGACGTTCGACAGGAGAACCTCCACGAAGAGATGCTCACCAGCATCCGACGGCGGAGGCTGTGTTGAACTCGAGATGATGGAAAAAATTTAATATTCGTTCTCAGATAGATAGCAACACCGCCGCCGACGCTACCTGTGCGATCGTTTCCAATCAGTTGGAAACCTGGTAATGTGAATAACGAAGAAGGAAGACATGGTTTTAGCCAGGTTTCTGAAACGATGATGGCATGGATGTTCTTCCCGTCAAACGTAGCTAGCATGTCGGGAAAGTGGGCCGGAATGCTCAGTGCGTTCATTTAAACCACATTGAAGTTATTCGGTACATATGAGAACCGAGAATTGATGAGGGTGTCGCCAAGGGAGGGAATACTATTGAAACTATCGTTCAACGTGCTATTCAACTATTCACTTGAGTCGCAAAGAGAATAATATTCGTCATCATCACTTTTGTCATCCGATATCATTTAAATATACAATACTATAAAGATAAATTAGGTAATATAATAAATCTTTATAGTAAATATATACAGTGTGTCCGGGGAAGTTATAACATAATTTTAAGGGTGTATTCTATGATCAATTTCATCGATGAAAACACCCCATATGGGGGATCGCAGCCTCTTCCCCCCCTCAGTATGATGTTTTTAATTTCTACTACTTTTAAATTCACAGCTAAAGATCTAAGGCTCACAGAACCTTCATTAAGATCTTGATCGAAGGCTAAGTAGTTAGGCTACCTAAGTTACTAACAAAATAACCAAGTTTTTTTATTTTATTATTTGATTGGTGGCTATGCAGGGCTTTAACAGCCCAGTATCACTGCGACCTTTGCAGATCTATTGTGTGTGATCGCTACTATTATATTTTATAGTTCAGCATCAAGGACTGTTGCTTTCAGGAACAACAGTATGTCCTTGAAACTGAGAGATTTTATCTCATCCGGCTGCAACAAATGTTTTCCGACATGGATTGACCGTTTTTGTATTAGGGGACCACACTCACACAAAATATGCATCGCAGTTTCATCTGCATTTAGGCAGAGTCTGCACATTTTTGTGTCTTTCAACTTTAAGTTGAACATATGCTTGTTCAACTTGTAGTGTCCCGTGAGTGCTCGCACCAGAGTACGTAAGTTGTTCCTATTTAGCGCCAAAGCCTCCCTGGCAGCTTTGCTGTTGAAAGGTTTTATGGTTGCTTTGGAGTGATTTAAACCTTTGGTAAGGGCCCATAGGTTTAGGGATTCTTTATTACATTGGTTCCTAAGATGAAGGCGAGCGAGGCTTTTAGGTATTCCACAGAAGGGCTCAGGCCCGACAAAGGTTCCTTGTGCTCCTGCTCTAGCAAGTTCGTCGGCTTTTTCATTACCTTCGATCCCTGCGTGTCCTGGAACCCAGCGAATAAATACTCTGTTATTTGCACCCAGAGTATTTAGTGAGTTGATG
This sequence comes from Euspilapteryx auroguttella, assembly GCA_951802225.1. Lineage (NCBI taxonomy): Eukaryota > Metazoa > Arthropoda > Insecta > Lepidoptera > Gracillariidae > Euspilapteryx > Euspilapteryx auroguttella. The sequence continues at coordinate 8,125,458 of OX637642.1, read as the reverse complement.
CAGTTCTGCACTAGCTTTGAGGTACATGTGTACGAGCTTAGTGCTAAGAGAGCTGCTTGACTATCTGTATTTATGTAGATAGTAGTGTTACCGTAGTTTTGTAGCAGGATGGTTTCGGCACATTCAATGATGACATAAACCTCTGCTTGGAAGATGCAGGCATATTTTCACAAATTAACACTTTTAACAAAGTGTGGGCGCTCTCCATAGACTCCGCAGCCTACGTCGTTTCCGGATTTTGAGCCATCCGTGTACCATATACTACAGCTGTCCTCCCAGATCAGTCGGTTGTGAAGCCAATCTTCTCTGGAGGGAATATCTATAGAAAAGTACTTTACAAATGTACATGTCGGAATCATGGAATCAGAAACCATGGCCAGAACCGGCTCTCTGAGCAGTGAGTCCAGGAAAGTCCTCAGTGACTGAGAGATACAGCTTATTCCGCCCTGGGCGACAAGTCTGCACATGCTAGCCCTCGCCTCCAAGCGCACATGCACATGTAGAGGCGGCAGGTTAAGCAGTGCATCTAGTGCTGCTCCAGGTGTGGTGGACATGGCTGCTGACGCCACCAGACAAGCCATTCTTTGTAAACTACTAAATGTGTCTATGGTTGTCTTCAGTTTGGCTTTTTTAAACCAGACCATAGAGGCGTATGTAATGATCGGCCTCACAATGGCGGTGTATAGCCACATGGATATTTTAGGGTTAAGTCCCCAGCAATTCCCAGACAGTCGACAGCTAATGCCTAAGGCCATTTTGGCCTTATTGATGATATTTTAATATGAGTATTCCACGTTAGTTTCTGGTCTATGGTTACTCCCAGGTACATGACCTCCGAGGACATATTAATTTGTTTGCCGTTTAAAGTCGGCATCACAAGGTTGCCGAGTAGTCGTTTATTGGTGAATGGTACTATTACGGTCTTATCAGCGTTTATCGACAGATTGTTGTCCCTGCACCGCCCACTTATCAGATTAAGCGCCCTCTGCATAAGACTGGAGAAAGTGGTTTGACAGAACCCTCTTATGGTCACGACAAGGTCATCTGCATAACCTTGGATGTCAATGCGAAGGTCTGCCATTTTATAGAGTAGTTCGTCCACCGCAAGGGTCCACAGCAAGGGTAAGAGAACCCCCCCTTGCGGACACCCCCGTGTGGTTCGAACAGCTATAGTGGTACCGTGCAGTGATAACTTGGCGTCACGATTTGTGAGCATTGCCCTCACCCACCGGACAGTAGTGAGGTCCACGCCTTTTACAGTTAGCCTCCTCATTAGCGTCTCAGTGGGCGTGTTGTCGAAGGCCTCCTCTATGTCCAAGAATGCGCACAGTGCTATTTGTTTATCCTCAATTGCTCTTTCAGCTTTGTCAACAAGATTCATTAGTGCAGTTTCCGTTGATTTCCCGCTTTGGTAGGCAAGTTGGGTATCATGTATATTGTGTTTCGCTAGCGCTCCGTTACGAATATACTTGTCCAAAACCTTCTCCATTGTTTTAAGAACAAAGGAGGTCAAGCTTATTGGTCTAAATGCTTTAGGAAGTGCGTAGTCCGTTCTTCCAGCTTTAGGTATAAAGAGGACAGTAACTTTTCTCCAGTTGTTGGGGATATAACCCCAGGCATAGCTTGTTCTGAAGAGTTTTATTAAATAGGGCAAAAGTATGTCTATGCCTTTCTGTAGTAGTACAGGCTTGATACAATCTTCTCCGCTAGATTTAAATGGTTTCAAGGTACTTACTGCCCATCTAACCTGGTTTGGTCATATAACCCGTGCAGCCCTCAGGTGCAAGTGTTGCTTTTACTTTTTTTTTTAAAGATGATAAACCAAAAAAAAAATATATATTTTTTGTGCATTTTTACGGCTTTTCAAAGTTTTCACAAAAAAATGCAGATATTTTTTTTTTTGTATTTTATTGTTAGCTTTTGAGTTGTTCTCTAAATTGGTATTAGATTTATTTCTCTACGTCTATTTCTTCAGAAATTATCAACTACCAAAAAGACCCTTCGCTTTTACCTTTTAATTTAAGATTTCAGTTTAACCCACTTTTATTAAAAAATAAAGTCAATATTTAATTCTTTTGTTAGTAGGTAGGCTAAATGCACAAAAAAAAATTTTTTTGGTTTATCATCTTAAAACAAAAAGTAAAAGCAACACTTGGTTATTTTGTTAGTAACTTAGGTAGCCTAACTACTTAGCCTTCGATAAAGACCTTAATGAAGGTACTTTGAGCCTTAGATCTTTAACTGTGAATTTAAAAGTAGGGGTAAACTTTTGCAAAAAAAAAAAACAAAAAACATCATACTGAGGGGGGGGGGGTGAGACTGCGACCCCCCATATGGGGTGTTTTCATCGATGAAATTGATCATAGAATACACCCTTAAAATTATGTTATAACTTCCCCGGACACCCTGTATATACAATCCAAATACCACTGATCTACTCACTCACTCATCATCACCCAGCTGAAACAGCTGAAAATAGAAAGAGAATGATGTAAGATGTTAAGGCATTTGTAAATATTGTAAATAAATAAATAAAATAAAAAATACGTACGTAGGCACCCACTAAGACGGGATTTTGGGATAACTTAACCTGGACGCCGTTTAAAATTTGGACAGTAGCTTCCTTACGTGACGTAGGCACCCACTAAGACGGGATTTTGGGATAACTTAACCTGGACGCCGTATACAGGGTGTAACAGTTTGAATGAAACTCCTAAACTGCTGGGTTTAGAGAGTTAAAATTCACACTGTATATTGTCATTGTATTACAAACATCATAAATGGTTTTAGTTTTTTATATTTTGCCCCTTAGATCTTATACAGGGTGAAATATGATTTTTGCTAAAATCTAAACTAATTACACTAGAGACTTGTAATTTCCGAAATAAGGTCCTTTTTATATAACAACATGAAATATGATATCAAAACTGCGTTAATTAGTCCTGTAAGCCATTATACAGGGTGTTAAAGTTTGTATGAAAAACCGAAACCGCTCCTTATTATAGTGAAAAAAAAAAATGAAAAATGTTTATTTCGTTAACCAAATAATGCTTATAAACACTGCTAAAATATAATTACTACCTACATACAAAATTTTTTACATACGACTTAAAAATAAACTTTAGAAATTAAAGTGGGGTAGTTTTAACGTTTTAACAGTGAGCGTATAAATTAGTTACCAGCGACCTTACACTAGGTGTAAACCTGTCTTGTAGGCGCCGCAAACTACGATTGCCAGAGATTTAGCGGGCGCATACGCGGTAGCGTTTCGGAATTTCGGTTAAATCGGTAACTCTGTCTTTCAAAAACGATAATATATTAAAATGTAGGGGCTTGGTTTTTTACAAACGCGAATTCTTTTAAACTTTTTTACATACCTATGCGGAAGAAGAGAGAGCTAAACTATCAGTAGGTACTGGCGAAGAAAAATCTTTCATCGACAATAAAATTTTGAACAAAATTTCATCTCAATAGCTTAAGGTGGTAACTCTCGGTATGGTGCGAAATTCAATTTTTTTCGTATTTTTTAATTATTCTGGCAAAAGTAATAAATTTAATAAAGTTAAAAAAAAAAATTTCGCGCCATACCGAGAGTTACCACCTTAAAGATTGTTTCGTCTGAGGACGAAATTAGTGATTTGATGGTTCCTTTTTGCTTATTTAAGTGATTTGCTCCTTCCGGCCCCGTATATCAAGACACTATACATCACTTTCTAAGTTATTTATTATACAATAGTTTAAGTTTCACTTTAGGTTTAAGTATTTTATTATAATTAAATTAATTTAAGAACGCAGAAGGCGTTCGTCTCGATAGGGTGTGTCGCGAGGAAGAGGGGTTCGCAAGTTGAAGATGGGCGACCTGTCTTGCTTTGACGGCGCGTAGTCTATACCAATATTATAAAAAGGAAAGATCTGTTTGTTTGTTTGTTCGTTTGTTTGTAAAGAATAGGCTCCGGAAATACTGAACCAATTGAACAATTCTTTCACTGGTAGGAAGCTACACTAACCCCGAGTATCATAGGCTTTATAAGACGTTCAAAAAAATTAGGGATCCTTACCTAAACTCAAATAATGTAATCCAAGGTGCAATATTTTTTCCGTTGTTTACATATTTTGACAGGTGGTTTGTTGTTGTTGTTTGTTTTTTTATTCGGCCATTCTGGGCAGTCAAAAGAACATAGTCTATAGAGCCAAGTCTTTTGTAGTATGTTATATTCTATGGCGTAACGAAGTAAGCCGGGACAGCTCACATGACATAAAATGAGCTAAGCGCCTGATTAGTTTTCTATGCAAATATTGCTTGAAAGTACGCATTGGTCGCGCACGTAAGGCGCGAACAAAGATATCTGCCTCAAAATTGAGTAAGTTGTAAGATTTCATCCGAATAATCATTCATACATACATTGCATTGCAATTTAAATAAATGCTTTTAAAAAACTTTAATTGTTAATTAAAACATTACTTAAACAAAACGTTTTTTATTTTTATTTTATAAATCAACTAGCTTTCCCGCAAGATTTCTTCTGCGTAAAGTATTAGATGCAAAAAAAAACCGGTAAGTAATACTTATGCACCCAATGCAAAAAACTTATCGACATCTCGTTGATTGGCACATAAGTAGTTGATAGTTAAGGGGCTATTACACCTTTCCTAAATCAGTCTCTGAATTCAGTCAGTCCTGATTCAGGACAGTGTAATTGCATTTAGGGAGCTAGCTTCCGATTTAGCCACCGACTTAGAACAAAGACGTCCTAGCTCCAGTGTTGCCAACGGATGAAATAGCAATCCGCCAGATAAGGTTCCTCAAGTGATGAGTTACTCCCTCATTTGAGGGGGCTCGTTACAGTGATGTGAGTGAGGACACCTGTGTACCTCGTATAAAACTCGTAAAACGGCTCGTGAGGAGTGAGGCGTCTCACTATTCCAAAATGAAAAATAAACCAAAATCTTGAGCATTTGAATGATGGAAGTTCCTTGTGTGTGTCGTAGAAGTGTATTGTGATTCGAGAGCATAACAATAATAAACAAACCTTGAAAATAAAGGTAAACTGACGGGAAATCTGGGCTTATGGCAAGGGTTTAAGCATTTCAATTAACAAAACCCGTTGTGGTAAGATGTTTTAGGGTGTTGACGAGCGCAGGAACTCTATCCATAAATTAGTATGTTTCGTATTTAGAAAAATCCTATGTCATTTTACAATGAGTCAATATAGGCAAATTTATAAATAGGCACAGTACGCTCAAGCAAGTACCACGACAGGCAGAGTGCTACTTAGCCCATGAATTCAAAATTATTTTTAATTTCAATTATGTAGGTATTGGGTAACATAGGTATTGCAATCACAATTTAAACTAAAACTAATTAAAAAATATTCTCTTTTCTATTTAAACACAACCTTTGCATATATATCTAAATCTACCTGCAAAATATCAATTTGTAATTTATAATTAAGATCAGAAAACTGTGTTTTATAGTTAATAAAATTATTATTATTATTATTATGTTGCATTATTATATACTTGTGCATGTCTATAGAAGGCAAAAAAAACTTATGTAAATAGCTTGTAAGATAAGTCCCACTGCGGGAAGGTTTGGGCCTGTTTTTGGGTTGAAATGCCTCACCTCAAAATGAGGACCTCATTTCCTCAATCCTCATTTTAAATTACTGAGTAACCCATCACTCCTCAAACCACCAGAACACCACTTACAATAAGATGTCCCTCTCTAAAAACCGCTAAAATTCTCACTAAGATTATAAAACACTAGAGGCTGCCCCGCGGTTTTTCCCGCGCAGATTTCTCATAAACACAAAAATCCCGTTTTTTCCCATTCCCGTGGGAATTTTGGGAAATCCCTTCTTAGTGCTCACCTACACTCCTTAAGAAACCCACGTGCCAATTTTCAGCTTTCTACGCCCAGTAGTTTCGGCTCTGCGTTGTCTGTCAGTCAGTCAGTCAGTCAGTCAGTCAGTCAGTAACGGAAGAGTTTTATATATATTGATGATTAAGGTAGTAACTCTCGGTATGGCGCGAAATTCGATTTTTTTTGCGTTTTTTATTTATGATGAAATTATGACGAAAGCATTAGTTTTTAATAAATTTTAAATTACTTCGCGTATGAAAAAAACCGTTTTCAACATTGTAATACAACGTTTTTGGAAGAGAGACCTACTGATTTGTGTTTAAAGGTTCGAAGGCAAAAAAATCAAGTCCCTTGTATATACACAAAAATCGGCAACTCTGTCTTTCAAAAACGATATATTACAATAAAGGAGATGGTTTTTCAATTACGAGAATCACTTTAAACTTTATTAAAAACTAGAGGCTGCCCCGCGGTATTTCCCGCGCAGATTTCTCATAAACACAAAATTCCCGTTCCCGTGGGAATTTCGGGAAATCCCTTAGTACTTACCTACACTCCCCAAGGAACCCACGTGCCAATTTTCAGCTTTCTACGCCCAGTAGTTTCGGCTCTGCGTTGTCTGTCAGTCTGTCAGTCAGTCAGTAACGGAAGAGTTTTATATATGTCACCGGAAAATAACAAGAACCGTAAGTTTATAAATTTCCTAGGAAATTCATAAACTTTCGTAAGATACTAAACGCGAGATAAATTGTATTATTTTACAGCTACATTTTCGTAAATTGATAAACTTACTAAACACACTCGTAAAATAATAAGTAACCAATAACCAAACGCCATGTATAATGAATTGAAATTTACCACAGAGCTACGAACGTTTTATGGTAGCCATGCCCAAAATGTTTTATTTTTGTAGAGTGAAATAGGGAACCCCCTACTAGGTAGGTAGACAGGTACCTATAATACAAGGTTACTTTTTGTATTTTATCTGACACCGTTATATTGCGAAATACGTTAATGTGCACTTTCCGGGCAATGTGCACATTAACTGTTTAGGTCAGTTAATGTGCGAAATTTTATGTGAAATATGGGGTATCCACACTTTTCCTAGTTAATGTGCGTATTACCGGATGTCTCGCCGTTAAAGTGCGGAAAACAGAAAACTCCGACCGAAAATTCAAATCTAGGGCAAAATTGTAGGTTAGGTTAGGTTTGGCTTGTGATCTTTAACTAGCGTAGCGAGCGAAGCGACCGGAGCGTGGGTTACCTGTCTTAAACTGAAATCTAAGTCAAAATTTTTTTGAGCTTAACATAGTCGTTACTCTGTAGATTACCTAGGGATTTTGCAGATTACCTAGTTAATGTTGAGAACAACATTTTATTTCGAACTCTAACGGATTCAGCCAGTTAGTGCAGTTTTACTGAATTTCGCAAATTAGCGGTAACATTTGAACCTATAACCTACCTACTTTTTAGTACCAGTAAAAATACTTTTAGTGCGATCGAATTGTTTAGCAAGTCTGATTGTACGTAAGTCTATGGACGCAAGCATTTAACACTGTCAACATCGACCAATCAGAGAGCAGTGTGTTATTTTCCGTATTTTAAAAAGCGTAAAACTAAAAGCTCTTCTGTGATTGGTCGATCCGTTTAGAATCTTACGAATTGATATCCGTTAGTTTATAAATTTATTACGACGCGCCGAAAATTTATAAATTTGCAAAAAAGTGGGCGTAAAATAATTCAATTTATCTCTCGTTTAGAATCCTACGAAAGTTTATAAATTTCCTAGGAAATTTATAAACTTGCGAATCTTATTATTTTCCGGTGACATATATATTGATTTAATGAAAATTAACCCCCTCGAAAAAAAATAAAAAATATAAAGGTTTTTATTTTGAAAGTAAAAATATAGCTAAATAGTAGTTTTTATTTTATTTTAAGATAATTCTCATAATCCGCTTTAAAAACCACTAGCCAATAAATGAAAAAAAAATTGCCACTAAATGGGGGTTCCAATCCAACCAAACCACCAGATTTAGTGGAAAATCCACTAAGGTGGCAACACTGTGCTTCGATCGCGACTGACTAAGAAAAGGTGTGATAGCAAACTACGCTGCCTAAATAGTTTCCTAAAAAGGAAGCTAATTAGGTTGCTAATTCAGATACTGATTCAGGAGAAATGTAATCGCTCCTTTAAATCCCTAGCTGTCATACACATATCTCTATAGGTGCATTATGTATAGCTCATCTGTCTACGCTGCGCACTGAGTAATTGACTTGTATAATGTATAGGCTTGTTCTTGTATTATTAATTATTCTGAGGTTTTAGGTTTTAAAAAATTTGCCTTAGAGAAAATCATGAGAAAATGCATAGAGTGGAACAGTGGAACCTCAGAGTGGAAGTGGAACGAAACGGTAATATTCGATTGATTGATTGAACCTCGGGATTGAACTGTGACTGAGCAGTTCAGTGAAACGTGGTGAAACCATGAAACATGAAACCTAACTTCCAATCAATCAAACAAACGTAACGAATAAACGAAAACAAGAAAAAAGACGGGAGGCAAATAATTAATGAAAAATGAAAATACATTAGGTACCTATAGAAAGAACACAGTTGCACAAAACAATTGAAAAATTGCGTAGGCCGTTTTTGCCGAGGTCTCTGCGACTTCACCTTCACGCCCTGCTTAGTGGCTTGGGTCTTTGCAGTTGTCGATGGAGCAGCAGCAGTATCATCCGCCGCTGGGGCAGCTGGAGCTGGAATCGCGTCGAGTTCAGCCAGATTGACTACGCTATGGCGAGAGCCGTCCGGTGCTAATACGAACACTACGTCGTTGCGTGTCCAGGCGTTCTTTACGCCATGTCGCTGCCTAGCCGCCTTGGGGTTGCTGGCGCCTGCTGTAACTTGCTCTGGAAGAGCTGAAGAGAACTGCTGCACATGGAACTCAACTCATTCATTGATTTCTGTATTGTCCACCTTCATTATAGTGCAGTGATGATGTGGCACTTTGTGTTTTATTGTTGTGAATGGATCTTCAGAAAAATTACTGGTAGGTGACAGGACTTAACTCAATAAATAAAATTACATTAAAAAAATTAGAAAAAACAACTTGTAAATAATATAAATAAATAAAAATATGTAGAGCAAATTATTTTAGAACTTATTTGGATCCCTACCCTTAATGATAATATTGAATACATACAAATAGATTATGCGAGTCTGCATTTTAGACGTCAGCGCCCCAAGCGGTAATTCTCCAAACCACGTCATACAACATATTATATCCTTTAGATAGGCACCTACCGCACCTAGCTAGTTGGTACCTATGTAGGTATTTTTTTCATGTAGACATCCTTTTTAGGTTGAGATTAATTGCACAAGCTGACAGCCAAGTTTACATTTTACTACTATCTCGCTTTACAGATTAATCTCAACATTAGATGTTTGCATGCTTATTATCTTACAATAATTTCAATAAATGTAACTCAAACTTAATTTAAAATAAAAATTCTATATTTAATTAACAATATTTATTATTTTCTTCTTTTGGTATAATAATCATTTGCAATTTTTTGAAAATCATCTACATAATCACAGCGTTTACCTTTTAAAATTCTATTCGTGTGCCTACACCATGTTTTCATGTTTGCTTGAGGTTTGTTGTATTGCGATTCAAAGTGAGAATGGCAAACTTTTCTGTATTTGAATATTTTTTAGTTGTCTAGTGCCAAAATATCACCAATATAATTTATTTTTTATAAAAATGGAACCCGCCTTTAATATACACTGACACATACATCAACTGAGCACTTCCTCTTTGTCAAAGTCGGTTCAAATAGGTACTAAAACCTTCTCCTGAATGTAACAAATACTTATCCGAAAACCGCATCAAAATCGGTTCAGCCAAACGCGAGATAATCGCGGACAAACATACATACATACAGGTCAAACTAATAACCTCCTTTTTTGAAGTCGGTTAAAAATACTATACAACCATGTGCGGAATCTGTCTGGTTGTCTCTCCAGGTTCGGCAAACCTGAAATTAATATGAATAATTAAGATTTTTGTTTATTATTGTTAATGGTTACTGTAGTTTTAAAGCCATTATTATGTTTGTAAAATAAGTTTGTTTGTCATAATGACCTAATCCCGTGGTGTGAGTTTGATCCCCTGAGGAATGCTAGAATCTTTAAGGCTTGTTGCTAATCATCAGTTCCGTGATTCAGAAGATATGGTTCGTCCGCCCCATATACTTTACAAAAAGTACTTTTCACTGAATCAATGATACATTATGAGCTAGGAAAGAATCTGTCTATCGTACTTATTACTTACCTATTTTATGCCATTATTTGCTGTTTAAATAGAATTATGTGGAAACGATACTAAAATTTAGAATGATAGAAAAGAACAAAATAAACAATTTTATTGTAGGCAGGTACTTACGAGTTTTAGAACACCCTGGTACAGCGACCTAGACCGGGAAACTAAAATCTATTTCATCATAACAATGTTTGCCCTGCGGGGATCGAACCCAGTGTTTCCACGTCTCAGTTCAAATCACTTCTAACTGAGCTGAAAATGACTTTTATTATTATTATTTTAATGTAATGGACTTGACTCCACTTCAGTGGAGTATTTTGCCAATGTCAAGTTCACAAATTAGATTAAAAGGGTGGGTATAAAGCCTGGCAACGTTGTACGGTTATTAATAAGTTTATTGGATTATTATTGTTTTAAAGCCCGCTAACAAAACACGTGGTTTCGGAACCAACGTTAAAACCTCCTGAAAATGACAATCAATTACAAAGAAAATCACTGTAATGCCAAATATTATAATTTTATATGCAAAAAACAGATGTTATGGACAGAATAAGAACATTTGAATTCTATAAAATCTTACATCTAGCAACAAAATACAATCAGATATTCTTTAGTTGCCATAAACAATAGAAAATATTAGGAACATACCCTACTTCACAATCAATACATATCTAGCTTGGAGATTAATGTATCTGGTAAAACCAAAATCATACAAGGCTGGTATGAAAAATCCTCTAGAGTCAGTGGATCTTATTCAGTGGAATGTTTTTCACTACATGTTTTCCAAGAAACTAAGGATGCATTTCCTCATCCTCTTCATCAAATTCTTCAATGTTTGACTGATAACCATCACCTTAAAAGTTGGAGAACATCATCGTACAGGAAACTGAAAATAGTAAAAAATTACTTGTAGATCAGATTAAAACAACTAGTTAAACTGTACAAATGTGATGTTAGTTTGCGTTTGGGCGTTCTTTACTTCGTTATTATTGTAGAAATGAAGTCACTATCTATGAGCAATTAAAGCTTGCGAAAATATTGGCATTCCATACTAATTAACGAAACATTAGGTATTACCTTGACTCGTAAAGAGATCAAAACCCGTATCCATCTTCACGGCGCGCTTTCAGCTCGGCAGAGTATATATGTTCTGTGGCTTTCAGCTCGCGATGGATCGATCTTTTTTTCTTAGAGAAGAGAGGTAACTGCTTGAACGATCCAGGGCAGTACCTACTAATTGTGTTCAGGTGGTTGGGAAGAGAATAAAAGAAATACATTTTTCTTGGTTTCCAACGTTGTTCTGCGTTCCCTTCAGAGTCTGAGGATCAGACATTGTTTGTTTGTTTACATTTTGTTCACAGAGAAGATAAGCACTAACCGTTTTATGAGATAGTTAGGGTGGGATATGTTTTTTATATCCGAGGGAGCGAAATTTTTTTTAGTATCGCTGTTTTGGCACCACTGACACCTTAATATTTAAATTTCATAGTAATGTACGTAGTCAAGTGCATAATTTGCAAAGCACTATAATTTAATTTATATTTAGATAGTTTTCAAAACCATTCGTATTAAAATAAAATTAATTTCCTCTGAGAACAGATTTTTCAAACTAACAAAGCTTACGTTAATAGGTTAATATTTAAATGGATTTTGTATTTGTTTTGTAAATTGTGTGTATAGCTTGTATAGCACTAATTATTAAACTAGGTTTTAAAAAGATTCGTATTCGGATAAAAAAGTTTCCCGCTGCCTATAGGTTTCTATAAACTACAAATATTTCAGCAAATAACATTGAACAAATGATATCTTTATTATTTATTTAGAACAAATTATAAGGTACATCAATCAATATATATAAAACTCTTCGGTTACTGACTGACTGACAGACAACGTAGAGCCGAAACTACTGGGCGTAGCGGGCTGAAATTTTGCACGTGGGTTTCTCGGATAGTGTATGGCAGTACTAAGAAATAATTTCCCAAAATTTTCATGGGAACGGAAAAAAAACAGAATTTATGTGTTTATGAGAAGCCTGCGCGGGTGATACCGCGGGGCAGCCTCTAGTTTTAGTATAAAAAATATTTACAAAATACATAATGTTCCCGCTGGATATAGACCCACCGTTTTTGCTATTATTATTTTACTATATTATTTACATATGACTTAACTTGGTTTGCCACAGATAACGGACAGATCAGCCCGAATACTGTATAGAGACAGGTGTCATCCCACGCGATTCAGGTGGCCATCTTTCTAATGTTGTTATTTAGACTGATTCTAACTATCTTATTTCCAAAATCTAAATATTCAATCTATACCAATATTATAAAGAGGAAAGATTTGTTTGTTTCTTTGTTTGTTTGTTTGTAACGAATAGGCTCCGGAAATACTGAAACGATTTGAAAAATTATTTCACTGGTAGGAAGCTACATTAACCGCGAGTGTCATAGGCTATATTATATTTTCAAAAAAATTAAGGATCCTTACCTAAACTTAAATAATATAACCCAAGGTGCAATATTTTTTCCGTTGTTTACATATTTTATTTTGACAGGGGTTTGTTGTTATTGTTTGTTTTTTATTCAGCCATTCTGAGCAGTCAAAAGAACATAGTCTATAGAGCCAAGTCTTTTGTAGTCTCTTATATTCTATGGCGTAACGAAGTAAGCCGGGAAAGCTCGTTTATTATTTTATTATGTTAAGCATTTAAGTATCTATTACATAGGTTTCCTATAAGGTTTATGTACCTTCTAGTATTTCTTAAACCTTTACCAACCAACCGGTTACCTTGAACCTTTTTTTTTTAATAACCACCATTTTATAAACTATCTTACTTATCTATTTAATGCTCTATATTTATACTTTTGAAGGCTAAAGTTATAATCTGATAGTCGACATAGCCAACTTCGTACCGCCTAACCTATTACTAGCTTGTGCATGTAATAAACTTATAAACCTTCCTCTTGAATTCCTCTTTCTAATAAAAAAAACCTCATCAAAATCCGTTGCATACTTTTAAGGATATAAGCATACATAGGGACAGACGCGGGAAGAGACTTTATTTTATACTATGTAATAATTGATTTACAATATACCGGGTGTTTCTGACAAAGCGGTTATAAATCAAAGGAAGGATTCAGCTCACCATACTTAACAACTTTCCCAAAGCAACATGGATCGATATCTCAAAACAAAAATCAGCTGTCCCGTACATTGACCCCGCCAGCTGATCAATGTATGGAACAGCTGTTTTTTTTTTTGAGATTTCGACTTATGTTGCTTTGGGAAAGTTGTTAGTTATGGTGAGCTAAAGCCCTCCTTTGATTTATTACCACCTTGTCAGAACAACCGGTATATAGATAAGCCGTAGTTGTCGCGAACATGAGGCTTTCAGTATGAGAAACTGTGTCGTTTTCCTTTAATTTTTTGTTTTTTTTTTCTAATTTTCAATATTTTAAGTTATATTTTTCTATTCTTCTTCTTATTCCTTTTCTCTTATTCTTTTATGCAAGCATACTAAAATTTATAATAACAAGTGCATTAAAATAATTTAATTGTTTTATTTAGTTCAAAATGGTAAACTGAAATGAAATGCTACACGAAAACGAAACGAATAATTATAAACGTACAGTGAAGTTTTTATTCCATACAGAAATAGCAAAATAATTGCATCCAGTGATCATTTATCCGGCCGTGATATTTGCTACGCTAGAAACGTTCCTTAGTAATGTATACATATTTGTATGTATTGTATGGAAATGTCCCGCTGGCACAAATTAGTAGTGTATAAATGATTACAGGTTTCATTAATTTAAAAACAACATAACTATAATTTTTTTTAAATTTTATTCATCAAATGTTAAAATAATTAACAATAATTTCTTTTTTACAAAGAGAAACATACATAAACTGAGAACTTCTCTTTTTCGAAGTCGTTTAAATAGGTACAAAAACCTTCTCCTAAATGTAACGAATACATATCTGAAAACCGCATTAAAATCGGTTCAGCCAAACGCGAGATAATCGCGGACAAATATACATACATACAGGTCAAACTGATAACCTCCTTTTTTGAAGTCGTTTAATAAATACAATAGTCAACGGTGCCAATATAACGATGCTAAAACTTATTTTCGCTCCTTTTTTAAATAACACTTAAATATTGCTAGAGTGGGCTCTCTTAAATCGGTAGTGTTTATCTTCTTTCTGTTTGGTTGATTGACTGAGACTGATTGACAATAATCTTTTGTTCTCATTGAAAATTTAATTCTGATTTGTGTAAATCATTTCTTCTTCCTGATTGGTCAATATAAATTTAGTGCCGACCAACCAAAACGATGTATTTCAAATAGGGTCTATACGCATAGTAATTGTCTTTGTTATGTCCGGAAGGTTTTGTACGACAAGTTTTTACCGTCCAAGTTTTTAGTGGTAACACGAAAGACTGTGTCGTGAAAAACTTCTCGGACGTACAGGAAGTTTTTGCCGTAAAGGTTTTGCACGACAGGGCTTTTACCAGCCAAGTTTTTAGTGAATGACACGAACGACCCTGCTGTACAAAACTTGGCCGTGTAAAACTTGGATGGTAAAGATGCACACCCCAATGTTTGTGTTATCCAAGTTTTACATAGCCATGTACACGAAAAACTTGGTTGTGCAAAACTTGGGTGGCAAAAACCCGCACTCCGAAACGAAACGAAACCTCCAGTCCAGTATTTAAGGGGCTTTTACATTTCTCCTGAATCAGTCTCTGAATTCAGTCAGTCCTGATTCAGGACAGTGTAATTGCATATACAGAGCTAGCATCCTATTTAGCCACCGATTTAGAACAAAAACGTCCTAGCTCCAACAAGGGGCTCGTTACAGTGAGGTGAGGTGAGGTGAGGGAGTTATAGCAATCTACTATATCTATGGTATAGCCTTATTCAATATTATTATTATTTTAATTTAATGCACTTCAGTGTCAAGTTCACAAATTAGCTTAAAAGGGTGGGTTTAAAGCCCGGCAACGTTGTACGGTTATAATAAGTATAATGGATTATTGTTTTAAAGCCCGTTAACAAAACACGTGGTTTCGGAACCAACGTTAAAAAAAAATCCGTTAGTTATTCTTTTCATTGGAAAAACGAAACGAACGAAACGTTAAAAAATGTCTTCGGTTTTGATTCAATCGTTCAATCAATCAGTCAGATCCTGAAATTTCGCATTCCTTTTTTTTTCGTATGTTTCGCATTCCTTTTTTTTTGTATGTTAAACATAAAGTAATAATTTTACTTATTTCATAATGAAATATAACCCAAAATCTTGAGCATTCGAATGTTGGAAGTTCCTTGTATGTGTCGTAGAAGTGTATTTTGATTCGAGGGCATAACAACAATGAACAAAACATGAAAGTAATAGTTAATTTTAAATTTTATTTGAAAACTTGAAAGTAAATGTCAATTTACGGGAAACCTTGGCTAATGGCAAGGGTTTAAGCATTTCAAATAACGAAACCCGTTGTGGTAAGATGTTTTAGGGTGTTGACGAGCGCAGGAACTCTATCCATAAATTAGTATGTTTCGTATTTGGGAAAATCCTATGGCATTTTACAATGAGTCAATATAGGCTAATTTATGCACAGGCACAGTACGCTCAAGCAAGTACCACGACAGGCAGAGTGATACTTAGCCCATAAATTCAAAATTATTTTTAATTTCAATTATGTAGGTACCTATAGGAGAACATAGGTATTGCATTTCATCCGACAGGCCCTGATCCGCCCTGCAGCACCACTGCAGGACCCCGGGGTCGTTGGGTGCACGAGGCGGGGGCCTCGTGTAGTCACATAACGGCCCCGAGAAGGACGACGGAACGAGGTGTCCAGTTCCGTCGTCGGGCGTAGGAAGAGCCATCCGCGCTCAGGGGGGACTACCACCACCTGTCCCCCCGTGAAGAGGCTACACAGCCAATGCTGGGGGGGGTCGCGGAGAATTCCTAATTTCTGGCTTTCCCGCGATCCTCCTGCTATCAGCCGAGAAGGACACCGGCGGGGTTTTAGTGGGTGCGACCCCCACATAACCCTGCGGCTCCCCCCGGGGCTGCAGGGTACTCGTTAGGAGTTTCCCCGCCTTAAAAAAAAAAAAAAGGTATTGCATTTCATGGTGTTGTTTGTTATGTTTCAATCACAATTTAAACTAAATACTATTTAAAATTATTCTCTATTCTATCAATATATATAAAACCCTTCCGTTACTGACTGACTGACTGACTGACTGACTGACTGACAGACAACGCAGAGCCGAAACTACTAGGCGTAGCGGGCTGAAATTTTGTATGTAGATTCCTTAGGGAGTGTAGGTGAGCACTAAGAAAGGATTTCCCGAAATTATCATGGGAACGGAAAAAAATGGATTATTGTGTTTATGAGAAATCTGCGCGAGTGAAACCGCGGGGCAGCCTCTAGTTTAAACTAAACCTTTACAAATATCTAAATCTACCTGCAATATATCAATTGCCTGCAAAATAGTAAATAAAATTATTATGATTATTATTTTGTTGCATTATTTATACTTGTGCATGTCTATAGAAGGCAAAAAAAAAATCTTATGTAAATAGCTTGTAAGATTATTCCCGCTGCCGGAAGGTTTTGGCCTGTTGAAATGTCTCGCTCGCCTTAAAAGAGGGGTCCTCGTGAGGACTTCATTTCCTCAATCCTCATTTTAAATTACTGAGTAACCCATCACTCCTCAAACCACCAGAAAACCACTTACAATAAGATGTCCCTCTCTAAAAACCGCTAAATTTCCAACTAAGATATATAAAACATGATAAAGGTGGTAACTCTCGGTATGGCGCGAAATTCATTTTTTTTTGCGTTTTTTATTTATTATGACGAAATGTCTCGACTTAAAAAACCACTTACAATAAGATGTCACTCTCTAAAAACCGCTAAAATTCCCACTAAGATATATTTTATTTTATTTTATTTATTGGAGTAAACAACAGATACAGAGTAACAATAAAATTGATAAAAAGATAACTATAACACAAGTATATAAAACTATATCCTTACAAATTACTCACTGAGACTTTAAAGTATAAAACATGATAAAAGTGTTCACTCTTAGTATGGCGCGAAATTATTTTTTTTGCGTTTTTTATTTATTATGACGAAAGTATTAAGTTTTTAATAAATTTTAAATGACTTAGCGTGTGTAAAAAACCGTTTCCCACATTGTAATACAACGTTTTTGGAAGACAGACCTACTGATTTTATGTATAAAGGTTCAAAGGCCATAAATCAAGTTCCTTGAATATAGCCAAAATCGGCAACTCTGTCTTTCAAAAACGATATATTACAATGTAAGAGATGGTTTTTTACATACGCGAATTAATTTAAACTTTATTAAAAATTAAATGAAAACTAACCCCCTCAAAAAAAAACAAAAAATATATAGGTTTTAATTTTGAAAGTATAAAATATGGTTTTATAGTAGTTTCTTTTATTTTAAGATAATTTAATAATAATCCGCTTAAAAAACCACTAGCCACTAAATGCAAAAAAAAAATTGCCACTAGATGGGGGTTCCAATCCAACCAAACCATCAGATTTAGTGGAAAATCCACTAAAGTGGCAACACTGTGCTTCGATCGCGCATCGCGACCTGACTAAGAAAAGGTGTAATAGCAAACTACGCTTCCTAAAAAGGAACCTATTTAAGTTGCTAATTTCAGAGACTTAGGCTTCAAACGCACAGGCGGATTTTTATCCGCGCGGTAACAAACCGCGCGGATAAAAATCCGCTGTTGCGGTTTTATTTCCGCGCGGTTGGAAATATTGTTATTTAATTTTCAACCTTATTCATAGGCCACGAAGATACAGGCGAATTTTTAGCCGCGCGGAAATAAAACCGCGACAGCGGATTTTTAACCGCGCGGTTTTTTATCCGCTGGTGCGCACATTTCCATAGGATTCAGTATGTTACATAAAATCCGCGCGGCAAAAAACCGCGTGTGCGTTCGTAGCCTTATTCAGGAATGGTGTAATAGCCCCTTACATACATACACGGTCTCAGAGTACATAACTAAGGAAGGAAACCGCCGCTGTACCTACCACTAGAGGTGAGAATAACTGCTATTTTTCAATCGCATGCGATCGCTGTTATGCTATTTTCAAACAACTGCGATTTGCAATTGGCAACGAAAATGCGATGGGCAACGAGAATGCGATCGGCAACGAAAATGCGATCGGCAACAAGAATGCGATCGGCAACGAAAATGCGATCGGCAACGAAAATGCGATTGACAACGAAAACGCAGGATGTAACTAGACATGCAAGTTTGCTCTAATATAAATGTTAATATGGATATTTTTATTCATCATCATCATCATAATCATTTCAGCCGTAGGACGTCCACTGCTGGACATAGGCCTCCCTCAAGGCTCTCCATCTGTACCGATCGCAGGTGGCCTGCATCCAGCGTGGACCCGCAGCCTTGCGCAGATCATCCGTCCATCTGGTCGGTGGACGTCCTACGCTGCGCTTGCCGATCCGTGCCGATATTTTTATTGAAGTGCAGCAATTATCGATATTACAAAACCTTATATAAATATTTTTCAGCAAAATATCTTTTTATTACATTTCATATTAATTCGATAGGAGTGAGATCGCAATGCTTCAATGCGTTTCGTTGCTTTGCTAATGACAAGCTGTCACATGCGATCGCGTTTTCGTTGCTGACGGACGGCAACGACAATGAGATCGTTGCCGGCGGCAACGAGAACGTGATCGTTGCCGGGCATCGAGAACGCGATCGTTGCCGACGGCAACGAAAACGCGAACGCATTATACATTCGTTGTGAATAGCAATGCGATTCGTTGCCATGAAATAACGAGTGTTTTTAAATGCGATTGTAAATAACGACCACCTCTACCTACCACAGACCAACTAGACATCGATTGATTGTAAAAAAAAACTTGTTTTATTAATTTTTGAAATTTATAAATTTATTTATAGTGCCTACCTCCCTATCTATAATACAGAACTTAGTATCCTAAAACGACCCAGCGACCATGTTTTTGCATTTTGTATTTGTGATTTGTGCCAATTTCATAATAACATTTGCACAAGTTTCCAGAGGGTTTATTGTGTATTGTCCATGTATGGGTAAGTTTTCAGTCTGCACATCATTTCATTGTTTTAGAACTGCTTACTAGCACAGCAATAATAAATAGTTCTAAAACTAAAGCGCCCCACAGACTAGGCAGATACGATAAGATATCTGTATCGGCGCAGATCATCTTCAACATTAATTTCTATGTAATCATAAACGACCACACACTACGCAGATAATGTAAAATATATCTGAGCCGTGACATATAAATTGAAAGATCTGCAGATAACATCTGCCGATACAAGTACAATACAAATATGGCATAATATTTTAACTGCAGCTAAATACAGGATGTATGATGAAGTAGCCCAGCCCCGGGTTTCGGAAATAGGCTGTGAATTTGTTATCTGATCGATCCTCGAAGATATGAAATTCAACTCGGTCTTTTTAATTTTAAGCTTTATATATATATGCTGTTCTATCAAAATTCTTTGTGTTTTTAAATGACTTCAAAAAAGGAGGTTATCAGTTTGACCTGTATGTATGTATGTAAGTATGTATGTATGTTTGTCTGCGATTTTCTCGCGTTTGGCTGAACCGCTTATAATGTGGTTTTCAGTTGGTAATGTATTTGTTACATTCAGGACAATGTGAGAAGGTTTAGTACCTATTTTAACCGACTTCGACTTTCGAGGAAGTTCTCAGATTATGTTTGTGTCAGTTCGTTGAAGTCGGGTCTCTTTTTGTAAAAAAGAAATTATAGTGCGTGTGTATAAAGCAAGACGTGACTCATTCATAATCAGAATCATCTTCTGACGAGCTGTCTAATAAATCCAGAAGCAGAGTTCTTTTCGTAAACGTGAACTCATTGTAACATCCTATATAAACATTCTTTAGCAAAAAACAAATCTGTTCAGTCCGAGAGATTTCCAGTGAATGTATAATCTTGTCAAATTACCGCATCTGCGTAATGTGTGGTACCTTCAGATAAAAAAGTTTGTATACGCAGATAAAATCTGATCGCATCAGCGCAATGTGTGATGGGCTTAAGAGTGTTTCCGGTTGGACTATAGGAAAGGGGGTCCTATATAAAACACTTTTTCACTTAAGGCGGTAAGTCACGGTATGGCGCGAAATTAAAAAATTTTCGCGTTTTTTAATTATTCTGGCGAAAGTATTCATTTTTAATAAAGTTTTAATGAATTCGCGTATGTAAAAAACCATTTCTCACATTGTAATACAACGTTTTTCGAAGACAGACCTACTAATTTTGTGTCTAAGGACCTAACTTGATTTTTGGCCTTTAGGTCCTTAGGCACAAAATTAGTAGGTCTGTCTTCCAAAAACGTTGTATTACAATGTGGAAAATGGTTTTTTCATACGCGAATTAATTGAAACTTTTAGAAATATGTATACTTTCGCCAGAATAAATAAAAAACACGAAAAAATTTGAATTTCGCGCCATAGCGAGAGTTACCACCTTAAGTTTTTTTTTCTGAAAATGCGTAAAATCACAGTTTTTGCAATGGTGATGGACAAATATTCGAAATAGAAATGAAAAAAATTTTTTTTTTTATTTGAACTGAAAAAAGACAGAAAAATTTTGGTCGATTTTGTATGGACAAAAGACGACGAATTTCGAGTCACTTTAGTATGGAGTTGGGGACTTGTAAAATTTTCAACTTTTTTATTATCAAAAAATTTCTAAGTAGGGTAAGCGGTACAATGATTGGCCCTTTAAGAAGAGTTTTGACTTTGAACATTTCTGCGTGCCAAATAAGGTTCAAAATTGAAAAACTGTTTATGTAGGATGGTAGCTCATTTATCTGAGAATAAGATTAAACCACAGGAATCGTTATTTGCTAGCTTATAAACAACTTTATCAATATAAATATAAAAATGGAGCGAAAAGTACAGTCATTGGCAAGGCATGTACAAAAATTGGCATACCCTAGTACAATGATTGGCATGACAATCATTGTACTTTGTGGGCATTGGCATGGCCAATCTTTATACTTTGCTAGGGCCAATGACTATACTGATCCATTAAATTATTCAATAGATAAGCATTTTAAACGCAATTGTTGATAACATTATATTTTATTTTAAAATATTAACAATTGCTAGCTGTTGAATTTAAAAACTATAAAATTTCGTCGTAGTGTTTTAAATAAAATAAAATAAAATTATTTTCCGTTTCTGGTATATTTTTTTTTTCTATATCCTTGCCAACATGCAATCGGTCTTTCGACCATAAGCAGTTTTTATCCATGAGATTTTATGGTTTAAGGCATTCCCTTCTGGTGTTGGGTTGCCTTTATTTGGTTGCTAGTGGGCCAAGTTGTCCCACGTATGAGCTCTTTTGAGGTTCGCACAGTAAGGACGCGAGCTTGTTTTCATGATTTTTTACACGAGCATTGTAATGTAGCTCTCAGTCGCCTTAGTCACTTCCTCCTGTATGGTAGGTATTTGCAGGTATTCATGTACTTCTATTGTTTTGGTAAACCATTGAGATTCTGTTATAGTTTTTAGTATACTTAATGTTTTGGTATCTTTGCAGTAGGTATCTCTATGTTTGTCCTTTTTGCAGTTCCCCCGAGTGGTATTCCGTATGCCCAAATCGGTTTCAAAACAGTTTTGTAGATCTTTATTGGTTACAGATAGTCTAGACTGTCTGCCTAATAACCATTTCAAGGATCGGAATTTGAGATTCAGCTCATTGCGTTTTTTCTGGATATGGACTTTCCATGTCTGCTTGCGGTCTAGATGGAATCCAAGGTATTTTACTACCGTGCCATGGGGGAGAACATCTGCCCCTAGTTTAACTTCAGGGCAATCATCTTTCCTAAGGGTAAAGGTGATATGCTGTGACTTTGATGCGCTAGCTTTTATCCTCCAGTTGTTCATCTAAGCATGTATCTTATCCAGGTGTTTCTGGGATTTTTTTGAAGCTCTCCCGGGGTCGGCACTCGAAGCTAGTAACATAACATAAAAGGGTAAGGCCGCCAATTTTGCCACTTAGTGACATAAAGTTACAACACACTTTTACGTTACGGTAACGCAAAAGTTACATATTTTTTTGTAAAGCTAAGAACACAACTTAGGTAATATTTTGAGTATATATTTTTTTAAATGTAATGAGTACGAATCTATTTCTATTATTTTTCATATTTAATGGTTAAATAGGGTTTTCTTTATTCACATAATAACAGTTGTTTTAGGAATAAAATAAATCAAAACGACCCACAAACCCATATAGATTTTAATAGTTGAGCTTGTTCTCTCAACTAAATAAATAGAGTTACTAAAAATATAGCTAAATCGTTAAAGAAAAATAGTTATTTAAATAATTCTAATATAAAAATTTACGCACACAAAATTCGATGAGCACATGGCTTTATATCATTTTATGTAACGTTACATAAAAGTAACATAAAAGCAACGAAAAAGTCACATAAAAGCGAAAAATTCAACATGGTTTTGGTCAGCATTTCGAAAGTAAAACAGAATAGCAGGCTTAAACCTAGATTTTCGGATAATATAAGCATTGTCGAAACTATGAATACAACATTCATCAAAAACAAGCGTATGCAGAGGTTAAAATTTAAAAAAAAATGTTTTGCGGTTTCGCTGACGAAGCACGTGTGCACCACTTTGACATCAATTCATTCTCAAAATCATAAAGTTTTAATAGGTTTATGAAAAAAAATATCGTTAATGTTGCCAAAGTAATCATTACAATTAACCAAATTATATTCAAATGCTACGTAACTCGAGATAATTCGTCACATAAAAAATGTTACATAAAAGTGAAAAACTCGGGACATGGGTTCAAACATTGATAAAAACTAAATAAACAGAGTTATGATAGAATTCTTCCTTTTATTTGATAATAAAAATATCGTACTTGGGCTAGGCATAGAAAGATTTTTACTTACTCCAAAAAAAAATTCATAATTTTGTAAATTTCGTCAGCAAGTGTTTTTGGGACAAAGATAATTTGTATGAAAAAAAAAACTCACTGACAAAAAAATTAATTAAAATAAAACTTAGCGTAGTTTTATTTTAATTAATTTTTTTGTCAGTGAGTTTTTTTTTTTTCATACAAATTATCTTTGTCCCAAAAACACTTGCTGACGAAATTTACAAAATTATGAATTTTTTTTTGGAGTAAGTAAAAATATTATTTTTCATATTTAATGGTTAAATAGGGTTTTCTTTATTCACATAATAACAGTTGTTTTAGGAATAAAATAAATCAAAACGACCCACAAACCCATATAGATTTTAATAGTTGAGCTTGTTCTCTCAACTAAATAAATAGAGTTACTAAAAATATAGCTAAATCGTTAAAGAAAAATAGTTATTTAAATAATTCTAATATAAAAATTTACGCACACAAAATTCGATGAGCACATGGCTTTATATCATTTTATGTAACGTTACATAAAAATAACATAAAAGCAACGAAAAAGTCACATAAAAGCGAAAAATTCAACATGGTTTTGGTCAGCATTTCGAAAGTAAAACAGAATAGCAGGCTTAAACCTAGATTTTCGGATAATATAAGCATTGTCGAAACTATGAATACAACATTCATCAAAAACAAGCGTATGCAGAGGTTAAAATTTAAAAAAAAATGTTTTGCGGTTTCGCTGACGAAGCACGTGTGCACCACTTTGACATCAATTCATTCTCAAAATCATAAAGTTTTAATAGGTTTATGAAAAAAAATATCGTTAATGTTGCTAAAGTAATCATTACAATTAACCAAATTATATTCAAATGCTACGTAACTCGAGATAATTCGTCACATAAAAAATGTTACATAAAAGTGAAAAACTCGGGACATGGGTTCAAACATTGATAAAAACTAAATAAACAGAGTTATGATAGAATTCTTCCTTTTATTTGATAATAAAAATATCGTACTTGGGCTAGGCATAGAAAGATTTTTACTTACTCCAAAAAAAAATTCATAATTTTGTAAATTTCGTCAGCAAGTGTTTTTGGGACAAAGATAATTTGTATGAAAAAAAAAAACTCACTGACAAAAAAATTAATTAAAATAAAACTACGCTAGCTACAGCCATTTTCTAATCGGCCATTTTTTCCCTAAATATTGCTTTGCAAGAAATCATAGCCGAAGTAAATAAAATTTGAAAATTTTAAAAGTTATTTAGGAAAACTTAAAAGTGTAGCAAAAAGTGGCAAAATTGGCGGCCTCACCCAAAAACGCTTTATTGCCATAATAAACACAGAAATAAATAACATAAAATAATACATATTGTAAAATGTTGATATTACAAAGGGCAAGTATTGCTGTGTCATCTGCAAAAGTGGCTGTGGTGACTTCTTCTGATGTAGGGACGTCAGCTGTATATATCAGGTACAGTGTTGGTCCGATCACAGATCCTTGTGGCACACCTGCCTTTATATCATAGAATTTTGAAGTTGCATCATTTACTTTTACAAAAAATATTCTGGACTCGATGTACGACTTTATTAAGAGGTACATATTATGAGGTAATGCTTGCTTTATTTTGAAGAGAAGCCCTTTATGCCAAACTTTATCAAAAGCTTGCTGCACATCAAGGAAGACTCCAGAACAGTATTCTTTATTTTCGAGAGTTGTTCTTATATTGTCGCAAACCCTTGTTCTATCGTGGAGTGCTTGCCACGGAATCCAAACTGATTGTTCGTGCAATTACTATCCTTTTTAGTAGTTTTGTCTATGTGTTATGTGTTTGTCACCGTGCCTTCAAAATTGTGTCATGTGACAACGTATGTCAGTTCCCAATAAACCACCATGTAAACAAGTTCGCTGTATTATTTATATTAGGCCAAATTACAATTAAATTCATCAATAAAGTCAAGTTATCGAACATGGTCCACACGAGCCGGATGAGTAAGATTTTTGGAAAATAAAAATGTATTTTGGCTATTTCATGCAAAATTTCTAAAACAATTGACTGACCGGTAACAAGAAAAAATATGACAGATTACTGTGGAATGTAAATTATGAAATAACTCAAGAAATCACAGGACAAATGAGTTTTAAAGGTGCTGCAATAGCCAGGAAAGGGTTTTAAGGTAAAGTTTACCTAAAGTTATTACAATGCCTTCGGCAGAGGAAGAGTTGTCGCCACAGTTATGCGAAACGCGTAGACTAATCGAAAAGGCTTACGATGACCTCAACAAGTGTCCTATTGAGAGGCTATCTGCTGGATATTTAGAAACCCGTAAGAAGTGCTTGAACGAATACTGGAATAAGTTTAGAAAAGCCCATGTACAGTTCTTACGGATTACTACGCGAGATAGCCGGTCCAAGTACGACTACTTCCAGAACGAAGAGTACGATGTCTGCGAAGAGCTGTACTTATGTATGATGACAGACATAGAGGACATGCTACACCAGACTCCTTCTTCAACCGAAAGGTTCAGCTGCGGTGTTGACGTCTAGATGCCGAGGAATGCTGACAACTACGAGGATTGGCAGCCCTTTGAAGACAAGTTTACGGCGCTTACTCAAGACAACAAAGATCTTACAGAGGCACATACATTGCAAGGGTTTGATCTTGATAAGAATGAAGAGTTGGAAGAGCATGACGTGAGTGAACTCTCTGAGCTGCCAGACTGCTCCATCGAGTTATTAGAAAATAGGATTCACACCGCAGAGCCAAGCAGCACCGGAACAAGATGTCTAGAAAGGTCGTCACTCCATGCAACTAAAACACCGGAGAGAAGCTGCAGCCATTGCAACCAAGAGCATGTCATATGGCACTGTAAGGAGTTCGGCAAACTAAGCGCAGAAGAAAGATCACAGCAAGCGAGGAGTAGCCAACTCTGTTACAACTGTCTTCTGCCCGGACATCAAGTCCACTACTGCAAGCACAAGGGTTCGTGCAAGATATGTGGGCGCCGTCATCATTCACTTCTGCATGTATATAGGAATAAAGAGGTTTTTGTAACGAACGATAGGAATAAATTACAGGTTACAGGAATTTCTAGGCAGGCAAATGTAGAAGTTGAATTATGTAAGGTTTTAGGTTGCGATGATGTTGAAAATGTTGCACTTTCTTCGCACTTCACGGCTAAATGGTCAACGTCACTGTTAGCCACAGCTTTGGTACCCGTCAAGACACAAAATGGAAATACAGTAATACTGCGAGCTTTAATTGATCAAGGATCAAAAGAAACATTTATAAGTCAAAGGGGAACTCAACTTATAAATGCAAAAGGAACACTTGTAAGTAGCAAGATCACTGGAGTCGGTACTTCAGTAATAGAGGTAAGTGGCATGACAAATATTGAAGTTTTATCAAGGTTTAATTCAGACTTCAATGTTCAAGTTAAGGCGTACATCATGTCACCACGAATCACAACGCAACTACCGATGTCAGAGATACAGGCGCACTCATGGAAACACATCAACGATCTCTTCCTGGCAGATCCCGAGTTTCACCAACCAGGAAGAATCGACTTAATATTAGGAGTCCAAGTGTGCGCTGCAATCATGAAGGAGAACATCATCAGAGGTCCACCAGGTACCCCATGTGCCCAAGATACATACCTTGGTTGGATTCTTTTTGGAAACGTGGATGACGTGGACAGATCACAAGATACTGTGATATTAGTGCAGCTGCAGGTAGACCTAGAGAACACTAAAGAGCAAGCAACCGGTAAACGGAATCAAACCGCTGAAAAACTGCTATGTGAGAAGCAGAAAGAAACAACTAGGCTGTCTGACAGTAGAAATGAGGTAAAGCTACAAACACAAGCAGAGCAACTGCTATCAACGCAAGGTGAGTCAAGAGAAATATCTCTGATAGGAATCAATCAACTTGAATGGAAATTCAAGCCAGAGATACAAGCAGAGTACAGAGAGGTCATAGAGACAAGGAACGAACACAAGCCTGCTGTACTCTTACACCAACTTGCGCTTATAAGTAATAACGAAAATCACATGAAAGATGATGAGAACGAGAGAAATCAGTCGAAGAAAGAGGTGCATGCAAAACACAATGAAACTGATGCGAATGCAGAGAAACTTGTAAAGTTTAAGAGGAAGCCCAAAGCTGCATATGCACCAATCACCACTCATGAGCACAAAGGAAGCATACATCAATGTGTCCACAACATAGCATTTCGAAGATTAGTTCAGGAGTTTGAAGAGAAAAGAAGATTCCATAAAAAAGAATGGATTGTAAAGAAGAAAGGAAGAATCAAAAGCCTAATACCTTACCTGCATAAGGAAGACTTGCGCAGGGGGAGCGGCAGATTTCCACACGCAGACTTTCCTGAAACTATAAAACGGAAGAAGGCCCTGCACCTGGAGCTAGTAGGAGACCTCACCCTTGCTGGTTTCATGAAGCGTTTGAAATATCGTAGACAGATAAGGAAACAAGACGAAAAGAAGTAAGATCAATTCAGGCCTCAAAGAGTTAACTATAGAGACAGTTCTGACCAAGGTACGAGATCCAAAGTTGTGTGCTGTACAGATCTACAAATTTCGTACTTATCTCTTTGGCAACAGACGCGGCAACTTGTGCAATATTTTTACCATCATTGCAAACTGATACCTCACGCGCCTGCAGGGAACGTCTCATAGACTAGATAGGTAGTTTTTTAGGTCAAAATTGGATCTTATTTTTTTGTGTGTTCATTTAAGAAGGTTTAATTAGTAGAGAGTTATAAGAAAGCCTTTTAAAAGGTGAGCAAAGGTTTTAGTTAGGGTATGGTGTAAGCGTTTTGGATTTTTCAATAGGAGATAGGTATTTGATTTGTAGCACGATTTAATTTGACAAGAGTATTTCGCACTCTGGACAATATTGTGTAGGTATACTCAAAATGTTAGCCCCAGGCACGGGAAGTATGCATTTATAGTTCTAAATGTTTGTATACTTTCTCTTGTATGTGCTTTTATATGACTTTACACCAGGTATTAACGGAATTATGTTCTTATTTTTCAAGCACACATTTTAAACGTTGCAAGAGTATTTTTTCAAACAATTTTGACATCACAGGGAGAAGGCTTATAGGTCTGTACGACGAAGTCAAGTGTTGTGGTTTTCCCAGTTTAGGTACCATTGTTATCTGTGAAACTTTCCAGATAGGTATCTGGATAGTATAGTTTGTTCTTAATGTGCTAATAAAGAGTAATGTTATGAACAATATTCCCCTTCGGGGTAGTTGCCGCAGGACCTCAGATGTTATGAGATCATATCATTGAGTTATTCAAAAACTAACTAACTAATGGCGTCCCTACGTGTTGCTTCTTGGAATATTAACGGTTTCTTAAACAGTATAGGACACCTCAAATACAAGCAACAAGAAGTTACTTCTTCATCTATACTAGAAGTTATATCACTGTTTGGTGTGAACACATCCTTAAGGAAGTTTCTATATGCATCAGCTCTTTCTTTATCGGTTTTAGCCCATGTCCCAGAAGCAGTTTTTAATGGGTATATACATTCGTTTCATAAATATATATATAGGGCCAATCATTGGAGGGGGTCAACATTAGTACTGCTTACCCTATTTTTTCAGTTCAAAAAAAATTTTTTTTTCATTACTATTTCGAAGATTTTTGCATTATTGCAAACTAGATGTTTTTACGAATTTTGAGAAAAAAAGTTTTTTATATGGGACCCCCTTTCCTATAGTTTTTCCGTCAGTTTTGACAATCATCTCCATATACCTACCTATTTCCCGCATTTAAATGTCAAAAGAGATCAAACAAAAGTGACAGATTTGACAAATGGTTGGTCATAGTCATATACCAGAGGGCCTATTATGGCCGCATTTGCAATATTGCTTTTCGTCCTCCAAGTGTCAAAGTCAATACAAAAAAAACGCAAAGAGAACGCAAAGCAAAATTGCAAAAGCGGCCGTAATAGGCCCTCAGGCCTGGCTCACTCCGCACTTTAGGTATAAACCTGCAAGTACAGTGGCGGACACGGTCGGCGTAACACTTCCGGTTTTTCTTTATTGCAAAATAGCTATTGTTCTTTGCTAATACAGTCTAGGGCTGACGAAACCATAGACAAATCTGTCACGGCCTCCTAGTCCGTGACTGTACAGTGGCGGACTAGGAGGCCGTAACAGAGTTGTCTATGGTTTCGTCAGCCCTAGACTGTATTACCAAAGAACAAGAGCTAACTAGGTTATAATACTAGAGGCTGCCCCGCGGTCTCACCCGCGCAGATTTCTCATGAACACAAAAATCCCGTTTTTTCCCGTTCCCGTGGGAATTTCGGGAAATCCCTTCTTAGTGCTCACCTACACTCCCTAAGGAACCTACATGCAAAATTTCAGCCTGCTACGCCCAGTAGTTTCGGCTCTGCGTTGTCAGTCAGTCAGTCAGTCAGTCAGTCAGTCAGTCAGTCAGTCAGTCAGTCAGTCAGTAACGGAAGAGTTTTATATATATTGATATGGGTATATAAAAATTAATCGTGGTTCGTTAGTCTCGCTAAAACTTGAGAATGGTTGGGCCGATTTAGCTGATTTTTGTTTTGAAATGTTCGTAGAATTCCAGGAAAGGTTTAAATAAAAGATGAGAAAATATGGAAAGGATGGGAAGTTAGTAAAACAACAATACATTTTTGCATACAAACTGTTTGTGCCCAACTACACCCTGGCCCTATCCCTTGAACCT
This sequence comes from Euspilapteryx auroguttella, assembly GCA_951802225.1. Taxonomy (NCBI): domain Eukaryota; kingdom Metazoa; phylum Arthropoda; class Insecta; order Lepidoptera; family Gracillariidae; genus Euspilapteryx; species Euspilapteryx auroguttella. Next base: position 8,095,516 of record OX637642.1, on the reverse strand, counting down.
ATTTCTTCCTCATCCAAGCCCACATTAAAACCTTCCTATTAAATTCCCTTAACTCCCTGAACTAATAAAAACATTCAAATTCTCTGTCCGCTTGTCCCAAACAACGTATATTTTCACGAACAAAAAGCAAAAGAAATTAAAAATGACAATGTCAAATTTTGAATTTAAAAATAAGAAAAAAAAAAATATTTACAATATTATGACCAGTTCGGCACACTGTTACTTACTGTTCCGTCTAGTTTCCTGTCAAAGATTGATTGATTGAAAAAATATACAGTGTGTCCGGGGAAATATTGATCATAGAATACACCCTTAAAATTATGTTATAACTTCCCCGGACACACTGTATATTATTTCCTAACATAGGAAAAAAAATAATAAAGGAAAATAGTCCGATGATGATGTGTCCGGTGTGATGTTCGTCTCTGTATGTGTTTCGGGCGCCCTAGATACAGGTTCTTCCTAGTTAGGGGCTCTGAGTGTGATGTCTTATTATTATTATTATTATTTGTCCCTTTTCACCAGCCTGTGTAGCATGGCGGACCATTTATCGAATCTTTCTGTCACTTTATTCGCTTTTGACATTAAAATGCGGGAAAATGTATGGAGATGATCGACAAAAGTGACACATATATACGACAAATTGTCCGTTATGCTACCACCGCAGTAGTTAGCCACGTTGTGCCTGGGCTCAGCCTTTTGTGGCCCAGTGCTCAGCCGCCTATTGATTGAATTTTTACTTAGAAATGTCTCTTGAAAAACAGTCTTTTTCCATTTCTGCAAATAGACTATACTTGAGGTGCAAATACCTTACAGATATTTGTCACATTTAATTTTTTCATGTCATTTGGGGTAAGTATTCTCACTTTTACGAAAAAAAAAAGGAAATTTTTATTTCTTTATTTTTGATATTTTTAAATTTAGTTTGAAAATGTATAAAAAACTATGTTCTCTAAAAATAGTGGTCGAGCTTAATGGGCTTTGCAAAGGGTAGAATAGGGGTTGCAAAGGTATGGCTGTGACATGAGCCCACATGGCTCTGTGACATGATGCATAGCTGTGATGAAATCTATAACATGGATGTGACAAATCTTAATAAAAGGCGACATTTCAAAAGCACTAATATGCCAGGTTGGTCACCTTAGTACAGGTTTATGAATAATATTAAAAACCTTTTAAACCTTCCCTGGACTACTACATTTCAAAACCAAAATCAGCTTAATCAAGCTAAAAAAAGTTATCGAGTTTTAGCGAGACTAACGAACCAAGATTCATTTTTATATATACCTAGTCGACCCGGCGAACTTCGTACCGCCTAACCTATTAATATTTTGTGCATGTTTTATACTTATAAACCTTCCTCTTGAATCACTCTATCTATTAAAAAAACACATCAAAATCCGTTACATATTTTTAAATATATAAGCATACATAGGGACAGACGCGGGAAACAACTTCATTTTATACTATGTATTGAAGTAGATTTATACGATAATCTTCATTACCTATATACCCGAGCTCTACGAAATTATATTAATGTATTTTGCATGTTTGGAACATAACAATATTTGGAAGTAAATTCAGCTATTTTTTGTTCCAAGTTTTTTGCGTTTTCTGGCAAAAAGGTAAACGAGTATGTCATTGGGTTTTTCGGCTTGGAATAGCTTAGATTCAATTACAAAACGCTTTTTCATCTTCTGCGATACGAGATGTTTTGAAAAGTAGATATTTCACGACATCCGAGTTATCTTCAAGTATCCACGCAAAACTTACATTGCACGTTCATCTCTTGGATCCATCTGTTACAAAAACAATAACAATATAATATACTACTTGGGTAAGGCCGCCGTTTTTGCCACTAAGTGACATAAAGTTACATAAACACTTTTACCGTAACGCAGGAGTAACGCAAAAGTAACGTAGTTTTTTGTAAAGCTAAGAACACAACTTAAGTTTCGAGCATAATATTTTTAAAATGTTATAAGTACGAATCGAATAGTTACCTACTTGAATAATTCTGTGTTTTATTGTTAGCTTTTGAGTTGTTTTCCAAAATGGTACTAGATTTATTTCTCTACGTATATAACTTCAGAAATTATCAACTACCAAAAAGACCCTTCGCTTTTACCTTTTAATAGGATGATCAAACGAGCTCACCTGAGTGAAGTTCGATCATTATTGTACGAAGGCTTTGTATGAAGATGTATATTGTTAAACATGCAGCTTCTCCGAGTTGCTTGGCACCTTACGCGCTTTAAATCCTTCCCTATACTAAAAAAAAAACTACAATATTGATTGTCTATGGTCTAGCTGTCAAACGTCATTCTTTAGAGCCATAACGAGCTTGACTCACAACTTGGGTTACTTACAAATTGTAAAGGGCGGGCGGGACAATATACATCTTCATACAAAGCCTTCGTACAATAATGATCGAACTTCACTCAGGTGAGCTCGTTTGATCATCCTATTGTACATCGGCTTTGTATTCGATGTATATTGTTAAACATGCAGATGTTCAGAGCCAATAATATATCTTAAAATAAAAGTTGTGAGGCTTCTATCGAAGATAACCCCTTCTAATATAGGAAAGGACAAACAGATTTGTTTGAAAAACTTAATTAAGTTGTTTTATATATCCTTAGTAAAGGAACAAGAAAATTCATTATCATCATCATCAACAAATTTGTTTTGAAACAGATTTGTTTGAAAACTTAATTAAGTTGTTTTATATATCCTTAGTAAAGGAACAAGAAAATGAATTAAAACTTAAAAGAAAATTTAATAAAGTTAAAATGTAATACCTATTTAGTATCAAAAACGGCGTATTAATACCGCTTCTTAACTAAAACAAAAAGATATCACATGAATAGAGTTGTATGTGAACCTCTACATAGTTCAAGACCTACTGGTTTAGTCAACTGTCTGTCTAATGACACACCTTTAGCTCTAGACTTTGTGGTTGCTAGATAGCTGGTGTTTGTCCTGCAAACACCTTAACTTTCAAATTTAAAATTAAATTATTCTACATAGGATACAAGGTATCTCTTATTTCAAGTCTCATATCATTATTTTTATTAATATAGTATCCTATTCGCAAGAGGCGCAGGCAAAAACAGTCCCCAAAAGGACAGACCAGTCCGCATAGCAAAACATTGTACGTAGCTACGTCATGCTACACGAGCCAGACAGCACCCTGCCGCGGCACGCCTTCGATCAGACCCATCATCGAAGCCAATGATGGAAGCCGCCAGGAGACGCACTCAAAAAATATTATCTTATTTAAAAGATTCTACTCCCTTTTTACCCCAAAATAGCAAAATATTTTTGGTCCAGCATCCTATTGTTGATGAGGTCACAGATTTGTGTCGTTTTTTGAAAGAATTAACAATGGGTTTTTTACGAATATTTTCTCAAAATCTCACAGAAGTTTTACAGAACAGAAGTTTTTTCACGTTCAAAAGCTTTGATTAATTTAATTTGGTTTACAAAAAAATCTAAGACTCAATGTCTTAACAATATCAGTGTAACTTTATGTATATTGAAGTCTGTATTTATTTAGTTCTAGTACTTTACTTTTTAAAAGTGAATACTTGTTCTGTGTAGCAGTAGCTACTTAAAGCTTGTAACATGACTAGTAAGTTAATACTTGTTCTGTGTAGCAGTAGCTACTTAAAGCTAGTAACATGACTAGTAAGTTAATACTTTTTCTGTGTAGCAGTAACTACTTAAAGCTAGTAACATGACTAGTAAGTCAATATTTGTTCTGTGTAGCAGTAGCTACTTAAAGTCAGTAACATGTTTTTTGGTTTAAATTATCATTAGGATACTATTCTTTTAACTGTCATTCACATTCAATACTTTAATCATATCTCATGTAATATTATATTTATTTATAAATAAACAATGACATTAATATGGCAATGGTGGTAGGTCTTCATAATACAATCATCATCCCCTATTTTAGAGCCACCATTCAACATAAAATCAATTTTATAAAAATTTGAAGCACCTGAATTAACATTCTTAGGAGGAATGTGCATTTATATGGAACAGAAAACAAAGAATGGATCATTGTTATTTTTATTATTGTATTGAGTTTGCTCAATGCTCACCGCTGAGGACTCAATTATAATTTCTTCAAATGACAGTAGTAGTACTGATATTTTAAGCCGGTATTGCTAGAGCATATCTCCGTTTCTATATTATCTGACAATGAAGCAGGTCTTTGAAAGGTGAAGATAATAATTAAGAAAGGTTTCTTTCAGGGTGTTGCAAAAAAACCAAAAAATAATCCATAACAGAGAACCAACCATAAGTTGTGATAACCATCATTATGCTGGTAACATAATTAACACTAGATACGGTAAATCAACATTCCAGGATTTTTGTTCCAGTTTCCAAAATTCACCCATGCATAGCAAGAAGCTGGACAAGCTTCTACTAATGTTACATATGAAGTGTCAAAAGTAAGTAAATTGCGAAAATTTTTTGGTTTGGCTGGTCATAAGAATGCCACATACTATAGGGCGCGGCCACCAGCTCCGATTAATTTGATTTTAAGGCAACTAATGCTACAGAATTACTACTATTTAGTACTTAATGGAAAAAATAAGTACTAGAGTACTTTTCGAGTTATTAGAGGTTTTTGGTGGCCGCGTTGGGAAGGATGCTTTGCAACGCGGCCACCTTCAGAATGAGCCAAAATAGCAGCAAATATAAAATTTATGAATTAGAAATAAATCTACGCAAAAACTACTTCGCAATAAACAAACTTTTGTTTCCCTGAATCTTGGAGAAACTAAAAATTAAATAAAACCAAGTTTTACCGCGCGCGGCTTTGAGGTTATTTCCAGGAATCTCGTAAATACGCGTCATATGAAGATGAGAATTCTAACGAGTATACAACAGTATGTCTACTATTTAGTACTTAATGGAAAAAAATACTACTAGTGTACTTTTCGAGTTATAAGAGGTTTTTGGTGGCCGCGTTGCAAAGCATCCTTCCCAACGTGGCCACCTTCAGATTGAGCGAAAATAGCAGCAAATATTAAATGTATGAATTAGAAATAAATCTACGAAAATAGTACTTCGCAATATATAAACTTTTGTTTCCCTGAATCTTGAAGAAACGGAAAATTAAGTAAATCCAAGTTTTTACAAAGTTAAGGGTAACTCGGCTGTGCATCGTTACCTCCCATCCAAGTTTTGTACGACAGGGTTTTTCGTGTCAGTCACTAAAAACTTGGCTAGCAAAAACCATGTCGTGCAAAATCTGTACTGCAAAAACTTCTACGTATGAGAATATGTTCACGACACAGTCTTTCGTATTACCTACCACTAAAAACTTGGACAGTAAAAACTATGTCCTGCAAAACCTTCCGGAAATAATATAGACAATAGTCCACACAGAACTAGCAAAATAATTGCATCCAATGATCACATTCACCAGCATATTTGCTATACTTTCTGAATTTTCTCCATGCTCATTGTCCACCCACATCACAACCACTTGAGCTTCAGCAGCACGAGTGCGTGGTTACGTGACTATAGGGAACTATAGTGGTATTTGTGCACTTTGTCTCGCTGGTTGTTAAAGGTTTAATAAACCCGCCTATTTGAAGGGAGTAGTCTATACCAATATTATAAAGAGGAAAGATTTGTTTGTTTGTTTGTTTGTAACGAATAGGCTCAGGAAATACTGAAACGATTTGAAAAATTCTTTCACTGGTAGGAAGCTACATTAACCCCGGGTGTCATAGGCTTTATTAGATTTTCAAAAAAAATTAGGGATCCTTACCTAAACTCAAATAATGTAACCCAAGGAGAAATATTTTTTCTGTTGTTTACATATTTTGACAGGTGGTTTGTTGTTGTTGTTTGTTTTTTATTCGGCCATTCTGGGCAGTCAAAAAAACATAGTCTATAGAGCCAAGTCTTTTGTAGTATCTTATATTCTATGGCGTAACGAAGTAAGCCGGGAAAGCTCGTAAGATAAATAAAATTGTTCGTGATATTGAAAAAAAATTGTATCAATTATTCGTGTTTAGAAATATTTGTTATTTTTGTATTAAAACACTAATAATAACTATCTGATGTTACTCCCAGGATACTATTTTCGTAGAGATTATAAAATATGTGAGTTAAAATATGTTAATATAAAAATTTTTTTTTTCGCTCTTGTTGGTAATTTTTTCCTCTATTTCGGTGGAGATCTTTTATTAGTAGTAACACCTACGAAACGTCAAAAATTCCTGAATTCTAAGATAGACTATATGCTCACAAAGTTTGCAAGTAATTAATGTATGGAAATGTCCCATGTTTATGCATGGAATTAAAAAGTACTACGTAAAATTGGAATGCTTGTTATTAGTCATATCAAAATGAACTATATTAGTATGTGAATAAAGTGCTATTAAAAATAACAAATATCACTTTTAATAAACGAGCTCAAGTGAAACGTCGTTTATTGTTATGTGTCCCTTTCGCACGTAAGTAAAGTGAAGGGTCGAAGGGTCCAATGCTCAGAATAAGGACAAGCATAGAAGTAGTCCTAAAATAAAAAGTCACATCATTGTGTTACGCTACTTACTCAAGTGCAACCATTGAATATGTTAAAAAGAGACCAATATACTTTCTCCACTGGGTCGTATGACTCTTCCGCACCTTGCCCGTAGCTGGGTTCGACTTTTTATTTTTAATTTTCTAAAAAGCTAGTGATGGCAAAAATAACTTGTCCTAAATCAAGTTGTCTATACTTTTATACAAGACATGGTTCTTTATTATGGAACTTATCATAACTAATTCAGGAGTAATTGTATGGTATTATAATAACAAGAAAACAAAGACAAATAAATCTACGAAAATAGTTCTTCGCAATATATAAACTTTTGTTTTCCTGAATCTCGAAGAAACTGAAAATTAAGTTAATCCAAAAGTTTTTACTAAATTATGGGTTACTTTACTCGGGTGTGCATCGTTACCTACCATTCAAGTTTTGTACGACAGGGTTTTTCGTGTCAGTCACCAAAAACTTGGCTGGTAAAAACCATGTCGTGCAAAATCTGTACGGCAAAAACTAAACACCGACACACGACATAAATTAAGCACCGACCAACCAGAACGATGTATTTTAAATTGAGTCTATATGCATAAAAATTGCCTATGTTGAGTCCGGAAGGTTTTGCACGACATGGTTTTTACTGTCCAAGTTTTTAGTTATAACACAAAAAACCATGTTGTACAAAAATTTGGCTGTGATAACTTGGATGGTAATGATGCACATCCGAGTAACCAAAACCTCTTACAACTCGAAAAGTACTCTAGTAGTATTTTTTTCCATTAAGTACTAAATAGTAGACATACTGTAGTATACTCGTTAGAATTCTCATCTTCATATGACGCGTATTTACGAGATTCCTGGAAATAACCTCAAAGCCGCGCGGTAAAACTTGGATTTACTTAATTATTAGTTTCTCCTAGATTCAGGGAAACAAAAGTTTATCTATTGCGAAGTAGTTTTTGCGTAGATTTATTTCTATTTCATAAATTTTATATTTGCTGCTATTTTGGCTCAATCTGAAAGTGGCCGCGTTGCAAAGCATCCTTCCCAACGCGGCCACCAAAAACCTCTAATAACTCGAAAAGTACTCTAGTACTTATTTTTTCCTTTAAGTACTAAATAGTAGATATTCTGTAGCATTGGTTGCCTTAAAATCAAACTAATCGGAGCTGGTGGCCGCGCCCTATAGTATGTGGCCATAAGAATACTGAATTCAAGATGTTTGACTAATTGAATCATTGTAATAATGAAAAGAGTTATTAAAAACTTGCATCTAAAGAAGCGAAAAGAAAAGGTTTGTCAGAATCATAGCAAGTAGAAATCAATTTTCTCTGCCTACCCCTATGGAAACAGGCGTAGCGATAAGTATGTTTGTATGTATGTATGTACATATCAATGTACATATATGAACATTTATAGAAAGTGTTTGGTCTAAACAGCTTGTAAGCACTCAAAAAACACACAACTGTTACTAATACCCCTTGCTGGCTCAAAAAACTTGGTACACATTTGTACACAAATTCCATGTATTACATTCTAATGCTGTGAGCGTAGCAAATATGAGGGTAAATGTGATAATTTTTGTTAACTCTTCATGCATTCGCATTTGTCTGTACATAATATGTATTTGTATAAAATTATATATTTTTTTCATATATTTGTAGAATAGATTTAAAAATTTACAAAATAAAGGCTTTATTGATGTAAGAAAGCTAAAAACCACTTTCCTTATGTACTGTAGTGAAACTGTACACATCCATAAGGATGTGTCTGGAACTCATGTAAATGTAAAAATCATAATCTTAAATGATTTAAACCTCTAAATGTCCTGCGCAATAAACTGTACATAGTTTTATGCGTTTGAGGGTATAAGTATAAATTCGACGTGTAAAAATGTTATAAACTGATGAAATATTTCAAATAAAATAAACCATGATCACCAATTAGACATGACATGATTACTTAGACATGATTTTTATATAACTGACTGGCTTGATTAAGTCACACTTTTAACAATCCGATTAAATTTTTGACTATATCCATTACTTAATTTATTTAAAGATGGTACTGTGGGCAATGTTAAAATATTTTAAATGGTTTTAATTTAACCATATTACTGAGTTCTTGGACAGTTTTTAAGATTCTATTGAATGAGAAGGTGTAGTTATACCCTTAACATACATAACCCAAAATAAACAAAGTATAACACAGATTTTTCCTTTAGCTGGAAAAAAGTGGAAATAAGCTTGCCACCATGGCTTACCTCTATTTGTCAGAAGGAGCATGCCGCTTAGACAGGGCTGCGTCTGGGTCGTTAGGCTGTTGCCTGCAAAACCCTATGGTGGTTCTAGTATTGGTAGTTCCTGGCTACCAGGGGTTTCATGGGTTTTCCCCATACAACAGTGCAAACCAGTATGGTAGTAATGGGATGGCCTGATAAAGTTTTCCCATTCAGGGTTTGCAGGTGGCTTTTTGCATATAGATTTTTGCATTGTGTTGACTAAATTGTCATTATTGCAATCTTCTGTTGAAGATCATGGCCAAAATAAGGAACTCGTCCCCCAGTACATCATTGACTTGATTCAAAGAATGGTTTCTCTAGATTAGACATGGTAAAATTTATTCTTGCTTTTGTTTGAATAGAATGCAAGACAGCAAAGATCCTGACTGCATCGCAGTGGGGATATAAGTTTCAGCTGGTCTATGTTTTAACTCGCTGTTAGTGTTGCAAGAATTATCCCATAGCATGGGGAGTTCCAAAACAAATTGATTTTGTTTAGTTTAAATTCCCTTATCCACAAGGTATACTTAATTTTCTGGGAAAAGCTCTTCCAAAAGTGAAGTTTGAGCTTATTTCTTTGGGCCAAATTAAGGTTGTTGGGAAGTTGGTATCTCCCTCAGTGTCACTGATTGAACCTGAATGTTATGCCTGCCTGTAGTACCACTGTATTAACTTGCTTCGGAGAAGATAAGTTTTCTCCATCCTTTGTTCTATTGGCATTTGTGCCTCATGTTGATTGTGATTCATTTGAGTAAATCTATGTGATTTGACACTTAAGAAATTGTAGAGCACATCCATGTATCTCGTACACAGCCTGTGTCTTGTTCAGAAGACAAAAAATATTTTGCCGCCAAAATGTCTGCGCATAGCGTAACGCCCATATCAAACCAAAAAACGGCATGTTTGCCTACGAGCACGTCGGTATATCTCGTATACCACCCGTGTCAATGTGAAAGGGCTTGTTTGTAAAGGCATGCGCCAACAAACACGTCGGTATATCGCGTATACCACCCGTGTCATTAGAAAGGGCTTGTTTGAAAAAAGCATGCCCACATTGTGTCTTAAGAGGTAATATTGGTGCGTAACCAATTAATTTTCAATTATACCTGAAGAATTCTCATCCTGCAGATCAGAAAATTTCCGAACGTCCTTGTTGCAGGCTTTTTATTTTCCTGCATTTCACAATTTTCGGAACTTGTTTCGATATATTTCGAGTTTCCTGTCCTTTGACTTATGTTTGTGTACACATTTTCGTGTAGTTTTGCTGTTATTTTCACTTATTTTATAAAACGAAACTATTTTTTACTAAAAAATAAAGCGCCGGCACCACGCGAACACAAAGAATGACGTTTGACAGCTAGACCATAGACAATCAATATTGTAGTTTTTTTTTTAGTATAGGGAAGGATTTAAAGCGCGTAAGGTGCCAAGCAACTCGGAGAAGCTGCATGTTTAACAATATACATCGAATACAAAGCCGATGTACAATTTAAGCTTTCAGTTTAATCCACTTTTATTTAAAAATATAATCAATATTTAATTATTTTGTTAAAACTTTCTTGTAGATGATTTCAAATCTAAGGCTCAAATTGTACGATTTGTAGCAACAAAGTGAAAATAATGGTCACAGGGTGTTGATTAAAAAAAAGCCATAGTTTTACCACCAGGGTCTAGAATTTTTAATTTATTTTTCTGGTAGCTGTAAGGACTTGCTATAACTCCTGCTTCCAGTTTATCGTCGACTTTTGGACTTTTAAGTACTCGAGTTATAGTAAAATAACTTCATACTTATACATTTCTCGAACTATAGTAAAATAACTTCATACTTATACATTACTCGAATTATAAAAGTAAAATAATTAAAAGTAAAATAACTTTTTTTTACTTGTTATTGTGTTCTGAGTTAGATTATTTATATTTATTGGGAACTTTTACAAGTTAAATAATGGAATTAAATAAATTTTTAGGTTACACAACAACGATTTGGCCAAACGTAGTTGGCCAAATCGTTAACATTGATGTTTCGACGATCTGGCCAACGAATTTTGGCCATTTCATGAAATGTGCACTTTTCATGAAATGGCCGGCCATATCATGAAATGGCCAATTTAATGTAATATCAATATTGATGGATATTAAGGCAGTGGCGGACTAGGAGGCCGTAACAGATTTGTCCATGGTTTCGTCAGCCCTAGACTGTATTACCAAAGAACAAGAGCTATTTTGCAATACAGAAAAACCGGAAGTGTTACGCCGACCGTGTCCGCCACAGTACAAAATCTTATGACAGACTGAAGTTTGAGCTAAGAGTGAAGAGAAATTATGAAGAATTTCAGCATGTAGGCTGAGAAATAACCAAAAAAAGACAATATTCGAACAGATTAAAAAAAAACACTTGAAGACCCCGTAAAAAATTAATAAATATCACCAAAAAATTATTTTCAGTCTTCAAGATCTCGATAAATATAGCGACAACTTTATAGGGTGTTTATGGCAGATGAGTGGACATACGTTAATAGGGGACAGGGGGGAACGTCTGTTATGCGTTACACCCCAAAGATATGGGCTAGGCCAGGCCTAAACTATTTTTATTTTTTTTATTTTCCGTTTTCAAGACTTTAGACCCAAATAACTTTTCTAATAATTAACCGATTCGCAATCTTTAAAGTTTATTGCTATCTAGACTCATACCTTCGTCTTTAAAAACTATAATGAGGTGCACAAGACAGCTAAAGAGAAAACTACGGGCACTCAAACTACAATAATAATAAAAAATATATTTTTAAACATCGAACATGTCAAAAACACCTTCAGTTCATAATCTTTCGAACGGCATACCACAATCCCAATTTATTTTCGGACGTCTTTTTTTTCGAAATTCAACTAAGAAGAAAGTGAAATTCTTTAGTCTTAAACCTGCAGGTTTATTTTTAACCGACGTCAAAAAAGGAGGTTATCAGTTTGACCTGTATGTATGTATGTTTGTTCGCGAATATCTCGCGTTTAGCTTAACCGATTTTGATGCGGTTTTCAGTAATGTATTTGTTACATTCAGGAGAAGGTTTCAGTACCTATTTTAACCGACCACGAAAAAGAGGAAGTTCTCAGATTATGTCTGTATCAGTTCGTTGAAGGCGGGTCTCTTTTTACAAAAAAGAAATTATTTTATAATAATACTTTACCCAGGCGGACGTATTTATATAATAAATATAAATATTATTTATATAATAAATATAAATACGTCCGCCTGGGTAAAGTTGACAAAGAACTGTAGCAGTTTTTGAATAAATTGGGATTGTGTGGTACGCCGTTCGAAAGAATATGACCTGAGAATATTTTTGACAAATTGTAAGAAGTCCACCATTTTTTTTTTTTTTTTTAACTTGAACATATATACTTACCGTCTTATTCATAAAGATACAGTAGATTTTAAGTAGCGTTACTGGAGGTCTACTTCTCTGGTTTGTTGTATGGTAAATACGTGACATCCAGTCTAAATTGACATACGTCAAAAAAATAAAATGCTCTTTAACTTTTTATGAATAAGAGGGTTAGTCTATATTTGAAAATATTTTTTTCATATTTTTGCAGTTTGAGGGCCCGTAGTTTTCTATGTAGCTGTCTTGTGCACCTCATTATAGTTTTTAAAGACGAAGGTATGAGTCTAGATAGCAATAAAATTTAAATATTATGAATCGGGTAATTTTTAGAAAAGTTATTTGGGTCTAAAGTCTTGAATACGGAAAATTTAAAAATAAAATAAAAAAAAAAACATAAAAAAATGATAGGGCCCAGCCCATGGATATCTTTGGGGTGGAACGCATAGCAGACTGTCCCCCCTGTCCCTCATTAACGTATGTCCACTCATCTGCCATACACCCTGTATATGATTTTTTTACAAATATATTAGATATCTTATTATTCTATCACAATAATCGGATAGATTTTTTATAAAATATCAGATTAAAAAATAAAGCCAAAAATCACCCGTGACCAAAACATGACTTGAAGCGAAACGACAATTTTAGCTTTGCAAAAATTCACCATATTGACATATAAATTAGCCTGTCATTCGCTTCACCCGTCCAACAACGTAAAAATCTACGTAAATCTCATCGTAATTTTTTTTTCATGGTTTTTTGAAAAATCGCGGGCGCATTTGAAAGACCATAAATTAGACGTGTAAATTTAAACAATCCTTTATGCGTATTGATTGTTTGTAAGGCTCTGGGAGCCCTCATTTAATCGAAATTGTAGGTACGCTGTTGACATGTCGAGCTTTGAATAGGTTAGGCCGCCATGGAGCTTAGAAAAAAGCTCCTCAGCGCGCGGTAACGGGTATTGTTCGATATTATTTAATTTATTTATTAAGAGGAGTTTAGCAAAATTTAAAAAAAAAAATTGTATGGATCTGAGACCAAAAGCTCTCCGCAACTGACTCATTTTTCGTTTCGCTCGCGCCGAGTCGCAGACACAGCTCGAACAGAAAAGGAGTGGAGTCGACGAATGAGGATCAATATAAATATGTAGATAGTTATGGAAAATTCAAAATAATTATTAACCACGCCAATTATAATTATTATTCATGACAAAACTTTTTTTTTATTATGAATTATGTTTTTTAATTATTAAAATCAGACTATTTATTACTGAATCAGAATATTATATTTTTTAGCACATGTAAGATTAATGCTAATAATATTGTAATTACATACGATGATCATAAGAATTTAAGTTAGTTAGTGCACACCGCTAAAAGTTGCAATTTTTACTCGGATGGGTGTGACGTCATCTCGTCTGAACTAAAATCGAACGAACGCAATTTTCTGCGATGGCGACTCTTTTTATTATATTTCATTTTAAAAGTTCATTGTTTAACATGTATAATTCGAGTTCTAAATTTGAACGTAATTAAAGTTTAGTTATCGACAAAGTCAAGTACAAATTAAGATGCACACAATGATACAGGTTTCTTTATATAGGCCACTAACTTGTCGTTTCTGAACATGTTGTAGGGAAGTAATCATATGGATGTAGATTAAATTCAATTCCTTCTGATACCAAGCCGGCCTGTAAAGAGAGATGCAGTTTTATAATAATAATAATAATAATAATAATTTATTCAGAAAAAAAGACACTTACATACATAAGTAAAATTATGAAATACAAATAATGAAAACTTACCGCGTCTGAACTAAGTTATTGAATAACCTGTATCTCAGACTCCGGCAAGCTTTCCACCAGAATAGTTAACATTTTAACATTTTAATTCACAGAAATAAAATTAAAATTAAACTAAGTTACATTAAATTATAAAATTGGAAAAATGATTGTTGAACAAACATGCTATTGTTCAACAAACAAAAAAATTATAAAACATAATTATAAAAAAATTAAAATAAAGATAGGTAAAAAAGCTTTAAGTGAACAACACGATAGAAAATTAAAATGAAATTCATATGCTAAATGAGATATTTAATTGAATTTATGTATTAGGGTATAATTTTGAAAACAATCTCAGTTTCATCGTAGTTTAAGGTATTTAACCACTTTGTGACAGCTAACTTACATTCATATTTAGATTTTGTGCTAATATTAAGCTTGGCATTGATTTTATTGTATAAGTAAGGACCCAAAAAGCAAAAGAATCTGTTCATGAACATATGCTTATATTGTTTCAAATTGAAAACTCTATCACATCTCCTGGAGTCTGCAGCATTTTCACGATCAGGCGGTTCCTTATGCTGTTTAAGGATGGTTTGAAGAACAAAGAGCTGTCTGACAGTGAGCACTTCACACGACTGATAGAGTTCGTACGTGGGGAACAGTATGTTTTTAAAGGTGCTCACTTTGAGAACAGCTCTTTGAGCTCTTTCTACAATCAGGTTGACAGTTTTACCGGCCCCACCCCACGAAGTAATACAATAGCTGATAAGCGATTGGCAGAGCGCCAGATAAATCTGTTTCATTAGCCTAGGTTTAGTGACATGCCTTAAATTCCTAAAGGTGTAGATTAACTTCCGGATTCTACTAGCTAAAAGATTTATGTGTAGGTCGAACTTAAGATGATTGTCAAGTAAAATTCCCAGATATTTAATAGATTTAACTCTAGATAGTGAAGGACACTCACAGCTATTTGTGCAAGTATGTGCGAATAGATTGTAGCTGGATGTTGGTTGCGTAGTACTAGTAATCGAGAAAGTTATAAATTTTGTTTTATCTTTGTTCAGTGTTAAGAAGTTATTACGTAACCATTTTGAGACATCGTTGAAGCCCTCTTGTGCGACCCTGAATGCATCATCCCAGGTTTTCTCCGAGAAAAGCAGAACTGTGTCGTCTGCGTATGAGATAATTTTACTATTAGGGGAGCTCAGATTTAGCAAATCATTAATATAAAGAAGAAAAAGAACAGGACCCAGTATACTGCCTTGGGGTACACCCCTGGTTATATGTAGATCACAGCTGGTAAGATTTCCTATTTTGACACACTGGCAACGACCAGATAGGTAGTCCCGAAAGAGTTTTAGTTGAATGCCCCTTATACCGATAGCCTCCAGTTTATTGATCAGTGTAGGGATGGAAACGGTGTCGAAAGCTTTGGCGAGGTCAACAAAAATACCCAAAACTTTATTGCCCTTGTCAAGATTTTTAGCGACATAGCTTGTAAGTTCAAGAACCGCATCTTCCGTAGATTTACCGGCTGTAAAACCAAATTGAGCAGGAGATATTATCGAGTTTCGTCTCAAATAGCTAACAAGTCTATTATAAATCAGTCTCTCCAAAAGCTTAGAAATTGCAGGAAGTATAGAAATAGGTCTATAGTTATTAATAAGATCTTTGGCTCCAGTTTTATGAATCGGGTGTATGACAGATTTCTTTAGCGCGGTAGGAAAGACTCCCAATTCAAGGCACCTATTAAATATGTGAGTCAACGGTTTGGTCAGGCGATGCTTAAAGTCCTTCAGTAATGCGTTAGTTATGCTGTCCCATCCAGCTGATGAAACTTGTTTTAAATTCATAATTAACGACTCTACTTCAGCTTCATCTGTGTTTAGAATAACCATTGAGTTAATGTTAGTACTAGAAGGCGCAATTTGGATATTAGATGTTGGCTGTGGGATATTAATATTGTTAGAAGAAGTTGTGTTAGTTGGCAACGGATCATCAGCGAGTTCCTTGCCCACATTTATAAAATAATCATTAATACTATTTATAGATTCCAAATCTGTAGATGATTTCAATAGCTGAAAAGGGGCTTTATTTATTTTAGAGTTGTTTGTAACTTTATTTATGGCTTCCCATATTTTTTTATTATTGTTACCAGCATTATTGATTTCATTCCTTTCATACTGAAATTTAAGTTTTTTTATTAACTTGTTACAAAAGTTTCTGTACCTATTGTATATAAGTTTGTTCGTTTCGTTAGTAGGATCCATTTTCATCTTTTTATGAAGGTTATCTCTGTTACGGATACAACGTAATATGCCTTGAGTTAACCATGGCCTGATTAACTTTTTACGACGAGATAGTTTTATTGTGTGGGTATTACGGCCAACAGCCGAGTTTATAGAATTAAGAAGAAAGTGCGTAGCTGCATTTGGATCCGGCATTTCTAAAATTGCATCAAAGTCGAGACTCTCTATGTCTCGATAAAGACTGTTCTTATCGATTTTAGTGTGAAAATTAGAAACAATATTTTGATTAGACTTGAAATTCAAATTAAGAAGAACTGCTTGATGATCCGTCACTGAAGAGTTGAGTACTAGAGTGTTAGCAGGGTATATAGACTTGAGCATAACATGATCCAGGCACGAAACGTTCATACGAGTGGGAAGATCGTGGGCAGGTAGAAGACCGTGAAACGCGCAAAGATCAAGATAGTCATGTGCATTTTTATCCTTCGTTCCAGCAGAAATGTCAATATTTATATCGCCCAAAATACTCACAGTTTTAAATGAAGATAGTTCAGAGAGAACATTATTAAGTGAATCTTTATATGCCCCAAGGTTATAATAAGACGGTGAACGATAAATACATAGAAAAGCTATTTTACTTTCAATTTTGATAACCAAACCATTTGCATCTACAATATTAGGTTCCTCTACTAAACAATTCAGTTTGTCCTTTACATATAGCACTACGCCGTCGTTTTGAAGTAAATTATTGTTTGTCCTATAATGCGTATAACCATCAAGTAAAGGTAATACCGGATTACAAGAAAGCCAGCATTCTGTAAGTGCAATGACGTCGAACTCAATATCAACTCGCTTTAACAAGATTAAGAGATTATCAAAGTTTCTGCCAATACTACGGATATTTTGCGTTAGGATATTAAGGCAGCCATTAGGTTTTTGAAGCGCATTTACACACTCTTCTACATCACATAATCTATAATCAGAAACGGACACAGAGTCTATTTGACATTGAAATTCCTTATTCATTAAAAAAATAAAATAAAATAAATATTAAAATCAAAGAATAAAAATAACGGTAAATTCGTAATGCAATTTTTTTTTTTTTTTTTAATAATTAATAATTGACAATAATGTATAACACCTTTAATAGTAAAAACACAATACGCTTTAAAAAATTAAAAAACAAATAGTAAATTAATAGTTTTATATAAAAGAAAATGACTAAGGTTTCTTGGTTAATTTTAAAAGACAATCTTCAGACCTGATAGTAAGCACGGTTCTGTCTCCCTGATTTTTTCGTAACAATATTTTACCGTTAGATATCCAACAAAATTTAAAATTGTTTTGTTTAGCGAAATCTTTAGTTTGTAGATACAGTTTTTTCATAGACCCTGGTAGGTGCTCGTCAATGTAAATAGGCTTCTTTTCTCCTGAAAAACCGATGGATTGCGAATTAAGTTTTTCCTCTGATGCACGCTCCCTGTTGTAGTTCCTGGTGTGCTGTAGGAAATTCGTTTTGGTCCTTACGTTTGTAAATTCAGCGACGATCGTTTTACTTGTTCCGGGTTTCCCAGGCAAACGATAGATGTCTCGAACTTGAGTGGACGTAACTTGAGAACCGACAGTTTTTCCTACCTGAGCGACAATATTTAGTAAATCTAGCTCGGTTTCGGGTTCTTTGGCTGGAAGATTTCTAATTTCGATCGTCGATGATCTACTGCTCAAACGGAAATCCTGTAGTTGTTTTTCTATTTTGTTTAATTGATTCGTATTTTCTGAGCGAAAATTCTCTAAGTCAATCACCTTTAATTTCATATCTTCATAGTGGGCATTTATAAATTCCATGGACTTTTCGATTTCGGTATTCGTAGTTTGAATCTGATGGACTTTGCTTTTTAAATCCGAGATGTCCGATACAATTTTGCTAAAAGTGGCCTCTTGATTAGCTTTCATTGAATTAAGCGTGTCCATAATCATATCTAGGGAAACATTACTCTGCCGTGAGTGAGTTTTCGGAGAGTATTCCGTACGAGGTCGCTTAGAACGTATAGTGATATTCGGAGAAGTGTTGAGTTCAGAGTCCGATACTGATGTTTCCGATGATGTAATTTTTTTCTTTGGCGAGCCAGTAGTCGGTGGGGTCCGAACAGTTTTCGACATCACGAGGATAGAAAGAATATAGTAGCGAGTGGCGGTGCAGGGGCAGTAATGGGCTGCGCGGACAACGGGAGGCAGGGTAAACGCAGCGAGGGACCAGCGGGCGGTAGGCAGGCTGAAGCGGGGCAGCGGTATATGTTCACTGCGTCACCTGCACGACGGGGTATTCGGCAGGCTTCGTTGATAGAATAGCTATCTCGCTCACCTCTCGCTTCGTTCGTGTTACGCTCCGCATCTAATGACCACGAAATGTCACTTTCCAGAGCCGTTATAATACATTTAAATTGAAACGGGTACCTTCGAATACAGCTGATATCCAGTAATAAGAACTTTAGGTCTAGATATCTCTTGAACTAGACATCTCTTGCGGAAACTAATAACACAGTCACTTATAACACACTAAAAACTGTAATCGGCGACGGGAACTGAATGGATAAGAACGGTGTGTCTGTATAAAAATAATTAATAAAGGTACAGGTATCTTTCGTCGATGTGCGTGCGTGTGCGAATGATAAGATAAGTAAATATAGGTATAAAGCAGTGGCTAAGGTTGTTTTTGAATGTCATTTTACAAATGGTTTCATACATATAGAGAGGTGTTTGTTTCACAAACTATACGTTTAGTTTGACTTTAACATAAAACGTTCCAGTGGACGTCTGAAGGCCTGGCACAACTTTAGCGTTCAATACATCTCATTCGCTATGACGTCGACTCATTCACATCAGTAGTCGACAAACCGTGATGGTGTTTAGCGCAGCGTATTAGGAGTGCAGAGGAGGGGTGGCATATCTACGTATAATTACCTAGAACTTTAGGTCTTTATGCAAAGTTACGACCTTCATACGAATCTACACATTTTCTATCAAATTAAAGAAATAAAAAAAATACAAATCCTTAGTCGGAAAGGGCAAATTTCCTTTTAAATATAAAGAATATTCGTAGTAATAGTAAATTTATAAAACAACTAGCTTTTGCCCGCAGCTTCGCACGCGCTTTTTCATTAAAATCGTTAATTACTGGTTGCTTTACGACTCAGGATTTTGGTGACATCATTTCTGATCGCACCCATACCCCCTAAAAACAACGGCAACTCCAGAAATTCCTTTCTACACTCTACCATTCAGACACTGAAATTTCTAACATTTCTATTAGCTGGATGGGTAAAAGTAGTTGGATATACGTACCTACATATCTAATATATGTACCTACTCGAGTAAAAAAAGTTGAAGATTTTTAGGCGCTTTATGTTTTTGGGAATGTTCCGTTACCATGTGAATTTTGGTTAATCTTTTCTTAATATGACTCTGAATCTAATTACACCCACTGAAGAACCCGTTTTCCTATTTTTACGTCGAAATAAAGAAATATATATACATTGTTTTTTAATACTAACTAAAGAGTCCCGTTTTACGTTCCCGTGGGAATTTAGTATTTTTCTTTCTTCCAAGACCCCTAAATACACAGAGACACTATTGTAGACCAAATTTCACGTTGACATACTCAAGGAAGTCGATTTTTCATTCTCACAAAAAAGTCCCGTTATTCCCGTTCCCGTGGGAATTTTGTAAATTCCTTTCTTTCAACACTCTTTCGTTCACTGAGGAATCTGTACACCAAATTTCAAGTCGATACACTCAATAATGTCGATTTTTCATACTAACTAAAAAGCCCCGTAGTTCCCGTTCCTAAGGGAATTTTGGGAATTACTTTCTTAGCGGATGCCTACGTCATAACATCTACCTGCATGCAAAATTTCAGCTCAATCCATCGAGTGGTTTGGGCTGTGCGTTGATAGATCACTATGTCAGTCAGTCACCTTTGAGTTTTATATATATAGATACAAAAAAAAGACTGCACTTAAAGTTTCAGTTATTAGTTTAATTTAATTGCATTCCGATTTTAATTGCATCCAAACCGGCATCGCAGTCGTTGGCGAGGCCATCTTGATTCCAATCTCGAGAACTGGCCAAAGGTGACACAATGCAGGAATAGAAATAATTGGAGAAATAGGGTAGGTTTCCAGCAGTTAAAACTTTAGATGCTACATAAAAAAAACCATTCTTATAACCTCAATTTCTGCTTTTTAATATCTTTATATCAGAAACGTATGGCATTCATTTGTTAGGATGAATGCAGTATTATAAGTAAATCTTTACTAATACATGGTAATAATAATAATAATAAATATGTAAAAACACATCACACTCAGAGCCCCTAACTAGGAAGAACCTGTATCTTGGATGCCCGAAACACACACAGAGACGAACATCACACCTGGACCCGAAACAAACATCGATATTCATCATATCACAATATTCGCCACGCCCGGGAATCGAACCCAGGTGCACACGCTTCTCAGTACACACCCCTGCCAACTGAGCCACGGAGCAGTCAAACAACAGTAATAGTACTAAAAATTATCTTGCTTAATACTTTTCTTTAGAGCGTTATTACTTGTAGTCAGGATTTAGTTTCCAACTTAATTTTTGTTTTGACTACTTTGTGGTTATAATAATTAAGTATTTTCGAAAGCGCTTAATTAAATTTTTATTTCACTTAATAAGAATTTTTGACATAATGACATCTGTAAGTTGAGGCAAAGGCGTCTCCACAGATTCCGTTCCGCTGCTGTTTTGTTTATATTTTATATAGGGTAAACTACACGATCATTGTCAACCTTCAAGATTGTCATGGTTTTATTTAGATGCTGAAAATAATGATTTTTGTCATTTTACAGCATTAACTACAAAAATCATTTGTCATTATAATACATTATTTTATTAAACTATTAACGCAATTTTAAACTAATGACTGATTAAAGCGGAGGGTGCCAATATTTGGTTTATGGTTTTAAAGTTTCTATTAATATATCAATATTAAATGGTTATACGCACAAAACAACAATACCATATTTTGACGATTTAGCATTTTTATTTTGCAGTTATAAATTTAGCCAAGAGAAATTTGTAAAAGTGACAATCATGGGGCAGTTTACCCTAGGTCAAATATTTATCAAAGACCACGTGACCTGTAGGAGAACCGGCGTACACGTCATCCCTCTACGAGCTGCACGCAGCATCTGAAGTATTGTATAACAGTGACAGAAGTTCAATGATTGCATACGAAGAGACAGGGACAGTCATCTGTCAGTCGTGCAAATCGGATTCTTGGTTCTGCGCCACCACCTGGTTTTTAGTGAAAAGCAATTAATATTTAATATCTTTTTAATTATAACTTTTAAATCAAATTCAAATTACCAGAATTTAATTTACAATAATTATCATTATTCCTATGTAGTTTCAGCAAAAACGAATTAGTAATTTCGAAGAACTAGCTATTCCCGTTTTTTGGAATGGTTATCATTGACGAAATAATGTATCGAGGTTTTTGTATCCTCGTTGTGTTTCTAAATTATGAAAAACTTTTTTATATCCTCAAGAAGGTTATACTAAAGTTTCAGATCTCTACCGTCTGTAGTTTATGAGAATTACTTGATTTAGAAACGCCTTCCCAGCTCGTATGCCAGTTTCTTGACTCGTGCCGCCCATTCGGTTAAATTTTCGTTAGTTTCTTGAAAAGCCCCATGAAAGCGATGTCTTTCCGCCACAATAGATTTTTTCGGCTGGAAGTGTTTATCTAACTCTTGAATCACTTCTTTGTATGTAAGCTTTTCAATCGATTTCGGATAAATTAAATTTCGTAACAACTTGTACGCTTCATCCGAGAGTGCACTCAACAAGATCGGAAGACGCTTCCCCGCTCCCTTTTCTGATTCCGCTGCAATTTCATTCGCTGAAAACCACTGTAGTAACCGCTTCTTGAACACTTTCCAATCTTGGTCCTGAGTCTCTGCATTCCAATGGAAACTCGGTAATTGTCCAGTAAAAAATGAAGCCATTACGAATATGTTGAGCACGTGGTCGCCGCGTTAGTATTTTATCTCGTCGCCACTGTTAGGTTCGCGTGGAAGGAAACGACCTTGTAAGTTGACAGGTTTATTTGCACTGATTCATTGATGCGTTTACAAGTACGTGGCTTAGCGCTAACTTCACTAATCTAACAGAACCCTTGCCTTAAGTGACAGTTGCAGTATGCGCGTGCTCCTTTCGTCTAACAAAACAGGATTACGGGAATTATTTATTAATTAACTAGAGGCTGCCCCGCGGTTTTTCCCGCGCAGATTTCTCATAAACACAAAAATCACGTTTTTTCCCGTTCCCGTAGGAATTTCGGGAAATCCCTTCTTAGTGCTCACCTACACTCCCTAAGGAACCTACATGCAAAATTTCAGCCCGCTACGCCCAGTAGTTTCGCCTCTGCGTTGTCTGTCAGTCAGTCAGTCAGTCAGTCAGTCAGTAACGGAAGAGTTTTATATATATTGATTATTTAGGGAAAAAATTCCAACATTATTCGATAGCCTGCTATTTATATTCTATTGCTATACTATTCCTATAGGATCAAAGTTACCGAGCTTACGAGACTCGCAATTTTTGCCCAATCGTAATATAATAGTAGTAGAATAGATGGTAGTAGTAGTAGTAGAATAATCGTAAGTTTAAGAGATTACGGGCCCAGCTGTCACCAAAACTACCCTCTGACCTTCCGGTACATGGACCCCGTCACTGATCGAACAAATGTATGGGATACCTATGCTGCAAATCCAATGTTACAAGCAGTATTTCATATTGCATTTTTTAACCTAATAATGATATTTATGTACTTACTTCATTTTACATTTTCTTCCTAGTAAGTACCTGGGATCTAATGTTCAATTATTTTATTACAGGCCGTTTTGGAAACCAGGCAGATCATTTTTTAGGTGCTTTGGCATTCAGTAAAGCCTTGAATCGTACACTGATTTTACCTCCATGGGTAGAATATAGATTTGGAGAGCCAAAATCAACTCAAGTTCCTTTTGATACATACTTTGTAATAGATGCCTTAAAAAATTATAACTCTGTTATAACTATGGAAAACTTTATGTTAGAGCTTGCACCTACTGTTTGGCCAGCTGAAAGAAGAATATCATTTTGCTATGTTGCACGAAGTGGTAATGAATTAAATAGCTGCAATGCTAAATCTGGTAACCCATTTGGACCTTTTTGGGACACATTTAACATAAATTTTATTAATTCTGAATTTTATGGACCCTTGAACTATGACACAACTAATAAGGATATGATGCTTCGATGGACCAAGAAATATCCTGCTGCAAGATGGCCAATCCTGGCATTCACTGGTAAACAAATTATATTTTTTTCTCAATTTAGGTATCTGGGTCGTTCAAGTAAATGGACTTGCGGCACGGCACTCCAGAGAGTATGGACGCTGGAAAGGCAATCTTGCTGAAGCGCCATTTGACGATTTGTGAGGAGAGCGATTTAAAATTTAAAATTTTACAAAAAAAATCGTATAAGATGTAATGTCTTTCAGATTAACCTGAAAATTAGTTTGATAGTCTAATAAACAGTTAAGCATAGCCTTGCGATCAAAAATAATATAATGCAACTTATAGAAACAGAGTGAGGTGGCGGGTCAGCAATTATAACCTATGCCACGGCAAGGCTAAATTGCTAATATCGTGAAATGCAGCTCAAACCATTTCTGCACTTTTTGCTTAAGTATGTGCCAAAAAATATATTTTTCAAGCCATACAAAATGTATTTTTATTACAAAATAAGAAAAAAAAAACAAATACCTTTACAGACGTTATTGTTTTTATAATATACTTACCTCCCTCACTTTTGCTATTAAGAACTGCGGTAGCTTAAAATAATAAAAAATACCCTTTTATGGATTCCCTTAAACTTAAAGGATAATAGGATAGGTAATAAAAAAATACAACAACTCAAAACGTAGGTGTATTAAATAATCAAAAATGAACTAAATAAACATTTAAAAATACTTTCCACATAATTATAATATATACCAGCTGTCCCACCCATAGAATATAAGTTTACATCAAAGACTTGGCTGTATGGACTATGTTCTTTTGACTGCCCAGAATGATAGAGTTTAATTAGGGATCCCTAATTATATTTTTTTACATTATGTAGCATAATATACCGGGTGTTTCTGACAAGGCGGTAATAAATCAAAGGAGGGATTCAGCTCACCATACCTAACAACTTTCCCAAAACAACATAAATCTCAAAACAAAATTCAGCTGTCCCGTACATTGACCCCGCCAGCTGATCGAACCAATGTATGGAACAGCTGTTATTTTTTTTGAGATTTCGACCTATGTTGCTTTGGCAAAGTTGTTAGTAATGGTGAGCAGAAGCCCTCCTTTGATTTATTACCGCCTTTTTAGAAACACCCGGTATGTCAATCGATGATAGTGTAGCTTTCCTGAAAATAACGCGAAATATTTTTTGACCGACGAAAAAAAAGGAGGAGGTACTCAATTCGACACGTATTTTTTTTTTTTTTTTTTTAATGTATGATCACGCATAACTTTTTACAGAGTAGTTCAATTTTGATAATTCTTTTTTTAATCGACAGGGCATACCTTGAAGTTGGTCCCATAAAAATTTAGAAATAAAATTCCCACCCTAAGGGTGGGAAAATAGGGGTGACTTTTTGGTCGGCGGGTGGATTTATCAACTCACAAGTTGCATTTTACGTGTAACACTATACATTTTGATACCCACTTAGAATATCTTTTGAAATGAAATAAAATCAGCCGAAAGACGTCCACTGCTGGACATAGGCCTCCCCCACAAATCGCCATACCGACCGGTCTTGTCGTCCCTGTCAACCATGTCGTCTGATCACCTTATGCGGTGTGACCACTGACCACCTTGTGGGAGAAGAAAAGATTAAACCCCTGAAAGAACTGAAAAGCATAAAATAAAACTTTTTATCAAAAAATAAAACCGCCGAAAAAAAAACTGAAAAGCATAAAATAATAATCGAATTACTAAGTTCTTAAAGTAATGTAGGGTATATACCAAGTAATTTTGAGTCGGCGCCACAGATTCCTCGTACAAAGATCATTAAATTAGGTACCTTAAATTTAAAGAAATAACCAAAATTGGAATTTGCTTGTGTGGCGCGCCGACTCAAAATTACTTGGTATATACCCTACATTACTTTAAGAACTTAGTAATTCGATTATTATTTTATGCTTTTCAGTTTTTTTTTCGGCGGTTTTATTTTTTGATAAAAAGTTTTATTGTTAAATCCGTTCAGTCAGTAGTTGCAGAGCCTATTCGATGCAAACAAACAAACAATAAAATCTGGCCTCTATAAAATATTAGTATAGTACTAAAAAGACTTGGCTGTATGGACATTAAATGGGTAGCTTAAGTGCCAAAAATATATAAAGACCTAAAGCTCTTATTAACCCAAAAAAAAACAGTAATTACAGACTGCTTCACGACCATGAAAATGGCTCGTATTGAGATGAGACCCAGATCAGCGGATAGAGAAAAATCAGCCGATTCTAACGGTGCAAAAAACCTAATTATCAAATCTTACTACGAGATATATGTATAACTCATATTCGCATTTTTGGAGATAGCAATCTTGCCTTTCCACCGTATGGTTTCTGATTCACAAACCCTGTTTTATCGAAATCAATCAGGTAAGTACTAAGTACGTATGTTTATGTATGATGTATGTTCAAAATAACACAAAAAGAAATCGCTCGATCAGATTAAAGGGTAAATGGGACAGCTGTATTTTTTTTTATTATTCCGAATATTTCCGCCACCGAACAACTACAAACAACACTAGCTACGTTAAGAATGCTGAAGCGCCTTGTCAACATTACCTACTTGGTCGGTCGGTACCAATATGGAACGCTGTGCTGTGCTGTGGTAACACCTAAAGTGCGATGCATGATTTAAGGGCGTGCCCCGAATCCAAAGCGCTATTGACTCCAGCGCCTGGAAACTGAGGTAGCATTATCAGACGTAAAAGCCATATCATAAATGTTAGATTTACTAATAAAATCATTATTTAAATCGAAATATAATATTCTGGCCAGATTACCAGCAGAGAACCAGCAGTTCACCAGATTTCAGGGCCTCGGGTTGTAACACCATCTTCTTCCGGGCTCTTTCCACCTTTTTTTAGCTCTTAGCGCTCAAACAGTCGACGCCGCCGCCGCACCGCAACACTGTTCACAGACGCCGCCAACGCGCCGCCGCCGCCGCGCAATCAATGTATTACCATGGACCTAATTATCACGAGAGGAGTGTTCATGGCCAAACAAATTCGCGTAATTTGCAAGAAAAAACAAATGCGCTATCTAAAGAGCAAAAATATTTTGCAAAATATTTTCTCACCTCCACAACCTGCGGCGCTACTTTCTACGCGACAAAAAACAAATGCGCCATCTAGTCGATTGTCCATTTGCAAAATGTTTTCTTCTCTTGGCGACTAGATGGCGCATTTGATTTTTTTCGCATAGAAAGTGGCACCGCAGGTTGTGGAGGTGGGAAACAGAGCTTTCGAATTACGCGATTTTGTTTGTCCATGAACAATCCTCTCGTGATAATTAGGTCCAATACATTGATAGTTCTGAACATCGCACGTGACGTCAGCGCGGCGGCGGCGCGGAAACGGCGTCGTCTGTTCGAGCGCTTAAGAGCCATGTGAATTTCAAAACCTGTGATAAAGGGGCAGGCAGGATTCACTATCTGGAGGAATATACAGGGTGTCCGGGGGAAGTTATAACATAATTTAAGGTTGTATTCTATGATAAATTTCATCGACGAAAACACCCCATACAGGGGGTCGCAGCCTCACCCTCCCCTCAGTATGATGTTTTTAATTATTTTTTTGCGAAAGTCGACCCCGCCTACTTTTAAATTCACAGTTAAAGATCTGAGGCTCACAGAAGCTTCATTAGGGTCTTGATCGAAGGCTAAGTAGTTAGGCTACCTAAGTTACTAAGACAATAACCAACTATTGCCTTTACTTTTTTTTTTTAAAGTGGGTTTAAACTAAATTTTTTTTAGATTTTTTACGGTTTTTCAAAGTTACCTCAAAAAAATGCAGATACTTTATTTTTTATTTTTTGTGTTGTATTTTTAGCTTTTGAGTTGTTCTCCAAAATGGTATTAGATTTATTTCTCTACGTCTATTACTTAAGAAATTATCAACTACCAAAAAGACCCTTCGCTTTTACCTTTTAATTTAAGATTTCAGTTTAACCCACTTAATAAAAAAAAAGTCAATATATTTAATTATTTTGTTAGTTATATAGGTAGCCTACCTACTCTTAGCCTTCGATCAAGACCTAAATTAAGAGTCCTTTTAGGCGAACAGTGGCGCCACTCTAGAAAAAAAAGTTGTCTTTTTTAAAAAAAAAAAAGTGTTAGTGCACAAAATCTTGGTCCCTAGTATTTTTAAAGTATTTTAAATAATATCTAGGTTTAGACTGTGAAAAGAGGCCACTGTAGGTTTATACTGTTTCATGTATTACTGTTTGTTACTAAAAGTGGCCACTTTTAGCAACAAACAGTAAGATATAAACAGTCTAAACCTAGATATTTTTTTAATACTAAACAAATACTAGGGACCAAGATGTAATGCACTAGGGAGCACATTACAAAAAAAAAGGCTTACTTTAGAGATTTTATTTCTAGAGTGTAAAAGGACTCTTAATTTAGGTCTTGATCGAAGGCTTATTAGGTAGGCTACCTAAATAACTAACAAAATAATTAAATATTGACTTTATTTTTAAATTATTCTTTTTTATTCATACATACTTACTCCTTATTCTAAAATGCGAAAGTAACTGTCTGTCTGTCTATCTGTCTCGCTTTCACGCTAAAACTACTGAACCGATTTTAATTAAATTTAGTTCAGAACAGAGATAGCAGACAGACAGACAGCCTGAGAAAGGACATAAAGGCCATTTGTCTCCAAAATCCCACGACAACGGATGATTGGGATTTCGCGGTTTGAAGGGAAATTGCGCTAGCGATGTCGAAGATAGTTAATTTACCCATGCAAACTCATCCATTTTCTTTTCCTGTCAAAAATTTGACGACCCACTGACCTTTAATTTGGGCAGGCAAAGGATCATCATAGTCCATACAGCCAAATATTCAGTAGGTAGGTAGGTGACCTTTAATTTGGGCGGGCAAAGGATCATAGTCCATACAGCCAAATCTTCAGTAGGTAGGTAGGTGGTTCAATAATAAAATAATCGTATAAACTTATATTCTAAGGCGATACGAAGTTTGCCGTGTCAGCTAGTGTATACCAATATTATAAAGAGGAAAGATTTGTTTGTTTGTTTGTAACGAGTAGGCTCCGAAAATACTTGTAACCGATTTGAAAAATTTTTTCACTAATATAATAATATATATAATGATAATAATAATAAGTCACCGCCTGCCATGATAATTAGTGAAATGTTGCATTAAAGGCAGGCGTACCGGTATTTCACTCTATAGCACCAGTTAACCGGTCCTTTTAACAGTTCACCCCCTTATACCATTTCTTGTCATCCATTTTACAATAGTTCTATAACTGTGGGTGATTGTTTATTGTTCCGAATTTAAACCACAGTTATTTTTCACACACTATTTATTTTGCATGAAATAAAAGTTATTTACACGAAATGATTTTGTATAAGCCGCCTCCGTAGCTCAGTGGCGTAGCGCGTCGCGCCTTTGATTAGGGCACGGAAGGTTGTGGGTTCGATCCCCGCAGAAAAACACCACATATTGATTTCTCACAAAAATCACGTTGTGGTTGTTTTCGGTTGGATAGGACATTGCAGGCTTGAATCACCTGATTGTCCTAAAAGTAAGATGATTCCGTGCTTCGGAAGGCACGTTAAGCCGTTGGTCCCGGCCGCAGTAGTGGTCGTTATAACCGCGGCGACAAGCTGGCCCCTTGTCACGTTGGTAATAAAAAAAGCATAAACTTGGCTAAACGTGGGTCTGGCTCTTGAGCCAGTACCTCTGCCTAACCCTTCGGGGAATAAAAGGCGTGAGATTATGTCTTATGTCTATTTTGTATAAGAATGTCACTAGTCCGAACACTTAAAGTTTTAATTTAACTACAGTAAAACCGAAAATTCAAGAAAGGTCGAAATTACAATTAATTTATTTAATAGATCGCGAGCAAATAGAGCGGTGTGGATCGCGAGACGCGGGATGGTGCTGTGTGTGAGCAGGCCAGACATACTATGCCGGCCGGTCGCGTTATCAGCGTGTTTTGCATTCCACACGCTCGCTGCAATAATTGATGCAGTTTGTAGTAATGATTTTTATACATTTAGAATTTTGAATATTGGATTGATTTGACTATATACATTAGTTTAGTTATTTTGTGAATAAATTAATGTTAGTATTTTAAGTATTAGTTTTGTAATTAGTTCTTAAGTTAGTGATATTATATAATTTAATTTTAGTTTGTATTTTATAAGTTTCTTATTTCTGGAGGAACGCCACAGTTCCTATCACCTTCTGGGTGCTGCCGCTGGGTGCATTTTCTATTTGTGCATTTAGTGGCGGTGCCTGGTTGGTGATCCATATATAATATAGCAAAACTCTCGAAAGGGCCTCTACGAGTTGGATTCGTCCCCTCGCACGCCTCTCAAAGGACCGGGCTCCATCCCGTGATACCGAAGAGTATTGAGAAACATAATAACAATAATAATAATAAAAACACATCAAACTCAGAGCCCCTAACTAGGTAAAACCTGTATCTAGGGTGCCCGAAACATATACAGAGACGAACATTACACCCAGACCGGAAACAAACATCGATATTCATCATATCAATATTCGTCCCGCCCGGGAATCGAACCCGGGTGCACACGCTTACTCAGTCCACATCAATGCCAACTTAGCCACAGAGCAGTCAAAGAAAGCTGGTAGAAAGCTACACTATCCCCGAGTGACTATATAAGAGTAGCTATATAAGATTTCCAAAATAATTAGGGATACCTACTTACTTAAACTCTAATAATGTAGCCC
This sequence comes from Euspilapteryx auroguttella, assembly GCA_951802225.1. Lineage (NCBI taxonomy): Eukaryota > Metazoa > Arthropoda > Insecta > Lepidoptera > Gracillariidae > Euspilapteryx > Euspilapteryx auroguttella. The sequence goes on along the minus strand of OX637642.1, from coordinate 8,065,155 downwards.
AAAGTACACCCTTTTACCCGTTGTTTACATATTTTGTAAATAATAAATCTAAAATAGAATTAAAAATTACTTTCCAGGTGCACCAGCCAGTTTTCCAGTACAAAGAGAAAATAGAGTTTTGCAAAAGTATTTAAAGTGGAATGAAAACATTCTTAATGAAACGACTAATTTTATAAAAGCAAATATGGGGGACGGAGGTTATTTAGGATTGCATTTACGTAATGGGCAAGACTGGTCAAAGGCTTGTCAACATGTAAAAGACAGTCCTACATTGTTTGCGTCTCCTCAGTGCGTTGGATATAAGAATGAACATGGCCCATTAACATCATCAATGTGTTTACCAGAGAAAGCTGACATAATGAAGTAAGTTACCTCATATGTAATAATTCATTTCTAATTTTAAGTAGATGATTATCAAAATAGAATGATGGACCGTATGATGGAGTCACATTCTAGCTTAGAATCAAAAAATTATTCGTGTACCTACAAGCGAAGGTTGGTATAGTTTTAGTTTAAAGCGATCTTACGGATCTTAACATACTAAAAGTTCTCAAGCATAAGGGTAGAGCTAACCGGAGGGGGGGCGGGGAATGCACCACTCCTTCAAAATATTTAGTATGTTGATAAGGGCGCTTTTAAACTACAACTTCTTAAACCTACCAAAATCGCTTAAGTCCGTAACTTTTAATCGAAAGTCATATGTTCGATTAACGAAACGTCGACGGAACAATTCTTGGAATAGACAAATTTTGGTCGAAAAACTTTATTATTTTTCGAACAATCGTTCATACGAGGAAACGTTTTCGATCAAAAGTTGTTTAGAGATAATGTCTATTCGAAGAATTGATCCGTCGACGTTACGGTAATCGAACATATGACTTAAAAGTTACGGACACAATTCGCTTATATGCGAAATATTTCCACTAATTTTGCTTCGTTGACACAATCAACGAGTGACTGGAGGATACTATCTAGCTACTATTATCTTCTATGTAAGCCACTCTAAAGGTTGAATCCGTGCATCGCTATCGATCACAGCCGAACTCTTATTTCGTAACCTGAGAGTAAAGGTTTCGTAGTAATATCTAGTCAATCAGAGTTAAGGCAGGTTTCAAATTTTTCAATTATACAGCCTCACCCCCCCCCCCCCCCCCCTCGGTATGATGTTTTTAATTTATTTTTTGCAAAAGTCGACCCCGCCTACTTTTAAATTCACAGTTAAAGATCTAAGGCTCACAGGCCCTTCATTAAGGTCTTGATCGAAGGCTAAGTAGTTAGACTACCTAAGGTACTAACAAATTAACCAAGTATTACTTTTACTTTTTTTTTTAAAGTTTGAAACAAAAAAATTTTTTTTGTGCATTTTTTACGGTTTTTCAAAGTAACCACAAAAAATGCAGATACTTTTTTATTTTTTGTGATTTATTGTTAGCTTTTGAGTTGTTCTCCAAAATGGTACTTACTAGATTTATTTTTATTTCTCTACGTTTATTACTTCAGAAATTATCAACTACCAAAAAGACCCTTCGCTTTTACCTTTTAATTTAAGAATTCAGTTTAAGGCGGTAACTCTCGGAATGGCGCGAAATTCAATTTTTTTCACGTTTTTTAATTATTTTGGCGAAAGTATTTGTCTTTAATAAAGTTTAAATGAATTCGCGTACGTAAAAACCTATTTCCCACATTGTAATATATCGTTTTTGAAAGACAGAGTTACCGATTTTGTGTATATTCAAGGAACTTGATTTTTAGCCTTTTACCCCTTAGACACAAAATCTGTAGGTCTGTCTTCCAAAAACGTTGTATTACAATGTGCGAGATAGTTTTTTACATACGCAAATTCATTTAAACTTTATTAAAAACTAGAGGCTGCCCCGCGGTTTCACTCGCGCAGATTTCTCATAAACACAAAAATCCAGTTTTTTTTCCGTTCCCATGGGAATTTCGGGAAATCCTTTCTTAGTGCTCACCTAAACTCCCTAAGGAACCAATATGCAAAATTTCAGCCCGCTACGCCTAGTAGTTTCGGCTCTGCGTTGTCTGTCAGTCAGTCAGTCAGTCAGTAACGGAAGAGTTTTATATATATTGACTAGAGGCTGCCCCGCGGTTTCACTCGCGCAGATTTCTCATAAACACAAAAATCCATTTTATTCCCGTTCCCATGGGAATTTCGGGAAATCCTTTCTTAGTGCTCACCTACACTCCCTAAGGAACCTACATGCAAAATTTCAGCCCGCTACGCCCAGTAGTTTCGGCTCTGCGTTGTCTGTCAGTCAGTCAGTCAGTCAGTCAGTCAGTCAGTAACGGAAGAGTTTTATATATATAGATATTGATGTATACTTTCGCCAGAATAAATTAAAAAACACGAAAAAATTTGAATTTCGCGCCATACCATGAGTTACCACCTTAAGAGCCAGTTTACCAAATGTTGGCCTTGAAAAATACGTCCACACCAGCGCAATTTAGCGCACGCACACATTAAATCAAAAAAGCGCCAACTATCACACAATAATGGTGGCTAAAACTAAAAACAATCATCGATTTGTCGCACTTGTTTTGCAATAGATGGCGTTATAAAGCCGCCCCACCGAGCGCTCCGACCGTACCGTAGTAATATGAACTTTATTTATACACCATTAGAATCGTTCGTTCATTTACTTACAAAAAAGGAATTTTGGTGCATGTCAACTTCGCGCCGTGCGTAAATAAATTATTCTTTCGGTTCGGAGCAGGGTTGGATTCAGACCCTCGTATAATTATAATAAATAATAATTACTTATTATAATTATTGTTATTTTATTATTATTTCGTCTTCAATATATAAAAAAAATATACTAGGTACTTCACGAAAATTATGCTACGTTTTGTTTTTCGTCGATTAATGTTTTTTTTAGATGTTTTGAATAAAATAGCATTGGTTTGTTTATTTATTGTTATTTATTTAAGTAAGTAAGTATATTCAAAAATTAATCAAATTGAACAATATCAAAAAAATCTACCTATGATTTTTTTTTTAAATGACAAAATCTATATATATACTGGGTGTTTCTGACAAGGCGGTAATAAATCAAAGGAGGTATTCAGCTCACTATACCTAACAGCTTTCCCAAAGCAACATGGGTCGAAATCTCAACAAAAATATCAGCTGTTCCATACATTGGTTCGATCAGCTGACGGGGTCAATGTACGGGACAGCTGCTTTTCTTTTTGAGTTTTCGACCCATGTTGCCTTGGGAAAGTTGTTAGGTATGGTGAGCTGAATCACTCCTTTAATTTATTACCGCCTTGTCAGAAACACCCTGTATATAATCCAAATACCACTGATCTACTTACTCATTCACTCACTCACTCCTCATCATCGCCCAGCCGAAACCGCTGAAGATAGAAAGATGAAATTTGACTAAGACGGGTGTAGAGGATGGGCGTAAAGGATGCAGTAAATGAAAATATTGTTTTCTTGGAATGTCCGTGGCAAAAGCATCGGCTATGCAAGTGGGGCGCGAGCTGTGTTAGCGCGCTCGGCGAGAGACTCGGACGGACTGCCTGAAGGGCATCCCAGTGCCATAGCTGTCAACAGTTACCCGCGGAATTTATTGAAAAATTCTAGTTACAGGTATTTCAGCGTACGACGTTTCGTTCTAACATCTAGGAAAACTTAATTAAATTAATCAAATCTTAAGGTAAGTACATATTTTTTATAAATAGCTTATTTTAGTGTTAAGTTTTATTCATTATTAATTTGTGTGATTTTATTTTACAGGTACAGTCTACGAGCGTCGTCTACATTCCCCCCCCTAGTGCTGACGTTAGTTAGAGTCAGCACTCGCGTTAGAAGGTTCAAGCAAGGCGACGCGAGTGACCGGGCGGCGAAGCAAACCGATGCGAGTACGGATATCTACAACGCGGACGCGGCCGTCACTCCCAGGGTGGGTCGCACTCACGACTCCATGTCTCCAGCTGCCTCGATCTAAGTTAGGCTCGACTAATAAAACAAAATCACCTACCTTGAGTGCTTCTTGTTCTTTGGTCCATTTTTGTCTCGGAAGTAGAGTAGGTAGGTACTCCTTTACCCACCTGGTCCAAAACATGTCGGTCAAGCGTTGTGCGACTCGCCATTTCTTTCTGAGACTGAAATCACCGTCGTCATACTTGCCGAATGATGGTCCTACCGAAGAAGTTCCGATTAAAAAATGGTTCGGCGTTAAGGCTTCTGGGTAATTCGGGTCACATGAAACGTGCGTGATCGGACGACTATTTATTAGGCCCTCAACTTCGGCAAACATGGTCTGTAAAGTTTCAGGATGCGGCGCTCGTTCCTTCAGTACGACTTTCAAGGCCGTTTTAACAGTACGCACCATTCTCTCCCATGCTCCTGCCATCTCTGGGGCTCCTGGGGGCAGAAATCTCCATTCTGTTCCTCTTACAGTGCCGTCTTCTCGCAGTGTGTCCGCGTTTAACTCTGCTAGGCTTCTCTTCAATTCAATGTCTGCGCCGCGGAGGTTGGTGCCGTTATCAGAATATATGACGTCGGGGGTACCTCGGCGTGCTGCCATTCGTCTTACTGCCATAATAGCGGCGTCGCTCGTCAAGCTTTCAGCAATCTCAAGGTGGACGGCTCTAACGGTAAGGCAAGTAAATATCACACCGTACCTTTTAAATCTTCTTCGGCCAATTGTTACCTCCATAGGGCCGAAATAGTCCATACCACAAATGCTAAAGCAGCGTCTATTATGGTGCAGCCGAGCTGCAGGTAAGTCACCCATTCGTTGAGGTGCTGGGATAGCTCGTCGGTGGCGGCAAAATGCACATTGCGAAGATATAGCGCGAACAGTTGGGCGTAACTTCACAACCCAATATCTTTGTCTTAATTCGTTGACTACTAGCTCGTTTGCTCCGTGTAGAGCGTTCTTGTGGTAGTGCTCTACCAGTAGTCGTGCCATTCGGTGGCGTCCATCAAGGATGACTGGCTGTGTGACTGAGGATTCTATTCCAACAACTCTGTTTATGCGGCCTCCTACGCGCATAATTCCATTTTCATCGAGGTACGGGGTCAATTTTGTCAGACGGCTAACTGACATCAACGGTTTCTTATCACGTAAGTGTTGAATCTCCGTGTTGAATGAATCGTGTTGCGATTTTTTAATCAATAAGTTCTCAGCCTCTTTCATTAGCTGCACAGTAATACTTGATGGCGTACCTTTGTGTTTTCTGAATAGTAGCAGTATACGTGCCGTGCAACGTACTAGTCGTATCCACGATGAAACGTTGTTCTCATTAGGAAGGCAGAATTCTTCACTGCTTGTCGTCGTTAAGTTGATGTTTCTCATCTCGCAGTCTGCCTCATCTGTGGCTTTAATATTCTTTAAATCTGATGGCCATTGGCTCTCCTGAAGGCGTAGAAATTCGGGACCCTGAAACCAGATATGGGAAAATTTTAATGGTGGTGAATTTTCACGTGTAGCCACGTCGGCTACGTTTGATTTCGTCGGTACATGTCGCCATTCATTTGAAGTTGTCAACTCATCTATCTCGCCTAACCTATGTGCGACATACGGCTTATAATTTCTTGGATCACTTCGGATCCAAGACAGTACGGTACTCGAATCGGTCCAAAAGTAACGTTTGTTAGCCTTAACCTCTTGGTGCTCATTTTGAACTGTTGTTGCTAACCGTGCTCCTAGCAAAGCTCCCTGTAGCTCTAACCTAGGAACGGATACTGGACGTAACGGAGAAACCCTACTTTTACTTGCCGAAAAACATACTAAGACCTGGCCGTCGGCGCGTGTGAAACGCCAATAAATTACTGCTGCATATGCCTTTATACTGCTGTCACAAAAAACGTGCATTTGCGTGTCGATAATTTCATCGATATTACTATCTGGAGCAGGCAGATATTGGTAACAGGGCGTCCACGGACCGGCCTCCATGTACTGTCGCGGGATGCGCAGCGATTCTAAATCTTTTAACTCATCAAGCCACTTGATCCAAGAAGCGAATTCTTGTTCCTGGATGTGGCAGTTCCAATTAATACCACTGCGATGAACATCTTGTAAAAGAATTTTACTTTTTATAACAAAAGGGGACAAAAAGCCATGCAAATCATATACCGACATAATTACGCTAAGCATTTTCGCTTTGGTAGGCGGTTCTTTACCAGTTAAGATAGAATCAGGGATACGGCTAAACGAAACCTTAAAACCAAAAGTGTCATCTGCGGGGTGCCATATCAAACCTAGTGTGCGCTCGGTAACGTTCATAACTCCGTCTTTAAATTGAACAGCTGACTGTGACAGCGCGTCACTCGGCAGGCTCTGCAAAACCTGTTTACTGTTACTAGACCAGCGCCTTATCTCAAACCCACCTACCTTATGTATTTTTGTTATGTCGCGTATCAACTGTGTTGCAGTCACTTCGTCCTTACAGGTGTACAGGCAATCGTCCATGAAATGATTCTTGGCGATAACATGTACTGCTTCGGGGTGTACATCTTCGTACTTTTGGGCATTTTTATTTTTTATAAACTGTGCTATAAAAGGCGAGCATGTTGCACCGAAAATAAGACTTTGCATGACACAAATCTTGACTGACTCATTAGGGGACTCCTGCCATAAAAATCTAAAAACATTTTGATCTTCGGTGCGAATTTTTATTCTTAAAAACATGTCTTTAATGTCACCTAAAATAACTATTTTATTCTCACGAAATCTTTGCATAATGCCAAACAAAGAGTTGTATAAATCGGGGCCTGTTAGTAAATAATCGTTCAGACACTTACCCTTCACTTTAGCTGCGGCATCGAACACCAGGCGCAGCTTGCCCGGCTTGTTGGGATTTTGGACGCCGAAATGAGGCAGATACCAAATGTGCTTCGCCGAAAGTTCATTTTCCTTAAGTTCTCGAGCGTAGCCAGCTTCGAACAGCTTGTGCATCTCCTCCTTGTACCTCTGTGCGTAGGCGTCATCCCTCTGAAACCTTTTGTGTAAAAGTTGTAGCCGAGACAGAGCATGATTGTAGCTATCGGGCATTAAAAAAACATTTTCCTTAAATGGTAGACCTACTTCCCACTGGACTTGCATATGACGTGAAGTATCTTCCAAAATTTGTACGGCCCTTAAATGGTCCGTATTCTCGCGCTTTAAGGCTGAAATTCCTATAGAATCTATGTCGAACGAGTTCTTAATTAAATTATTTAATTCATCAAAATTGCAATGTTCGGAATCGTTATCAGTGTAGTGAGCGAGATGGAATATGTTTTGTTTACTTACATGGTTGCTGTGCGTGCGAGTGTGAGTGCGACCACAATACCCATGGATGCTCCAGCCCAGGCGACAGCGGGTCGCGTAGGGCTCGTTCTTGCTACCGTGAATAATATCTAGGGGAGCTAGAAGATGATAATTATCTTCGCCTATTAGTAGACTCGGCTGTACATGTTGTTTACAAACTAAATCTTTCACCGGCAAAAGGTGCTTACACGTTATGCTATTGATTACGGATAGGTTTTGCTTCGGCAAATTAAAGTTATTTACTTGGCGAAAACTAATCGCGTGACGCAAGTTATCCGAACCACTTATTTCTGCGTAAACTTTAGGTGCGTCAGATTGGTACACTTCAAGCCCAAAGGCGTCTATAAACTTAATAGGCAAAGCACTTTCACACTTAAGTCCTAGCTGAGACACTAAATTAGAGTCAATAATAGATACGGACGCGGCATCGTCGAGCAGCGCGTGAGTTAACACAGTACCGTTCGGTCCATGGAGGGTTACCGGAACTACTTTCAGGATGACGTCACTCGCCGTGGCAGCTGCAGTGCTCTCCGTGTCCGACGTAACGTGAGCTACCGTAGCTTGCGTCGAAGTGGAGGCGGAGGTGTCAGGATACGCTGGCACGTCTTCCTTCGCGTTGCATGCAGGTTGTGTGGGTCTCGTCCAGTGCAGTAGGTGATGGTGTGCGCGACCACAGTTATTAATGTCGCACACTGGAGCAGGGCATTTCTCATTTTCGTGACGCGAACTGCTAAGACAACAATAACACAAATTGTGCAGCTTGACGAAACGCCACCTATCTCGGCGCATTGCTCGCTTGAACGGACGACATTCAGGAATGAGATGATTTCCTTTCTTGCAAAACTTGCACAAATCGTTGTCGTTTATCTGTTCACTAGTTGTTGTAAACACTGGGCGGCTGCGATATTTATTGTTGTCTTCGTGTTTGTTATAATAAGTTTGCGTCTTTCTAGGGTCGGCCGGAAGATGTATTCCGACGACGGACAGCATTTTAGATTCTTGCTTCAAGAATGCTGCTAAAAGTTCGAATTTCGACTGACCTTGGTCCAGCTGTGTGTAGGCATAATCTGTCCATTTGGCAATTAGCGTGCTGGGCAATTTAGATGTGACGGCGGTCGTTAGTTCAGGGCTGCGCAGATAATCATCCTGTTTTAGGGCTCGAATCGTCGCGACGCAATTGTTTACTTTCATGGAGAAGTTAATCAGTTCTTGTTGATAGTATGTAGGTAGCTGAGGTAACTTTTTCAATTGTGTCGTTAATCTTTGGACAATAATGTCAGAACGACCAAACCTGAGTTCCAGAGATTCCATGATAGTATTCGGCGGCGTATTTCCGATGAGTAGGTCAGTGACTGCGTCCTTGGCTTCACCTTGTAAGGATTTACGTAGCCTCCACAAGTTTTCGGCTTCACTGTAGCGGCACACACGATTAGACTCTTCGTATGCATTTTTAAAATGCAACCACTCAACACAATCACCACTGAAGTTCGGTAAATCGCGCGGTGTGGCGAGGCGACTCAGCAGGCGATCATCGCGGTGTGACGAATCGAACAGACACTTGAGCTCGTGAGCCAGCAGTCGGATGTCCGATGAGGATTGTTCTGCGTTTTTAGCGGTAGGTAATGGCTGATCTGCCCCTTGGTGCAGCCATCTTTCTACGTCACTACGGTTGTCCATCATAGGAGGGCACTTGCTTTCCCCGTCAATAGGATCGTCGTCCTCGGCATCCAATACAGCCAAGTTCGTGGCCAATCGCTTTTCAATCAAATCAATCTGAATTTTCGCCTTTGCTTCGGCGGCCTCTAGTTCCAGTTGTTTGCGACGTGCGATCGACGATGTGGTTGATTTATGGGACTTCATGGATGTTTTCAGGGAAGTAGCCGGTGGATGGTTTGTTAACGTTCCGGGAATATTTTCAATACTGTCTCGCAACTGTAAATCATCGGTGCTACGAGGGTATTCCTTTTGCCTTTCTCGTGCTGATAGCTTCTCGTCGGCCATGTTGGCCACGTTTCTGTCTGACTGTTGCAGCTGACGACGCGTGTAAACTGGGGTCATGGTGACGAAAGCGATCCGTGCTCGAAGGTCCAAACGATTGTAGAGGATGGGCGTAAAGGATGCACTAAATGAAATTATTGTTTTCTCGGAATGTCCGTGGCAAAAGCATCGGCTATGCAAGTGGGGCGCGAGCTGTGTTAGCGCGCTCGGCGAGAGACTCGGACGGACTGCCTGAAGGGCATCCCAGTGCCATAGCTGTCAACAGTTACCCGCGGAATTTATTGAAAAATTCTAGTTACAGGTATTTCAGCGTACGACGTTTCGTTCTAACATCTAGGAAAACTTAATTAAATTAATCAAATCTTAAGGTAAGTACATATTTTTTATAAATAGCTTATTTTAGTGTTAAGTTTTATTCATTATTAATTTGTGTGATTTTATTTTACAGGTACAGTCTACGAGCGTCGTCTACAACGGGATTTTGGGATAACTTAACCGGGACGCCTTATACAGGTTGTAACAGTTTGTATGAAACTCCTTAACTGCTGGGTTTAAAAAGTTGATATTTACACTGTATATTGTCATTGCATTACAAACATCCTAAGTGGTTTTTGTTTTTTTATATCTTGCCCTTGAGTTCTTATACAGGGTGAAATGTGATTTTTGCTAAAATCTAAACTAATTACACTAGGGACTTGAAATTTTCACATTAAGGTCCTTTTTGTACTGGGTGTTTCTGACAAGGCGGTAATAAATCACAGGAGGGCTTCTGCTCATCATAACTAACAACTTTCCCAAAGCAACATGGGTCAAAATCTCAAAAAAAAATACAGCTGTTCCATACATTGGTTCGATCAGCTCACTGACGGGGTCAATGTACGGGACGGCTGATTTTTGTTTTGAGATTTCGACCCATGTTGCTTTGGGAAAGTTGTTAGGTATGGTGAGCAGAATCCCTCCTTTGATTTATTACCGCCTTGTCAGAAACACCCTGTATAACAACATGAAATATGATATCAAAACTGCGTTAATTAGCCCTGAAAAACCGAAACCGCTCCTTATTTTGCTTAAAAATTTGAATGGGTGATGTTTCTAGGTTATAACGGTCGCTAATTACACAAAAAACATCGATTTTGAAATCCAAGATGGCGTAAATAAATTTGTATTAAAAATCGATATGGGTGGCGTTTTCTAGGTTTTTGGGGGCGCTGATTGCGAAATCATTTGTGGGTGTGCTGATTCTGAGTGCCTACGTCTCACAAAGACGGCATATGGGGATAACTTCACTGAGCCGCCGTATACAGGATGTAACAGTTTGTGCGTGTGTGTGTAACTGCTGCGATTAGAAAGTTGAAATTTACGCTGAAGATTCTCTTTACATTACAAACCTCATAAATGGTTTTATTTTTTTATATTTTGCCCATGCATGAGTTCAGGGTAAAACAGGTTTTTTTGCTAAAATCTAAAGTAATGACACTATCTTAAAATTTTCAAAATAAGCTCCTCATAATACTTAAACATCAAATATGATACTATAACTGCGTTTATTAGTCCTGGAGTCCTTGATAAAATATTTATGGTGAACATTAGGTTTCCTTATCAAATAATATGGTAGGTGTTTTCAAAGTCTTTGCGGGTGCTGATACAGAGTGTAACAGTTTGTATGAAAAAAAAAAAAGTGATGTTAGTAAACTGGATAAGGGTCGCGCAAGAAAGGTAATTATGGCAACCTGTAGGGGAGGCAAATTTACAGCAATGAACGACAATCAGTTGGGACGACGATGATGATGAATCTGAGTAGACCTAATTAGGGTACAATAGAACAATTTTTAATGAAGCCTCAGAGCTTACCTCAGAGATTAAGCATATAGATTAGTTTGTTTCAGTTTGTTTGTACAATACAGGGTGACATTAATGAAGGATATCCTGAAATGAAAAAGGGAACAATGAGTATTTAAGTTTTCAGCCCAAACATCTCAAGCAAGATAGAAACGTAAGGAATATAAGTCTAGCAAAGACATGAATTCGTGAAGATACTACGGGAACTGGAAAAACCAAACTGCTTTTTTATGATTTCTTTAAGGCTTTGGTGCGATTACAAATGATTTCCCTATATTTCTGAGAAACAAATCAACCAGTTATTTACTTTTATTATAAAAAGCGCTTGCGAAGCTGCTGGCGGAAAGCTAGTATTTAAATTAAAGGATACAAAAATCTCATACTGAAAGCTTATTAAACCTAGTATTAAACATTTATTTATTATTATAACATAGCATGATAATATGGTACAAATAGTATAATAAGTAATACTAAGAAATCGAACCCTGGTTCGGAGCATATTCGAGTTGGGTTCTCGGCGTGTCTCCAACTACACCGTGATTGCGGTAAACCTACCGAGGCACTACCATTTTTGCCATTAGTATTAGCGATTAAAATTTAGCGACAAAAAATAAAAAAAAAGTATAGATGCAGATCTGCATTATTTTGTGGTAACTTTGAAAAACCGTAAAAAATGCAGTTTCACCCACTTAAAAAATAAGTAAAGCAATACTTGGTTATTTTGTTAGTTACTTAGGTAGCCTAACTATACTTAGCCTTCGATCAAGATCAGTTTCAACATATTTTCACAGATGCGTCTAAACATTCCAATTCAAGTACGGTTGGTGTTGGAGTGTTCCATCTCCAGTATAATATAGTAGAAAAAGTTAAACTTCCACCAGAATCTTCAGTTTTTACTGGCGAATTGTATGGTAGCTTTAAAGCTATTGAATATGTTCTTGTAATGAAATTGAAGAAAACTGTAGTTTTATCTGATTCAAAGAGTAGTCTTCAAAAAACTTGATCTTATTAAAAAAACATCAAGACACGCAAAGACCATAATTAAAGACTATTTGCAGACACTCTCATACGAAAATACCGAAGCTCTGATTACTAGATAGATCTGAAAAACTGTGACCGTCAGAATGGCTGGTGTATGAAAAACGCTCACATGTGGTTAAAAAATTAGTTCCCCATTGCTTCTATTTAGTTCCTATAAAAAGACATTTGCTTCCTCAGTATTTTTGGGGAACCACCGCAGCGTCAGAATGGCTGGTCACCTATCCTAGTGTACTCACTATAACGAATTATCGATTATTTCATCGTTCATAATTTGCTTCCTGTAGAACAGCTTATATTTCATGTAAGAACTTTATACCTCTGCCACTGGCTCACTGTAGCACCAAGTGTGTGTACCCACGTCCAGCCGCAGCAACAGCCTAACACAGACTGACTACTACCACCGACACAGACTACCGTCTACCGTCCGATGACTGACGTGTGGCTCCACCACTTGTGTACCTACATGAGACAGGGTTCTATATCTATTTAATAGATACAAACACTACATCCCTTCCTTATCAATATTATTTTTTCGATATTATTAAATTAGTAATTTTGAACACTATTTAAAACCAATCTTAATCAGACATACTAGGAACAAGACTTAGAATTTATTGAATAAATTCGTTGTCTACGCATCTCTTTCAACTTGTCACCAACGGATTGCCATTTGTTTTCCATTTCCAATTAACGACATTATTTGGTAGCTCTTTAACTGTTTCTTCATTCCTTACTATTTATTGGTTCTCCTCCTACAGTCTCCTCTACATACTACATTTTGAGTAGGATTAAAGTTACTGGTAAGCTTATTTGATTCCTCCCATCTCCTTTACATATACAACTGTCTTTTGCTATATCTGCTTCTTCTGCCCCCTCTTCCGGTCACCATATTCTTTCCCTTTCTTTTTCTGAATCCTATCATGATTTTAACTCTCTGAAGCATCTTTTTGTTATTCATGCCACTTATATTCGGAATTTTTGTTCTTGTTTTTCCGCTTGAAAATAAAACATAAGGCGATTTCTCTGTAACAGAATATGGGGTAGACTTGTCCATTGTACAATGCCTTATATTCATTCTATAAATTCATCATCTTAGTACTATAAAGAGTAAGCTTGACAGGGGGTCTGCTATATTTGTGATATTATTTCTAATCTGCGATCATTTTATTCTTTATTGCTACCGAATCGCATACCAAGATAACAGCCAACAATAAAATGTATAACACATTCACGCCTGATTAGTTTTTTATATATGTCCGGCGCACAAGTCACAGCTAACATTAATCGCTATCCCTTATAACCACATATGTAGAGACCGCTTGACGTTACTTAGGTTGTTAAATGTCATGAATTCGGATGAAGCTCATTCTGATAAAACGAGTTATTTTTATGTTAAATTTTGAGAAAAAACTCTTACAAACTCTTTAGAGTAACAAAGGCAAGGCAGTGGTTATTTTTATTTAGTATTGCTGTATTTGCACGCCTCGTTTCCACTCATAAACGAACGACTCCAATGTCCTTAGGTAAGTATGTGTATACATATAACATATAATGCAATACTTCTTAATTATGTCTGCATCCAGTAATTTCTTAATCTTGGTCTGTATATCTTCTATAGATATGGGTATTTTTCGGTGTGGTTGCATCGGGATAATATGAAATTATCAATCGGGATTTAAACTAAATGGAACGGTTCAGTATCACCACAGGCCATCAACGTCTTGTTCGGTTTTTTGATGTATTTAAAGTATTAAAATTTCAAATGTATTACCAGGTTTTGTCTGTTATTATATTAGGTTTGCACCCGGAATCAATTAATATCTCTAGTTTATCCCCAAGTTCACATTCTACTTTTTCATCATTACTTAAATTGAAGATGTATAGCACATTTGCACATATTTGTCTTCCATTACAATCACTCTGTTTTCTTAAAACTATATCTGCTTCCTGACTCAAGTTTCCTCTTCAATTGATTTCTCCTAGTCCTACAGCATCTTTAGAGTATTCTTTACAGTATTGTATTTAAGTCCATAACAGGGTAAGCAAAATAATCGCATCTCAGTGGTCACTCACCACACACACATAACAACTATACCACCATAATATTAACCATAACACGACAGAATTAAACCCAATACATTTTTCTATCAACAAAGTATTTATCAAGTAATTTAATCACTGTATGTATGTAAGTTATTTTCGTTTTACCCACAATTTGTAGCATATGTTTTTTTAAATGCACTCGTCTTAAATCTGTTACGTTAAGGTTTACTTTTGTTTTATCAATCTATATCAATGTAGGTATGTGCTATCTGCGTGCAAGCCGTCATAGACACCTAACACTATATAATTATAGACTTTTAAACTGACTGTACCTGCTACATTTTATTTTTCCTTCTTTCATTATTTTGTCGTATTTTACCCTTCTGGAATTGTGCATATTCTTTTCTGATTAAGCATCCACGCTGTCATCATTAGATATGTCTTTTTCCATAACTGGCTAACTGTTGACTCACTTACTACTATTATAGTTTATTTGCTTCTGTTGTCTAAAGTAACTTTTCCCCCCATTAATAAAATCTTCTACCGTAATTCTGATGATATGAGACAACATTCTTTTATTTGATTAATAAAATGATCTTCTGGCTTATCGAAAGCTTACCTACGCTTGCTAGCTTGGTTTCTGATTTGATAAGAAATCATTCATAAGATTATACTTACTTCTTCCTGTTTATAATCGATCGAGTTACGTGCCTCTCAAATATTTTGTTTGTTTTTTGATTATTACCTATCTGGAAATCAGCAACCTTAAGGAATTTCCCACTTGAACCAGTTCAATTATAAAATTATCTTGTAGTCCTGCTCCTCCTTTTTTTAAAGAATTCTTTGTATCTTTCTATGTGCTATCAAGTAAGCACTATCTTGGAGGTTGCATATGCATACTATGTGCTGTTTTCGATTATTTGGAACGTCCCGAAAATATTTAATCAAGTTTTCATCGATTTAATGACGACTATTTTATCCTCCCAATTTAATGGAAGCTATTCATCAATTTAATGACGACAATATATCCTCCAATTTAATGGAAGCAACTTAACTCATCAATTTAATGACGACCAGTTATCCTCTAATTTAATGGAAGCAACTTAACTCATCAATTTAATGACGACCATTTATCCTCCAATTTAATGGAAGCAACTTAACTCATCAATTTAATGATGACCATTTATCCTCCAATTTAATGGAAGCACCCCAACTCATCAATTTAATGACGACCATTTTTCCTCCAATTTAATGGAAGCACCCCAACTCATCAATTTAATGACGACCATTTATCCTCCAATTTAATGGAAGCACCCCAATTCATCAATTTAATGACGACCATTTATCATCCAATTTAATGGAAGCACCCCAACTCATCAATTTAATGACGACCATTTATCCTCCAATTTAATGGAAGCACCCCAACTCATCAATTTAATGACGACCATTTTTCCTCCAATTTAATGGAAGCACCCCAACTCATCAATTTAATGACGACCATTTATCCTCCAATTTAATGGAAGCACCCCTACTCATCAATTTAATGACGACCATTTATCCTCCAATTTAATGGAAGCACCCCAACTCATCAATTTAATGACGACCATTTATCCTCCAATTTAATGGAAGCATCCCAACTCATCAATTTAATGACGACCATTTATCCTCCAATTTAATGGAAGCACCCCAACTCATCAATTTGATAACGACCATTTATCCTCCAATTAATGGAAGCACCCCAACTCATCAATTTAATGACGACCATTTATCCTCCAATTTAATGGAAGCACCCCAATTCATCAATTTAATGACGACCATTTATCCTCCAATTTAATGGAAGCACCCCAACTCATCAATTTAATGACGACCATTTATCCTCCAATTTAATGGAAGCAACCTATTTTATCAATTTAATTAAGCCCAATTTTCCTCCAATTAAATGGAAGCAACTTTACTCATCAATTTAAATAAATTACCCTTCATAGCTTGGGAACTGTATACCCTACAATTATGCCTTAGACTCTACATGACTTTTATAATCGACTCTACCTAGTTACAAACGACTCTCTATGATTCCATAATAGTCTCTATATTAATTCTTAAAATAGACTATGTGCTTCTAGAATAGTCTCTACATAGTTATACTTGACTCTACTTATATTCATAATCGTCTCTACATACTTCCACAATAGACTCTACATACATTTCGACTCGACTCTACAAAATGTAATGGACTCTACCAAAATGGCTTCCACAATCGACTGATTGGCATGCTACAGCAATCAATATCACTAAAATTTGGCTGCACGGTCTAGCGCCTTTGCCTTTCCTAAATTAAAAACAACTGAAATGCGATAGTTTTCGAAATAAATTTGAAATAAATAACAATGCATGAATACACTGAAAAAATGTAAAATCTTTTTCAGTTTCTCCCTATTTATTTCTCTTAACTACAACGCGGCATCAATCCACAGCCGTACTTTAGAATTATGTTCTAAACTATACTTTAGGTACCAAAACAGCACAAAAATCATTAATCAATAAATTAAACCGCTCAATAAACATGTCTATGTTTTTCTCATAAACAAACGCGTGACTGATTTTGCTATTTAAATACAATCTAGTACTTATCTTTTTCCTCGTCGCCACTTGTAGAACAGCTTATATTTCATGTAAGAACTTTATACCTCTGCCACTGGCTCACTGTAGCACCAAGTGTGTGTACCCACGTCCAGCCGCAGCAACAGCCTAACACAGACTGACTACTACCACCGACACAGACTACCGTCTACCGTCCGATGACTGACGTGTGGCTCCACCACTTGTGTACATGAGACAGGGTTCTATATCTATTTAATAGATACAAACACTACACTTCCCATTTGCTTCCTCCTAATTTTTCAAACCTCGATGCTGCACCTATCATGGAAATGAAGATATCGAACATCACCCCAGTGCCTGGCAAAAATATACAGGCAAAAAATATTTTGTTTAAAAATAAGCTTTGTATGGTTTCTTTGTAAATAAATATAGGTTTTGATAGTAACATAAGGCTCATGTTTGTCATCAAATAAAAATAAATAAATAAATAAATCTTTATTTCAGTAAAATTTAAATTACAACCTCAATCCACTCGCCAAACTGTACAACAGTTTGTAGGCGAGAGAGAGCGCACACTTAGTTTACATTTCATTATTTCAATAACTATAATTATTCATATTTATTTATTTGAGTTTATTTTTTATTATTTTTATTAGCATGCAGTTAGTTTTAATAACTTAAAACTTATGTTAAATTATATTTACATTTTATTAAATTCTACATTAGTCAGTCAGTCAGTCAGTCAGTAGTTACTTAACAATACAATAATTATAGGTATATTTATGTTTTTTATTTTAGAAAAAATAAAATAATAAAAATAAGAGAAAAGATTATACTTATAGAGGTATGTAGTCAAATTATCACTTGAGGTTTTCCAATAGGTGTTGCTTAAGTTTTCGTTTAAAAACATTTTTAGTTAGACAATGTGATTCTGAGAACAGTTTATTAAATATTTTAGGTATAAGGCTTTAACCATAATAATTAGTAACACTTGGTTCATCATAATTACCATTCAATAAATTTCTAGTTGGATACGTACATTTTTTTGGAATTTTAAACTCACTATTACAATACTGTTCCTTAGCTAAAAAATATTTGACATGAACCGGCAATATTTTACATACTTTGAATAATTTCTCGTAATCATCTTTACAATGCAATTTCGTTTTTTTGTCTACCAATAGCTTAAGGAATCTAATTTGTAATGTTTTTATTCTATCCAAGTATGTAGCAAAGGTGCGCCCGTAGGTACTTAGGCCGTAGCCGATAACAGATTCTACTAATGCATTATACAACAGGTATAAAGTTGATTTGTTTACAATGTTTCTTAGGTAAATGAATTTAGACAGTATAGCTCTTAATTTATCAGATTTATTATATACACACTGTATCATCACTGGGGTGATGTTCGATATCTTCATTTCCATGATAGGTACAGCATCGAGGTTTGAAAAATTAGGAGGAAGCAAATGGGAACCAAATTATGAACGATGAAATAATTGATAATTCGTTATAGTGAGTACACTAGGAGAGGTGACCAGCCATTCTGACGTCAGAATGGCTGGTCACCTAAAATTGTTGTGTTTCTCCCAAAGTACTGAGGAAGCAAATGTCTCGTTATAGGAACTAAATAGAAGCAATTAGAGAGCAATTTTTAAACCACATGTGAGCGTTTTTCATGACTGGTGACCAGCCATTCTGACAGTCACGAAAAACGTAAGTACCTACCAAAAGCAAAATGTCAAATCTGCACTTAATTCCTAATGTTTTATTATTTTATTTTTTAATAATATGTTATTTGAATTTAATTTTAACCTAGTATATATTCGGTCCTCATATGACATGCTTTGCCGAGTTTGAGGGCCACTGTTAAACGTGTAAATAAGTTTTTATATTAGCCAAATAAACAATTTTTATTTTATTTAGTACCTAGGTAATATCTGTTTAAATAAGACAACACATATAAAGAGTTCTAGTAGTTTTTAAAATGTTTACCTCAGTAAGTACTTTTAAAATGTGGCTCACATTGATTGATCACCAACTATAGTAAAAATTGCCATCAAATAGTAAATCATGGCCACTTATGTTTATAATATCAGCCGAAAGACGTCTGCTGATGGACATAGGCCCTCCTCAAATCGCCACAATGACTGGTTCTGTGCGACCCTCACTCCTGCAACCTGCATCAGATCGTCAGACAACCTTGTCCGATTGGTCTACCTACACTGCGTCTTGAAGACGCAGAGTGGGCAGACCCGCCACGAGGTAGTCAGTGACCCTTCGGCATGGCGACTTGTGGGGTAAGCTTATTTCCAGCAGCCGACGTCTTAAGGTAGCAGTGTGTTTGATCCAACTTAATTTTCTTTTCAGGCAAGTCAAACGAGCGCTAAGAAAAGTAAAAAATATTAAATATGTATTCGTAGCCTCAGATCATGATCACATGGTAGATGACTTAAGTAAGTCTTTGGAGATTTTGCATATGAAAATAGTAAAGCTATCTTTGTCTAATTCCCATTTGGATTTGGCTCTACTGGGAAATTCAAATTATTTTATCGGGAACTGTGTTTCATCTTTTTCTGCTTTTGTTAAACGATATAGAGATGTCAAAGGGCTGCCATCTGAATTTTGGTCATATCCAGCGCGAAAAAAAATAAAGCACGATGAATTTTAAACGGTATTTCTGTTCCTCCTCTTAAAATTGGATCTAGCACTAGGAGCGCAGAAGTGCGCCAAACCGAAAAGGAAACTACAAACTGGCGAGCGCACCGTGCGTGACATATAACACGAATCATCTTATGCCATTTTCGGCACTAATCTCACTCTAAAAGTTGCAAAAAATTAGACAGAATCCAATGGAATATTGTTTAAAAGAGGATGGCGCAGCTGCCAAAAAATGTGGTTTCCTATCCTGTGCTGTGTTTATAATATTATTTCCAGGATTAGGTATGTTCAAATACCTATCCTATAGGTAGGCATTTTCAAATGTCGATCAATAAGTGGACATCTGCGGCCGTAGCATGACCAGAGAGATGGGAGATTGCTACTCAGAATCATTGAGCATGACTGACCATTTGTCCAATCCTTGTCACTTTTGACATATAAAATGTATTGAGATAATGTCAAAAGATGTCAAAAGTGACAGAAAAACTCGACAAATGGTCGGTCATGCTACGGCCGCTTATAGGTGAAATTATAGACATAAAAAAAAAAACAATATTACTGGGCAGAGGGGGGCGCCATTTTTCAGTTTTGCCCCGCCTAAAAAAAATTGAAGATCCGGGGCTGTGGCGCGGAAGGAAGGTTAAGTTTTTCAGGGATTTTGTGTGACTAACAACAGACATCGGCGGTTTTCGGCCTTCATAGGATTCGACAGATTAAGATAAAGGTCTAAACACCTATTCCGGCTGTATTGGACGCATAGTTAAGAAAATAATTGAACCTAAAGGAATCTTAATTGGAGGTTCGCGCGGCCATGGGACTGAAGGGTCATTATCTGGTCAAGTATTAGATGTAGCCAAAATTTTATTAGGTACTTCGACATTTTTTGACAAATTGAACCTTGCTTTGACAAAAAAAAACAGGTCTTAAACTTTCCAGAAGTCTAGATCTCAATGTCCGCACGGTTCTCCTTTTTCGTTCACGCGGACACCTTCAAACTTTTATAACTTCTTTATTTATGCCTTGACAAATTCCTGGTTTTCACCATTCAGTTTTATCAAATTTCGACAGAATCTCAGCGTAATCATTTTCTTATTTCAGAACTTGGTTGCGCGGTCGAAACGGCAATAACTTTGTGACTACCTACTTCATATCAAGTGCTTGGCGGTTAAAAGGTTAAGCCCATTCTGGGCAGGCAAAAGAACATAGTATATAGAGCCAAGTGTTATGTAGTATCTTAAATTCTGTGGCGTAACGAAGTTCGCCGTGTCAGCTAGTATAAAAATATTTCCAAAATACATAATGGCTATACACACCTTGGTTGCGCGGTCGAAAAGGCAATATAATGGATAAGGAGGTGGGTAGCATTTCGGTAAAGTACTTGCACGGAATCCACATCGCGGTGGGTTGCAGTTTAGGTCAGTACGAATTGATTTGGTTCAGTAAAATTTTGTCCTATGTCGCTGCGTTTTCGCGTTACAGCGGATTGAACTTGTCAAAAAAAAAAAACTAGGTATGCTAAATCATTTGCACGTGTCTGCCTTTGCGATTCATGGTTACAATCATCTTGAAACTAAATTAAATCGAAAAGGCAGACAATTAGGGCTCTGCGTTTTCATGGGACGGAGTTGTAAAAATGTAAAAAAAAAAACTATGCTAAATCATTAGCACGTGTCTGCCTTTGGGGTTCATGATTACAATCATCTTAAAAACCACGAAAATCGAAGAGGCAGACACTTAGAGCTCTGCGTTTTCATGGGACGGAGGTGCAAAAATGTAAAAAAAACACTACTAAATCATTTGCTCTCGATTCTAAATGTGATAATTCGATTCATTTGGACTCCCTGGAAAAAAAAAAACTATTTCGAAGACACTTTGCTCGCTGATTTTTAGGTTGTACTTACGACTGTTTGAAATTTACGGAATCAAAGCAATGCGTGTATAAATAGGATTCCTTATAGTTTTAATTCCGTTATACGTTTACAGGATGACTATATAATCATTAGCCCCAGAGGCAGACAATGTGCAAATTATTTAGTATAGTTTTTCTTATTTTTACATTTTTGAAACGTTGTCAATTGAAAACGCAGGGCCACCATGTTGGCAGACTATTTTTCCGAGGTCCTTTTTATTGTTTTTATTCAAACTATACATGTCTGCCAAGCGTGCAAATATATATATTTTTTTTAAATCATAAAAATAAATTTAAAAATTAATAACTACAAAAGTCAGAGCCCAAGATGTCTGCCTTTTCGATTTTACGTGTTAACAGGATGGCTGTTATCATCAGTCCCAGAGGCAGACACGTGCAAATGATTTAGTAGAGTTTTTTTTTTTACATTTTTTAAACCTTGTCAATTTAAAACGCAGGGCTACCATGGTGGCAGACGCGGTCCTTGATGTTTGTTAGGCTAGGGGAAAGTGGGGAGGATTCGTACAAAGGGAGCATTCGTACAGTAGCCATATCTCCTACACCTAAAACGTTGACACGCTCGTATTTGTGTGTGGGACTCCTAATATTAGGCATAGGCTTCCCCCGGGGCGGGGGGTAAGTGTGCTCACCAACTTCGCCAGGACTAGACAAAACGTGATTTCGCGACGCCTAAGTAATTTTCCGATTGGCTCTATAACACGATTTAACCTTATATTTTTTTTTGTTTTTACTGCATAACCGATATTAACTAAGTTCAAGCTATTTCTGTAGCTTATTTTATTTATATTCATTTGGAATAGAGTTAAATGTTTTTTTTTATTTTGAATTAATGTGTTGGTTTTTTGGTTTGGGGTACATTCGTACAGTGGTAGGTGGGGTACATTCGTACGCTATTATGTATGGAAAAATTACTGGAAAGTCAAGGATACTCCTGAAAACCTGCTAGGTTGGGAGAAATTGAAGAAGCACATTAATAGTTGCCACAGAAATCAAAATCACTTCTTTTTACGAAAGTGATCATCCATAGTCATCATCTTATAAAATACGTCCACTGTTGGATATACGTAGGTTTTAATGAAAAGGTTAAATTTTTAATGCTGGTTGATTATACAGTTCAGGTTGACATGTTAACTTGAACAGCAGTTTTTCATTTAATTTTGATAACTAACATATCGATCATGGAAATGCCAATTGTCGTAAGGGACAAAGCACGACTTTTCAGGAGAGCCAAAAAACGAAATTTTTTTTACAAATCCTTTTGTAACTTTTGATTGCCTTGATTTACAGCGATCAATTAAAAGAAGACCAGTGCTAATTTTTGAAGATCTTTTCAATTATTTTAGTTTGGATACGCTACAAATAATGGTTTAGAAGATTTTGTCCCTTACGCCCTACCCATTTTAGCAACATTGTCCCTTACGCTGACCTTTTTTTCAACTTTTTCCCTTACGACCTAAGGTAAAGGCACCGGTGTTGGACATGGCTCCTATTATGGACATTTCAAATTCAGATTAAAAAAATAAGAAATCAGCTGTGTCCTATTCCCGTTTGTAATTATTTTTATGTTTGGTAACAATCCCTCTACCACATACAAACATTTAAAAGTTAATAACTATAATAGATTCGAAATGAAAAATATAAGTAGTAACTTGGGCAGAGAATGGGTAAAAACTAAGTGATTTGCGTTAAGGACTTGATTGGAATTAAGTTGATTTTACAAAAAAATTATAAGTTATTTTTTACATTACTATACAGTTATCTGTTCTTTAATAGACTCAGAGTGCCTCTAAAACCTCATATTTACATTCTGCCTTTAGAAAATGGGTGGAAAATTAATGTTCATGATTGGTTCGGTTTAGTCAGTACTCCCCAGTCATGGACATTTTGTCCATCACTGGATTTTTTAATATTTTTGTAACAATATGTTTTTATGGCTACGAGACTATATGCTTTTAGAAAGTCTAATCAGATTTGATTTAGCACATCTAGATCCAGTCTTGTACATAGGTCCATGACTGGAGTGTCCATGACTGGGCCTTTAAAATGGGCCCGTTAATTTTTTCTACTATGGAGTAAGTTTATTAAATTTTTATTGTCTTTTTTTAATGATTAGTATATCAAAAGGACCAGTTCATTTATTGTCGCTACTAAACTTTATTATTTCCTAATGGTTTCCAACAAATAAAAAACATATCATATGAAAATTACGAACGCAAAAGCTGATTTCAGTAAAGCGGTAACTTTTACTACATAATAGACAATTAAATCACTGGATTTATTTTCCCTATATTTAAAATCTTATTAACATAAAAAATCCCAAATAAACAAGAGGAATGGAGAAAGACTAAGAAGTATCAAAGATATTAATGAACCACAAAAGAAAGAATCCATGACGCATATATGATAAGTTCAAGTCGCACTTGCTATCATATAAACTCATATCAATCTTATAAAAACCTTTCTAATTTATTAAGCGACTGCCTAAGCCTAAGCGACACATTATATAAAACGTCATATTCTAGGAAATTTTATGTTTTATCTGGCGTGGCGATCATCTACTCTACTTTTATAGTACATCTGATATAGTGTTCCCAGAATTTAGATTCCTAAACAAGTGTAGGGCGAGAAATAATCAGGAACGCTAGCATCAAGTTTTGAGACAAGTGTTGGCCCTTCACATTTTTAATATTCTCTAGCTTCAACTTCCATATCGATCACTCCCATCTAAATTAAACAAACCAATTAAATAACTAAAAATATGTCTCCGAGACCTTAATCATATTTTATACTAGTCGACTCGGCGAACTTCGTACCGCCTAACATATTACTATTTTGTGCATGTATTATACTTATAAACCTTCCTCTTGAATCACTCTGTCTATTTTGTAATACCGCATTAAAATCTGTTGCGTGGATTTAAAGATTTAAGCATACATAGGGACAGACGCGGGAAGCGACTTTAATTTATACTATGTATTGAAGCCTATTCGAAACCCAATAAGATGCAATTATACCTTTTCGAGCACCGATATCATTATCTTTCAGTTAGATTTTCGCTAAAATAACTAGAATTATGTTTTTATTATAAGCCTAAACTCCTACTGAACTGAACAATGGTCTTTTCCCCCCTTTCAACACTTCTCTATCTTGAGCGGACTCCCACCAGGGGGTCCGGTTTCTTGACTGGGAACGATCGACTCGTAATTATCTTGTTGGCGGCTTCGATAACCATTGCCGCTTTAACAAAGGCAATTCTTTTTTACGCCCAAAGAAAACAGCAATGGTTAAGAAAGTCGCTAGCGGGATGGTTGCGAGTTGTTCGTTTTTGGTTAAGAAACTTGACCCCCATGCTCTGGCCTGGCGTGTGCTCCCAGTGTATCGATCCATCACTTCCATCCATTTTTATTACAATAATCTAAGTTTGCCATAATAACCGGTATTGCGCGATCCTCATTTCAACCTTCTACAGTCCGTCTGACCGTTAGGTGACCGTTGGGTCAGGGTGTCAACCCTCATGGGGCAGTAAGTATGTACTCTTTTGCGTTTTCCAGTGCACTGTTGCCACTAGATCTTTTCGGCACCAGCAGCTATCTGTTCTTCGAGCTACATAATAATATTTGCCCTGCCTGCCCATGCTTTTCTTTGCTTCCCTGGGTTTTTGGTTTGGTTCTTTTACGGATCTCGTAATTGTTTATTTGATCACGCAGGGAAACTCCAAACAACCATCTAGGAGAGGGTTATGTTCAGCAGTGGACGTCTGTCCGCTTAGATGATGAAATTACTCTTAAAACTTCCGTCCAAGATTGGATGTCCATAACTGGATACTGTCCATCACTGGGTGTCCATCACTGGATTTTTCATGTCCATGACTGGTGAAAAAAAAGCGTTCCTTTTTTCCTAAATTTTGTTAAACAATTTGTTTCATAAAATTATTAAAAAAATACGTAATTGTTAAAAAAAACTCGCTTCATTTCATGTTAAAACTTTTACACCTATAGCAATCATAGGTTAGAAAATATTTGCGAAAAACTGAAAAAAAATCCTTATAGCGTCCAAGACTGGTGCCTTTACCTTATACAGTTTTTTTTACTTTATAAAATAATTGGTTGTAAGTCCCATATGTGTTTTTCCAATGTAGTCGTATGTCTATTATAATATTTAATTTTAAAGTTACTATGTAAAATTTGAGGGGCGTAAGGGAATTAAAATACCAACAAGTGTGTTGTTATTAGTACTGATGAAACTAAAAAAAATATATTTAATTATGTCTATAGTGTTAAAATGTTATTGTTTGGTTACCCTTGTGAAACAAAATGATAAAATTTCTCAAATATGAAGTACAAAACATTAAAGTTTAAATATTAATTGTAAAAAAAAAATATATTAAGTGCATAATTTTTATAAAATAGCAAATACCTAGGAACTCCAATAGCGCCCTCGTAAGATTTAAAAGAAAATAAATTATTAATCTTCAATGTCTACAATAAAAATCAACACTTTAATGAAGATAGGTAGGTAGTAATTCGTTTATAGCCCAAGTTTAAAGTAATTTAGCTTTTAACATTGTGTATAGGAATAAATACTTCAGTAAGACCAATTAAAAAAAACTACAAGACTTACATTAAAAAGCTTTTTTGTTATGGTTGGTATGTAACGTATAGTATGAATAGGATACCAGCACCCCATCTTCCATGTATATGGCTAAGGTGACTATAGGAAAAAATCGAAGCACGTAGCGTCCATCGATGATCCTACAACAGCTTAGTACAACAGCCATACTGCGATTTCCAACCTGCCTGCCAAGTGTGACAATTATGGCAAACCCACTCATATGATCATGGCTAAAATTAACGTTTTGGCCTAGTTTGCGCTTTGGTAGCGGTCAGGAAAAGGTGGGGCAGGGTGTGTGTACTAACTAACGTTGATCCCGGGCCAACGAAGCTTAAGCAGGAATTGAGTTCGTTATGGTAAAACATTATTGTTGAGGAGGGAGAACCACAATCCCAGGGAGGTTTCGGGTGCATAGTGAACAATTCCCTTCAAAGCGTTGTAAATACCGATATTATGACGGCAAGGGTAGCGTGTCTTGTACGTCTATGAATTTAGCAGTATTTGTTAAAAGTTATACAAGTATGCGCTCCCACATCGATACAGTCCAACGAAAATGTGGAGAATATGTATCCCGTGATTATGCATTGCTCAAAAACTTGCGTCACTGACATAGGGGATTTAAATGCGAAACGGTTCAATTCTGATATCAGCGATGGGATAGCGCCAGAAGCGTGCAACAGAAGTTCGGTAGTACTGTTCTTCAGAAAAGGCCATAAACCAGCTGAAGCGCCTACATCTAAGCCACCTTTATAAAATGTTCTTGAGAGTCATCAAGAATCGTTTTGCGCGCAGGTTTGACGTCTTCGCCCTTCGAATTAGCTATTTCTCGTAAAGGCAAAGTACCATGGACCACATACATGCTTTAAGGCAGGTAATATAAAAGACGGAAAAGTATAATCTGCCTCTTTGCCTGGCATTTGTGAACTATGGGAAAGCCTTTGAAGCTGGGTAGTACTGCAATCTCTTCAGCGGTGCCTATTGGTATATGGAAGTGTTTGTAAAAAACGCCACTATGTCAGCTGGACTACAGGATCAGAGCTCGAAGGCTGCTGAGGACTGGATTCAAAAAGAGTTATATTAGATCTCTTAAACTGTTCACCGCAGCCGCTGTGCACTTAAGTAAGTCTTTAAGTCTCGGGACAGGAATGAACTAGGCATCAACAGAAATGGTAAGTTCGTCAGTTGTTATCTTTTACTATAGAGTCAAATTAAAACCCGCCGTTACGTTAAGATTAAGGAATACAATAAACTTTAAAGCTAGAAATCAATGCGAATTGACATTTGACGTCGTACCCACTCAGAGATAGTTATATTTTGATTGGCTGATTAAATAGATCAACAAATGGGTACTTTTAAAACATTATTTTTAAACAAATTCATATAAAATAATAATTAAAATCTGAGTTTTTAATAAACATAAGATTAAGTTACGACCCTTACGACCCTGAGCTTTAGATACTGCAACTTTTTTTTTACGTCGTAAAGGACATATTGACAAAACCGCATAAAAATCATCAATAATATTTTAATTTATTGGCCCTTACGCCAATGTGGAAAAATTAAATGTTCCATAAAGCTTTTTTTTAATAAATTTCTGAGCTAGGCCCAAAAAAAGTCAGGTCGTAAGGGACATTTTTTGGAAGCTAGAGGTTTCAAATATACCATTCGATAGAGCGTGAAAAACTGAGTATAATGGCATCAAAAACGAAATTTCGAAAAATGTCCCTTACGACAATAGGCATTTCCATGATCGATATTTTATTTCTAATAAATTGCATTTTTAACACTATATGTACGAAGGTCCCCCACCCTCTGTACGTGTGAATTCTCTTTTTTTTTCAGACGAGCAAATCTTGGTGGTCAAAATGGGGTTATATCTAAAAAAAACTTTTGTAATAATATACCCAGATAAGTTCATTATATACATTAGCCTTAAACTCATTTTGAAAAAGCTGTTAGATTATCTTCGAGAAGCCTCAAAGTAAAAATTGTACGAATCCTCCCCACTTTCCCCTATTATTATCGCTAATAATAGCGTCTGCCAAGCGTGCTTATTATTTAGAAAATTTGCTCGCCACCTCCTTATCCATAAAATATCACCTTTCTAAATGGCTTAGTTTTGAAGATAGCCATGGAAGCGCAAACTGATACTTGTTTCATTGGCGCGGCCACGTTCAAACCCTTGTAAAGATATAAATATCTTCTAAAGTTCAACTTTTACAAATTGATGACTTGGCGGTTCAATTTTTACAATTGTTACCTACTAAATATTGACGTACTTGATCATAGTTCAAAAACTACGCTTTGGCCGCGCAAATGAAACGCATACTTTACCATAACCTTTAGAAGCACCCAAATATGAAACTTATAAAGCCCTTTTTACAACAAACAACGAATGTAGGTGGCAGAATTTATTTATGCTTTGACTGCATATACTCTTGGTGGGAAGAGAGATTTTTTACGGATTTCTTTTCTTGTTTTTATTTTAGCTTCATGATTGCTTAAAGCTTTACGCATGGCTCTGGTCTTTTTTGGTCGAAGATCCAAAGGTTTGTACTTCTTGTTCTTGTAATGGTTGCGTAAATTCACTTTCATTTTCTGATGGTAGACAATGTAGACACGTGCAATAGCTTTTCGGACAACGCGTCTGAAAATTTAATATCACATCAATTAGTCAATAATTTAACAATCTAATAAAACTACGGAAGACTTAATTTGTTTGGTCCCTGTTCACTTATTCCTCTGTCTAGGGATGTAAATAAATCAATATAAATTTAGCTGATGAAATTATTGCTATTGAGTGTAGCCTACGGATAATAATACTCAAAAAGCGTAATGCAGCACTGCTGTGAATAAATAATTTAGTTCTTAAATCGTTTACACAGTGCGAGCAGCTCGCCTAGCGAGTGGACAGTTTACTCGGTTTGTCTACTCGTACGCGATGTCGAACTTGCGAGTTACTGTAAGTTAAGAACCGTCCTAACTACAGTGCAGCTACTTGTAAGGCTGACTCGTACGCTAGTTAGCACCGTGTAAACCAGCCATAACTTTCCTTTGATTTTAGTTCCACTTCTGCACACAAATTAACTGCAATATTAATTCATGTTAAATATTTGGAACCTTCAAGTTAACAAAGTCTATCCATACCATTAATAACGAAGAAAGGTTTTCAATGTTTGTTTGCATTGAATAGGCTCTGAAAATACTGAACCAATTAAAAAAAAATCTTTCACTGTTGGAAAGCTACACTATCTACACCACGCACGGTTGACCATCAAAAATATGAAAGTAAGAAATGGGGTCTTTGCGTTTATGATAGTGTTGTGTGTGTGGTGCTTTAAAATAGCTTACATATTCTTAGTCCTAGTTTAGTCTTGTTTGACTTGTGGGCGCGGTCACAAAACAACAAACTCTCTCTATGAATCGATAACATCACAAGTACTGGGTTTAAGTCATTTTTCGATAGTTCTCCTTTCAAGTTGTTCCTGTTTAAGACTTATATAATAAATTTTACTCACAGTAATAAATGTCTCTGTAAAATAACTTTTTTACACCCAGAATTTGCATAATTTGCCGACGCAAATATACTTTCTGCGCCATTTTTCTTGTTTTTATAAGCAGCGCGGCCGTGGTGAGAAACAGAACTAATTCTTCAATTTTATAATATCAATATCTCAATGGTTTACTTCTAATAATTTACTTTTGAACGCAAAGAAAACTAATTGCATTAAGTTTTCCTTGCCTAATGTGACTGCTTATGATACAGACATACATTTGGACAATAACAAGCTTAATCTGGTAAATCAAACTGTATTCCTTGGTATCACTCTAGATTCGAAACTTCAGTGGGGCCCCCATATCTCAAATCTTGCGGCAAGGCTCAGTTCGGCTGCGTACGCAATCTGGAATATCAGAAAATTAACTGATGTGTCTACTGCGAGACTTGTGTATTTCAGTTAGTTTCATAGCTTAATGACCTATGGCTTGCTTCTATGGGGAAGAGCTGCAGATCTTAACGTAATTTTATACTACAAAAACGCGCACTCAGAAACATTTATCAGCTTAAAGCTCGCGAGTCCCTCAGAGAAAAATTTAAAGAAATAGATATTTTAACGCTTCCTTCCCAGTACATCTTCGAAATTATTATGTATACTCGTAGAAACATACATATGTTTGATAAAAAATGTAATAAAATTAAGGACCTTAGAACGCGTAGCAAAAACAAACTCAGTATTCCACAGAACAGACTAAAACGGACAAACAAATGCTTTATAGGAAACGAAGTAAGATTCTATAACAAGATCCCAGAAGAGATTTTGATCCTGAGTGATAATGAGTTTAAAACTCGTATCAAAAAAATTCTGAAAGCTTATTACAATATTGATGATTTTGTAAACGACAAAGACGCATGGAAGTAGTCTATCTCTGCACTTAAGATATTTTTCATTATTTAATGTAATTTCATTTTTATTAATCTGTATAATGTTCATTGTATTATCACCTAATTGTATTGTATTATCTATTTATTGTTTAATTTTGAATGCGCCTTTATGTTCCTGTGCGTTATAGATCTTGCAATCTACGAGCGCACGGCGCCTTTAGTTGTGTGGGTGACCAATCTGTTTACGCACATGCACATTAGCAGCGTGAAAACACTATGCACAAGTGACTCGAGCGATGGCTCGCTCGCTACTGACCGCTCCGTCGCGCACACACACTAACGCAATTATGTACTTACGTTTACAACTACAAATAATGATCAGGTGCGCTCGTAGATTGCAAGATCTATACAAGTTTTGATCATGTGCGTACACTTTTTTTTTACTTTTACCCATCAACATCAGTGTGGTTATGCCGTTGTTCACAATGCCTATAAGAATAAAAACATTTGACACTTATGTTAAAGTAAATGTGAATAATCGATAATGCATAATTTTACTATTTTTTTAATTTTACTTTTTTTTTACTGGTAATGTATAAAGATAAGATATGGAAGTAGATTCATGGATGTCAACTGTCAAACGATACAGGCGACTCCCTGTATCAATATTGTTCATGAGTTTGTTTGGCTTAAATTTTGTTAACCTTGCATTATCTTTTTTGAATGTGAAATTGGGTGAAATAATTAAAATAAAAGTGTCCGTCGTCTCATCATTCTATCGTTCTTTTATTCATTACCCTAGCAATAATAATTAATCGTTTTGTAACTGCAATACCAATAATATCCATCAACTGAAATGTCCATATTAATTAAACAATTTTCGGTTGGACTATAGGAAAGTAGGTCCCATATAAAACACTTTGTTATTTTTTCTGAAAATGCGCAAAATCATCGTGTTTGCAATGGTGATGGACAAATGTTCAAAATAGTAATGAAAAAGAAAAATTTTTTTGAACTAAAAAAGAATTTTGGTCGATTTTGTATGGGAAAAAAACTCTAATTTCGGATTCTTTAGTATGGAGTTAGGACTTGTAAAATTTTCACCTTTTTTTGTCAGCTACGGAAAGAAAAAGAAAGGGGGGGTTCATACTTAGAAAATTTTCAGAGTTTCTTCAGTATGGAGCTGGGACTTGATACTTAAAAGGCACATAGCACAGCTAAAGAAGCGCCACCCGAGAAAAAAAAATATCTTCTAAACTAAGGCAAATATCAAAACTTTTTATAAAAAAATTAAACCGCCAAAAAAACTGAAAAGCATTAAATAATAGGGAAATGTTTTCTATTAAGCCTTAATTTACTGAAGTAATTTTGGATTACCAAGAAATTTTATGTCGGCGCCACACCAAACAAGCAAATTCATTATCTATGTAAAGCGCGATGCGCAGCGGCACACGTTTTTCGGTTATTTCTTTGAATTTCAGGTAATTAAGTGATCTTTATTAGTTGATTCTGTGGCACCGATTCAAAATTTCTTGGTAATCCAAAATTACTTTAAGAAGTAAGTAAATTAAGACCTAATAGAAAATGTTTCCCTATTATTTAATGCTTTTCAGTTTTTTCGGCAGTTTAATTTTTTTATAAAAAGTTTTTATTTTTTGCTTTTCAGTTTTTTTTGGACAGTTTTTTTGACCCCAGCTCAGTGGTCGCACCCCACAAGGCCGCCACACAACCTGGTGAAGGTTGAGGGACTAACAGGATGAGGATCGATCACGAACGGTCGGTGAGGCAATTTGTGAGGGAGGCCTATGTCCAGCAGCGGATGTCTATCGGCTGAGATTATGATTATTAACATTCATATAAAAAAGACTCATAATTATAACTAGCAGTTTTTATGTAAATCACAACACGGCAATACAATCTGTGAGTGAACAATAAAGTCATCCCTATTTTTCCACCCTTAGGGTTGGAATTTTATTTCCAAATTTTTATGGGACCAACTTCAAGGTATACCCTGCCGATTAGAAAAAGAATATCAAAATCGGTCGACACAGTAAAAAGTTATGCGTGATCATACATAAAATATATATATATATACGCGACGAATTGAGAACCTCCTTTTTGTTTTTTCGTCGGTTAAAAATGTGAAACAGTATCCCACTAGATAATTCAGCCTAGTATTTTAAGGGCACTGTTGTATAGCTTTTACGTTAAAGACCAGAGAAAGCCACTGATTGTTGCTAAAATCAGCCACTTTTGGCACAATCAGTAGCTTTCTTTGGTCTTCTTTAACCTAAAAGCTATGCCCTAGTGCCCTAAAAATACTAGGCTGCATTATCTAGTGGAATACTGTTTCGCATTTTTGATATTTGCCTTAGTTTAGAAGATATTAATTTTTTTCGCGGGTGGCGCTACTTTAGCCGTGCTATTCCTCTTAAAACTAAGGAATACGCAGAACCGACTCGCTACGGTTGGATTAGCAAAGAGCGACGGAAGGGAGCGAACTTGCGGTACCTACCTACCTATTGTTGTCTATATTTACACATGCACGAGCAGAGCGAGCGTAGCGACCGATCGCGGCAGCGGGCGGTGAGTGCCAGAAACACACCCTAAGGCG
Source organism: Euspilapteryx auroguttella (assembly GCA_951802225.1). Taxonomy (NCBI): domain Eukaryota; kingdom Metazoa; phylum Arthropoda; class Insecta; order Lepidoptera; family Gracillariidae; genus Euspilapteryx; species Euspilapteryx auroguttella. The sequence continues at coordinate 8,032,153 of OX637642.1, read as the reverse complement.
TTTTGTACTAAGTACCTCGATCCAAAAAATATGGAAAAGAATTCTAAAACCGCCCCTAAAACGACCCACCGACCAAAGTTTTTTATATAGGACCCCCTTTTCTATAGGCGGACCTTACAAGATATGGTACCCATCTAAGTATGTACTTACATCTTTGAAAGTTTAGATGCAGCTCCTCCAGTCACTTTAGCAACTCTTAAATTGGTCAATTCGGTTTTTAGCTCTTCCAACTGCTTGAAGAGCTCCTTCTTGTCTTTTGTGCGCAATTCGGAGCATTTTACTTTACCCTGACAAAAAAAAAAACATTTTTCCTCAAAATTAAACGTCCCAAAAACTTTAAAGGTAATTAAGATTGCTTAATTATTTGGCAATTTGGTAAGATTATAAATAATCCAGCCCAGTGCTTGAAAAACTTTTAGGTTATTCTCTATGTAATGTATAGGAAGAAACCCAGAGAAACTTCAAAATATACAAAGAAACTTCTTCAGATTAAGCAAACTAAAATATTGAACATATCAGGAACATGTATTCGTCCAAGATTATTATAATATTGTTTGATTTAGAGAAATATTCCTTTACCATCTTATAACAAAATTCAGAAAGGATGAAAGGAACCACAGGCCACAGCCACAGACCAACTAGAAAGGATTATGTATTGTGGAATCACAGACCAACTAGAATGGAACCTTTTATTATTATAATAAAGGAACACAGACCACAGACCATAGAAAATTTTTACTCTATTCTAGTCAGTGTTGCCAACGGTTGAAATAGCAATCCGCTAGTGGCTCCTGACCCTGAAACCAACAGAAAACCAAACACTAACAAAAAGCATATTTTTGCCGCTGATTTGAATTCATGACTAAATTAAAATAAAAAAATATTTACAAACGATTTGGGTGTGAGGGTATTGTTTGTTTAATAAACTTTTATAATTTTTAATTGGATTAACTACTTATTATTTAAAGATTTTGATGAAAAAAACGATAAACTGTGACTAGGGTCGGAATCCTTAATCCTATTTTTAACCCCCGAACGAAAAATTCAGAGAGGGGTGTTATAATTTTAACGTGTGTATCTGTCTTTTTGTCTGTCTGTCTGTGTATCTGTCTGTGGCATCGTAGAGCCCAAACGGCTGAACCGATTTTTGTTTAGTTTTTTTTGTATCATAGATAATTTCAGGCCGAGTGTTCTTAGCCATGTCTGATGAAGATCTGATCAGCGGGTTGAAGATAATCAGCTCTTGAATAATGGATGAGAGGATCTAACTAGCTTCCTTATGTCCGATCGATTTGAAATTTGGTACCATGTTACATCTATGTTATAAAAAGTATTTGGTAAGGTAACCATGACCTGATCTGCCGTTTGAAGATGTCAGCTCTTGAATAATGGATGAGAGGATCTAACTAGCTTCCTTATGTCCGATCGAGTTGAAATTTGGTACCATGTTACATTTATGTTATAGAAAGTATTTGGTTAGGTAACCATGACCTGATCTGCCGTTTGAAGATGATCAGCTCTTGAATAATGGATGAGAGGATCTAACTAGCTGCCTTATGTCCGATCGAGTTGAAATTTGGTACCATGTTACATCTATGATATAGAAAGTATTTGGTAAGTATCGATTTTTTAATATCCGCCATGGCTCATCACTAGTGCAATCCGCCATTGTAACTGGGAAGTCAGACTAAGCACGCGTTTTCATTGTTATTTTGTTTCATCTCCTATGTAGCGTAAGGTTTCCCCACCTCACTGATTGCATCAGATTGTAAATAGTTACTACGTATAACCTGCGCAGATAAAGAACAGATTTAAATATGGCGTCGATCCGCATGCTATCTCGCTCACACAGTGAAGTACAAGCTGCAAAAAAATAATAAGTATAACGCAGAACACATTTAGCCATTTAATATTGCCATCGCTTTTTAGCGATAGGAATATTATTTTATTATTTATTACTTGTATTATGTGGCAATAAAGCATTTTTTAACATAATTTTATCTTTCTTGTTAATGTTAATCTCAACTAATAGAGAAAAATAAAAGAACAATGTTTTTTTTACCCTTGCTAGCTTCTAATTTATTTTAATAGATATTATTTGTAAATACTATTATATCATTCATCTATACCAATATTATAAAGAGGAAAGATTTGTTTGTTTGTAACGAATAGGCTCCGGAAATACTGAACCGATTTGAAAAATTATTTCACTGGTAGGAAGCTACACTATCCCCGAGTGATATAGGCTATATGACATTTTCAAAATAATTAGGGATAATAACTTAACCCACTTGTTACGGGAACAAAAAAAAATTACCAATGAGGCGTTTTCAAAGTGACATAAAAGAAAAAAAAAAAGTTTCATAATACGCCCGTAGATGGCGGTGTCTAAAGCAATATCAGAGATATGGGAGATCGAGTTTTGACTGATTGGATCATTTTCTGCTAAGTATAAATCTTAATTACACCCACTCCGTCACTGCCAAAGTTAAATTTTAATTTTTATGTTTTATTTTGAGCTATTCAATCATTCATTTTCATCTTGACCTATTGTTCCTAACAGAGCGCCATCTGGTAGCAGCGTAATAAAACTTGTTTTTTTCTTCTGAGCCGTCAAATTTAAAAACCTCTCATTAACCTGATTTTTGTTTTCGAGGTAGTTTTATAGATCAACATTACAGGAAAAATATTGAAATAAAAACAGATCTTGCTGGGAAATGCGGAAAATGGTGTTGTTTTAAAACTACGGCAGTAATATACACTACTAATGCGTATAGAATAAGAAGTGAATCAAAAAGGTTTTCAAAATTAAATGTGTATTTTATTAATCTTTTATATAACGTGACGATTCGTGTAAACTGAAACACGACCTAGCATGCGATCATCTGATTTTCTATATTTCTCTAGTAAATAGCCCCTCACCCTCATGCTTCGTCTAAGCTTCAGATGATTGTTTTTGACAGTACAGTACCATATCAATAGCATAGGAAAATAAACAGAAATAATATTTCTTTGCCATTACAAAAAATCTATATATCCCGATATTCTGACCGACCCATCCACTCCCTCCATGTTTTTATTATATACCTGAGAGCCAGCTCATCTTCCTGAATAAACTTCTCCTCTTTCTGGGAATACCGTTTTACTTGATGGTGGCAATATTTTTTTCTGAATTGGAAGCAACAGTGGCTACTACAACAACAGTCGTTTTCTTTACACAATTTCATCTGCCCTTGCAGACTTGTACATGAAAAATCCCCGGTCTGTTTTATGCATCTCTTTGTTTGAGGGAAAAGGACACTTACTGGTCCGGTTCCCTCTTACACACTTTTCTGTCACTTTTGTGATCTTCCTTAGTATGGAATTGTAATGCACAAGGTCCCCGAAGCTGTAAACCCGGTAGATTTTATATGCGCGCATTATTTTTTTACTGAGTCTTCATCAGCCAGATCCGCATTAGAATTTTTGGGTGGAAATATGACTATAATGGTATCTGGTAAAGAGCCGTCCTCGTCTTTTTCCAATTCTTCAACTATTTCATTAAGTCTTAACGTGTGAAAATGTGATCTTAAAAAAATTATGATACCCTTAAAAATATCGAATCAACAATCGCCAATCGCACAAAAAATAATAATAATTTATGTGGACTATCCTCAGTGAAAAAGTAGTACATTTAACGATCGTCATTTATAAATCACACCTACTTTGAACGACAGCATGAGTACCAAAATATAAGTTAATTGACATGATTCACGTCTCTTTGGATAAAACTAAGTCTGAACTACAGAATTATAAAATTAAAAGATAATACAATATTTACATATTTATGTACTTACGCGCCAAAAAACATGATTGATTTGCAATTTTTTTATGGCTCAAATATCACGATACCCATAAAAGCATGATGTTAATTATATTTTTTCCATTCCTAACACTGCACTGACGAAACCAAAAACACCTAAGAATTTAATAAAAACTTCAGACATTTTGATGTAGATTTTTATAATTATGCTGTTGTTTTAAAACTACGTTAGTAATGTGGCGTATTTAACTAACTATTATATATATTTACATTAATATAATTATAAATATTTACATTAATATATAACACTAATTAACAAACACAAACAAACATAACATTTAACAATTTAAACTAATAAAATAAGATCACAGATCACACCTCCCGGCAGACGACACATGACGCCTAGTTCCGTGACCTACTTACCCATTTCCGCGAGTGCATTCCTTTTATTCATTTGCATAGTAATAAGAACTTATTTTAAAACTTGTAAATTATAGTTATTCTATTAAAGACTAAAACTAAAGTGGATATTGTGTATCAATTACTTCTACGAGGCTTGGATTACAGTGGGAGTAACAGGTACCTAAACCATCTACACTGGTGACCCCTGGAGATTTACACGCAAGTAAGCCAATTTATTATTATGCCGGACAAGGAAGCACCCGTTACTAGCCAACAACCCGGCCAGGCACCATCAGAAACCAATCCATTCGCGGGAGATGTTTACCGCGTCGGTGTACGGTTGCCGCCATTTTGGCCCGAGGAACCAGCGGTATGGTTTGCACAAATAGAGAATAATTTTTATTTGTCCGGAATTAAAGATGACAATACTAAATATTGCTACGTCACTTCTACGCTTCTAACTTGAACATCGCTACTAGGGTTCATGATTTCTCGAGCTTTTCAGTTTCTCGGGTCTCGAGAATTCTCGAGGCCAATTTCTCGGGTCTTCTCGGGTTGTCGAGAAATTTACATTTACCTATGTTTTTGCATATCTTTTCGATTCAAATAATGAAAAAAGTTGTCACAAAATTAACAATGTGAATCATAATAAAAAGAACTTATTTTAAACCAATAAATTGAGTGGTTTTTCTGCCAAATATAAGTTATAATACTTGAAAAAAATTAACTTCTCTCAATATATACCTATTATACCGTTAACTAATAAAAAATACACAAATTTCGGCTTCTTAATTAGGAAATAGTCAACGTTAAACTAAAACTATACTTCAAAATAAGTGTTTAAATTTAAAGAAAATTTTATTGAAAAGAAGGGCCTGAGTCGCTTAGCTAAATAAACAATGAAAATTCGATTACAACGACAGCATTCGAAAACTATTGCTGCTTTTCGGGAGGCATGTACTGTTGTCGTCTTTAAAAAGCCGCAATGATTTTCGAATGCTGTCACTCACATCAAATTTCATTGTTAATTAATAAGCGACTTGATACTCAGATGTAGGTAGTGAACTGTGAAATTCATAAGATTATAAATTTAATTTAACCTAACCTAGTTTGATATACTTAGTGTAAGCTAGTATTTTTAAGTTTTTAATTTTTTTTTGCTGCGCCCTTACGGGGTTTATGAATGTTTTGTACATCTTAACTGTGTAAATTATTTCATAAAAGCATTAAATAAATCTTATTTTATCTAATTTGATAAAATAAAACACAAAATATGCTCAAGCAGTACACCGTCAAGCTTCGTCGTTGAACTCTATCGAATTGTAGTTGTCTTGTTATCGATTTCGTTAACCATTGCCACTTTGTAAAGTCGATTTCTGTTATACGCCTAAAGAAACCAGCAATGGTTAAGACAGTCGCTTGTAATACGATTACGAGTCGATCGATTTTGGTTACGAGACTTGACTCCACCGCGTACCATCATTATGCTTATAAAAGTAAAAAGTAGATTTCCATCTTTTATGTAATTCACGAACTTATATGCACTACATAGACTCAAATATGATTTCTCGAGTTCTCGACTTTTCTCGAGCATAATTTCCCGAGAAAAGAACCCAAGGATTTCCCGGGAATTCTCGACCCGAGAAATCCCGGGAATGAACCCTAATCGCTACGCAGCCGAAGTCAAGGACATAATTACTTCACCGCCCGTGGTAGGTAAATACGAAAAATTAAAAACCGAGCTCATAAAGCATCTTTCGGCGTCCAGAGAGAAAGAAGTAAAGCAATTACTTATGCATGAAGAGTTAGGTGACAGACGACCGTCTCAATTTTTAAGACACCTGCAACATCTGGCAGGACCTACCGTCCCAGCCGATTTCATCCAAACCATATGGATGAGCCGTCTCCCGACCAACCTCCAAACGGTAATTGCATCACAGCCTCAGGCGCCACTACAGTCACTCGCCGACTTAGCCGATAAAATTCACGACTTGGTACCGTCAACACCACAAGTGGCAGCTGCAGAATTCGGACCAAGTTCTGTTATTGATAGAATGGCAAAACAAATCAACGAGCTCACCCGCCAAGTCAAATCACTTACCTTAAATCAGCAAGGTAGATCTCGCTCCCGATCTCGCCATAACCGTCGCGGACCACGTACCGACAGCAACGACAATACACGTTCGGAATCTAGCCACCGAAAATTTCCGAATTGCTACTATCATTATAGATACGGTGATAAAGCCAGAAGATGCCTAAAACCATGCGACTACAATTCGGAAAACTTACAGGGCAGTCGTTAATGGCGACAGACGATTGCCGCAGTTCAACTGGTCGCTTGTTTGTAACTGACAGCAAGACGAAAATGCAACTATTGGTCGACACTGGTAGCGATCTCTGCGTTTTCCCACGCTCATCACTGAAGCAACGACGACCTCGAACAACTTACGAACTCTACGCTGCCAACGGAAGTACAATAGCCACTTACGGTTTCGCTAACCTGAACCTGAACTTAGGTCTACGACGCGAGTTCTCTTGGCGTTTCATCGTAGCAGACGTCAGCAAAGCTATCATCGGCATTGACTTCCTCTCTTACTACAATCTTTTAGTCGACTGCCGCAACCGCCGCCTCATAGACAACACTACCTCATTGTCAGTGACGGCCACTCCAGTTCCTTCGCCAGACACAATTTCTTCAGTGAAGACTATGATTGGTGAATCAACTTACCTGGATCTCCTTCGCGAGTACCCTGCAATAACGCGTCCAGCAGGCACACAGCGAGCTCCTAGTCACAGTACTGTCCATCATATCCGGACAACACCAGGACCGCCCGTGAGCTGCACTCCGAGACGCCTAGCACCAGACAAACTGAAAATAGCGAAAGAAGAGTTCGAAGCTATGCTGAAGAATGGTACAGCAAGACCATCGGAAAGCCCCTGGTCCTCCCCACTGCACCTGGCACCTAAAAAAGACAACGGATGGAGGCCATGCGGGGATTACCGAATGCTGAATGCTCGAACCATCCCTGATAGATACCCGATCCGGCATATACATGACTTCTCACAGAATATTTCTGGATGTACGACCTTCTCAAGTATCGACCTGGTGAAGGCTTATAACCAGATTCCTGTTAATCCAGACGATATCGCCAAAACCTCCATCACAACCCCGTTTGGAATGTTTGAATTCCCCTACATGACCTTTGGCCTCAGAAACGCGGGACAAACATTTCAAAGATTTGTGGACGAGATCACTAGAGGGCTAGACTTCGTATACTGTTATTTAGATGACTTCTTAATTTTTTCGAGCGATGAGTCATCACACCAGCAGCACCTACGCCAAATTTTTGACAGACTCCAAAAGTACGGAATGGTCATAAATACTTCGAAATGTGTATTCGGCGTCAAAGCAATAACGTTTCTCGGATACAAAGTCTCAGCTGAAGGCGTCAAACCCCTGGAAACAAAAGTTCAGGCCATTCAAGACTTCCCCACCCCCAGAAACGTCAAAGAACTCCGAAGATTTCTGGGCATGGTAAATTTTTACAGACGGTTCATACCAGGCGCAGCACAGATACAAGCACCACTGAATGCCTTACTAACAGGCTCAGTTAAAGGCTCACATCCGGTCAATATAACAGGAGATGCAAAGATTGCGTTCGACCAATGCAAAACCAGCCTTAGCAAAGCAACCCTTCTTGCTCACCCCGACCTGGACTCAAAACTAGCACTTGTGACAGACGCCTCAGATACCGCAATGGGAGCAGCATTGCAACAGCAGATAGATGACACATGGCAACCTCTAGCCTTTTTCTCTCGCAAGCTGAGCCCATCACAGCAGAAATATTCTCCTTATGACAGAGAGCTATTAGCAATCTATGAATCAATAAAATATTTCCGCCATATGCTCGAAGCCAGGCACTTCACGATTTTTACAGATCATAAGCCCATATGCTTCGCCTTTCACAACCGTAAAGACAAATGTTCACCCAGACAGTTCCGGCATTTAGATTTCATAGCCCAGTTTACCACAGATATTCAACACATCTCTGGAAAGGATAATGTGGTAGCGGACACTCTATCCCGAATAGAAGAAATCGTCCAGCCAATCGACCTAAACGTTTTGGCCAAATCGCAGGAGACAGACGAGGAACTAAGTGATACTCAAATTAACGGAAGCTCTCTTCAATTACACAAAGTAACTGTTCCAGAAACCGGCATTTCGCTTATATGCGACACCAAGACGGGAACACCAAGGCCATTTGTCACAAAACCATGGCGACAACAAGTTTTCAGACATCTGCATTCGCTAAGCCACCCTCGCGCTAACGCTACCGCAAAACTAGTAGCCCAGCGCTTCGTTTGGCCAGGCATTAACAAAGATTGCAGAGAGTGGTCAAAAGCATGTCATGCTTGCCAACGTGCAAAGATAACACGGCACGTTACAGCCCCGCTGAACTCATTCAAGTTGCCACGAGCTAGACTGCAATTTGTCCATATTGACCTTATAGGCCCACTCCCGCAATCCAATGGTTACAAATATTGCCTCACCGCAGTTGACAGGTTTACGCGATGGCCTGAGGCAATACCTATACAGGACATTACAGCAGAAACTGTAGCCAAGGCCCTAATCTCAGGCTGGATTTCCAGATACGGATGCCCTACAGAAATAGTGACAGACAGAGGACGTCAATTCGAATCGGATCTATTTAAATGTCTTGCAAAACTAACCGGCTTCCAACACCGAAGAACGACATCTTATCACCCGGCATGTAATGGTATGGTCGAAAGAATGCACAGACAGCTAAAAGCCGCCATCGTTTGTCACGATAATCAAAGTTGGACAGAAACACTACCACTAGTCCTTCTTGGCATGAGAACTGCATACAAAGAAGACCTAAATGCTTCATCCGCAGAGTTAATGTATGGAGAGACCCTAAGATTGCCTGGAGATTTCTTTCAAGACTCAAGAAATAACACTTCTGACATGACAGACTTTATTGCAAGGCTACGCTCTTCTATAAGCAAAATTCGGCCGACACCAGACTCACGACACGGAAACAAGAATGTCTTCGTATTTAAAGACTTGGCTACCGCAACACATGTATATCTTCGAGATGATGCCGTAAAAAGACCACTTCAACCAGCGTACACTGGCCCCCACGAAGTTCTGGAGAGGGGAGAGAAAGTATACAAACTACGCATCAATGGTAAAACACAGACTGATCTCGATTGATCGAATAAAGCCAGCATATGTGAACGTCGATAAAAACACAGAAGTAAATACTCCCGTAGATAAGACTATACCTATAAATACGCCTAAAATAGCTGAGAACCCCGAACCAAAGAAAGAGACCAAGACTCGATCAGGACGCATAGTGCGATTTCCAAACTACTATCGCCCGTCCTAGGACGGTCTCTGGAAGGGAGCAGTGTGGCGTATTTAACTAACTATTATATATATTTACATTAATATAATTATAAATATTTACATTAATATATAACACTAATTAACAAACACAAACAAACATAACATTTAACAATTTAAACTAATAAAATAAGTATACATAAAATTTGTATCACAAAAATATTTATCTAATTAATATTAATCTGCTAACGCTCCACTGCAATTGAATGCATCGACGCATCGACCGACCACGTGCTCAATAGTAGAACCTTTGGGCACCGGCCGGCCAATTAACTGCGCGGGCGCCGCCAGTCGATCACACCTCCCGGCAGACGACACATGACGCCTAGTTCCGTGACCTACTTACCCATTTCCGCGAGTGCATTCCTTTTATTCATTTGCATAGTAATAAGAACTTATTATAAAACTTGTAAATTATAGTTATTCTATTAAAGACTAAAACTTGTAACGATCGTCTAGCGGTCGTTCCTGTTTTCATACCTTTTATCAAACTTAATCCTTGTATCATCATTTGTATCATCATTTTGGCTTTTAAACTCTGAAAATCACTAAAATTATCTTCGAAATTCTTTATTTTCATACTATTGTAATTTTATTTGTTTACATTTTGTTTGTTTATCTTTCTGTTTTTATTCTTTTTAGGCATAGATTCCTTGTAATTGTCTTTGAAAGGGGTTGCTCTCACATGGAAAATGTAGCATTACTGGCCACTTTTCAAGGACAACCTTTCATAAATTTGTAATCGACATATTCGAAATTCTCGAGGTAAGATGGCTCCGGCAGGTGTACGGAACGAAGATGCTGCCGGAGTCCGAGAGTTGGGCCAGGTTTAGGGTCTGGCCCTCAAAAGCTCGTTGCCACCAAAGATCCGTGGAATCTCGCTCAGCCAAGGTCGGGCCGAGCGGTAGGTCCAGTAATCCAGCAGAAGGATGTCCTTAATAGTTTTAAGACTCCAGGCCAGGATAGACTATTTTCCGACTTGTAGTAGGTTCCCAATCAACTTCCTTGATGCTTAATCTCAGACTATCGACTCTCGACTATCGACCGCCTGGCTTCGGCCTAGAATCCTCTTTTATAGGAAAATTTTATCAATCAAAATAAGAATTTCGAATATGTTTAATTATAAATTTATGACAATTTGTCCTTGAAAAGTGGCCAGTAATGCTACATTTTCCATGTGAGAGCAACCCCTTTCAAAGACAATTACAAGGAATCTATGCCTAAAAAGAATAAAAACAGAAAGATAAACAAACAAAATGTAAACAAATAAAATTACAATAGTATGAAAATAAAGATCCAGCAGAAGGATGTCCTTAATAGTTTTTAAAACTCCAGGCCAGGATAGACTATTTTCTGACTTGAAGTAAGTTCCCAATCCACTTCCTTGATGCTTAATCTCCGACTATCGACTCCCGACTCTCGACCGCCTGGCTTCGGCCTAGAATCCTCTTTTATAGGAAAATTTTATCAATCAAAATAAGAATTTCGAATATGTTTAATTATAAATTTATGACAATTTGTCCTTGAAAAGTGGCCAGTAATGCTACATTTTCCATGTGAGAGCAACCCCTTTCAAAGACAATTACAAGGAATCTATGCTTAAAAAGAATAAAAACAGAAAGATAAACAAACAAAATGTAAACAAATAAAATAACAATAGTATGAAAATAAAGAATTTCGAAGATAATTTTAGTGATTTTCAGAGTTTAAAAGCCAAAATGATGATACAAATGATGATACAAGGATTAAGTTGATGATAAAAGGTATGAAAACAGGAACGACCGCTAGACGATCGTTACAAACTAAAGTGGATATTGTGTATCAATTACTTCTACGAGGCTTGGATTACAGTGGGAGTAACAGGTACCTAAACCATCTACAGTAACAAGTGGGTTAAACTCGAATAATGTAGCCCAAGGTGCATTTTTTCCCGTTGTTTATATGTTTTGACAGTTGGTGGTTTGTTGTTGTTGTTTGTTATTTTTAATTAGCCCATTCTGGACAGTCAAAACAACATAGTCCATAGAGCCAAGTGTTAGCAGTATCTTAAATTCTGTGGCGTAACGAAGTTCGCCGTGTCAGCTAGTTAATAATAATAAAAAAGAATTATTTATTACAAAGAGCCGGTAGAAATAATATTAATCGAAGTTTTTTTGCCAACCATACATTACGAAAAAAAAAAACTTCCACCATTTTAAAATCTGTTCTTTATCTGCGCGGCTTATAACTTATAACAGATACTTCACTTAGTACAAAATTCCCAAACCTACTACGATAATAGCCTACTCCTTCGCCAGACTGCTTGCTAAAATGCTCAAGCGTACAGTAAGTAGTGGAGGGGCCTTATCTGGTGGATTGCTTTTTCAACTGTTGGCAACACTGGTAGTGATTGCTTCGCACTCCGCGATCCCACATGAATCGTAGGGCCGCCTTCTCGATAAAATTAAACTAACATAAACTTGTTGTGTCTCCTGTCTCCTAGACCTTTGTCAGGCGTTTCGATTTTAATTTTTTACTTTAGGGAGTGAATGACACGCATGTGGCGACCGCGCACCAAAAGACGCAGAGTAGGCAGACCCTTTACAAGGTGGTCAGGAGACCACTGTAGACTGCGGGATAACTCTGGATGAGAGTCACTCGAGACATAACCCGTCGGTGTGGCAATGTGTGGGGGAGGCCTGCGTCCAGTAGTGGACGATTTTCGGCTGAGATGGGTGGTGATTATGAACTCACTAACTCTGAGATGTCAAACCGGACGAGAGACCCGTCAGTGTGGCGATGTGTTGTGTGGGGGAGGCCTACATCCTGTAGTGGACGCCTTTCAGCTGAGATGATGATGATTATGAACTCACTAACTCTGTTATGTCACACCGGACGAGAGTCGACTAAGCAAGACCCGTCGGTGTGGCGATGTGTGGGGGAGGCCTGCGTCCAGCAGTGGACGATTTTAGAATGAATGGTGTCGATGATGAACTCACTAACTCTGAGATGTCACAGCGGACGAGAGTCGCTTAAGCAAGACCCGTCGGTGTGGCGATGTGTGTGAGAGGCCTACGTCCAGCAGTGGACGCATTTTGGCTGAGATTATGATGATGGAATCACGAAACAATGCTTCCATTTATTTGAATTGTTAATTTTTTATGAATAATTCGACGTTTTCTATAGTAAAAGTTGATAAAAAGGTAAGTACTTACTTTTGCAAAACGACCTGTCGATCGAATGATTTGACGTTTAGTCATTGCAATCCTATCGAAACGACATTATTTTTTTTAAGATAGGTAATACCGATTTACAGACCAACGACGTCTGAAAGATTTAGTGTAATACGGTTTGACGGTTTTGCGATAGGAGCCGGGCCGTCACGATAAAATTTGAGGATGGGAATACCGATTTGGTCGATCGCGACGGCCTCGCTACGGCAACGTTCGTAAAAAATAGGGGAATAAAGCTACTTTTCGTTATCTGCGCAGGTTAAACAGTCACTGTTTTGTTTCAGCCTTGTGGATCTCCTATAACTTTACTAGTATCTCTAGTTGGTCTGTGATAGTATCTCTAGTTGGTCTGTGAATGTACCTACTCGTCGAAGCCGAAGCAAGTTACAAGTGAAGTGAGAGTGTAGCAGACCAACTAGAGATACTACGTATCAGACGGCCATCTCAGTAATAAAAAAAATTGCCATAGTGAAAGCCGTGACTAGTGATGCATGACAGTTGTTTTTATATTTAATTGTAAGCTTATGTTGGGCAAAGGTCCCCAGCGTATTCAGCCTTCTTTTTTTTTGGCATGCCAACCTAAATTTTTTATTTTTCAAATGAGAGGTTTTCAATTTGACAGCTCAGACGAAAAAAACAAGTTTTATTAAGCAGATACCAGATGGCGCTCTGCCAGGAGCAATAGGTCAAGCTGAAATGAATGATTCAATAGCTCAAAATTAAACATAAAAATTAAAATTTAACTGAGGCAGTGACGGAGTAGGTGAAATTAAGATTTATACTTAGCAGAAAATGATCCAATCCAAAGATTCAGTCAATATTCGATCTCCCATTTCTCTTATATTGCTTTAGACACCGCCATCTACCGGTGTATTATGAAACTTTTTTTTTTCTTTTCTGTCACTTTGAAAACCCCTCATTCTTTAAATTATAATATTAATATATTCTTGATTCTTGTAAAGAAACTATATGCTGGCTATGCGACTTTTAACTATCTTTTATACTTAGCAGAAAATGATCCAATCCAAAGATTCAGTCAATATTCGATCTCCCATTTCTCTTATATTGCTTTAGACACCGCCATCTACCGGTGTATTATGAAACTTTTTTTTTTCTTTTCTGTCACTTTGAAAACCCCTCATTCTTTAAATTATAATATTAATATATTCTTGATTCTTGTAAAGAAACTATATGCTGGCTATGCGACTTTTACAGTTTCTCTACGAGAATTATTACAGTCCTAAAAATAAATGAAACTAAAGCATCATTTGTGAATTTGTATATTTCTTGCCCAGTTGTATTCAAATCTTCAATTATTTTACTAGTCGCTTCTTGAATGCACTTGTCTTTTTTGATTTTCTTAATTGGGGAGGCACATCTGAAAAAAATCAAAACATAATTTGAAGAGAAAACAATGTATTTTATCAATACTTCCTAAAAAATACAGAAATCTAGTGTTAGAGACTTTTTGGTGAGTGCCAGAGCATAGAAAAATTTTACTCTCTAGTCGAGAAGAATGATAACTACAAACAAATTATAAGTAGACAAAAATCGCAAGTTTGGATAGGGAGGCCCAGAGAGGGTGCGGCGCTGCGAGGGGCTAGAAATACGCGGGAAATTAATATAACCTGATGCGCATTGAATTATAATTTAGTTTGTTTGTTTGGCACTAAACCCAGCATCCACCGAGACCTAAAAATTAAAAAAACAAAGTTCAAAAACACCTTTTTAATTATCAATATGTTTTACAAAAGTGCAATGATTTAGAAAAGAACAAAAAATAAAATATATAATTTCTTTTTTACAAAAAGATACAATAAACTGATACATACATAAACAAGAAGTCGGTTAAAATAGGTACAAAAACCTTTCCCTACGAACGTAACAATTATTTTTCTGAAAACCGCATCAAAATCGGTCGGATCTCCGAATCGGATAAAAATTATATCAATCAATCTCTGCTGAAAATTATATCAATACATAGTATAAAACAAAGTCGCTTCCCGCGTCTGTCCATAATATGTATGCTATAATCTTTTAAACAATGCAATGGTAACAAAGAAAGATTCTGATTCTGGATTTTTATGCGTTTTTTTTTAAGATAGAGTGATTCAAGTTATACATGAGCAAAATAATAATAGGTTAGGCGGTACGAAGTACGCCAGGTCGACTAGTTTTGTGTAAATCAGAAATTAAATTGTTGTTTATATGATCTTAAAAAAGTAAATTTAAGTTGATTGATTATAATAAAGTGTCTACCCACCTACGACAAACATTTTGAAAAAAATTCAGCTAAATCGGCTTAGCCATGCATGATCAAGTTTTAGCGAAACAAAACAGCAATTGATTTTTATAATAGGTACTTAAAGATATAAAAACTTTTTATCAAAAAATTAAACCGCCGAAAAAACTGAAAAGCATTAAATAATTGGGAAACATTTTCTATTAGGACTTAATTTACTCACTTCTTAAAGTAATTTTGGTTAACCAAGAAATTTTAAGTCGGTGCCACACCACACAAGCAAATTCCTTAACTACCTATAGCGCGATGCGCGGCGGCACACGTTTTTCGGTTATTTCTTTGAATTTCAGGTAATTTAGTGATCGTTATTCGTTGATTCTGTGGCACCGACTCAAAATTTCTTGGTTAACCAAAATTACTTTAAGAAGTGAGTAAATTAAGTCCTAATAGAAAATGTTTCCCAATTATTTAATGCTTTTCAGTTTTTTCGGCGGTTTAATTTTTTGATAAAAAGTTTTTATTTTTTGCTTTTCAGTTTTTTTTGGGCTAATTTTTTTGACCCCAGCCAATCACCCTCCACAGCGTGGTCGCACCCCACAAGGTGGCCACACAACCTGGTTAAGGTTTAGGAACTAACAGAAAGAGTTTCGATCACGACCGGTCGGTGAGGCGATTTTTGAGGGAGGCCTATGTCCAGCAGTGGACGTCTATCGGCTGAGATTATGATTATTAACATTCATATAAAAAAGACTCATAATTATACCTAGCAGTTATCATGTAAATCACAACACGGCAATACAATCTGTGAGTGAACAATAAAGTCACCCCTATTTTTCCACCCTTAGGGTTGGAATTTTATTTTCAAATTTTTATGGGACCAACTTCAAGGTATACCCTGTCGATTAAAAAAGGAATTATCAAAATCGGTCCACACAGTAAAAAGTTATGCGTGATCATACATAAAAAAAAATAAAAAAAAAAAAAAAAAAAAATATACGCGACGAATTGAGAACCTCCTCCTTTTTGTTTTTTCGTCGGTTAAAAATATAGATAAGTGGGAAAGTGTATGAACACGTTTTATGTTTTGTACTACTGTACAAGTAGTACAAAACATAAAATAAACTAATCATCAGAATTCGTTTAACCGTTCGTTTAGTAAGTATAACTTATCTTAAGCATCGATTCAATCAATTGGAAAAGCGACCAGGTATACAAAGGTATTGTTAAAACTTAATCTTAATAAATGACAAAATACTAGACACGATAAAACTAACTAATGAACAAAAAACAAGAAACTTAATGCAACTGCAACAATATTATAAGTGCATTTTGTTAAACTAAAAATTTATTAAGTAGGTAAATATTACATTTCATTTATTAATACATAATTCTGGAATATTAAGCCCAGCGACGTTTGATTAACTAAATTATATGGCAAATTTTAAAAAGACTGATTGAAAATTATAAATTATTCTAAGCTACCTTATCAGAAGTAGTGGAACTTTTGACGATCTGTAGAGCGGTGATATTTTCTCTGTTCGTCCACATATTAAAATCTTGATTTATTCCACAGTAGTTTATTGTCTGCTGGTAGAAGTCACAGGCAGGTTTGTGTAATTTTTCCCGTCCGCTGATTCTTTAATCTAAAAATAAAATTAAATCTTAGCTCGTAGCCCCAGCCCACTACGTGAAAACTGTAAAACCTGAATAGGTATCTACATAGGTATAAACAGGGTTACTGGTAAGCAAAACGGACCATTTCCGGAGGTGACAAACAGGGTCATTGCCAATAATTTTAGCCCTTAGAGAACCCTGGTCAAACCCAACCGTTTCCAAGTTATTGAACTTTTTAGTTTTTTTCATAATATCGTCACCTTGAGAACATTTTTTTAAATTTAATTTGAATTTTCAAGCATTAGGATGTTTCTTTAAAATGCAATTCTTATCCTTAATAAATTGTTTAAATAAAAAATACTCAAATTGCAAAAATAATAATGATAATATGAGTTTTGCAGCCCACTCAACTGCAATATGTCCTAAAATTATTGGTAATGAATAATTATAATAACATATTACACTCAGAGCCCCTAACTAGGAAGAACCTGTATCTAGGGTACCCAAAACACACACAGAGACGAACATTACACCCAGACCGGAAAGAAACATCGATATTCATCATATAAACATTCACCCGCCCGGGAATCGAACCCAGGTGCATGCTTACTCAGTCGACATCACTGCCAACTGAGCCACGGAGCAGCAGTCAATGAATGTCCCCTACTATCACCTCCTAAAATGGTCGGGTCTACTTACCAGTAACCCTGTATATAAAATTGCAGTCCCGAGTGCTGTTGTAGGTGCTCTATTTTTATTAGGTATATTTTAATTTCTGTTAGACATTGTTTTGTTTGGCTTCTGGTAACCCGATAATCGAAATAAACTTCATGCAGAATCGTAATAATATGAAACTAGAACTTAAAAAGGTTATTTTTAAGATAATTGTTAGGATCGAGAAGATTTTAACGGATTAAAAAAAAAACAGAAACTTAAATATTTTCCAGGATAGGCCCTAACTGCAGAATGGCTAAACCGATTACATTAATTATTTTTTTGTTATTTTCTTTAAAATTTGGAGTTGGTTTGTACGAAAAGAAAAATTAGCAAAGTTAAGTGGCCACACGTTGCAAAACTAGCGCCACTTCCGATAAATAATTATATCTTCCAAACTAAACCTGATCTTAGAAATATGCTTTTGTTGCCTAAAGTGACCACTTTTGATTTCACAAACGAATATTTTTAAGATCATTATCCTAAAAGCTACACAACAGAGCCTTAAAAATTCAAAGCAAGGTTATATAGGGCGTCTTTGACGCATGTTTTTGATTTCGGCCATGGTTAAGAAGATATTATTTTTATTTATCGGAAGTGGCGCTAGTTTCGCACCGTATGGCCCCTTGAACAGAAACAGTTGGTCTTGCATTCCACCACTAGAAGGCGTTTGGAGAAATAATTAGTCATTACATCGCGTCAGATAGTAAAATAATAACAGCAAAGCTAACCACATCTTGAATTTCATCCACAGTAGTTTCTTGTCCACCAGGAAGTTAAAATCCACCAGGTTTGTGTCATATTTGCCCAAAGTTTGTACCTTAAATTTGATTAAAAAATATTATATAATTATTCAAACCCAAACCATCGAAGTCACAGTCGCCATCACTGCCAACTAAGCCACGAAGGCAGTGACGTTAATGTGCAAGCTATTCTATAAGCGAGATCTCGAAAACTAGACGTGACGACAGGCTGCGGGCGACAATCTTTACTAAAATTATAAATGCGAAAGTTACTCTGTCTGTCTCGCTTTCCAGAGAAAACTAATGAACCAATTTAAATGGAATTTTGTTTAGGGATAGTGATATATAGATTGATATGAAACTAAGCGACTTTTAGACGCGTATTATCGAGGCATTGTCGTTTATATTTAGAGTCGTGTCGTCTCGACTAGACGCAGAGCTGTCGCTTGCTTTGTGCGACAAGTAGCAAGCGAGCGTGCCTCGCAGCTTGACGTCGCGTCTAGCCGCCGACACGTCGCTGTCGCGTGTCGCCCCTAGTGTGCGCTAGATCTTATTTTTTATTATTTTTTTATCAGGATTATCACTTAATAATATTCACTTCGTTATTCTTTCAAAGGTTAAAACTCAAATTTACTAGTACATACGAACTAAAAGACGGTCTTTAAGTCTAAAAATAACCTCAATGTTACCCAGTAGTAATATAGTTCAATGATGTTACCTTTGTATTATTTCGGATTCCGGGTTCTGAAAACCGTTTAGTTTTATTGTAGAATCACTTTTTACAGAATTCCGACATGTATAACACCTTCTTTGGTTTTCTTTCATTGCACAATAATTAATCAAGGAAACAAAAAATTAAAAATAACGGCCATTTAAATTGAAAATTTCAAAAACATTATCCATAGAGTAACTTTGACATTTTCATGTAGGGATTTACCTTCTCTCTGATTTTCATAAAATCCAGAGAGAAGTTAGGCACTACTCTACACTCTACACATAACTTCATGCTCTACTTTCTACACTATCTATGAAAAACAATGTGCTGCCAGCAGAGAGAACAAAATTGCAACTTTCTTAGCTTTTAAAAACATTCTTGGTATACAAACAAATCCCTGAAAGCCTATGGGTATCTAATCTCAGAAACAATCCAAGTCTGTGCACTTTTTTGTCGCAGATTCGACAGCATAAGTCGACACCCGCTGTGCCAGAGTGACAGACAGACAGACATACAGACATTACGGTGACGGATTTGTTATTAGTGTAGTGTAGTGTAGTACAAAAGGACGTGCAATGTAGCTACTATATAGCTTCATGAGGTCGTGAGACAAGTTTACATTAAAAATTATAATAAAAATATATTGTTGGAGGAGATTTCAGGAGATATCGAACTTACTAACCGACTTCAAAAAAGGAGGTTATCAGTTTGAACTGTATGTATGTATGTATGTATGTTTGTCCGCGATTATCTCGCGTTTGGCTGAACCGATTTTGATGCGGTTCCTATTTTAACCGACTTCGAAAAAGAGGAAGTTCTCAGATTATGTTTGTTGCAGTTCGTTGAAGGCGGGTCTCTTTTTGTAAAAAATAAATTATTTATTTTCTCTAACAAACTGGTCCTTCAACGCCTACAACTCGGCACCATAGTAAAACCGCAAAAGACGCCGCCTCCAACACAGGCGGAAGACGACACCCCTAACCGCCTCCCTGGTCAGCAGCACTTGCCTATTGAGGAAGTTTACTTGCCGGCGAATACAGTAAGTCAACGAGACTACGAGAAGGTTGGAGTGTAGCCTTAGGGGCGCTATCCATAAAAAAAATCTAAAAAAAGTTGTATGAATAAATGTATACCCGATAGTGGTACTTTTTTATGATCGAGGCGTATACAGGGCTAAGGGGCTAAATACAAGCACTTTTTGTCCCTCCCTATCGTGTTTTTCCTAAAGTGGCTAGTTTCTGCAAAAATCATTCGAAAATATTTTGACGACCTCTAACTCCGAAAGGAGGCCACGGAGTGGCCGGGTTCTTTGGACGTTATTGATGAGCTTCAGACACACTATCGAAACCCGTTAAAGGATTTTCAACTTCATTTTTATCGGACTTTGTCCCTATCGGGTATTCCCTAAGGTGACCAGTTTCCGGGGAAAACGTCCGGATATATTTTGACGACCTCTAACTCCGAAATAAGGCCACGGAGTGGCAGGGTTCCTGGGCGATATTGGTCAGCGTCAGCCACACTATCGAACCCCGTTAAAGGATTTTCTACTTAATTTTTATCGGACTTTGAAAATTATCGATCCATATGAAAAAAAAAATGTTCCATGAGAGTACTTTTTTATGATGGGATCTTGTAGAGGAGTTCAATACAAGCACTTTTTGTCCCTATCGGGTATTCCCTAAAGTGACCAGTTTCCGGGGAAAACGTCCGGATATATTTTGACGACCTCTAACTCCAACATAAGGCCACGGAGTGGCAGGGTTCTCTGGGCGATATTGGTCAGCGTCAGCCACACTATCGAACCCCGTTAGGATTTTCTACTTAATTTTTATCGGACTTTTAATGAAAATTATCGATCCATATGAAAAAAAAATTGTCCCCATGAGAGTACTTTTTATGATGGGATCTTGTAGAGGGGTTTAATACAAGCACTTTTTGCCTCTATAGCGTTTTCCTTAAAGTGACCAGTTTCCGGTAAAAACGTAGTAAGTAATCATAAAGCTATTCCTTAAGATGTCCGAGGTATAAGCAAAAAGGGGACCCCATACCCTTAGCCGATCCCCCATACAACATACTGAACACAGGCAACACTGCAAAATAGCTGTCATGTCACAAATCAATACATAGTATAAAATGAAGTCGTTTCCCGCGTCTGTCCCTATGTATGCTTATATCTTTAAAAATATACAACGGATTGTGATGCGGTTTTTTTTAATAGATAGAGTGATTCAAAAGGAAGGTTTATAAGTATAATACATGCACAAAATATAAATAGGTAAGGCGGTACGAAGTTCGCCGGGTCGACTAGTTATATATAAACGAGCTTTCCCGGCTTACTTCGTTACGCCATATAATATAAGATACTACAAAAGACTTGGCTCTATAGACTATGTTCTTTCGACTGTCCAGAATGGCCGAATAAAAAACCAACAACAACAACCACCTGTCAAAATATGTAAACAACGGAAAAAATATTGCACCTTGGGTTACATTATTTGAGTTTAGGTAAGGATCCCTAATTTTTTTGAAAATCTAATATAGCCTATGACACTCGGGGTTAATGTAGCTTCCTAACAGTGAAAGAATTTTTTAAATCGGTTCAGTATTTCCGGAGCCTATTCGTTACAAACAAACAAACAAATCTTTCCTCTTTATAATATTGGTATAGATAATAAATACCTATTGCGAATCCATGTCTTTATAACAATAAAGACATGGATTCGCAATAGGTATAGGAATGTCTGAAAATATAAACAAAAAATAATTTATATTTTCTTAATATTTTATTTTCTCAATAATTTGTTTGATTATATTAAATTCAAATAGAAAAAAAAAACATACCTAATTTAATTGTTTAGAGATAATCTCTATAATTGGCTCCTTTAGGCTGGGTCTGGGGCCTTGCCCTTTTCTGTCTGTAAAAATAAAATTAACATAATTAAAATAAGTCAAATTGCTGCTAATGGTAAATAACCCCTTAAATCCATACCTCCCTAAGGTGTGGCGAAGCTATTGCAACTATGGGAAAAATTTAACTATAATTATAAATTTTTAAAACTAATTTATTTTAGTAGTGACATTAAAGAGTTCATATAGAAATACAACAACAATTCACTCATAGTATACTAGGTCACTAAGTCACTAGTAAACAAAACAAGTAAAGAAAAAAGTGGTAAATTTTACATAAAAATGAAAAAAATAAAAATTAAATACTTATTAAATTCTTAGCCTTAACAAAAGCTTCTACACAAATCATAGACCTGTATTATGGCATTTAATATTATAGTTAAAGGTTTTAAAAAAAGTATACCAAAATTGTTAGCGGGGCGCTTCTAAAAATAACCTTTTTTTATTTTCAAAGTAAAGTTGTACAAATAGTACTTAAACTATAAATGATCTTAACAAAACATGTTAAAATGCTTCGTTTATAATATGAACTAGCTGTCCTGGTGAACTTCAATCGCTTTTCAATTTTATATAAAAAATGTAATTGTTTTTATCTTCATTGCATTTTTCAATCTTTTCTCAGGTTTTAAACTTTCCCTAGACTACGACTAACCTTTTTAAAAAAAATTCAACATTTAAGTAAGTATATAAAAGAACCGTGTTAGTTACACTATTCATAACTCAAGAACGGGTGAACAGATTTGGCTTTGGGAGGTAGCTTGAAACCTGGAGCAGGCTATATGATATTTTTCTACTCTGGTACCTATTCCAAAATGTATTATCTACCAAACAGTAAATTATTCCCAAGATATCTTACCGGCAGTCTCTTGGGTTGATCTCCCACTTGTCATCGCTTTATGGGTAAACATCGTAGGAAAGATGGGCTCCTCTCTACCCACGACGTAGTATTTCGAAGTGAAAAACCCTTTTGAAGTGTCTTTCACTATCAACAAGCTTGGAAAGCTGTTCAGATGATACTTTAGTTCATCACGATTTAGCCACATTAACTACACTTTTTGTCTTTTATCACCGCACGCAATGATACAAAATAGCGCCCCGACGCTGTTTTTGCAATCACAGCACTACTTAGACATATTCAGAAGCATTTTTCAGAAGTTATTATAGTTAAAAGTCGAGATTACAAGCAGAAAAAGCCTTTTCAATCAAACAAAACTTCTGCAAAGCAAACATAGATAATATTGAATATATGTCACCGGAAAATAACAAGAACCGTAAATTTATAAATTTACTAGGAAATTTATAAACTTTCGTAGGATTCTAAACGAGTGATAAATTGTATTATTTTACGCCTACATTTTCGTAAATTGATAAACTTACTAAACTCACTCGTAAAATAATAAGTAACCAATAACCAAACGCCATGTATAATGAAACTAGAGGCTGCCCCGCGGTATTTCCCGCGCAGATTTCTCATAAACACAAAAATCCCGTTTTTTTCCCGTTCCCGTAGGAATTTCGGGAAATCCTTTCTTAGTGCTCACCTACACTCCCTAAGGAACCTACATGCAAAATTTCAGCCCGCTACGCCCAGTAGTTTTGGCTCTGCGTTGTCTGTCAGTCAGTCAGTCAGTCAGTCAGTAACGGAAGAGTTTTATATATATAGATTTAAATTTACCACAGAGCTACGAAAGTTTTAGCCATGACCAAAATGTTTTATTTTGGTAGAGTGAAATAGGGAATTTTAACCCCCTACTAGGTAGGTAGGTACCTAAAATACAAGGTTACTTTTTGATAAAATATGCTATTATCCCATAATAGCATATTATATCTGTCACCGTTATAGTGCGAAATACGTTAATGTGCTCTTTACCGGGCAATGTGCACATTAACTGTTTAGGTCAGTTAATGTGCGAAATTTTATGTGAAATATGGGGTATTCGCACTTTACCTAGTTAATGTGCGTATTACCGGATGTCTCGCCGTTAAAGTGCGGAAAACAGAAAGCTCCGACCGAAAATTCAAATCTAGGGCAAAATTGTAGGTTAGGTTAGGTTTGGCTTGTGATCTTTAACCAGCGTAGCGAGCGAAGCGAGCGGAGCTTCGGTTACCTGTGTTAAACTGAAATCTAAGGCAACAATTTTTCGAACTTAACTTAGTCGGTAACTATGTAGATTACCTAGGGATTTTGCAGATTACCTAGTTAATGTTGAGAACAACATTTTATTTAGCGGTCACATATTAACCTATAAACCTACTTAGTTTTTAGTACCAGTAAAAATACTTTTAGTGTGATCGAATTGTTTGACAAGTCTGATTGTACGTAAGTCTATGGACGCAAGCATTTTCACTGTCAACATCGACCAATCAGAGAGCAGTGTGTTATTTTCCGTATTTCAAAAAGCGTAAAATTAAAAGCTCTTCTGTGATTGGTCGATCCGTTTAGAATCTTACGGATTGATATCCGTTAGTTTATAAATTTACTACGACGCGTCGAAAATTTATAAATTTGCGATTCGCAAGTTTATAAATTTCCTAGGAAATTTATAAACTTGCGAATCTTATTATTTTCCGGTGACATATACACAAAGCAAAACACAGATGAAATGAAACAAAGACAAAGAAGAAGGTTAAAGAGCCTATTACATTTCTCCTGAATAAGTCTCTGAATTATTATTAGCAACCTAATTAGGTTCCTTTTTAGGAAGCTATTTAGGCAGCGTAGTTTGCAATCACACCTTTCCTTAGTCAGTCGCGATCGAAGCTTTGTGTTGCCACCTTAGTGGATTTTACACAAAATCTGGTGGTTTGGTTGGATTGGACCCCCATTTAGTGGCAATTTTTTTTGTATTATTTAGTGGCTATTGGTTTTTTAAGCGGACTATGAGAATTATCTTAAAATAAAAAACACGACTATTTAGCCACATTTTTTACTTTCAAAATACAAATCTATATATTTTTTGATTTTTTTCGAGGGGGTTAATTTCTATTTAATTTTTAATAAAGTTTAAATTAATTCTCGTATGTAAAAAACCATCACCTACATTGTAATATATCGTTTTTGAAAGACAGAGTTGCCGATTTTGTGTATATTCACACACAAGGAACTTCCAACATTCGAATGCTCAAGATTTTGTTTTATTTTTCATTTTGGAACAGTGAGACATAAGTAAAATTATTACTTTTGTTCTATGAAGGGTTTCCAAAGTCACACAAAAGAAAAAAAAAGTTTCATAATGCGCCCGTAAATGGCGGTGTCTACAGCAATATCAGAGAGATGAGAGATCGAGTATTGACTGACTCTTTGGATTGGATCATTTTCTGCTAAGTATAATTCTTAATTTCACCATCTGAAAATGAAAAAAAATTAAAAATTTATTTATTTAAATATGTACAGGTACAGGTGTTAAATACTAAGATAAAAATGATAATCAATTTGACATATTTATAGAGATAAAATTAAAAGAATATGCTATTTGAGGGCTAGCACTAGGCAAGCCTGTATCGCTGGCCCTCAGACCGTGTTAAAATAATATAATTACGCCGCGTTAAAATAATTGAAAAATTAAATAAACATTCCCTATCTAAGTTATACAATGCTACATGCAAGATAAAATTATATAAAACATGCAATTTATTTCCGTGCCAATAACTAAGAAAAAGTACTGAATTTCGGTAAAATAGTGCTGACAGTAAGTAGTTTATCTTCCTATGCTGACCTACAAAATAAGCTTTCTGTTTCCTCGTACGAGAGTGTAGATAACCATTTCTTAATCTTTATTTTGGCTTCCGATACAGAACAGTGTTTGATATCACATGATTTGACTACGCTATTATAAACAAAACACGAAACAAAAGGTTCAAAACGGCGAGCAAAAGCAGTATTAATAGAAGGGAGAGCTATGCGATAAGTGCGTTTCTTCAACAACTGCGAATATTCACCAGATGTCCGCCACTACCTCAGTTTTTTTAATTTTTATGTTTTATTTTGAGCTATTCAATCATTGATTTCATCTTTTCCTATTGCTCCTGGCAGAGCGCCATCTGGTAGCAGCGTATTAAACCTTGTTTTTTTTTCTTCTGAGCTGTCAAATTTAAACTCTCTCATTAACAAAACACACCAAAAAAAAAGGAATGAGAAATTGCAGGATCTTATTGATTGATTGAACGATTGAACCAAAACCAATTTTTTAACTTTTTGTTCGTGTAGCCATTTTTCCAATGAAAAGATAACTAACTCTTGAACAAGGCTATACCATAAATCCAGTAGATCGCTATACCTCCCTCACCTCACCTAGTCCTCATTTACTAGGGTTCATTTCGTTTACTCGCGCGCGAGGAATGAGCTAGGCGTGGGACCTGAGGCCTACGTCGCGTTGTTTATTTTCACGTGGGAGTGAGGGCGTGAGGCGTCGTTAAAACACAATCCTAACGCCTCACGACGCCTCACACCTCACGCCTCCTCACTCCTCACGACGCCTCACTCCTCACGAGCCCCCTTACGAGTTTTATACGAGGTACACAGGTGTACTCACTCACCTTACTGTAACGAGCCCCTCAAATGAGGAAGTAACTCTTCACTTGAGGAACCTTATCTGGCGGATTACTATTTCATCCGTTGGCAACACTGGAGCTAGGACGTCTTTGTTCTAAATCGGTGGCTAAATCGGATGCTAGCTCTCTAAAATGCAATTACACTGTCCTGAATCAGGACTGACTGAGTTCAGAGACTGATTTAGGAAAGGTGTAATAGACCCTTATAACAAGCCAAAATGGCCGATGGCCGGCTTTTCAAACCAGCCAATGAGGGGTTTTCAAAGTGACAGAAAAGAAAAAAAAAAGTTTCATAATACGCCGGTAGATGGCGGTGTCTAAAGCAATATAAGAGAAATGTGAAATCGAATATTGACTGAATCTTTGGATTGGATCATTTTCTGCTAAGTATAAATCTTAATTTCACCTTCTCCGTCACTGCCTCAGTTAAATTTTAATTTTTATGTTTCATTTTGAGCTATTGAATCATTCATTTCAGCTTGACCTTTTGCTCCTGGCAGAGCGCCATCTGGTAGCAGCTTAATGAAACTTGTTTTTTTTTTCTGAGCTGTCAAATTGAAAACCTCTCACTCATTACAAGCAACGTGCCTGTCACACATCACCAGTGTCAAGATGGCGCCTATGGCAAGCGTTTCGATAGTAGGGATAAACGGCCGATCTCTAGTTGGTCTGTGGAGTGCAGTGCAATTTTTTGAGTCAACGTGATTTACGTGATGTACCTACCTATTTCTCCATTTCCTGAAAGTTAAAATGTTTTTTTTATACTGCTTGTAAGATGTTGAAACCTCATAACCTGTAAAAAAAAAAAGAGTGTACCTATCTATAAGGGTAGACGAGACGAAATGGATGCATTTAGTTCTTTAAATGAAAGGCCAGTTGACGATATTTCATTAGATTTCTTTTATAAACCCCATACTATAACATTACTGGCTGTGTCTATTGCCTCCGTTATTTATTCTGCTTTTGTTAGGTAAGTAAGTTTAATCAACATGCGATTTTTAATAAATAACCTACCCACTGACCGTGACCGACCATATAACTAGGCCTACAGAGGCGGACTAGGAGGCCGTAACAGATTTGTCTATGGTTTCGTCAGCCCTAGACTGTATTACCAAAGAACAAGAGCTATTTTGCAATACAGAAAAACCGGACGTGTTACGCCGACCGTGTCCGCCACTGTACCTACATACATAGTCGTACCTCTATACATAGGTAGTCAAGAAAAAAAATACGAATGTTCTGTACCATCCTACATACCAACTCAAACCTTCAACCTCAAACAAAACTACCCACTGACCAGGGGAGCTAAAAGTCTTAAAAGTACATAATCTTTCATTAAAGCAGAGCGTGGAAAGCAGCTTTAGACTCAACACCGCTATTCCAAAATCAGCAAAAATACTATTAGTAACATGGGGTAGCTACCTAATTTATTTAATTCATATCTGTTTAAGGTCTAATTAACACAACAATTAGCGATCCTAGCACAACCCACTGAGAGGACCTGGGACCACCTGCCTGATATTGCCCAGGACGAAATAGAGTTTGGTCTGAGCCAAATGAAACGAGATAAGGCGGCTGGGGAAGATGGTGTTTATGTGGAAATGCTTAAGGCAGGAGGCTCTCCCATCCTAAAAATTCTTAAAAGGAGACACTCTTTTGCCCAAGCTCTTCACTAACGTCCTAGAGGACATAGTGAAGACTTTAGATTGGTGCAGAAAAGGAATCAACATTAACGGTGTACACCTCTCCCATTTGAGGTTTGCTGACAACCTGATTCTCATTGCTGAGTGCATCAAAGATATCCAAAGTATGCTCGCAGAACTGCATGAAGCATCTCTTGAGGGTAGGGCTTAAGATGAACATGACCAAGACCAAGATAATGTTAAATGACACTTCAGATGTTCCTGACGTTATTGTTGGGAATTGTCCAATAGAAGTGGTCAAACAATCTATACCAATATTATAAAGAGGAAAGATTTGTTTGTTTGTAACGAATAGGCTCCGGAAATACTGAACCAATTTGAAAAATTCTTTCACTGGTAGGAAGCTACATTAACCCCGAGTGTCATAGGCTATATTAGATTTTCAAAAAAATTAGGGATCCTTACCTAAACTCAAATAATGTAACCAAGGTGCAATATTTTTTCCGTTGTTTACATATTTTGACAGGTAGTTTGTTGTTGTTGTTTGTTTTTTTATTCGGCCATTCTGGGCAGTCAAAAGAACATAGTCTATAGAGCCAAGTCTTTTGTAGTATCTTATTATATTCTATGGTGTAACGAAGTAAGCCGGGAAAGTTCGTATATAATATATCTTGGACATTGTTTATCTTTCCCCCAAAAGCCAATGTTGTGTTCCGTACAATACTCTTTAATGGAATACTGAGAACTGGATGTTTCCCCTTACACTGGAAAACGGCAAACAAATTAATATGTCCTCGGAGGTCAAGTACCTGGGAGTAACCATAGACCAGAAACTAACGTGGAATACCCATATTAAAAATATCATTAATAAGGCCAAAATGGCCTTAGGCATTAGCTGTCGACTGTCTGGGAATTGCTGGGGACTTAACCCTAAAATATCCATGTGGCTATACACTGCCATTGTGAGGCCGATCATTACATACGCCTCTATGGTCTGGTTTAAAAAAGCCAAACAGAAGACAACCATAGACACATTTAGTAGTTTACAAAGAATGGCTTGTCTGGTGGCGTCAGCAGCCATGTCCACCACACCTGGAGCAGCACTGGATGCACTGCTTAACCTGCCGCCTCTACATGTGCATGTGCGCTTGGAGGCGAGGGCTAGCATGTGCAGACTTGTCGCCCAGGGAGGAATAAGCTGTATCTCTCAGTCACTGAGGACTTTCCTGGACTCACTGCTCAGAGAGCCGGTTCTGGCCATGGTTTCTGATTCCATGATTCCGACATGTACATTTGTAAAGTACTTCTCTATAGATATTCCCTCCAGAGAAGATTGGCTTCACAACCGACTGATCTCGGAGGACAGCTGTAGTATATGGTACACGGATGGCTCAAAATCCGGAAACGACGTAGGCTGCGGAGTCTATAGAGAGCGCCCACACTTTGTCAAAAGTGTTAATTTGGGAAAACATGCCTCCATCTTCCAAGCAGAGGTTTATGCCATCATTTAATGTGCCGAAACCATCCTGCTACAAAACTACGGTAACACTACTATCTACATAAACACAGATAGTCAAGCAGCTCTCTTAGCACTAAGCTCGTACACATGTACCTCAAAGCTAGTGCAGAACTGCATCAACTCACTAAATACTCTGGGTGCAAATAACAGAGTATTTATTCGCTGGGTTCCAGGACACGCAGGGATCGAAGGTAATGAAAAAGCCGACGAACTTGCTAGAGCAGGAGCACAAGGAACCTTTGTCGGGCCTGAGCCCTTCTGTGGAATACCTAAAAGCCTCGCTCGCCTTCATCTTAGGAACCAATGTCATAAAGAATCCCTAAACCTATGGGCCCTTACCAAAGGTTTAAATCACTCCAAAGCAACCATAAAACCTTTCAACAGCAAAGCAGCCAGGGAGGCTTTGGCGCTAAATAGGAACAACTTACGTACTCTGGTGCGAGCACTCACGGGACACTGCAAGTTGAACAAGCATATGTTCAACTTAAAGTTGAAAGACACAAAAATGTGCAGACTCTGCCTAAATGCAGATGAAACTGCGATGCATATTTTGTGTGAGTGTGGTCCCCTAATACATAAACGGTCAATCCATCTCGGAAAACATTTGTTGCAGCCGGATGAGATAAAATCTCTCAGTTTCAAGGACATACTGTTGTTCCTGAAAGCAACAGGCCTTGATGCTGAACTATAAAATATAATAGTGGCGATCACAATAGATCTGCAAAGGTCGCAGTGATACTGGGCTGTTAAGGCCCTGCATAGCCACCAATCAAATAAAATAAAAAAAATAAAAAAAAAAATACACTGGAAAGTCTCTCAAATAATAATGATTTATAAGCCTGGAAAACCTGCAAATCTTGTCACCTCTTATAGAGCTTATAGCCTTTTACCAATAATATCAAAGGTCTTCGAAAAAATTCTACTCGGCCGCCTCTCCCAGAAGATTTCCTCACTGAACCTCATCCCGGTCCACCAGTTCGGCTTTCGCGAAGCCCACTCCACAACCGAGCAGGTGCACAGGGTCTGCCATAAAATCAGGGAATCTCTAGAGAAGAAAGAGTTCTGTTCATCGGCGTTTCTCGACATCCAACAAGCTTTCGACAAAGTATGGCACTAAGGACTACTCTTTAAAGCTAAGACCCATCTCTCCCACATTTTCTACTGCATATTGAAATCCTACCTATCAGAACGGATCTTCCAAGTCAAAGAAGACGACGCTACATCGAAATTCGACGAAATTGAAGCAGGAGTTCCTCAGGGATCAGTGATCGGACCCACACTGTACTCCTTATTTACATCCGACCTACCTCTGTCTGATGACGTGACGACGGCCACTTACGCCGATGACACTGCTATACTAGCCAGTCATTCAAACCCCGACATAGCCTCGGAACGGTTGCAGAAAGAGCTGGACAAAATCAGCAGCTGGCTGGAGACACGGCGTATTCGTGCGAGCGCTGCAAAGTCGGCTCATGTGACGTTCACTCTCAAACGTGGAAACTGTCCTCAAGTTAAACTGGCTGGCGAAATATTACCCCACGCAGACTGCGTCAAGTATCTAGGAATGCATCTGGACCGATGACTCACCTGGCAAAACCACGTTAAGGCTAAGCTAGAGCAACTTAATATACGCTTCAGAAGCCTACACTGGCTTCTGGGAAGAAATTCTAAACTCTCCCTTGACAACAAGCTGCTAATCTATAAAGTAGTATTGAAGCCCATTTGGACCTACGGAATTCAACAGTGGGGATGCGCCGCTAACTCAAATATACAAAAAATTCAACGACACCAAAATATTATGGTTTTAAGAACTATAAGTAATCCTTGGTTCATTAAAAACACCGAAATCCACCAACTTTTGAGAGTACCAACAGTCAACCAAGAGATAGCCACCTATTGCTCCAACTACAAAATTCGATTTAACAAGCATCCAAACCAGCTGGCCCAGGAATTGGTCCACTCAAACCACACCAAACGCATTAAAAGGCACTCATTTCTGGAGCTGGATCGAAGAGGATCCTAGGATTCTGACAAAGTCTACTATCCTGCACAAAATCTGCTTATAGTCAACTGGACTGATCGCAGATAGCGTCAAATTCAAAACAAAAAATAAAATAAAAATAGTTTATCTTTCGACCAACAGTGCCAGGAAAACGAAATCGCTGGAGGCATTCAACTGGGATGGGCCGCCTTTGGAAAACTCGAGGACGTCTTTAAGTCCAAGATACCGCAAAACCTTAAGTCTAGAGTGTTTGACCAATGTGTTTTGCCTACTCTCACATATGGTTCCGAGACATGGACGCTTACCAAAAGGACAATGCACCAAATTAAACTAGCACAAAGAGCCATGGAGCGTGCCATGCTCGGAATCAAACTCATAGACCGTATACCGAACACCGAAATCTGACGACGAACCAAAGTCACTGATGTCGGAAAAAGAATAACGGATATGAGGTAGAGGTGGGCGGGACACTTGGCCAGGCGTAAAGACTACAGGTGGACGACAGCGGTCACAGAGTGGTGGCCTAGAAACGGACGACGTGGAGTAGGCAGACCACCAGCCCGATGGTCTGATGACATAGTAAAGGTCGCCGGAAAACAGTGGATTAGACTGGCGCAGGACCGTGGTGCATGCATGCGTGATGGCGCGGAGTCTGCCATGGGACCTCGACGCGAGGGCCCTCGCGGACATCTTCTACTGGCGCGAGGCGGCGCGTGCGAGGGACCACTGGCCCACTCCGCGCGAAACAGCAGCTCGCCGGCAGGAGGCCGACGCCGCTGCAGAGGAAGTTTGGGCGCTCAGGCTGGAGAGGCGGAGCGCGGGGCACAGGACGGTGGAGGCGATCCTCCCCGTTCTGCCACAGTGGTTGCATCGGCATCACGGGGCTCTCAGCTTCCGGCTAACGCAGGTGCTTTCGGGGCATGGCTGCTTCGGGAGCTACCTTGCTATACTGGGGCGCGAGCAGTCCACCCGATGCCACCACTGTGACTGCCCTGAGGATACGGCCCAGCACACCTTGGAGGTGTGCCCAGCCTGGGCGACTGAAAGAGCGGCCCTCAAGGCCACCTTTGGGCAGGACCTCTCTCTGCCGGCCGAGGTGCGAACTATGGTCGGCGGCAGAGAGGCCTGGGCGGCAGTCGTCTCCTTCTGCCAAGCAGTCATGCTCGCCAAGGAGGCGGCCGAACGCGAGAGGGAGGCGGCGAACCCGGCCAGACGGAGAGTTCGTCGCCGCGGCGGCGCGAGACCTTGAAGCGCCGCCGCACGCCCTGCAGTACCGGGCCGAAGAATAGGACTGAGGTATCCCCTGCCTGTCGTAAGAGGCGACTAAGACGGGACCCCGGGGTCGTTAGGTGCACGAGGCGGGGGCCTCGTGTTGTCATATAACGGCCCCGAGAAGGTCGGCGGAACGCGGGTGTCCCGTTTCCGCCGTTGAGCGTTGGGAAAGCTACCACGCTCCGGGGGGGCAACCATCATGTCCCCCCGAGGAGAGGCTATATATACAATCAATGCTGGGGGGGGGGTCGCGGAGAATTTCACAGGCTCACCCGCGACCCTTCTGCTATTATCAGCCGAGAAGGACACCAGCGGGGTTTTAGTGGGTGCGAACCCCACATAACCCTGCGGCTCCCCCCGGGGCTGCAGGGCACTCGTTAGGAGTTTCCCCGCCTAAAAAAAAAAATAAGAACGCTAATTTGTCAATACATACTATAGAATAAAGATTCTGCGTTTATCCCTATGTATGCTTTAATTGTTAAAATTTGCAATTGATTTTGATGCAGTTTTTTTAAAGGATATAGTGATTTAAGAGGAAGGTTTTTAGTATAATACATGCTAAAAATTTTAATAGGTTATGCGTTACGAAGTTCCCCGGGTCGAATTATTTAATAATAACCAAAATAAAAAAATCCCTGGACCATGTCAGATACCCTCATCAAATAAACTGGAACTAGAGCTGATCATCTTCAAAAGATCATGGTTACCTTACCATATACTTTACTTTCAATATCATTGAAGTAACACGGTGCACAGTTTAAAATTGATAGGACAAATGGAAGGTAGTGAGATCTTTTCATCCACTATTTAAAGAGCTGTACATTTTCAAATGGCTGATCAGGTCATGGTTACCTTACCATATACTCAAAATATCATTGAAATGACATGGTGCCAAATTAAAAATTCATAGGACATATTATGAAAGGTAGTAAGACTCCTTCATCCACTATTTAGGAGCTAAACATCATCAAACGGTAGATCAGGTCATACTTACAATATCATTGGAGTAACACGGTACCAAATTTCCAATCGATCGGACATAAGGAAGCTAATTAGATCCCCTCATCAACTAGAAAAGAGCTGATGATCTTCAAACGGCTGAACAATTTTTATGAAACATGGCTATTCTGAACTACTTACATGAACACTCTGGCAAAAAAAAATCTATGAAACAATGAAAAATGGTTCATCCGTTTGGGCTCTACAATGTCTCAGACAGATAGATACACACGCACGTTAAACTTATGACATCCCTCTGTTTTTTTTCGTCAGGGGTTAAAAAAAACTTAAAATACCTACATAAATGAGATATGAATACATTTTATTTATTCCAGGGATGAATCTGACACTCAAGAAAATATTTGGGCCGGAATATGCTGTGTTATATTCTTCTTTTTAATTGTCTCAGTGCTGACATTTCCAAATGGTCCTTTTACGAGACCACACCCTGCTGTATGGCGGATTGTTTTTGGAATGTCTGTTCTATACTTACTAGCACTTCTTTTCTTGCTCTTTCAAAGTTACTCTTCAGTTTATGAAATAATGTATTGGATTGACCCAAATCTACAAAATTTTCACATTGATATGGATAAGGTAAGACTTATATTTGTTACTAGCTGACCCGGAAAACTCCGTATTGCTTAAAACTTATGGACTATGTTACTTTGCCCGCCCAGAATGGGGCAATTAAAAACCAAAAACTTCAAATCAATCTTTGACAGGAAAATTTATAGAACAGTACATACAGGGAACAGTTTGTTTGGAAGAATAAATTGTTGTTTTACTAACTTCCCCTCCATTTTTAATTTTTTTCTCACGTTTTAGACATTCCGATGACTACTACAACATTTCAAAACCAAAATCAGTGTATAGTAGATAGATAGTAGATAACGATACCACGAAGTGCCGATAAAGCAGAAAATCGCTCAACGGAAGTGGAAATGGATAGGTCACACCCTCCGAAGACCAGAGGCCGACATCGTCAGGGCTGCGTTTACGTGGAGGTCGTGCGGAAGCCGGCGCCGAGGCCGGCCGGCGCACACCTGGCAGCGCACCGTCGTCGACGCCTGCTGAGTTGGAGGGACGCGGAGCGCGAGGCGCAAGACAGCGGCGGATAGCGACGTCTCACGTAGGCGCGCGAGGCGCAAGACAGCGGCGGATAGCGACGTCTCACGTAGGCCCCTCTGTACCACCGGGGTACCATAGGATCCTACAACAACGTAACAAGTAGATGAGTCACTCCCTTTCGCCGCTCTCTCGCTACGCCGCCGCCGCTCCAGTTGCCTGCTAAATATGCCTAGTCATCGTTCGCCTTGCATGCGTTCGCGCTACGCCGCTCAACGCATACAATACATTCCCGTAGGCCCGCGCGTCAGTCCAGCTGCTCAAGTGGATTTATTGTTATTATGATATTAAATTATTTTATTTAATATAGCCAATAATATGAGTATCGAATTATGAAACAATGAACGCTTTTCACAGCATGTGGCGCGACAGACACGTAGTCCCACAAAATATTGGCAACTTATT
This sequence comes from Euspilapteryx auroguttella, assembly GCA_951802225.1. Classification (NCBI taxonomy): domain Eukaryota; kingdom Metazoa; phylum Arthropoda; class Insecta; order Lepidoptera; family Gracillariidae; genus Euspilapteryx; species Euspilapteryx auroguttella. The sequence continues at coordinate 7,996,858 of OX637642.1, read as the reverse complement.
GGTTTGGTAGTTTTAATGAAAAAAGTACCAGGCTAACATGAGTAAGTAGAAGGTTCTTAAAATCTTATTTACAATAAAACCAACCTGGGCATTATTTCTCAAGGACTGTACATGTCCCCCTCCCCCTCATGTGACATCAAAGATTCTATAGCCCCGCGAGGCTAACGCTCTAACCTAACGCGCAGCTATGTACATTGTGGCTATAGCGCCGTCTGGGTCTGTTTGACAAAGCCTTTAATTTTTCCATTTCAATTCTTATTATATTTTTCCATTACAATTATTTCCTTACAGTGACCTTCTATTAGTTTATGTTACCCTGGTACTTGAAATATAAACTGATCGAATTCATTAGGTTCGCCGGGTCGTCTAGTCTACTATCCTATCTACTTCTAATATACAGGCTGACCGGGGAAGTTATAACATCATTTTAAGGGTGTATTCTATGACCAATTTCATCGACGAAAACACCCCATACGGGGGGACGCAGCCTCACCACCCCCTCAGTATGTTTTTTTTTTTTTTTTGCAAAAGTCGACCCCGAACTTTTAAATTCACAGTTAAAGATCTAAGGCTCACATAATCTGCATTAAGGTCTTGATCGAAGGCTAAGTAGTAAGGCTACCTAAGGTACTACCAAAAATAACCAAGTATTGCTTCGCCTTTTTTTTTTTAAAGTGGGTGAAACAAAATTTTTTTTTGTGCATTTTTTATGGTTTTTCAAAGTAACCACAAAAAAATGCAGTTTATTTTTTTTGGCCACTTTAAGCAAAAAACAGTAATTCATAATCAGTTTAAACCTAGATATTATTTAAAATACTTAAAAAATACTAGGGACCAAGATTTTGAGCACTTTTTTTTTTGAAAAAACGCCTTAACGGCCTGTACTTTGAAGCTTCTTACCTAATTAGGTATGAGGGTCCCCCACCCTCGCAGCTGTGACATGCGCGCGTCGAAATGCGAAATGTCGCGGCAGTTTTAAATTTTATTACTTTTCATACAAGCCGAAGTTAAATCGAGATGTTTATACCTACCGCACAATTTTTCTTTCCGATTTTCGTTTCAGCGCACAAGAATTTGCGTTTAGGTAAGGTATTTGTAATAACGAGTTTTTTTTAAACCATCTGAGAAATATAAAACAGATTTCTTAATTCTGAAAAATATAGATGTAGGATTTAGTTTAGACAAGTTATTAAAAAGTAACAAGATGTAATGAATTTCACTCTGTAGAAATAAATATCAAAGTAAACCCTTTTTGTAGTGTTTTCTCAATATAAATAAAACATTACTGGTTGTTTTAATTTAAAACAAATAACGATATAGTTTGAGTTGATAACTTTTTTTATTTGGAACTAAAATCACACCCTAAGGCCTCCTTTACGAAGACGCGGCGTGTTGTGCGGGATGTCGTGTGGGTTCCGACGCAGGCGCCACCACGGTCGCCGCCGCCGCGGGCGCCGCCGCGGGAGCCGACGCGTTTCCTTATACGATATCGAACATAGGCCTATGCGCGTCTCCGTAAACGGTCTCATACTATTGCTATACATTTGATTTGGGCGCAGCACGCCCCGCACGACGCCTCGCGCAACGCCCTGCGTGCGCTAGGCAGTACATCTCAGCCGCTGTACACATTAACATGCATTCATTTTCTTGTAAATAGTGTACCTAACCATGTGTAAATATATCATCCCTTCTTCAACCTCTGGAGTTATTTCTACTGCAGGCGGGCGGACATAGGAGTTCTCTAAATTGGCGACCTACGACGATTGGATTACAAAAACCGCAAAATTTTCAACACTCGCCCCACCAGTTCCATTGTAAGTGGCGACTACCTGCCTTCTTCTGGAGGACTCTGGGGGACTTCTGGAGAAGCGCCTCGCCGACTAATATAATAATAATCATCATCATCATCTCGGCTGCCCAAATTCAAAACCTAGTAACTGGTGTTTTTGCAAAAAAACCATTTTTGTCATTTTTCGACTTACTAGGCGGTATAGATTTGATATGAACCTTAAAACACCCAGTTTCTAACGTAATTTTAAAAATAAAATTTAATTTAAGTCTACCCAATTTGGAAAAGTTATTGAAATTTCCATGAAGTACATATTCTTAACATAGCGCATGTCGGATTACAAATAAAAAAACCTAGCAACTCAACCGACTTACTAGGTTATGAATTTGAAAGCTGACTTACTATGTTTTGAATTTGGCGCCGATTATAAAATCAATCAAATTTTGATGGAATTTAGTAAGTTACAAAAACAGTATACAAATTTGGCTGAATTAACCACGAGTCGTAACCAAATAGTAAACAAAACTTAATTCTGCCACAAATAAATCATTTGTATAACTTTTAAATGAATGCACTTCAAAAAATAACATTTTTCATTCGAAACGTACAACTAAAAATATAAATTGCTTTAAAAAGTAGAGAATTAACTCAGAGATTGTATTTCAAAACATAGTATTTCACACTTAGTTAATTAACTAAGTGTGAAATACTATGTTTTGAAATTGTTTTCATTGTCATATTTGGGTAAATTAAAAAAAAAAAATAGTGGGATCGATTTAAGTGTGACTATAGTCAACAATATAGTCAAACTTTTGGTCAAACACCGAAATCGCTATTGCGTCTGGTTTCTTCGGGGCAACGAATTAAAGTGGTCGACCCGTTTTTTGGCTCTCCTGAATATTTTTGTTAAAACGAGTTACTAGGTTTTGATTTTAAGCAGCCGATCTCACACGATAGCGTCCACTGCTGGACATAGGCCGCAACCTTTACCAGGTCGTCTGACCACCTTCAGGGGTGTGAGACCAGCGTTTGGAGGGTGATTTGAGGTGAAGGTGAACCTTGAAGTGAGGGGGGGGGGGAATTCCTTAAAATTAAACTGAAAAGCAAAAAATAAAATCTTTTCATCAAAAAATTAAACAGCCGAAAAAACCGAAAAGCGTTAAATAAAAAGGAAACATTTTCTATTAAGACATAAATTACTGCCTTCTTAAAGTAATTTGAGTAAGTATACCACGTAATATTGTGCTAATGTAATATTAATATTGTGTTATCGGCGCCACAGAACTAACAAAGATATGATATAACTATATAATAAGTAACCTATGATTTAAGTTCTATTTGTGGGAATAAAAAAGGTAAGTTTGTAATGCGACGGTTTTATAAATGTAATATCGGTATCAAAATTGGTTTCTTTCAGCTCCATACAGATCCTAATCAGATGTTATGGTTCATTGTTTTGACATCTGTTGTCAAATTTTGTTTACATTTGAATAAAAATAAAACGAAATACGAGAGCGCGAAAACAAAAATTTGACACAGAACCGGCCTCGGCCGTGGCCACAAGGGTACTGACGGGGTAGGGAGCGGCGCGGCATGGCATCGGACCGCGCGAAAACGATGTTTTTTTTTAGTTTTTGCTGGTTTTTTGTCTTTTCGTTAAACTTAAAAATTCTTACTATAGTAGTATGTCTAAAATTTAAGGTCAGCAATTTTCATTCCAAAAATCAAATAAAAACAATCAGCGGTTTAAAAATAAAATGGAAAAAACGGAACAAAAAGGGGTAACTTTGAGATTTTTTTCTATCAACTAAAATTAATTAGATCCTATTTCCCTTTAGTATGATGACTAGATTAGATCCTTAACTAACACATATATTTTTTTCAGAATGAAGACATCAATTTTGTATGTCTCAGATTGTTTAAAAAAATCTCAAAAACACAAATTTTTGAACCACCAAGCCTTAAATAGAAAAAAAAATTCTAGAGTGGCGCAACTGTTCGCGTAAAAGGACTCTTAATTTAGGTCTTGATCGAAGGCTAAGTAGGTAGGCTACCTAAATAACCAACAAAATAATTAAATAAGTATTGACTTAATTTTTTAATAAAAGTGGGTTAAACTAAAATCTTAAATTAAAAGGTAAAAGCGAAGGGTCTTTTTGGTAGTTGATAATTTCTGAAGTAATAGTTTAAAGAAATAAATCTAGTACCATTTTGGAGAACAACTCAAAAGCTAACAATAAAAAATAAAAAAAAGTATCTGCATGTTTTTGGTAACTCTAAAAACCGTAAAAAATGCACTAAAAAAAATTTTTTTTGTTTCACCTTTTTTAAAAAAAAAAAGTTAAAGCAATACTTGGTTATTTTGTTAGTAACTGAGGTAACCTAACTACTTAGTCTTCGATCAAGACCTTAATGAAGGTTCTGTCAGCCTTAGATCTAAACTGTGAATTTAAAAGTAAGCGGGGTCGACTATTGCAAAAAAATAATTTAAAACATAATAGTGAGGGGTGGGGGGTGAGGCTGCCACCCCCCATATGTGGTGTTTTCGTTGATGAAATTGGTCATAGAATACACCCTTAAAATTATATTATAACTTCCCCGGACACCCTGTATATTTTATATATATAATCAATACATAGTATAAATCAAAGTAGCTTCCCGCGTCTGTCCCTATGTATATGTATGCTTTTATCTTTAAATCTATGCAACGGATTTAATAGATAGAGTGATTCAAGAGGAAGGTTTATGAGTATAATATTCACATGCACAAAATAGTAATAGGTTAGGCGGTACGAAGTTTGCCAACTCAACCATTTGTTCCCAACGAGTCACACCCCCAAGTGTCACACTGTGACTCGTTAGTATGAACTTTTCAAAAAAAATCCCAACGAGTAACACTGTTACTGGTTGGGATTTTTTTTCATAATTTAATACTAACGTGTCACACTACGCGATAAACTATTATTTGTTATAGGTATTATTAGTATTTATTATGTTTAAATAGCAATGTTTCTGTGCTCTTATTTAAAAAATAATACTTCTTCTGAAAATCAAATTGCGTTTAATGTTGTTATAAATTTACAACAAATGTGACTTAAAATATTAATGTCTCAGATAATTATCCTTATTATTAAGTTTCCCAGTAATTAAATAAGTCTTGATGTAATTTTTTATTCTACTTATTTCTAACTAAACCTTTGATTAGAATTTTCACGTAAAAATAAGTAGAATAAAAAATTACATATATAGTTTATCGCGTAGTGTGACACGTTAGTATTAAATTATGAAAAAAAATCACAACCAGTAACAGTGTTACTCGTTGGGAATTTTTTTGAAAAGGTTATACTAACGAGTAACAGTGTGACACTTGGGGTGTGACTCGTTGGGAACAAATGAAGTCAACTAGTATATGTATAAAAATTAATCGTGGTTCTTTAGTCGCGCTAAAACTCGAGAACCGCCCGGCCGATCTAGCTGATTTCGGTTTTGAAATGTTCGTAGTAGTCAGGTTTTAAAGGTGAAAAATATTGGAAAATTGCAAGGAAGAAAATGCAAAAATTCAATATTCCCATACAACATGTTTTATGGTTTGCTTTAAAGTTTTATTGTGTACTGTACATATTTTGATGGATGTAAGTTCGTTCAGAAATTTTGACTTTCTTTGTTGGTATTTTTTTCGCCCATTCTGGGAGGCAAAAGAACATAGTCCATACAGCAGTCTTCAGTAGTTAAATAATTGTGTAAACTTATTCTAAGGCGAAACGAAGTTTGCCGGGTCAGCTAGTATAATATCTCAAGTATATTATTATAAAGGCGAAAGTTTTTGAGTGTCTGAGTGTGTATGTTTGTTACTTCTTCACGTCTAAACGGCTGGAGCGATTTCAATGAAATTTGGTATGAAGTTAGCTGACACGCTGGATTTACAACACATAGACTACTATTTACTGCGGGTAACACTGCTGGGCACAGCTTGTAATATAATATATAGTAGATTGTTTGTTTCAGGAATACGCTGTTAATTGCTCAGATATAAGTGTAGCCAAAGTATGGTCTCACGTTGATGTTTTTGCATGGGGACATTTCTTTGGGTGGATGTTTAAAGCCATTTTATTTAGACACGCTGGTTTATTGTGGGCTATATCTATAATGTGGGAAATAACGGAAGTAGCATTTGCACACTTGCTACCTAACTTCCTAGAATGTTGGTGGGACTCCATTATTTTGGACGTCCTTGTATGCAATGGACTTGGAATATGGTGCGGCCTGAAGATATGCAAAGCTCTCGAAATGAGAGAGTATAAATGGGTCGGCATTAGGTAAGAATTTCTTAATTCCACCCCCTCGAAAAATAGTAGATTGTATATAACATAGGTGTAAAGTAATGTATTATGTGTGTGTAAGCGGGCTCGTCTTGAGAGTTTTAACTTTAAACCTGAGCGCGATAAGAGATTCAAAGGTTTATAATGGCTTGGCGTAAATAATTGAACTTGAAACTTGAACAAGTTTGGGTTGTAACAGCACCTAAAGCAGTAGGTATAACTTTAAGCCGAAGTTGTAAGTATTTTAAAACATTAAAGCAGATGCCTTATTCTGTTGACCTAATCAGCCAGCTGAATGCACTTCCCTTCAATGTGTGCTTCAAGCTGTAATCCTCATGTTTTAAATCTTCGCTAAAACAAATTTTGAAAATGCAAATAATTAGTCATGAATTGATCCAAATTGGTCCACAAAGTAAAATAATTAGTCCACTTATACTTTAGAAGTTATAGCCAAATGTTTGTGAGGATTATGGCTTGACTATCAAGCTGTAATCCTCATCTCTCGTCCAAGAAAACGGTAGGGCCTATCGACTTGGTTCAGGTCTAAATAATTAGTCCTCAATTGATCCACACGACATGCCAAATCCCAGAATTGGTCCTCAAGAGGTTCCGGAGTTATAAGGGCATCTTAGTGAGGATTATGGCTTGAACATTTGGCACCTTCAATTATCTCCGGAACGCCTATAGTTATTGGTTTGAAATTTTGCCAAAAATTAATCCTCAATTGGTCCACCAGAATTATAATCACTTCGAACTAAGTTTTCTTTGAAGAAGTACGTTAAAATCATCAGTTTTACTTTTCCATACATTGCGATCCGTGTACAGTTGTGCACAGAATAATTGATAAGCATTGGTAGTAACCGGTTACCTAATTAATTTTTTGATTAGGTAACCGGTTAATACCTTCGAAGAGTGAAAGAGGTTTTTGTTTTGTATGTTATGTAATTATTATGTAATAATTATATAATTATGTTTAAGACAGCACCGATTGTATTTTCAACGGGTTTGTGAATTTTGTGATCCCTGTTTGCATTGCAGGTATAAATAAATGATATCTAGGGAAACGGAGGGCATAACACTTTTGTCTAACGTTTTCGTGAGCCCTAGGCTGTAATATATTTCTATTGAAATACAGAATAAAAACCGGAAGTGTTACACCGTCATTGTCCCGTCACTGTACCAAAATATTTGAGCAAAAACAAAAACTGTAAGTATCATTATTATTTTCGTATATATTACAATTAAAAGTTTGCAAAAGTTTCTTTACTTAACAATCTAATTACTTAGAGCGGGCAACAAGTGAGTGAACGCCGCATGCCGTGTGTTGGCGTCACTGAATACCAACACACTATTTCTTCCTGTGGGTGTCGTGAAAGTCAATTAAGGCAATTTCCAAAAGTAGAAATTTACTAGGGTTTTTTTCTTTATTAATACATTAAAAATAAACTTGTTTTTAAAGTTTTTTTTTATTTATGATTGCGAAAGGGTGCACAATTTTTAGATGTTCGATATATGGGTGGCATTTTCTAGTTTTTCAGTTGCGCTGATCGAAAATGACATCCCTTTTCAAATAAAAGATGGAATATTTAATTTTACATAAAATCTGAATAATACAGTCGGATTAGATAATGATTCAGAAAATGTAGTTATCCAAGCCAGAAAACGTTGTTTTTTACATCCAAGCTATTCAACAAAATGGCGCAATTTAAGTATCTTTATCGGCAGCAAAAACAAAAGTTGCTCCTGTCAAACAAGTGTCGCATTTCCCTTCGCTCGGAGGTGCGACGATGGTATGTGGGGGGGCTTGCATCCTCTAAAACCCCCCGGTGGCCGTCTCGGTGTTTTTGTGAAAAACCTCGGGAACTAGTGATGATTCAGCTTTCGGTGTCCTTTCCACTTTACTGTATGTGTTAAACTGTTAACACTTCCTTTTTTCTGAATTGCAAAATAGCTCTTGCTTGTTCTTTGGTAATACAGTCTAGGGCACATGAGACCATAGACAAATCTTTTACGCCGTCTTAGACCACTACTGTACATACATAAGAAAAACCTCATCTTCTAAAATATCTATTAGGTAACCGGTTACTACCAATGCTTATCAATTATTCTGTGCACAACTGTACACGGATCGCAATGTATGGAAAAGTAAAACTGATGATTTTAACGTACTTCTTCAAAGAAAACCTAGTTCGAAGTGATTATAATTCTGGTGGACCAATTGAGGATTAAGTTTTGGCAAAATTTCAAACCAATAGCTATAGGCGTTCCGGAGATAATTGAAGGTGCCAAATGTTCAAGCCATAATCCTCACTAAGATGCCCTTATAACTCCGGAACCTCTTAAGGACCAATTCTGGGATTTGGCATGTCGTGTGGATCAATTGAGGACTAATTATTTAGACCTGAACCAAGTCGATATGCCCTACCGTTTTCTTGGACGAGAGATGAGGATTACAGCTTGAACGTCAAGCCATAATCCTCACAAACATTTGGCTATAACTTCTAAATTCTAAAGTATAAGTGGACTAATTATTTTACTTTGTGGACCAATTTGGATCAATTCATGACTAATTATTTGCATTTTCAAAATTTGTTTTAGCGAAGATTTAAAAGATGAGGATTACAGCTTGAAGTACACCCTTCAATCGCTTATTTTTGTAACAGTAAATACCTAGATGCAAAGTAAAATGAAATTACAGTAGAGCGTCGATTACCCGAACGTCGGTTATCCGAACGACCAGTTATCCGAACGACCGGTTATCCGAACTCGGTTCCCGGAACATTTTAGCCCGACCCCGACCTGCGCGTGCTTCTCTCTCACCTCTCTCACAGTAAATACATCTTAACTACACGATTTTCTGCATTTTTTTAAGTTTAATTCCTTTTATCATTAAATATATAAAGGCATTAAGGTACAGTCACGGACTAGGAGGCCGTAACAGATTTGTCTATGGTGACGTTAGCCCTAGACTGTATTACCGAAAAACAAGAGCTATTTTGCAATACAGAAAAACCGGAAGTGTTACGCCGATCATGTCCGCCACTGTACTAGCTTTTTCCCGCAGCTTCGCAAGCGCTTTTTTATAATAAATATACAATAACTGGTTGATTTGTTATTGAGAAATTATTTCTGATCACACGCATACCCCCTAAATTTAAATACTTACTTACTTATTATAAAATGCCATACTTATTTTTTTAAAAGAAAATTTTATTTACTATCTTGGATTTCAAAATGAGTGTCTTTTTTGCAATCAGCACCCCCAAAGACCTAGAAAAAGCCTACAATATCGATAAGTATTTAAAAAATGTATGTCCGACATCTTTGATTTCAAAATAATTTTTTTTGTTAGTAATTAGCGCCCACAACAATCTAGAAACATTACCCATTTCGATTTCGAAGAAAGATAGGGAACGGTTTCAGTTTTTCATACTAACTTTAACATCTTGTATCAAGCATTCTATAACTAATAAACGCAGTAATGATATCATATTCTATGTTTTAATATTACAATGAGCTTATTTTTGAAAATTTCAAGTTCTAGTGTCATTAATTTACATTAGGTAAAAATAACTATTTCATCTTGTAAAATAACTTAGGTGCAAAATATAAAAAAAAAACCACTTATGATGTTTGTAATGCAAAAAGAATCTTCAGTGTAAATTTTTCCTTTTTAAAGCGGTTAAAGAGTTTCTTACAAACTATTTACACCCTGTATACGGCGTCCCGATATTTTTCGTAAATACTGCCTCCTAAAATCTAGAAACATCACCCATCTCAATATCTAAAAAAAATAAGGAGGTTACGGTTTTTCATACAAACTTCAACACCCTGTATCAAGGTTTTCTAGACTTATAAACGCAGTTTTGATATCATATTTGATGTTGTAAAATTATAAGGAACTTATTTTAAAACTTTCAAGTCTCTAGTGTCATTAGTTTAGATTTTAGCCAAAAACATGTTTCACCCTGTATAAGAACTCAGGGGCAAAATCAATTATATAAAACTCTTCCGTTACTGACTGACTGACTGACAGACAACGCAGAGCCGAAACTACTGGGCGTACAAAGCTGTAATTTGGCATGTAAGTTCCTTAGGGAGTGTAGGTGAGCACTAAGAAAGGATTTCCCGAAATTCCCACGGGAACCATTTGGGATTTTTGTGTTTATGAGAAATCTGCGCGGGAAATACCGCGGGGCAGCCTCTAGTATTGTAATAAATGTATATTCTTTCTTTCTTTTTTATATTAAAAAAATAAAACCATTTATGATGTTGGTGATGCAAAATAAATTTACAGTGTAAATTTCAACTTTCTAAACCCAGTAGTTTAGGAGTTTCATACAAACTGTTAAGTCAAAAAAAAACTGAAAAGCATAAAATAATAATGGAATTACTAAGTTCTTAAAGTACGCCACAGATTCCTCGTACAAAGATCACTAAATTAGGTACCTTAAATTAAAAGAAATAACCAACATTCGTGCGCTGCCGCGCATCAATCTTTACGTAAATTAATTAAGGTGTGGCGCGCCGAATTAAAATTACTTGGTATACCCTACATTACTTTAAGAACTTAGTAATTCCATTGTTATCACTGAAACAGCTTAGCAAATCAATATAAAATGTTTGCAAAAGATAGTCTTTTTGACCAAAGAATGCTAACATTTCTAACAAATATTAGAAACTACATAAATTTACGAAATTTTTAAGATAAATGCAAAAATGAGCAAAAATCTTACGTTTTTTATAACGGCTTGAAACTTGAACAAGCGAGGGTTGTAACAGCGCCCCGTATCGGAATACCCGATATTATATATTGTATACTAGCTGACACGGCGAACTTCGTTACGCCACAGAATTTAAGATACTACATAATATAGTGGGTTTGTTAACGACCAAAGGTAATATTTTCTGCATTAAAGCATGAAACTTGGCACACTTGTTGCTTAGGTGGCCCAGACTGAGAATCGCCTGGGAGGGAGCGGGAGACCTCCCTCTGGGGGGCGGGGGGAGGGGGTGAAGTTTTCTTCTGCCGCGCGCGCTATTGATCCCTATTGCTGCTTTTTTATAGCTACTAGGGCAAGTGTGGTGTCATTTTCGGATAATTTAAGGATGAGGAGTATAACTTGCCGCTATGTCTAGCGTTTGTGGACTATGAGAAGGCCTTTGATTCGGTCGAAACATGGGCGGTGCTAGAGTCCCTCCAACGATGCCGGATTGACTATCGGTACATCGAAGTGCTGAAGTGTTTGTATAGCAACGCCACCATGTCTGTCCTAGTACAGGAACAGAATTCGAAGGCTATTCCCTTGAACAGAGGCGTGAGACAGGGAGATGTTATATCTCCGAAACTGTTCACCGCCACTTTAGAAGACGCCTTCAAACTTCTAGAATGGAAAGGGCAGGGCATCAATATTAACGGCGAATACATCACTCACCTTCGGTTTGCCGACGACATCGTAGTCATGGCAAGGTCGATGGAGGAACTCAGCACGATGCTCGAAGGCCTCAACCGAGTCTCCCAACAGGTGGGCCTTAAAATGAACATGGACAAGACGAAGGTCATGTCTAATGTCCATGTTCTGCCTACCCCAGTTATGGTTGGGAACTCGGTTCTCGAAGTTGTCGACGAGTACGTATACCTAGGACAAACCATCCAGTTAGGTAGGTCCAACTTCGAGAAGGAGGTCAATCGCCGAATCCAGCTCGGATGGGCGGCGTTCGGGAAACTACGCAACGTCTTCTCGTCCAATATTCCTCAGTGCCTGAAGACGAAGGTATTTAACCAATGTGTGCTGCCAGTGATGACATACGGTTCTGAAACGTGGTGCTTCACTATAGGGCTTATGAACAGGCTCCGAGTAGCTCAACGAGCCATGGAGCGGGCTATGCTCGGGATTTCTCTGCGGGATCGAATCAGAAATGAGGACATACGCAGAAAAACCAGGGTCACCGACATAGCCAAGCGGATAAGCTCGTTGAAGTGGCAATGGGCAGGTCATATAGCCCGCAGAACAGATGGCCGCTGGGGCCGAAAAGTTCTCGAGTGGAGACCACGGATCGGCAAGCGCAGCGTAGGACGTCCACCGACCAGATGGACGGATGATCTGCGCAAGGCTGCGGGTCCACGCTGGATGCAGGCCACCTGCGATCGGTACAGATGGAGAGCCTTGAGGGAGGCCTATGTCCAGCAGTGGACGTCTTACGGCTGAAATGATGAAGGATGAGGAATCTATTTCTGGAACAATTTTTTTACATTTCCATACAAAAAAATCGGAATTTACCATAAAATAGATAATTGTCGACCCAAAAAAAAATCTTCTGATGTCGATATCTTTTGAATGAGTATAGATATCAACAAAGTAAAAATATATTTGAAAATCTGCATTCATGCAGTTTTCAAAAATATAGGGTTCAATATACTTTTTGTTTATATTTAGTGTGTTAAAAAAAATAGTAAACACACCGCGGAAGAGGTTGTGAAAATTTTTAATGCCTAATTTCGGTTTAAAATTACTTGGTTACTTCAAATTACTAACTAATACTGAACAGGGTCATTCAGGCATTCCGCAAAGGATCTAGTACAATGCTCGATGTCCTCATTTAGGCCTCCGATCGAGTTGGTATTAGAATGAACATGGACATAACAAAGATAATGTTCACCGCCCATGTAAGAACATTTCCACTCCAAATCAAATACTTACTATACAATACACTCGAAGTTGTTGAAGAATACATAACTGGGACAAACTGTTCGTCCGTCGACTTCAACTCGGATGAGCATCGTTAAGCGTACCGACCGATGCTCATCCGAGTTGCAGGTTCAGGTTTCGTCTTTGATTTGGAGTGGAATTGTTCTTACATGGGCGGTGAACATTTTCTTTGTTATGTCCATGTTCATTCTAATACCAACTCGATCGGAGGCCCAAATGAGGACATCGAGCATTGTACTAGATCCTTCGCGGTCTGGGCCATAAGTAGTGAGTTATTTTGTCGTCGTTATCTCATACAGGCTGACGGCCGAGATGTCCTCGGTATAGTGTCTGTAGAACAGCTTATATTTCATGTACGAACTTTGTACCTCTGCCACTGGCTCACTGTAGCACCAAGTGTGTGTACCCACGTCTAGCCGCAGCAACAGCCTAACACAGACTGACTACTACCACCGACACAGACTACCGTCTACCGTCCGATGACTGACGTGTGGCTCCACCACTTGTGTACATGAGACAGGGTTCTATATCTATTTAATAGATACAAACACTACATCCCTTCCTTATCAATATTATTTTTTCGATATTATTAAATTAGTAATTTTGAACACTATTTAAAACCAATCTTAAACAGACATACTAGGAACAAGACTTTTAGAATTTATTGAATAAATTCGTTGTCTACTCATCTCTTTCAACTTGTCACCAACGGATTGCCATTTGTTTTCCATTTCCAATTAACGACATTCTTTGGTAGCTCTTCAACTGTTTCTTCATTCCTTACTATTTATTGGTTCTCTTCCTACAGTCTTCTCTGCATACTACATTTTGAGTAGGATTAAAGTTACTGGTAAGCTTATTTGCTTCTTCCCATCTCCTTTACATATACAACTGTCTTTTGCTATATCTGCTTCTTCTGCCCCCTCTTCCGGTCACCATATCCTTTCCCTTTCTTTTTCTGAATCCTATCATGATTTTAACTCTCTGAAGCATCTTTTTGTTATTCATGCCACTTATATTCGGAATTTTTGTTCTTGTTTTTCCGCTTGTTAAAAATAAAACATAAGGCGATTTCTCTGTAACAGAATATGGGGTAGACTTGTCCATTGTACAATGCCTTATATTCATTCTATAAATTCATCATCTTAGTACTATAAAGAGTAAGCTTGACAGGGGGTCTGCTATATTTGTGATATTATTTCCAATCTGCGATCATTTTATTCTTTATTGCTACCGAATCGCATACCAAGATAACAGCCAACAATAAAATGTATAACACCTTCACGCCTGATTAGTTTTTTATATATATGTGGCGCACAAGTCACAGCTAACATTAATCGCTATCCCTTATAACCACATATGTAGAGACCGCTTGACGTTACTTAGGTTGTTAAATGTCATGAATTCGGATGAAGCTCATTCTGATAAAACGAGTTATTTTTATGTTAAATTTTGAGAAAAAACTCTTACAAACTCTTTAGAGTAACAAAGGGAAGGCAGTGGTTATTTTTATTTAGAATTGCTGTATTTGCATGCCTCGTTTCCACTTATAAACGAACGACTCCAATGTCCTTAGGTAAGTATGTGTATACATATAACATATAATGCAATACTTCTTAATTATGTCTGCATCCAGTAATTTCTTAATCTTGGTCTGTATATCTTCTATAGATATGGGTATTTTTCGGTGTGGTTGCATCAGGTTAATATGAAATTATTAATCGGGATTTAAACTAAATGGAATGGTTCAGTATCACCACAGGCCATCAACTTCTTGTTCGGTTTTTTGATCTATTTAAAGTATTAAAATTTTAAATGTATTACCAAGTTTTGTCTGTTATTATATTAGGTTTGCACCCGGAATAAATTAATATCTCTAGTTTATCCCCAAGTTTACATTCTACTTTTTCATCATTACTTAAATTGAAGATATATAGCACATTTGCACATATTTGTCCTTCATTACAATCACTCTCTTTTCTTAAAACTATATCTGCTTCCTGACTCAAGTTTCCTCTTCAATTGATTTCTCCTAGTCCTACAGCATCTTTAGAGTATTCTTTACAGTATTGTATTTAAGTCCATAACAGGGTAAGCAAAATAATCGCATCTCAGTGGTCACTCACCACACACACATAACAACTATACCACCATAATATTAACCATAACACGACAGAATTAAACCCAATACATTTTTCTATCAACAAAGTATTTATCAAGTAATTTAATCACTGTATGTATGTAAGTTATTTTCGTTTTACCCACAATTTGTAGCATATGTTTTTTTAAATGCACTCGTCTTAAATCTGTTACGTTAAGGTTTACTTTTGTTTTATCAATCTATATCAATGTAGGTATGTGCTATCTGCGTGCAAGCCGTCATAGACACCTAACACTATATAATTATAGACTTTTAAACTGACTGTACCTGCTACATTTTATTTTTCCTTCTTTCATTATTTTGTCGTATTTTACCCTTCTGGAATTGTGCATATTCTTTTCTGATTAAGCATCCACCCTGTCATCCTTAGATATGTGTTTTTCCATAACTGGCTAACTGTTGACTCACTTACTACTATAGTTTATTTGCTTCTGTTGTCTAAGGTAACTTTTTCCCCCATTAATAAAATCTTCTACCGTAATTCTGATGATATGAGACAACATTCTTTTATTTAATTAATTAAATGATCTTCTGGCTTATCGAAAGCTTACCTACGCTTGCTAGCTTGGTTTCTGATTTGATAAGAAATCATTCATAAGATTATACTTACTTCTCCCTGTTTATAATAGATCGAGTTTTTTGATTATTACCTATCTGGAAATCAGCAACCTTAAGGAATTTCCCACTTGAACCAGTTCAATTATAAAATTATCTTGTAGTCCTGCCCCTCCTTTTTTTAAAGAATTCTTTGTATCTTTCTATGTGCTATCAAGCAAGAACTATCTTGGAGGTTGCATACTATGTGCTGTTTTCGATTATTTGGAACGTCCCGAAAATATTTAATCAAGTTTTCATCGATTTAATGACGACTATTTTATCCTCCCAATTTAATGGAAGCTATTCATCAATTTAATGACGACAATATATCCTCCAATTTAATGGAAGCAACTTAACTCATCAATTTAATGGCGACCATTTATCCTCCAATTTAATGGAAGCACCCCAACTCATCAATTTAATGACGACCATTTATCCTCCAATTTAATGGAAACACCCCAACTCATCAATTTAATGACGACCATATCCTCCAATTTAATGGAAGCACCCCAACTCATCAATTTAATGACGACCATTTATCCTCCAATTCTATGGAAGCTCCCCAACTCATCAATTTAATGACGACCATTTATCTTCCAATTTAATGGAAGCACCCCAACTCATCAATTTAATGACGACCATTTATCCTCCAATTTAATGGAAACACCCCAACTCATCAATTTAATGACGACCATTTATCCTCCAATTTAATGGAAGCACCCCAACTCATCAATTTAATGACGACCATTTATCCTCCAATTTAATGGAAGCACCCCAACTCATCAATTTAATGACGACCATTTATCCTCCAATTTAATGGAAGCACCCCAACTCATCAATTTAATGACGACCATTTATCCTCCAATTTAATGGAAGCACCCCAACTCATCAATTTAATGACGACCATTTATCCTCCAGTTTAATGGAAGCACCCCAACTCATCAATTTAATGACGACCATTTATCCTCCAATTTAATGGAAGCACCCCAACTCATCAATTTAATGACGACCATTTATCCTCCAATTTAATGGAAGCACCCCAACTCACAAATTTAATGACGACCATTTATCCTCCAATTTAATGGAAGCACCCTAACTCATCAATTTAATGACGATCATTTATCCTCCAGTTTAATGGAAGCACCCCAACTCATCAATTTAATGACGACCATTTATCCTCCAGTTTAATGGAAGCACCCCAACTCATCAATTTAATGACGACCATTTATCGTCCAATTTAATGGAAGCACCCCAACTCATCAATTTAATGACGACCATTTATCCTCCAATTTAATGGAAGCACCCCAACTCATAAATTTAATGACGACCATTTATCCTCCAATTTAATGGCAGCAACCTAATTCATCAATTTAATTACGCCCAATTTTCCTCCAATTAAATGGACTCATCAATTTAAATAAATTACTCTTCATAGCTTAGGAGCTGTATACCCTACAATTATGCCTTAGACTCTACATGACTTTTATAATCGACTCTACCTAGTTAGAAACGACTCTATATGATTCCATAATAGTCTCTATATTCATTCTTAAAATAGACTATGTGCTTCTAGAATAGTCTCTACATAGTTATACTTGACTCTACTTATATTCATAATCGTCTCTACATACTTCCACAATAGACTCTACATACATTTCGACTCGGCTCTACAAAATGTAATGGACTCTACCAAAATGGCTTCCACAATCGACTGATTGACATGCTACAGCAATCAATATCACTAAAATTTGGCTGCACGGTCTAGTGCCTTTGCCTTTCCTAAATTAAAAACAACTGAAATGCGATAGTTTTCGAAATAAATTTGAAATTAGTGATGGGTTACTCAGTAATTTAAATTGAGGACTCGTGAGGACCTCATTTGGCTAAATGAGGTCCTCACGAGGACCCCTCATTTGAGGCGAGGCATTTCAACCCAAAAACAGGCCCAAATATTCCCGCAGCCCCTTATTTATGCTTTCTATAGACATTCACAAGTATATAAATGCAATATAATAATAAAAATAATAATCATTTTTTTGGTGTGGCTTGAACAAGGCTATACCTTCCTCATTCACCTCACCTAGTCCACATTATTGGGGATCGTTTCGTTTACTTGTCGTTGAAACACAATCCTCACGCCTCACGACGCCTCACGCTTCACGACGCCTCACTCCTCCTCATTCCTCACGCCTCCTCACTCCTCACGACGCCTCACTCCTTACGACGCCTCACTCCTCCCGAGCCCCCTCACGAGTTTTATACGAGGTACTCACTCACCTCACTGTAACGAGCCCCCTCAAACGAGGCCCTCACGAGGGAGTAACTCATCACTATTTGAAATAAATAACAATGCATGCACTGAAAAAATGTAAAATCTTTTTCAGTTTCTCCCTATTTATTTCTCTTAACTACACCGCGGCATCAATCCACAGCCGTACTTTAGAATTATGTTCTAAACTATACTTTAGGTACCAAAACAGCACAAAAATCATTAATCAATAAATTAAACCGCTCAATAAACATGTCTATGTTTTTCTCATAAACAAACGCGTGACTGATTTTGCTATTTAAATACAATCTAGTACTTATCTTTATCCTCGTCGCCACTTGTAGAACAGCTTATATTTCATGTACGAACTTTGTACCTCTGCCACTGGCTCACTGTAGCACCAAGTGTGTGTACCCACGTCCAGCCGCAGCAACAGCCTAACACAGACTGACTACTACCACCGACACAGACTACCGTCTACCGTCCGATGACTGACGTGTGGCTCCACCACTTGTGTACATGAGACAGGGTTCTATATCTATTTAATAGATACAAACACTACAGTGTCGGGTCCATGTTGCTCTCAGTACCTTATCTTGACTGTCAGTAATGGGTTGTCGTGTCGACGTGTATAATAGAACTTCTGTCCATAGAACTTCTCGAATTCCCCCACAATGTCAGGTGTGGATATAGTACTCTACCAACCATCCTCGGTCTTCAGCCTCGCCTGGCTTTGCCGAATAGATAGATCTTGAGTAAAAACTTTAGAGGCTTTGTTTCGGTCTTTATGTAGCTCTTTACCATAATATTTTTTGTATAAAATAGCCACATGTCTCTTGTAATTGATATAACGCTTTGCCTCTTTAGCTGCCTGCAGGCAGAGGCATCCGTTGCCGTTGTCTACTGAGACGTATCACGCCTCTTCTCCATCAGATCAAGTGTGCTTAGTAGTAAGTAATTACCTCCAACCGCATTGACAACTTCACAAGAACTCATCATTTTCATCATCCACGCTAATCCACTAATTGTGTTGATCAAATCAGTGTGGCTATTGCCGTTCTCAATGAAAATACTAATGAAAATGAAAAACTTTTTGACATGTGATAAGTTTATACATTGCAGGTGAATCTAATGTACTTATAGACTAACCGTCTTATTCATAAAGATACAGTCTATTTTAAGTAGCGTTACTGGAGTTCTACTTCGCTGGTTTGTTGTATGGTAAATACGTGACATCCAGTTTAAATTGACATACTTCAAATAACTAAAATGCCTCATAACTTTTTATGAATAACAGGGTAAGTGATTCACCCGCAATGTATACTTTTCACGTGTACCCCGCAATATATATTTTTCATGTTAAAACGTTTGTCATTCCCAATTTGATTAAGAACGGAAATAGATATCCTGCTTGTTTTTTGAATCCAACTTGACTCACACTATACTTAAATTATAAATTTTTGTAACAATATTAAATAGTAAGCAAAGTTAAAATACTCACAACATTAAAAAAAAAATATGTCGGCAATGAGCCATTTTCTAACATTCACTTTTAGTTTCAAAGACCTGTCACGTAATGGCACTCTAGCAATCAGGTAAGATTACAAATTCAATATAAATTCAATTATTATAGTCAGATTTGACGTTGACACTGTTGACATCGCACCTACCTACATACATTGGCTCTACAGTGCCATCTATACAACATTTTCCTGGAACTTAAATAGTAGAACTGTCAAAATTTAAAACTCAACGTTTTCTTTGAGTTCTGATGTACTTACTGTAATTTTAATTTGCTTACTAATTATTATTAATTGATTCAAGTATTCAAAAATAAGTGATTCAAGATTATCAAGACGTTTTTTTTTTAAATAAACCATCATGTGCGAGGGCTCGCGCTTTGAAGGTTCAGGTTATATTTGAAACTAGAAGCTGCCCCGCGGTTTCACTCGCGCAGATTGCTCATAAAAACAAAAATCTCGTTTTTTCCCGTTCCCATGGGAATTTTGGGAAATCCTTTCTTAGTGCTCACCTACACTACATAAGGAACCTACAAGCAAAATTTCATCCCGCTACGCCCAGTAGTTTCGGCTCTGCGTTGTCTGTCAGTCAGTCAGTCAGTAATGGAAGAGTTTTATATATGTCACCGGAAAATAATAAGATTCGCAAGTTTATAAATTTCCTTAGGAAATTTATAAACTTTCGTAGGATTCTAAACGAGAGATAAATTGAATTATTTTACGCCCACTTTTTTGCAAATTTATAAATTTTCGGCGCGTCGTAGTAAATTTATAAACTCACGGATATCAATTCGTAAGATTCTAAACGGATCGACCAATCACAGAAGAGCTTTTAATTTTACGCTTTTTGAAATACGGAAAATAACACACTGCTCTCTGATTGGTCGATGTTGACAGTGACAATGCTTGCGTCCATAGACTTACGTACAATCAGACTTGCCAAACAATTCGATCACACTAAAAGTATTTTTACTGGTACTAAAAACTAGGTAGGTTAATAGGTTAAATGTTACCGCTAATGTGCCAAATTCAGTAAAAGTGCACTAACTGGCTGAATCCATTAGAGTTCGAAATAAAATGTTGATCTCAACATTAACTAGGTAAACTGTAAAATTTCTAGGTAATCTACAGAGTAACGACTAAGTTAAGCTTAAAAAATTTTTGACTTAGATTTCAGTTTAACACAGGTAAACTAAGCTCCGCTCGCTTCGCTCGCTACGCTGGTTAAAGATCAAAAGCCAAACCTTTTTTTTTTTTTTTTTTAAGGCGGGGAAACTCCTAACGAGTACCCTGCGACCCCGGGGGGAGCCGCAGGGTTATGTGGGGTTCGCACCCACTAAAACCCCGCCGGTGTCCTTCTCGGCTGTTGGCAGGAGGGTCGCGGGCAGTGATAATTCTCCGCGACCCCCCCCAGCATCGGCTGTGGAGCCTCTTCTCGGGGGGACATTGTGGTCGTCCCCCCGGAGCGTGGATAGCTCGCCCAACGCTCGACGACGGAAACGGGACACCCGCGTTCCGCCGTCCTTCTCGGGGCCGTTATATGACTACACGAGGCCCCCGCCTCGTGCACCCAACGACCCCGGGGTCCCCTCTTAAACCTAACCTAACCTACAATTTTGCCCTAGATTTTAATTTTCGGTTGGAGTTTTCTGTTTTCCGCACTTTAACGGCGAGACATCCGGTAATACGCACATTAACTAAGTAAAGTGTGGATACCCAATATTTCACATAAAATTTCGCACATTAACTGACCTAAATAGTTAATTAACAGTTATTACAGTTATTGCCCGGTAAAGCGCACATTAACGTATTTCGCAATATAACGGTGACAGATATAATACAAAAAGTAACCTTGTATTATAGGTACCTACCTACCTACCTAGTAGGGGGTTCCCTATTTCACTCTACAAAAATAAAACATTTTGGTCATGGCTACCATAAAACTTTCGTAGCTCTGTGGTAAATTTCAATTCATTATACATGGCGTTTGGTTATTGGTTACTTATTATTTTACGAGTGAGTTTAGTAAGTTTATCAATTTACGAAAATGTAGGCGTAAAATAATACAATTTATCTCTCGTTTAGAATCCTACGAAAGTTTATAAAATTCCTAGAAAATTTATAAATTTACGGTTGTTGTTATTTTCCGGTGACATATATATTGATTGGCTAGCTTCAGCAAAGTTTTCAGTATTTGTCAAATATCTACATTAAGTTGAGTTACGTTACGATTAATAATTATTAAATTTGGTGCCTGTTGACCCAGTCGATTTCTCTGTAGAGGCTCGACAAATATTGGTTCAAATGTGTGGAAGATTGTGTACATTTTTGTAATAATAACGTTTTTATATTTGTTAGTATTCTTTGAGCATCAAGAAAATTTTCTTGCAACATAATTTCGATTTATTGACTTTTTTTTATACAAACCATAAAAACGCTGATTAGGTCAACCGAAGACGCAGCACTGCCGTAACGTGTGATGTTCAGTCAGAACAAGCAATGTGTCACTAACAATAATACAGTGGAACGATAAAATTTGCATTGATTGCGCGGCGGCGGCGGCGCGGTGGCGGCGTGTGTGAACCAGGGATGTTCCGAATGTATAATTTAAGATGTAAATGTTGGACAAGGTCAGTGAAAAGAGTTTAGGTATATAAAAATCATCGCGTTTATTGTCTTATAATTATAAAAAAAAAGTAGACTTCCTACAAATACAACTTACTTAAACATACAATAAATATATTTTCTTAGTAGTTATTATACTTAAAAATATTAAGGGGATCGTCCAAAATTCAAGATTCTCACATATACACAAAATCAGTAATTTTGTCTTCCAAAAACGTTGTATCAAAATGTGGGGAATGGTTTTTTACATAAACGAAGTCATTTAAAATGTATTAAAAACGAGTACTTTCGCCAGAATAAATAAAATACGCGAAAAAAATTATTTCGCGCCGGACCATGACGTATATCCCCTTATAGTAATTAATCTTCACACAAGAAACTGGTGTCAATGGCGGCACATTCGCATTCGCATCACATTCGCATCTTCTTGATACGAATGCGAATGTTGAAGCAAATGTTAAAATGATGCGAATCATTCGCGAATGCGAATGCGAACGTTCGGAACATCCCTGGTGTGAACAGTGTTGCGGTGCTGCGGCTGCGGCGGCGGCGGCGCGGTGGCGATGGCGGCGTCGTCTGTTTGAACGCTTAGTATGGTACCTGGCTATCTGCAATTTTTTATGTTTTACAATATAACATTTTCTTGTGAGATGGAAATAAAAGTACAGTATACAACGTGCGTGTAAAAATGTATCGCTTCGGGTGCTGTTACACGGCCCTCGCTTGTCCGAAGCTAAAAACCCGAGCGCAGTGGCGCTCGGGCGTAGTTATATGAGCACCCTAAGTGTTATATAATATAATAATAATAACACATCACACTCAGAGCACTCAGTTAGGGAACTAGGAAGAACCTGTATCTAGGGTACCCGAAACACACAGAGACGACAGCCCCGGATCTTCAATTTTCTTTAGGCGGGGCAAAACTGAAAAATGGCGCCCCCTCTGCCCAGTTATAATTTAATTTTACGTTTTTTTATGTGTATAATTTTACCTGTCAGCTGTCGTAGCATGACCGAACATTTGTTAAGTTTTTCTGTCACTTTTGAACTCTTTCACATCATCTCAATAGATTTTCTCCCATTTATATGTCAAAAGTGACAGATGGATTCGACAAATGGTCGATTATGCTCAATGATTCTGAGTAGCGATCCCATCTCGCACCTTTAGAACGAAAGTGACGGACTCAAAATTTTGGGAAAATGAGTTAAGCTATTGAGACCACTAAAAATACATTCTTTACAAGCGGGTTAATCTAAAACAGGCGTATCTCGGATAGAACGGAAGAAACTTTGAACTACTTCTCTCTGGTCATGCTACGGCCGCAGACGTCCACTTATTGATCGACATTTGAATTGATGCCTACCTAATCATGTAAATAATATTAGTAAAATATGCTTTATTCTTTTGGATTTTGTCTTATTTTTTATATTTTCTTTGACTCGATTGATTTCGTGGAGATTTCACCCAAGTGCTTTGTCAGCCAGGCTTTGACAAACAGACGGTGCTATAGCGTCGCGCTGAAGCGCTGGAGTTACGCGGCGCTAGAGCACTCTTTGATGTCACACACGCTCCTTTATGTAACTTACCAATGCATTTACACTAAGTGCAGCAGATCCCTCAGACTTCGGAAATATCATTCAACTATCAGGATAGACCAAAATTAGTGGGAGTGAGAAATGGAACACTTTTTGCGTGTTAGTTTCGCTCGAAGTGGTCAAGTAAATAATACAGTTTCAGGCCGAGGCAAAAACAAATTCTGTACGCCCGGCGACAGAGCGTCCTAGCGCGGCGCTAGAATTACGCGGCGCTCTAGCGCACGTCACTTCGGGCGCTCTGTATGACAGAGTAATATTACCATAGTACCTACATTACAAATCAGCGCTCTAGCGCCTCGTAAGACAAGCGCGATGCTAGCGCTGCGTAAGGCTGGCGCCCTAGCGCGACATTACAGCTACTACAGCGCCGACTGTTAGACAAAGCCTTAAGGTTCCTGGCATGATGAGGCAGAATGACTTGAATTGTAACTAACTGACGCGTACTGCTGCGATCTGGGATTCCTGCGAGGAGTGGCGCGTAAATTACATTTTGCGTACGCGCCCTGCGAAAAAAAGTTTGTGCAGTATGTCGTCGTCAGCTCCGCGCCCTTTGGGTATCGATCGAGTTGATATGGCCATAAAATTTCTGTACTATTACTTAATCCGTGCTTAGTCAAGTTTAAGTAAATGTTTTGTTGAATGATGAACAATAAACATTTGTTTGCCTGAGCCGCTTGGTGGGCACCCCTGAACAACCTCGCCTCTCACAATATAGAATTATTATTTATTTATTAATTGAATAAATAATAATTTTTGAGTTATGACATTTGTCTGTAGTGAGAATTCGGCGCCCCCCTGATCTTGGCGCCCGGGGCACGGGCCCTTAGCAGCCCCCCCCCTAGATCTGGGGCTGAGAGACGAACATTACACCCAGACCGGAAACTAACATCGATATTCATCATATTCGCCCTGCCCGGGAATAGAACCCAGGTGCACACGCTTACTCAGTCCACATCACTGCCACCAACCGAGCCACGGAGCAGTCAATGTAATAATTTTTTTTTTACAAAAAAGGAACCCGACTTCAATAAACTGACACATACATCAAATGAGCTCTTCCTCTTTTTCTGAGTTGGGTAAAATAGGTACCTAATAAAACCTTCTCCTGAATGTAATAACAACCGAATCAAAATCGGTTCAGCAAAACGCGAGATAATCGCGGACAAACATACATACATACAGGTCAAACTGATAACCTCTTTTTTTGAAGTCGGTTAAAAATTGTATAATTAGAACCTTTTTACAATCATTCATATTTTTTTCTTTTTAGAGAAATTTCGTCAACTTCCGGTAAAATTAAAAGAGCAATTCTGCAATTTACACCAGTGAACTGGACTCCAGTGCGCTGGCTCGACCCCACGTGCACCTACATGAGATTCTTCGCTCTCAGTCAGCTGGTCGTCTTTTGGCAGATATCTGAACTTAATACTTTCTTCTTAAAACATATTTTCGAGATGCCTCCTTCACATTTTTTGGTGATTTCTCGACTATGTCTTGTTGGCGTCATAGTAACTCCTTCTGTAAGGTAACTACTTGTGACTTTAATTATTGTTATTGTTCACTATTTTGTTTATTAAGGTGGTAACTCTCGGTATGGCGCGAAATTCAAATTTTTTCGCGTTTTTTATTTATTATTTAAAGTTTTAATTAATTCGCGTATGTAAAAAACCTTGTAAAAAACGCGAAAAAATTTGAATTTCTCGCCATACCAAGAGTTAACGCCATAAAGCGCCCTTATATAGGCTATACCGACTGAACGCTAGACCGAAAACAGAGTAGTAGAAAAAGAGAGAAGAAACCAGGTATATTCTGAGAAAGACACCTGTCTTGCGTTAATTTGCACCTTCTTTCATAAATGTAAAGCTAAATGTCTTATGTTCCTACTTATTCTTTACGAGCTCTCCCGGCTTACTTTGTTACGCCATAGAATATAAGATACTACTAAAGACTTGGCTCTATAGACTTTTGTTCTTTTGACCGCCCAGAAAAGCTGTAATCCTCATCTTTTAAATCTTCGCTAAAACAAATTTTGAAAATGCAAATAATTAGTCATGAATTGATCCAAATTGGTCCACAAAGTAAAATAATTAGTCCACTTATACTTTAGAAGTTATAAGTTATAGCCAAATGTTTGTGAGGATTATGGCTTGACGTTCAAGCTGTAATCCTCATCTCTCGTCCAAGAAAACGGTAGGGCCTATCGACTTGATTCAGGTCTGAATAATTAGTCCTCAATTGATCCACACGACATGCCAAATCCCAGAATTGGTCCTCAAGAGGTTCCGGAGTTATAAGGGCATCTTAGTGAGGTTATGGCTTGAATATTTGGCACCTTCAATTATCTCCGGAACGCCTATAGCTATTGGTTTGAAATTTTGCCAAAATTGGAGCTGGGAGTACCCAAGTCTAGAGTGAACGCCGCATGCCGTGTGTTGGTGGCACTGAATACCACCACCAACACACTATTTCTTCCTGTGGGTGTCGTGAAAGTCAATTAAGGCAATTTCCAAAAGTAGAAATTTAATATTTAATTTTACATAAAATCTGAATAATTCAGTCGGATTAGATAATGATTCAGAAAATGTAGTTATCCAAGCTAGAAAACGTTGTTTTTTACATCCAAGCTATTCAACAAAATGGCGCAATTTAAGTATCTTTATCGGCAGCAAAAACAAAAGTTGCTCCTGTCAAACAAGTGTCGTATTTCCCTTCGCTCGGAGGTGCGACGATGGTATGTGGGGCTTGCATCCTCTAAAACCCCCCGGTGGCCGTCTCGGTGTTTTTGTGAAGAACCCCGGGAACTATTGATGATCAGCTTTCGGTGTATTTTCCACTTTACTGTATGTGTTAACACTTCCTTTTTTTTCTGAATTGCAAAATAGCTCTTGTTCTTTGGTAATACAGTCTAGGGCACACGAGACCATAGACAAATCTTTTACGCCGTCTTAGACCACTACTGTACATACATAAGAAAAACCTCATCTTCTAAAATATCTATTAGGTAACCGGTTACTACCAATGTTTATCAATTATTCTGTGCACAACTGTTCATGGATCGCAATGTATGGAAAAGTAAAACTGATGATTTTAACGTACTTCTTCAAAGAAAACCTAGTGCGAAGTGATTATAATTCTGGTGGACCAATTGAGGATTAATTTTTGGCAAAATTTCAAACCAATAGCTATATGCGTTCCGGAGATAATTGAAGATGCCAAATGTTCAAGCCATAATCCTCACTAAGATGCCCTTATAACTCCGGAACCTCTTGAGGACCAATTCTTGGATTTGGCATGTCGTGTGGATCAATTGAGGACTAATTATTTAGACCTGAACCAAGTCGATCGACCCTACCGTTTTTTTGGACGAGAGATGAGGATTACAGCTTGAACGTCAAGCCATAATCCTCACAAACATTTGGCTATAACTTCTTAAGTATAAGTGGACTAATAATTTTACTTTGTGGACCAATTTGGATCAATTCATGACTAATTATATGCATTTTCAAAATTTGTTTTAGCGAAGATTTAAAACATGAGGATTACAGTTTGAAGCACACCAGAAAAGGCGAATAAAAAACAAACAACCACAACAAACCGCCTGTCAAAATATTTAAACAACGGAAAATTAATTGCACCTTGGGTTATTCGTGTTTAAGTAAGGATCCCTTATTTTTTTGAAAATCTAATATAGTGATTTACCTTCTCTCTGATCTAATATAGCCTATATGTCACTCAGGGATAGTGTAGCTTCCCAACAGTGAAATAATTTTTCAAATCGGTTCAGTATTTCCGGAGCCTATGTGACGCAAACAAACAATCAAATCTTTCCTCATTATTATTGGTATATATTAGATGAAATAATATTTTTTTAAGTAAGCTATGTTCTGTTTTTTTTTTTTTTTTCAGACAATATTATATTTATGTTACTGATCCAAATTGCAAAAGAGTGGGCACGCAATGCTGGGTCTACGGAGCTATCATGGTTACGGAATCAATGCTCTGCATTAAAAACGGCAAGGAGCTGTTTGGTCAGGCACAAGTCTACAATGTTGTTGTATGGCTGTTCATACAGTTACTAGTTTCAGTAGCCTGTGTCTACGGAGTGGTTTTATATCATAAATATTTTCAGGTAAAAGTAAAAGTCATCCTAAGCCTTTCCGATTGACTCTTGATTGACTCATCCACAATTTCACAGCAAACCTGACATTGAATAGCGACTTTAAACCGCCAAGTTGTTTTCTGCTTTTTATTCCATCCTACGAGAAATTTAACATAAGTATAAAAAAGCAGAACCTATCAAGTTTCGTAGGATTCTAAACGAGAGATAAGTTGAATTATTTTACGCCTAAACGGATCGACTAATCACAGAAGAGCTTTTAATTTTACGCTTTTTGAAATACGGAAAATAACACACTGCTCTGTGATTGGTCGATGTTGACAGTGAAAATGCTGGCGTCCATAGACTTCCGTACAATCAGACTTGCCAAACAATTCGATCAAACTAAAAGTATTTTTACTGGTACTAAAAACAAGGTACGTTAATAGGTTAAAATGTTACCGCTAATGTGCGAAATTCAGTAAAAGTGCACTAACTGGCTGAATCCGTTAGAGTTCGAAATAAAATGTTGTTCTCAACATTAACTAGGTAATCTGCAAAATCCCTAGGGATTCTATTCAAACAATTTTTGACTTAGATTTCAGTTTAACACCGGTAACCCAAGTTTCGCTCGCTTCGCTCGCTACGCAGGTTAAAGATCACAAGCCAAGCCTAACCTAACCTACAATTTTGCCCTAGATTTAAATTTTCGGTCGGAGTTTTCTGTTTTCCGCACTTTAACGGCGAGACCTCCGGTAATACGCACATTAATTAGGTAAAGTGAGGATACCCCATATTTCACATAACATTTCGCACATTAACTGACCTAAACAGTTACTTAATGTGCACATTGCCCGGTAAAAAACTTTTTATAAAAAAACTAGAGGCTGCCCCGCGGTTTTTCCCGCGCAGATTTCTCATAAACAGAAAATTCCCGTTTTGTCCCGTTCCCGTGGGAATTTCGGGAAATCCCTTCTTAGTGCTCACCTACACTCCCTAAGGAACCTACATGCAAAATTTCAGCCCGCTACGCCCAGTAGTTTCGGCTCTGCGTTGTCTGTCAGTCAGTCAGTCAGTCAGTCAGTCAGTAACGGAAGAGTTTTTATATATATTGATTAAACCGCCGAAAAAACTGAAAAGCATTAAATAATAGGGAAACATTTTCTATTAGGCCTTAATTTACTCACTTCTTTAAGTAATTTTGGATTACCAAGAAATTTTAAGTCGGCGCCACACCACACAAGCAAATTCATTATCTATGTAAAGCGCGATGAGCAGCGGCATACGTTTTTCGGTTATTTCTTTGAATTTCAGGTAATTTAGTGATCTTTATTCGTTGATTCTGTGGCACCGACTCAAAATTTCTTGGTAATCCAAAATTACTTAAAGAAGTGAGTAAATTAAGGCCTAATAGAAAATGTTTCCCTATTATTTAATGCTTTTCAGTTTTTTCGGCGGTTTAATTTTTTTATAAAAAGTTTTTATTTTTTGCTTTTCAGTTTTTTTTTGGGCTAATTTTTTTGACCCCAGCTCATCACCCTTCACAGGGTGGTCGCACCCCACAAGGTGGCCACACAACCTGGTGAAGGTTGAGGGACTAACAGGATGAGGTTCGATCACGACCGGTCGGTGAGGCGATTTGTGAGGGAGGCCTATGTCCAGCAGTGGACGTCTTTCGGCTGATTTTATTTCATTTCCAAAGATATTGTAAGTAGGTATCAAAAGTTATAATGTTACACGGAAATGCAACCTGTGAGTGGATAAATCGACCCGCCGACCAAAAAGTCACCCCTATTTTCCCACCCTTAGGGTGGGAATTTTATTTCCAAATTTTTATGGGACCAACTTCAAGGTATACCCTGTCGATTAAAAAAAGAATTATTAAAATCGGTCCACACAGTAAAAAGTTATGCGTGATCATACATAAAAAAAAAAAAATATATACGCGACGAATTGAGAACCTCCTCCTTTTTGTTTTTTCGTCGGTTAAAAATGCACATTAACGTATTTCGCAATATAGCGGTGACAGATATATACTTAATACAAAAAGTAACCTTGTATTATAGGTACCTACCTAGTAGAGGGTTCCCCATTTCACTCTACAAAAATAAAACATTTTGGTCATGGCTACCATAAAACTTTCGTAGTTCTGTGGTAAATTTCAATTCAATAAACAATCATGACGTTTGGTTATTGGTTACTTATTATTTTACGAGTGAGTTTAGTAAGTTTATCAATTTACGAAAATGTGGGCGTAAAATAATACAATTTATCTCTCGTTTAGAATCCTACGAAAGTTTATAAATTTTCTAAAAAATTTATAAATTTACGGTTCTTGTTATTTTCCGGTGACATATCTACCTAATTCTGCTGACCTAATGGGCTAGCTCGTTTATTGAAGGTGGGTTCCTTTTTGGAAAAAAAAAATTATTATAAAAGTATTAGTAGTTAGATAGTAGATAATCTACTATATATATAAGACCCGTGGTTCGTAAGTATCGCTAAAACTCGAGAACAGACGGGCCGATTTGTCTGATTTTAGTTTTGAAATGTTCGTAGTAGTCCAGGGAAGGTTTAAAAGGTGAGAAATTATGGAAAAATGGAGGGGAAGTTAGTAAAAAAAATTCATCTTACTGTCAATCAAAAGATTGATTGTTTTTAAATTAACCTAGTGCAAACAGCCAAGTTTTTAGTGCGTAGGTAGTGTAATATTAAGACGCTATATGAGTTTTGAAGGTTTTTTAAATCAAGTAAGTAATTCTCATATTCTATAGTAGAAAGATCTGGAAATTTAATATAACGTTTTTGGGGATATAACAAAGTTTTTTTATAATTAAGACTAGTGTTTCTGGAATCAAAAAACCTCGATACATTATTTCGTCAAAGATAACCTTTCCAAAAAATTAGAATACCTAGTTCTTAATTACTTACTAATTTTTGTTAAAACTACCTAGTAATAATGATAATAAACAAAATCAAATTCTGGTAATTCAGATTTGATTGTAATAATTAAAAAGATATTCAATATTTATATTTCATATTAATAAAATGCAGTAACCGATGTGAGCGACTGACATATGACTTTCCGGGACAGTCTGTCCCTTTCCCTCAGTATGCACAGTACCTAATGGAACATTTTGTATGGAAAATGACATTGTTGTTTTTACTAACTTCCCCTCCATTGTTTCTTAATCGAAACAAATAATTACACAGATGTAAAAAGCAAAATAATTACAATTATATCAAAATGAAAAGTGCCGCCTACTTTCGTGCCTTGCCGACAGCGTCACTGTGTGCGTGAGCCGCGCTTGTGTACAGTGGCGGTCTAGGACGGTGTAACTAGTAGTGGGTCGTCGCGACATTTTGCGTCAACGAAACGCAGCCGTTTTTTTGTCGACGAAAACTAGTCGACGAAACAGTTGCAGCTGCAGCCGGTTTGAAGTTGACCGAAGTGACACGTTCTCGTCGACGTCTCGTCGATGCGTCGACTGTTCGTTTCACAACGACACGTTCCCGTCGCGTCGACGCGTCGACGACTGTTCGTTTCAGAAAGGCTGCTTTATTTATGCAAGTCGCCGGAACAGTTTTATGTTATACTAAGGCTACCCTACGTTTTCACCCGCGCAGATTTATATCAAATTTATCAATTTCAAAATAATAATAATACCTACCACCACAAAGAATAATTAAATAGGTTTATTTTATCACTAGCATTTATTGCTATAAAATGAATATTATATTATTAATAAAATAAATGTCAACCTTTTTACCTCAAAACAAACTAGGTTCAAGTTTAATTATTTATTTTTACCATAAAAATGTCTTTCTAAAAATAGTAATACCATTATCTACTTACTATAAATAAAAAAGTATCAATATCACAATTAATATTTTTTTCACTGCTTTCACATCTTAACGCGGTCGATCGATTTCTATTTCCGTACCTAGTCCAAATAATTGTCGACTATTTCCTTCATTTAGAGGAAGAGAATAAATTGTGTTTAGAATTAGTTCGTTCTGCAAACATGAACGAGAAGGTGACCTGCGAATCGTTTACGTTTCGTTCGCCCGTCGACGCGACGACGCGACGTCGACGAGGCCCAAGCGGTCCACGTCGCGTGCGTCGTCGACGTCGACGGTTTTGAAAGCAGTCCACGACGTAGACTAGTTTGGGATGCCGCATGAAACGGTCTAACAGTCGCAGAGAAAAAAACGGTCTAAAAAAACGGTCCATCGACGCAACGCTCACTCCTAGGTGTAACTGATTTGTCTATGGTCTCGTGCGGCCAAAACTGTATTACCAAAGAACTAGAGCTATTTTGCAATACAAAAAACTGGAAGTGTTACGCCGTCCTAGACAGGGCGCCCTAACCCGCCGTTTTGACAGAATTGAATCGTTTATGGAAAAAGCTTGATTTTGAAAAGGTTTTTTACTTAAATTTATTGTCTCTAGAATCAATCAATAAGTATTGTTCAATAAAACGAACGATTATAAATATGTAAGTACCTAAATTAAAAAAAAATTATAACTAGTCGACCCGGCGAACTTCGTACCGCCTAACCTATAACTATTTTATTGCCGTTTCGACCGCGCAACCAAGTTCTGTAACAAAAAAATTATTACGCTCAGATTCTGTCGATATTTGTCAAAACTGAATGGTCAAAAGCAGGAATTTGTCAAAGCATAAATAAAGAAGTTATGAAGGTTTGATGGTGTCCGCGCGAACGAAACAAGGGGAACCGCGCGGACATTGAGATCTCGACTTCTGGAAGGATTAGAGACCTGTTTTTTTTTTGTCAAAGCAAGGTTCAATTTGTCAAAAATGTCGTAGTAATGAAATTTTGACTACCTCTAATACTTGACCAGATAAAGCCACCCTACTCAAAAAAGCCACCCTACTTAACAAATTTAGGAGGTAGTTTTTTAAATTTCTCTCACTGCAGTGGGCTTGAGCGGTCTAGCTAGGTGTCATTCGAAGGAGCCTTAAATGTCAAAGGATTTGATATATGAAACATATCTTAGTCTAGCTTGTAGCTTGAGCATGTATAATACTCATAAACCTTCCTCTTGAATCACTCTATTTATTTAAAAAACCTCATCAAAATTTTGTTGCACTAGCATTTATTGCTATAAAATGAATATTATATTATTAATAAAATAAATGTCAACCTTTTTACCTCAAAACAAACTAGGTTCAAGTTTAATTATTTATTTTTACCATAAAAATGTCTTTCTAAAAATAGTAATACCATTATCTACTTACTATAAATAAAAAAGTATCAATATCACAATTAATATTTTTTTCACTGCTTTCACATCTTAACGCGGTCGATCGATTTCTATTTCCGTACCTAGTCCAAATAATTGTCGACTATTTCCTTCATTTAGAGGAAGAGAATAAATTGTGTTTAGAATTAGTTCGTTCTGCAAACATGAACGAGAAGATGACCTGCGAATCGTTTACGTTTCGTTCGCCCGTCGACGCGACGACGCGACGTCGACGAGGCCCAAGCGGTCCACGTCGCGTGCGTCGTCGACGTCGACGGTTTTGAAAGCAGTCCACGACGTAGACTAGTTTGGGATGCCGCATGAAACGGTCTAACAGTCGCAGAGAAAAAAACGGTCTAAAAAAACGGTCCATCGACGCAACGCTCACTCCTAGGTGTAACTGATTTGTCTATGGTCTCGTGCGGCCAAAACTGTATTACCAAAGAACTAGAGCTATTTTGCAATACAAAAAACTGGAAGTGTTACGCCGTCCTAGACAGGGCGCCCTAACCCGCCGTTTTGACAGAATTGAATCGTTTATGGAAAAAGCTTGATTTTGAAAAGGTTTTTTACTTAAATTTATTGTCTCTAGAATCAATCAATAAGTATTGTTCAATAAAACGAACGATTATAAATATGTAAGTACCTAAATTAAAAAAAAATTATAACTAGTCGACCCGGCGAACTTCGTACCGCCTAACCTATAACTATTTTATTGCCGTTTCGACCGCGCAACCAAGTTCTGTAACAAAAAAATTATTACGCTCAGATTCTGTCGATATTTGTCAAAACTGAATGGTCAAAAGCAGGAATTTGTCAAAGCATAAATAAAGAAGTTATGAAGGTTTGATGGTGTCCGCGCGAACGAAACAAGGGGAACCGCGCGGACATTGAGATCTCGACTTCTGGAAGGATTAGAGACCTGTTTTTTTTTTGTCAAAGCAAGGTTCAATTTGTCAAAAATGTCGTAGTAATGAAATTTTGACTACCTCTAATACTTGACCAGATAAAGCCACCCTACTCAAAAAAGCCACCCTACTTAACAAATTTAGGAGGTAGTTTTTTAAATTTCTCTCACTGCAGTGGGCTTGAGCGGTCTAGCTAGGTGTCATTCGAAGGAGCCTTAAATGTCAAAGGATTTGATATATGAAACATATCTTAGTCTAGCTTGTAGCTTGAGCATGTATAATACTCATAAACCTTCCTCTTGAATCACTCTATTTATTTAAAAAACCTCATCAAAATTTTGTTGCATAGTTTAGATTTAAGCATACATAGGGACAGACGCGGGAAGCGACTTTGTTTTATACTATGTACTAGTCGACTCGGGGAACTTCGTACCGTCTAACCTATTACTATTTTGTGCATGTATAAAGCCCTTCACAGACTACGCAGATACGATAAGATATCTGTATCGGCGCAGATCATCTTTCAATATTAATTTCTTTGTAATCCTATGGACGACCACACACTACGCAGATAATGTAAAATATATCTGAGCCGTGACATAAACATTGAAAGATCTGCAGATAACATCTGCCGATACAAATTTATCTGCAGATAACATCTGCCGATACAAATTTATCTGCAGATAACACATGCCGGCATAATATTTTAACTGCAGCTAAATACAGGATGTATGATGAAGTAGCCCTCGGGTTTCGGAAATAGGCTGTGAATTTGTTATCTGATCGATTCTCGAAGATGTGAAATTCACCTCGGTCCTTTTTTAGCTTTATATATATGCTGTTCTATCAACATTCTTCGTGTTTTTTACCGACTTAAAAAAAGGAGGTTATCAGTTTGACCTGAATGTATGTATGTTTGTCCATGATTATCTCGCGTTTGGCTGAACCGATTTTGATGCGGTTCTCAGAAATATATTTGTTACATTCAGGAGAAGGTTAAGGAAGAAGTACCTATTTTAACCGACTTCGAAAATGAGGAAGTTCTCAGATTATGTTTATGTCAGTTCGTTGAAGGCGGATCTCTTTTTGTAAAAAAGAAATTATAGTGCATGTTTAAAGCAATACGTGACTCATTCATAATCAGCAAAGTTTTTTTCGTGAACGTGAACTCATTGTAACATCCTATATAAACATTCTTTAGCAAAAAACAAGTCTGCTCAGTCCGAGAGATTTCGAGTGAATGTATTATCTTGTATAATCGCATCTGCGTAATGTGTGGTACCTTCAGATAAAAAAGTTTGTATACGCAGATAAAATCTTATCGCATTTGCGTAATGTGTGACAGGCTTTATACTTATAAACACCTTCCTCTTGAATCACTCTATTTATTTAGTGACGAGCTTTCCCGGCTTACTTCGTTACGCCATAAAATATAAAATACTACAAAAGACTTGGCTCTATAGACTATGTTCTTTTGACTGCCCAGAATGGCCGAATAAAAAACAAACAACAACAACAACAAATCACCTGTCAAAATATGTAAACAACGGGGAAATATTGCACCTTGGGTTATATTATTTGAGTTTAGGTAAGGATCCCTAATTTTTTTGAAAATCTAATATAGCCTATGACACTCGGGGTTAATGTAGCTTCCTACCAGTGAAAGAATTTTTCAAATCGGTTTAGTATTTCCGGAGCCTATTCGTTACAAACAAACAAACAAACAAACAAATCTTTCCTCTTTATAATATTGGTATAGATATCGCATCAAAATCCGTTGCGTGGTTTTAAAGATTTAAGCATAGGTAAGTACATAGGGACAGACGCGGGAAGCGACTTTAATTTATACTATGTATTGATTGACATAAAATTTAGTAGAATTACGGATAATAAAACTTACCTTGGAATTCTTTTTTGTTCTAGCCCAATCATGGCGATGTTACACCAGGTAGTCCGAAAAAAGATTCATAATTTATATGGTTTTTAAATAACCTCAATATTTTTTTGCATTTGTCTGTGGGTAAGTGTTGAGTGTACCTTCGCTTCTAGAATTAGTTAATTGTAGCTGTTATAATTTCTTACATAAAAAACTGACTATAATGCTTGTCCGTGTTATTTTAACAAATACTGTCAAATCTCCTAAGTCCCAGATAAAAAATAAAAAAGTAGGATTAGCCGCCTCCGTAGCTCAGTAGCGCAGCGTGTTGCGCCACGGCACGGAAGGTTGTGGGTTCGATCCCCGCAGAAAACACCACATATTGATTTCTCACAAAAATCACGTTGTGGTTGTTTTCGGTTGGATAGGACATTGCAGGCTTGAATCACCTGATTGTCCGAAAAGTAAGATGATTCCGTGCTTCGGAAGGCACGTTAAGCCGTTGGTCCCGGCCGCAGTAGTGGTCGTTATAACCGCGGCGACAAGCTGGCCCCTTGTCACGTTGGTAATAAAGCATAAACTCGGCCAAACGTGGGTCCAGCTCTCAAGCCGGTGCCTCTGCCTAACCCTCCGGGGAATAAAAAGGCGTGATATTATGTATGTATGTAGGATTTGGTCCTTCTTTATAGTAAAAAAAATTTGGTTCTTCAGTCCCAGAGTTTTTTTTTATTACTTATACTTAACTTTGTTATTAATGCCATGGGCGGCTTTATCACTTATCAATAGTAAATATATAAAACAATACAAAAAAAAGAATGCACCGAAAGTTTAAGTTATTAGTTTAATTTAATTGCATTCCGCATCCAAACCGGCATCGGAGTCGTTGTCGAGGCAATCTTGATTCCAATCTCGAGAACTGCCAAAGGTGACACAATGTGGTCATTGCAGGAATAGAAATACTTGGAGAAATAGGGGTAAATCTTTTGTCCAGCAGTTAAAACTTTAGAGTCTACATAAAAAAAAAACATTCTTATTACCTCAATTTCTGCTTTTTAATATCTTTATATAAGAAAAGTATGGCATTCATTTGTTAAATAAATAAATAAATAAATTGTTTATTTCCAAATAAATTTACAAAAGATAGGTACAACACAAGAACTCCATTTAAGTATAGATACCTGTACTAGGAGTCCTACTCTTCCTTGATTAACAATTTGTTTGGAACAAACGGTAAAAAAGAACAACAAAAAAAGAAATACAAAACACTTTTTGCTCCTATTCACATTTTAAAATACATTTATTAAAATAGTTAGTCTGTCTGTCATGTTTGTCCTAATAATTTAGTTGTCCTAATAATATAGTTAGGACGAACGCAGTATTATAAGTAAATATATACTAATAAATGGTTACAATAATAATAACACATCACACTCAGAGCCCCTAACTAAAAGGACCTCTATCTTGGATGCCCGAAACACACACAGAGACGAACATCACACTTAGACCGGAAACAAACATCGATATTTATCATATCACAATATTCGCCCCGCCCGGGAATCCAACCCAGGTGCACACGCTTTTCAGTACACACCCCTGCCAACTGAGCCACGGAGCAGTCAAACAACTGTAATAGTACCTACTAAAAATTATCTTGCTTAATATTTTTCTTTAGAGCGTTATTACTTGTAGTCAGGATTTAGTTTCCAACTTAATTTTTGTTTCGATTACTTTGTGGTTATAATAATTATGTATTTTCAGAAGCGCTTAATTAAATTTTCATTTCACTTAACAATAACTTTTGACTTAATGACATCTGTGAGTTGAGGCAAAGGCAACTCCACAGATTCCGTTCCGCTGCTGAAAACCCGTTGAAAATACAATCGGTGCTGTCTTAAACATAATTATATAACATACATAACAAAAACCTCTTTCACTCTTCGAAGGTATTAACCGGTTACCTAATCAAAGAATTGATTAGGTAACCGGTTAATACCAATGTTTATCAATTATTCGGATTAATTTTTGGCAAAATTACAAACCAATAGCTATATGCGTTCCGGAGATAATTGAAGGTGCCAAATGTTCAAGCCATAATCCTCACTAAGATGCCCTTATAACTCCGGAACCTCTTAAGGACCAATTCTGGGATTTGGCATGTCGTGTGGATCAATTGAGGACTAATTATTTAGACCTGAACTAAGTCGAGAGGCCCTACCGTTTTCTTGGACGAGAGATGAGGATTACAGCTTGAACGTCAAGCCATAATCCTCACAAACATTTGGCTATAACTTCTAAAGTATAGGTGGACTAATTATTTTACTTCGTGGACCAATTTGGATCAATTCGTGACTAATTATTTGCATTTTCAAAATTTGTTTTAGCGAAGATTTAAAACATGAGGATTACAGCTTGAAGCACACTGTTTTGTTTATATTTTATATAGGGTAAACTACCTTATCATTGTCAACCTTCCAAATTCTCATGGTTTCACGTAGAAGCTGAAAAAAAATATTCTTGGCATTTTACAGCATTACTACAAAAATCATGTTTAATAATTATTTTATTAAACTATTAGCGCAAAGTAACAAAACAATTTTTTGACGATTAAGCATTTTTTATTGTGTGCGTCAGTGGGGCCGAAAAAGTCACAGCATCGAAATTTTGAAAATGCCAATATTCAGTGCATCGAACGAAGGATTAGTGCGCGAAGTGTCGAATTTGTGCATCCAGAGGTTCTGGAGTTATAGGCTAAAAACTAATTCTGCTGGGATGACGTCATCCTGGAAACACTTTTTTGAACCGCTGGGCCTAGGTCTTTGAAACTTGGCAGAAATGTAGCTTATAAATGTGCCTAAATGTGCGCTGAATTTGGTAAATGTGCCTCTTCAGATAACAGAGTTATTCTATCTGTTGCTGGACTGACGTTTTGCCGAAAATCTAATTAATTATTAATTAATTTTTTTAAGGCAAAATAATGTAAAAGTATGCACCTCATAAGATAAATTCGAAAAATAAAAGTTTTTATAATTAGCATTCGAACAAACACAGAAACAACTAAATCTTATTAAGCACTAGATGGCGCTTACACGCTTGCGATGCACAGAGTACTTGTTTAGTTTTGCTGCTTGTTCAATTGCAAATATACAACAATATTGACGAAAACTGATAAATGTCTCGTGGATCAATTGGCAGTGATATAAACTGCGATTCCGAAGCTCCGGGTTCGATCCCTGGCACGGCAAAGGTGAATTCTTTTTTTTTTACTCTATTTTTATTTTCCGGTTCTAGGAGTTTCGTCTTTGTTATTGTTTACTAGTCGACCCGGCGAACTTTATACCGCCTAACCTTTTAATATTTTGTGCATGTATTATAAACCTTTCTCTTGAATCACTCTATCTATTAAAAAAAACCGCATCAAAATTCGTTGCAAAGTTTTAAAGATTTAAGCATACATAGGGACAGACGCGGGAAGCGACTTTGTTTTATATACTACTAGTTGACCCGGCGAACTTCGTACCGCCTTACCTATTTCTATGTTGTGCATGTATTATACATATAAACCTTCCTCTTGAATTACTCTATCCTTTAAAAAACACCGTGTACTTCAAGCTGTAATCCTCATCTTTTAAATCTTCGCTAAAACAAATTTTGAGAATGCAAATAATTAGTCATGAATTGATCCAAATTGGTCCACAAAGTAAAATAATTAGTCCACTTATACTTTAGAAGTTATAGCCAAATGTTTGTGAGGATTATGGCTTGACGTTCAAGCTGTAATCCTCATCTCTGGTCCAAGAAAACGATAGGGTCTATCGACTTGGTTTAGGTCTAAATAATTAGTCCTCAATTGATCCACACGACATGCCAAATCTCAGAATTGGTCCTCAAGAGGTTCCGGAGTTATAAGGGCATCTTAGTGAGGATTATGGCTTGAACATTTGGCACCTTCAATTATCTCCGGAACGCCTATAGCTATTGGTTTGAAATTTTGCCAAAAATTAATCCTCAATTAGTCCACCAGAATTATAATCACTTCGAACTAGGTTTTCTTTGAAGAAGTACGTTAAAATCATCATTTTTACTTTCCCATACATTGCGATCCATGTACAGTTGTGCACAAAATAATTGATTAACATTGATATTAACCAGTTACCTAAACGATTCTTTAGAAAAGTGAATGTGGGTTTGGTTTTCGCTATGTACTTATGTTTAAGACAGCCTGATTGATTGATTGCTATCACTAGTTGCGGGTGAATCATTAATGTACCAAAAAAAAAACTTCTATGTATAATTTAAATTTTTGTAAGTATATATTCAATTAAAAGTTTACAATAGTGTATTTTCTTACTTAACTTAATTAAATCACCGTTTATATCACAATATTTATACTTACTTACTTATTTTTAATAACTAACAATAATCTCAGTTAGTTCAGTTATAATAATAACAAAAAAAATTGTTTTAATAATCACAGTTGCTTCATTGCAATAATCACAGTTTTTTATGGTGAGGTGGTAACTTTCGGTATGGCGCGAAACTATACTTTTAATAAATAAACGAAATTATTTTATCAAGTATTTACATTGTTTTTTTTCATCTCCCGATTTTGGCTACAAATATACCCGTTTTAGCTACATTCTAGTCCTGTCCTAGTTTAGCTAATACTAGCTCTTCGACATTCGAGAACCTGGCTCTATTTTCAAGTGCGCAGTTGCGTGCGCACACGCTGCCTTTGAGTGGAGACAAGGATAGCGCTATTTGGCCAATACCGGGTTGATAAGAGACAACAGTCCCGCGACGCGCGTCAGGCGCTATACTCGTGTATATATTATTTAATGTAACTCTACAGGAGTATCGCGCATTTACTTTACTTTACTTTACTTGTCTCCACTCAAAAGCAGCGTGCACGTAATCGAAGATAGAGATCAGTGTTACAATATATACATATAGAGATAGTAGACGTAAGCTTCCCTTACACTGTGTTGTTTGTTACTGTTGTCATCAATATCATCAATACATAGTATAAAACAAAGTAGATTTCCGCGTCTGTCCCTATGTATGATATCTTTTAAACTATGCAACGGATTTTGATGCGTTTTTTTTTAACAGATAAGGTGATTCAAGAAGAAGGTTTAAAGTATAATACATGCACAATGTAGTAAGAGGTAAGGCGGTACAAAGTTCGCCGGCTCGACTAGTATTTTATACAATAGTAGTAGGTACCTAATAATACTAATATAAATAGTACTTACTTACTCCCCGCAGCTCCGCCTCCCCTCCGCGTTTAAAACACATTTTGCGTAATGGACAGAAAGATCCAATGACGTCCTTACAATGGTTACTTTAAATAATTAATTAATGAGGGGTGCAAGCGCTATACATAACAAATTTTTGTTGTTGTTTTATTTACACTTGAACCAACTGTGATTTTGTTAAAACTAAATAATTTTAGCAATATAAACGGTGCTGTAATTAAGTTAAGTAAAAAAAGAAACTATTGTAAACTTTTAATTGAAGTACATGCAAAAATATAAATCATAGATAAAAGTTTTTTTTGGTTAAATATCTTGGTAAGTACATTTACGTAATTGGGAACTCGTCAAAATAATAAGTTCATACTTTACCCACTTTACTCTTCTAAAGAATCGTTTAGGTAACCGGTTAATATCAATGTTTATCAATTATTTTGTGCACAACTGTACATGGATCGCAATGTATGGGAAAGTAAAACCGATGATTTTAACGTACTTCTTCACAGAAAACCTAGTTAAAAATGATTATGATTCTGGTGGACCAATTGAGGATTAATTTTTGGCCAAATTTCAAACCAATAGCTATAGGCGTTCCGGAGATAATTGAAGGTGCCAAATATTCAAGCCATAATCCTCACTAAGATGCCCTTATAACTTCGGAACCTCTGGAGGACCAATTCTGAGATTTGGCATGTCGTGTGGATCAATTGAGGACTAATTATTTAGACCTGAACCAAGTCGATAGACCCTACCGTTTTCTTGGACCAGAGATGAGGATTACAGCTTGAACGTCAAGCCATAATCCTCACAAACATTTGGCTATAACTTCTAAAGTATAAGTGGACTAATTATGTCACTTTGTGGACCAATTTGGATCAATTCATGACTAATTATTTGCATTCTTAAAATTTGTTTTAGCGACGATTTGAAAGATGAGGATTACAGCTTGAAGTACACAAAACACCGCATCAAAATCCGTTGCATAGTTTTAATGATATAAGCATACATAGGGACAGACGCGGGAAGCGACTTTGTTTTATATACTATGTTTTGATTTCTAACGATTTTGGTACCTAGCTATTTTAACCGACTGAAACTGATATGAGCGTGTAATGTGGTGTTATTAAAATAAACGACCAAGTGCAACTATGAACGTAATTTTTTTAAGTTTTTAATTTTGTTAGTATTCTTTGAGAAACAAGAAAAAAATCGGGCAAACATTTAATTTGGATTGATTGATCCGTTTCGGAGATAGTCTTTGACAGACAGTCAGACATATGTACGGACGTAAAATTAATATAAATTAGGTCCTGGGACGAGTACCCGAAACCTTAAAAATGACGCCACACATTATGACTGTTCCGTCCGCCCATTTTAATGCTCAGCCCTTAATCAGCAGTAGAGCGGGAGTTTGCTTTGCTGCATCCCGCAAATTTCCGCGCCGCCCGCGGCCCGGAGCAACCGGCTCTTTGCCCGCTTCGCTTTGCGCGCCGCCGCCGCGTTCGGGCACCGGGAAAGGGACTCAGGTGCTCAGTGCAGGCGGGCTCGTTCGGAAGAGAAAAGAGAGATTATAGACTTAGGGCCGGCGCACATGGTAAGGCGTAGCGCAGATAATTTTTCACTAGTAAACTTTTATCGACTTTGTTGTCTTTAAATTTATAATAATCGCGTTTCTGCACGCTACATTTCGTATGTAGGTATTGTGTTATTTTTTTTACGTATATTATGCACATTTCGAGAACGAAAAAGCCGATATTATTATTACTTATGTAGGTACTACCTACCGGTACTACTACAATAATGTATCGCGAGCTATAACATGCAGCATGCATTACCATACCAGTATTACCACTACTTACCAGAGTACCAGTCCAGGGCGGAAACCAACCCACAACAAGAAAACCACCACCATTACCATTACCACAGAACAAGTTACCAGGGAAGGAAATAAAACAACAACTTTATTCGCACACACACAGAACCATTGATCAATTCAGAAACATAAGAAGAAATCGTCCTGAAAAGGACGAACCATTGATCTATCTTCGATGAAACAAGAGATGGTCGTCCTGAGAAGGACGGTTTGCTGCACGTGTTGCGCGAGCGAGCGCAGCCGCCGAAAGAGACCGAAATACTGGAGCGCTCAGTATTTATTTAACTACGACCTCTTCTGAGACTACGACGCAGCAACCGCGCCCCCTGCCGGATTGGTTCCATGCGGCCTAGCGGAGCCGCGCGGAAACAATCGCGCCATTATTTTAAACACTCTCTCTCATTGGTTCTCTCAATTTAAAAACTGTTTTCTATTTGCTGTACATACTTTTATTTTTGGTTATCTTTTTTGTATAAATTGATGTGCATTTTGTAAATAAAATCATTCACTCGTCCTGCTTCTACAACTAAACTACTGGAGTTTTATTTAGCACCAACACTCGCTAAACTGGTGACCCCAAAGAAGAATAACCGCAACCGAAGAAGCTCAACCACAGCCACTGTGAAGAACATTTGCAACCCCTGCCTGGAAGATCTGCAAACTCACCTGCACTTCCTACAATCAAGCAGCACAATGTTCACAACGACGAACGAATCGCAAGCCACTCCAGTACCAAACGACGCATCCACAGAAGCCATGACCAAAGAAATCGCCATGTGCATGCGTCTACCACCATCCAAGCACAGCACCGATGATGACGTCACGCAATTATTGATCGCCGAACT
This sequence comes from Euspilapteryx auroguttella, assembly GCA_951802225.1. NCBI lineage: Eukaryota > Metazoa > Arthropoda > Insecta > Lepidoptera > Gracillariidae > Euspilapteryx > Euspilapteryx auroguttella. Next base: position 7,953,154 of record OX637642.1, on the reverse strand, counting down.
GAAAAAATTATCGCTTGAACTCGCCGATATCAAGTCGCAAATACACGAGCCACCAAGCCGCAGCGAATCACGCCACCGTCACGACCACCACCGAAGCCGCAGTAACTCCCGCAACCGCAGCCAGTCCCGCTCACCATTCTGCTTCTACCACCGCATTTTCGGTAGCCAAGCAAGAAAATGCTCGCCGCCATGCGAATTCAAGTCACAGCAACCGGACGCCACGCTGCCGGAAAACTACCCAAAGACGTTGGATGCAGCGGAATCCAGCGTCCCAGGCCAAACACACCGCTTATTCGTCACAGACAAGAAGACGCTACTTACCTTCTTAGTCGACACTGGCGCCGACAGCTCCGTCATACCAAAATGTAAAGGTGCAGAAACTCAGCCCTTAACATTTCAACTCTACGCTGCAAACAACACCGTCATACCTACTTACGGCGAGAAGACGCTAGAACTCAACCTAGGCCTTCGTCGTCCATTCAAGTGGAAATTCATCGTGGCAAAAGTATCAAAACCAATTATCGGCGCCGACTTCTTGAAACATCACAACCTAATGGTCGATCTCAAGAACAAACGACTCGTCGACGGTAAGACAAACCTAACCACCACAGGTTTTGTCGCACAAACCGACGTTCCGACCATACGAAGCATCGACGTCGATCAAGCTTACCACGACATACTAGCGCAGTTCCCCGGTATCACTCGACTCACTGCTATGAACATCACCCCGCAAACTCCTGTCGAGCACTATATTGAGACAACCGGCCAACCACTATACTGCCGAGCACGACCTATACCACCACATCGCTACGAACAGGTCCGCAAAGAGTTCGAAACCATGATGGAACAAGGACTGCCGACCCAGCAAAAGCCCGTGGTCATCACCGCTCCACGTCGTCCCTAAGAAGAACGGAGACATCCGAGTGTGCGGAGATTATCGCCGACTCAACGCGGTAACAATACCCGACCGCTACCCGATTCCACGCATGAAGGACTTCACCTACCAACTCTCCGGCAAAAATACCTACTCGACGATTGACCTCAACCGAGCTTACCAGCAACTGACAGTCAGAGAAGCCGATATCCAGAAGACCGCCATCATCACACCAATGGGCTTATTCGAATTCCCAAGAATGTGCCCCGGCCTAAGAAACGCCGGTCAAACATTTCAACGTTTCATGCACGAAGTACTACGTGGACTCGACTTCGTATTTCCGTTCCTTGACGATCTGCTCCTGGCATCAGAAAATGCAGCTCAGCACCGAGAACACCTACGCCAAGTACTCCAAAGACTCGAAGAAAACGGACTCACGATCAACCCGGCGAAATGCGTATTCGGTCAGCCTGAAGTAAAGTTTCTCGGCTACACCGTATCTAAAGAAGGCATCAAGCCGCCGCAAGAAAAAGTCACCGCCATCATCGAGTATCCGAAGCCAAAAACAATCGAAGAGCTACGTCGATTCCTTGGTATGCTCAATTTTTACCGCGAGCACATACCTAACGCCGCCTACCTACAAGCACCGCTCAACGCACTCCTCCACAACGTCAAGAAACGCGACAAGACACCTGTCGAATGGAGTACCGAGTCTACGCAAGCATTCGAGGCATGTAAAGTCAGCATACAAAACGCAGCTTTACTTGCACATCCCTCGCACAGCGCACAACTCGCAATCTTCAGCGACGCTTCTGACAAGATGGCCGGCGCCGCGTTACAACAGAAAATCGACGGAAAGTGGCAGCCACTTAGCTACTTTTCGAAGAAATTCACCGACGCACAGCGAAAGTACAGCACGTTCGACCGAGAGCTCACAGCAATCTATATGGCAGTACGCCACTTCCGAAAAATGTTCGAAGGCCGACCCGTCACAATTTACACCGACCACAAGCCGCTCACCTACGTGTTAGCAAAACCGCCGTCGCCGTCCGAAACTCCCCGGCGAGCCCGCCAACTCATGTACATAAGCGAGTTTACGACCGATTTACGACACGTCAGCGGAAAAGAAAACGTCGTTGCAGACGCACTGAGCAGAATCGAAGAAATCGCCTGTCCATCTGCATTCGACTACACGCAAATCGCACGCGCTCAAGGACAAGATTCCACTCTCACACACCTACTGCAACAAAGTAACCTCCAACTCAAAAAAGTTACTTTACCCGACACTCAAGCGCAACTCTACTGCGAAACGTCAACACCGCAAATACGTCCATACCTACCGCAAGAGTTCCGCCGAGCCGCATTCGACCTTGTACACAACATAAGTCACCCCGGCATCCGAACAACAAAAAAACTCATAAGCGAAAAGTTTTTTTGGCCATCGATGAACGCCGAAGTCGCAAAATGGGCAAAAGAATGCACAAAATGTCAAGAATGCAAAATATTACGTCATACATCAAGCCCACTTTCAAATTTCCCGCCAAGTTCCCGATTCAACCACGTACACATCGACATTGTTGGTCCGCTACCTACATCGCCTCAAGGACACCGATATCTCGTCACGATGATCGACCGAGCAACGAAATGGCCCGAAGCTGTCCCTACCGACGAAATATCCGCCGAAGTCATAGCGAGAGTCGTCTACGAAAAATGGATTACTCGTTTTGGCTGTCCGGAAACACTCACTAGCGACCAAGGACGACAGTTCGAATCACAGCTATTCGCAAGCCTCATGACAACAATGGGAATAAAGAAAACTCGATCAAGTCCGTACCATCCTCAAGCAAACGGAATGATCGAACGCTGGCACCGCACTCTCAAAGCCGCACTCAAAACTCGCCTAGCAACAAACTCCACGTGGACTGACGAGCTACCTACAGTCCTACTCGGTTTAGGCTACGAACGCACAGGCGGTTTTTTGCCGCGCGGATTTTATGTAACATATAGAATTCTATGGAAGTGTCCGCACCAGCGGATAAAAAACCGCGCGGCTAAAAATCCGCTGTTGCGGTTTTATTTCCGCTTGGTTTTTTTCTCGCTTTTGACAAGGATTGCAAGACAAAGACTGAGAGGACTCAAATCCACTCCTGGACTCATGACTCCAGGGCGTTCTTATCCGGCCGGATCCCAAATGAGTCCGGACTTAAAAGGCTCAGCTCGGAAAAACCGAACTCTCGTCATGTCGTCTTCAGTGAATGAGATTGGGAACGGACGTAATTTTTATGATTGATTTACCTCTAGATTGATTTTGCTGCATAACAAGTAGCATGTGACGTGTTATTTTTATTTTGAGTTGCTTGAACTCAACTTAACTTTAAACTTAAACGTTTATTAATAAACTTTAAAATTCTTATCCAAAGTCTGAATGTTTTCGTCTAAATTAAAATTAAAAGATTTTAATTTTTAAAATAAATAAGATTATAATTTTCAAATAATATACAGTGCGGTTTGCGTTCAGCTTAATATAAAATTAAAGTGATTTTAACTGTTGTAATTTTTTATTAGAATCAATTTATTCAACTTCGTAATTATTATTTTGCACGCCGCCACGATATGATATGTAGACACTAGTTCTACACACATTGTAGACACTAGTTCTGCTCGTAGGCAATTTAAGATTCTAGCCAGTCTTCTATAAAATAAAGTAAATAAAATACTTGACATATACACGGTTATTTTTTTTGTCGTGGAGGAAAATTAAACACACGGTAGGCATAGTTATAAAGGACTGATTGCTGAAAACAAAATAAAAAAATAATGAACCTTGCTCACTTTAGGTCCTTCGAAAGTTATTGTAAAAAAAACAACAAAAATGGTTGTGTAGCATCAGACCAATGACCTACGGTGGCTTAGCTGACGCCAGACGAGTTAGGGGGTCATGGGCAATGCACAGGGGAGGATGAACAAGGGGTCCATCAGCCTTAAAAAAGGTTTTTTTTTAATCTCAAAAAATAAAGTTATAATAATATAATAATAATTGTGTACTGAAATTGAATAAAATATTTATTATTATGACACTTTCAAGAGCCATTGCCACTGATGGTGAAGATCCTGATTTTGGGGAATCAATACAGGGATCCGGAATCAATAAGGGGACTGGCTTGACAAAATGAATCAAATCCCAGAGCGGATCCGGACAAAAAGTGCAATCCCTTGCCGGAGCTGGGAGTATAAGCCGCGCACTGTAAAAAAGTTTTATAAAACCATGACAAACATCGTGCTGTCTCGCTCTGACATATCCATTCTGAACGTGGACGCATATTGCTGTCATGGTTTTATAAATGTTATCTTTATGTGGGCGAGTTATACCCAAGTCTACATAATATTGCAGGCCACACACGTAACGATATAATTGCGCAATATTAGACTTGCACAGTTATGTTGTAAGATTGTAACGTGGGTTGGTTTTTTTTATCATTACTAACTATTATTGTCAACAATGCGTCGTCCATCGACACAACCGCATTCTCTGATAATTTCATATAAATTATATCGTTACTTGTCGAACTTCGTTTCGCCTAACCTATTACTATTTTGTGCATGTTTTATACTTTATAATGGACCCAGAATGGGTGAAACAAAAAACAAACAACAATAACAAACCACCTGTCAAAATATGTAAACAACGAAAAAAAAATTGCACGTTGGGTTACATTATTTGAGTTTTAGTAAGTATACCTACCTCTAATTATTTAAAAAATCTAATATAGCCTATGTCATTCGGAGATAGTGTAGCTTCCTACCAGTGAAAGAATTTTTCAAATCGGTTCAGTATTTCCGGAGCCTATTCGTTACAAACAAACAAACAAACAAATCTTTCCTCTTTATAATATTGGTATAGATATGTATTGATATCGTTATAAATCATACATTTGATCCGTGTGTTGTGTGGTCTCTAGGCAAGCACAGTATACAAACCGTCTAGTCTAGTATCTAATTATCTCCTTACCTACCCTTCCTAGCGTTCTATTATGTTTGGAATAAGTAGGTACCTACCTACCTACGAGCTAAGTGCAGGCACTTCTCTACCCCCACAACTGAAGAAGAAGAAGACACCGTTGCCAAGCTGTACATACATACATAGAGGTCAAACTGAATACCTCCTTTTTTTTAAGTCGGCTATCAAGGCGGTTCAAGACAGTGTGGCGCGAAATTTGTCATCATATTTTCTTAGCTCTGCATAATGTACGTAGAAAAACCCTTTCATAGGCCTTAAGGCCGTAAATGGGTGAATCCAGGTTTTTTTCTGACATCTTTTAAGACGTCTGTTACGTCGCCGCAGTAATAAAATATAAATTTAAATTTTCTCGATGTCCATTCTGCACAAGGCTTTTAACGTCCGTCGCCTTCAGGAACTGAATCGAACTGACGCAACCGCGCGGTTTTTTATCCGCGGTGCGAATAGAACATTTCGAAAGCGGATTTTTATCCGCGCGGCGAAACAACCGCGCGGAAAAAAATCCGCCTGTGCGTTTGAAGCCTTACGCGCCGCCGCGCGCACAGATACCGGCGTGAGCGCAGCCGAACTTACCTACGGCCACAACCTACGCCTACCGAGTGATTTTTTCGTGCCGCAACAACAACAACAACAAATGGACTACGGATACGTCAGCAATCTACGAGAAACAATCAACTCACTCAAACCCGCGGAAAAAGGTTCGCATAGCAACAAGCGACCTATTTTCGTACACCGAGACCTCAAGCACTGCAAACAAGTTTACGTTCGAGTCGACGCAGTCCGAAAACCTCTGCAACCGCCATACGAAGGTCCCTTCACTGTCCTCGAGCGAAACGAAAAAACATTCACGCTTCAGCTACCAGGAAGAAACGCAACAATTTCAATCGACCGATTGAAACCTGCCTATCTCCTCAGCGACGAAGCAAACGCAGAACCGACTCAAGCGCCACCTAGTAACACGGCTAAGCAAGCTGCCATAGCAAACGCGCAGCCACCTAGCAACACGTCGCCGCCGCCGCCACAGCAAGTACCCGCGCAACCAACTAACAACGCGCCGCCGCCGCCACAACAACAAGTACCCACGCAAACCCCTAGCAACGCGTCGCCACAGCAACAAGCTACCCTAGCAACCGCACTGCCGCCGCCGTCGCTCAAGACTACGCGAGCCGGCCGAGTGAGACGCCTGCCTGTACGTTTCACTTAGGAGGGAGCACTGTAGGTACTACCTACCGGTACTACTACAATAATGTATCGCGAGCTATAACATGCAGCATGCATTACCATACCAGTATTACCACTACTTACCAGAGTACCAGTCCAGGGCGGAAACCAACCCACAACAAGAAAACCACCACCATTACCATTACCACAGAACAAGTTACCAGGGAAGGAAATAAAACAACAACTTTATTCGCACACACACAGAACCATTGATCAATTCAGAAACATAAGAAGAAATCGTCCTGAAAAGGACGAACCATTGATCTATCTTCGATGAAACAAGAGATGGTCGTCCTGAGAAGGACGGTTTGCTGCACGTGTTGCGCGAGCGAGCGCAGCCGCCGAAAGAGACCGAAATACTGGAGCGCTCAGTATTTATTTAACTACGACCTCTTCTGAGACTACGACGCAGCAACCGCGCCCCCTGCCGGATTGGTTCCATGCGGCCTAGCGGAGCCGCGCGGAAACAATCGCGCCATTATTTTATACACTCTCTCTCATTGGTTCTCTCAATTTAAAAACTGTTTTCTATTTGCTGTACATACTTTTATTTTTGGTTATCTTTTTTGTATAAATTGATGTGCATTTTGTAAATAAAATCATTCACTCGTCCTGCTTCTACAACTAAACTACTGGAGTTTTATTTAGCACCAACACTCGCTAAACTTACATTGTTTGTCAGTGAAAAATATTCGGCGCTGCGCTTCGCCATATGTGCACCGGACCTTATTTTTACCAAACGAAAAAATTGGAAATGAGCCATTAAATCCACGTTTGTGTCCGTACGAGTACTTATTGATACGCCAATGAGTCAAATTTTTGCTTTCAGTACGAGGCCATAGCGGCCCACTGGTGACCTCTACCTACAATTTAATTTTTATATTTCCTAGTGCCGGTGAACTGACTTTTGTTTTAGTTACGGCCCGTCATTCTTGGTCTATAATCTTATATTTTAATAGTCATTTTATTTTGTGATGTATTTACTACTCATAAATAATCACGATCATTGCACTGCTTTATAAGTATTTTTCTAGGTTCGACCACTTACGAATTACAAACACTCTTTATTATCTTTATTGTTAACTGCATTGCATAGGAGAAAAGAGTTTCGTAAGTAAACAAATCACCTCTCACTGTTCACCTACTCACCTTCGAAATATACCGACCGACCTATCTTTTATTTCTCATACGAACGACCTTGAATAGTTCGGCGAGCCAAGGTCGCAAGTCCAAACTTTTGCGGAATTTTCCGCTCACGCTAGACAACGACATTGAAAACCGATTTATTCAGTTACGCCATCTATTGAAATAATGGAAAAAAAACTCGTTACCTTGCTCGGCCTCGCTAAGGCTCTGGCTATTCGGGCAATGTAAATTCGGGCAATGTATGCGAGATCTAGCGGCGGAGGAAGGAATCAAAATAACCCGAACGATAACCCGAGTTAGGCCGAAAAGAAAACGTAGTATGCCGCGAGGCCTCTGTACTGGTTAAGTATTATATACTCTGTGGTATATGCATGACGGGGTTGGCGGCGCGGGGCGGCGGCGGAGCGCGGGGCGGTCCGCTATGCTCTGCACGCACAGGGCACAGGTCTGGTAGTCTTTAGTCCATACAATTTAACCTTTTAAGCGCCATATACACGGAGAGAGTTTCTCGAAGGATTTGGGGCGAGAATCGGATTTTGAAACTTCTTTGAGGTTAAATTTAATAAACTAGCTTTAGTGGTGAGATGTTCAGCAATGTCATAGTATAATAAATAATACCGTACAGTATGGGCATTGGGCACTCCCAGCCTCCCTCAGCAAGTGCGGCTCCCCCGCTCTCGGTTACCTTTCAGTTACCGCTCGGTACAAATAAAGTGGAGTCGCACGTCTAGTAACACGTCTTATCTCACTCAAGTAAAATTAAGTAAAAAAAGTAAAAAAATATTTATTCAATACAGGATACAAGATATCGCTTACTGAAAGTCAATAAGACTAATCTAATTAATATTGATACCTTATTTCGTAAAGTATCCTATACTGATAGAGGCGAGGTAGTTCAGGGTGCCCACTAATTGGCTCAGGCAAACAAATGTTTGCCTTGCCTTACGACAATGGTCGCCTGGAGACGCCCCCAAACGAGCCCTCCTCTGTCAAATGATTCTACTCCCTTTCGCAATGATTTTACAGCGTAGAGAAGAAAGGGGTAACAAACTCTACTTTACAATTTATCTCTCTTTTTTTTGTTCTTATGTGACATTACAATTTAATTTACAATACAAAGAACATAAATTAATAAGATTTAAAGTACATACATGAAATAATGAAAATATCGTGAAGAGCTAGACTACTTCCATGCGTCTTTGTCGTTTTCATAATCATCAACATTGTAATAAGCTTTCTTAATCAAACCTTTTTTGATACGAGTTTTAAACTCATTATCATTCAGGATCAAAATCTCTTCTGGGATCTTGTTATAAAATCTTACTTCGTTTCCTATAAAGCATTTGTTTGTCCGTTTTAGTCTGTTCTGTGAAATACTAAGTTTGTTTTTGCTACGCGTTCTAAGGTCTTTAATTTTATCACATTTTTTATCAAACATATGTATGTTTTTACGAGTATACATAATAATTTCAAAGACGTACTGGGACAAAAGCGTCAAAATATCAATTTCTTTGAATTTTTGTCTGAGGGACTCTGCTTTAAGCTGATAAATGTTTCTAATTGCGCGTTTTTGTAGTATAAAAATGACGTTAATATCTGCAGCTCTTCCCCATAGAAGCAAGCCATAGGTCATTAAGCTATGAAAGTAACTGAAATACACAAGTCTCGCGGTAGACACATCAGTTAATTTTCTGATTTTCCAGATTGCGTACGCAGCCGAACTGAGCCTTGCCGCAAGATTTGAGATATGGGGGCCCCACTGAAGTTTCGAATCTAGAGTGATACCAAGGAATACAGTTTGATTTACCAGATTAAGCTTGTTATTGTCCAAATGTATGTCTGTATCATAAGCAGTCACATTTGGCAAGGAAAACTTAATGCAATTAGTTTTCTTTGCGTTCAAAAGTAAATTATTAGAAGTAAACCATTGAGAAATCTCCACTAATGTTTTGTTTATATCTAAGTTGAGGGAGTCACCTCGTTTAACTTTAAATGTTAAAGAGGTGTCGTCCGCAAAGAGGACAACATCAGTAAGTTTATCTAACATGTAAGGGAGATCATTTATGTAGACTAGGAACAGGAAAGGCCCCAATATCGATCCCTGAGGTACACCAATCTTGATAGGACAACCTGCAGACACCGCACCACCCACGTCATAACAACTCACACAAGCATGATACGCGAGCACGTACACGAGTTTCGGCTGTGCGCAAAGTAACGCGCTTTTTCTATGATGTGTACGAGGGTGTGGCGATGTAGACTGGAACAGCTACTTTTTTAAAAAACAAATATCATAAATTTTTCAAAGGGGGGTTTTAGCGGTATAATAGCGGAAAGCGCTTTGCAAGAAAAATCATAAAAAATACTTTCGCTTTGTTTATCGGCCTGAAAAAATATAATGTAACGATACTAACTATCCCGGCGAACTTTATGACATATAAACATAAAAACGATTTCTTGCCATAATAAACAAAGAAATAAATAGCATAAAATAATACATACTTAATTATGTTGATATTAAAAAGGGCACCTTATCGCTAAAAGCGATTACTTCCAGGCAACTGAAAATTCGATATGGGTGTCGTTTAATAGGTTTTTGGAGGCGCTGGTAACGAAAATGACAATCATTTTGAAATTCAAGATGGCGGTCATATTTTTTCTGAAAATTCGATATGGGTGTCGTTTAATAGGTTTTTGGAGGCGCTGAAAACGAAAATGACAATCATTTTGAAATTCAAGATGGCGGACATTTTTTTTTTAAATTAATATGGGTGTCGATTAATAGGTTTTTGGGGACGCTGATAACGAAAATGATCATCATTATGAAATCCAAGATGGCGGTCATAATTTTTTCATGAATACTTAATCAATATGGGTGTCGTTAAATAGGTTTTTGGGGGCGCTGATAACGTAAATGAGAATCGTTTTGAAATCCAAGATGGCGGAGATAATTTTTTTTGAAAAATCGATATGGGTATCGTTTAATAGGTTTTTGGGGACGCTGATAACGAAAATGACCATCATTATGAAATCCAAGATAGCGGTCATAATTTTTTCGTGAAAAATCAATATGGGTGCCGTTAAATAGGTTTTTGGGGGCGCTGATAACGAAAATGATCATCATTATGAAATCCAAGATGGCGGTCATAATTTTTTCGGTTTCGAAATAATTGTTAGTTTTCGTGAAAAAAAAAATAAACAACAAAAAGAGAAATACCCTGAGCACTAATTAAGGACGATACTTGGAGACTTCAAAACTCTATAAACCCTTCCTTACCTTGTCCTTCACGTTATTCTGAAGTTTTTATAACGCTAGGTCAAATACTTTTCGAGACATAAAGCTTTAACTATTCTTATCAAATTTCTTGCTAGGGTTTAGCGTTTAGCCTAGATATAGAGTACCTACTGAGGTAAGTAAGTATATGCATGACGGTGTTGGCGGCGCGGAGCGGCGGCGGAGCGCGGGGCGGTCCGCTATGCTCTGTCTGCACGCACAGGGCACAGGTCTGGAAGTCTTTAGTCCATACAATTAACCTTTTAAGCGCCATATACACGGAGAGAGTTTCTCGAAGGATTTGGGGCGAGAATCGGATTTTGAAACTTCTTTGAGGTTGTAGGATGCAAAGAGAGACTGGCCAATCCCTCCCAATGCATCTACTTTGTAAATTCTATTTATGCTACTTGCGTCAGAAACTTTGATGGCGCGATGTAGGATTTGCTTCGGTTCTAAAGTTGTAGCGCTAGGTGGCGTTAGTGTGCGCTACAGTACTCCCTTCATGTAAGCGGACGGCGATGCTGTGCGGTATGTGCTGCTGTTGCATGTTGCTAGGTGTTGCAGGGCTTGTTGAATGTCTTTTTAGTTGTCTTTCCGTCTTGCTGGTGCGCAGTGCCGCGTTAACCGTGCGCGGGTGCGGCGCAGTGCAGTCGTTTGTCGAGTGAGGTACCTTGTAGCCTATGCCTGTGGTTGACGGAGCGGACGTGCCAGTGTGCCGTGTGCATGTCGTAGCTGGAGTAGTCTTTTGACGTCGGTTGAGGCGGGGCTAAGGTTGTCGGCATCGTGACGGTAGGAGGCGAAGTCGTGACGGAGGCACCGTCATGATGTTGGGCTGCAGCGTTGTGACGGCGAAGACTTGAAGATGAGGTTTGGAGTCTGACTTACTGAGGTCTGGTGAGGAGCGGTCCAGTACCTGAGTGGTGAGGTGCGTAGTCGGCAGTCCTCGTGGTGCTCGTCGGTGCCTCGCCAGTGAGTCGGCGAGGTGCTTGGAGTCCTCCAAACAACAGTAGAAGGCAGCGTTGTTCAATCTTGGGGTCACCAATGTAGGATGCAAAGAGAGACTGGCCAATCCCTCCCAATGCATCTAAGTACTTTGTAAATTCTATATGCTACTTGCGTCAGAAACTTTGATGGCGCGATGTAGGATTTGCTTCGGTTCTAAAGTTGTAGCGCTAGGTGGCGTTAGTGTGCGCTACAAGGTTAAATTTAATAAACTAGCTTTAGTGGTGAGATGTTCAGCGATATCATAGTAGGTATAATAAATAATACCGTACAGTATGGGCACTGGGCACTCCCAGCCTCCCTCAGCAAGTGCGGCTCCCCCGCTCTCGGTTACCTTTCAGTTACCGCTCGGTACAAAAATAAAGTGGAGTCGCACGTCTAGTAACACGTCTTATCTCACTCACACAAGCATGATACGCGAGCACGACGAGTTTCGCAACAAGTAGAAACACAACAATTTTAGGTGACCAGCCATTCTGACGTCAGAACAAATTATGAATGATGAAATAATCGATAATTCGTTATAGTGAGTACACTAGGATAGGTGACCCGCCATTCTGACGCTGCGGTGGTTCTCTCAAAATACTGAGGAAGCAAATGTCTTTTTATAGGAACTAAATAGAAGCAAGAGGGAACTAATTTTTAAACCACATGCGAGCGTTCTACATGGCTGCTGACCTGTGATATGGGCCAAAAATTTTGTTTAAATTAAGGTTTTGTATGGTTTATTTATACAAGTGAATGTGTATTTATAATAAATCTGATGATAAACATGAGCCTTATGTTACTATTTACACCTATATTTATATACAATGACACCATACGAAGCTTATTTTTAAACAATTTTTTTTTTGCGTGTATATTTTTGCCAGGCACTGGTGTGATGTTCGATATCTTTATTTCCATGATAGGTACAGCATCGAGGTTTGAAAAACTAGGAGGAAGCAAATGGGAAGCAAATTATGAACGATGACATAATAGATGATTCGTTATAGTGAGTACACTAGGAGAGGAGACCAGCCATTCTGACGTCAGAATGGCTGGTCACCTAAACTTGTTGTGTTTCTCCCAAAGTACTGAGGAAGCAAATGTCTCGTTATAGGAACTAAATAGAAGCAATTAGGAAGTAATTTTTAAACCACATGTGAGCGTTTTTCATGGGTTGTTCCTCAAATCCCCCTTGGGGGGGAAAACAGGAATGAAAAAATCAAAAGTTCCGAATTCCCCCTTGACAATCCCCCTTAGGGGGGAAAACTGGAATGCAAAAAAAAAATGTCTGAAATCCCCCTTCAAGATAATAGGTTTTATTTTAATATATCACTACGTGATTTTAATTCTATTAAGGATATACATTATATCTTATTACAAACCTTAAACATTAAATCAATCACTACGTTAAATCAATAATATAATTATTAAAACTGCTACTTTGAATATCAGCAAGTACCTCCTAGAGGTAGAATATTACCAACCAACTATACAACTTATGAATTTAAACGGGTTATCTCGTTGATTACACTCTCTCCCACTTTTATTAAAACCATAAAAAACAAGCAACTTAAAAGTAATAATTTACGTATAACTTAACGGTATGTCATCTTCTTGGTATGGTACTCTAGATCGACAACCATTTTGAATCGGCGCTGGGTTCCTACCCCGATTAACAATGTTGGAATAACCCACAATGTTTGTCACTGTTTGCAAATTAGTGTTCTATAGTGCTAACTGAGATGATTATATATATACGTTATTTAAAAAATCATTATTCCTAGTCCATTATTGTTAACCTTTTAACCGCCAAGCACTTGATATGAAGTAGTCACAAAGTTCTCCCACCACGCCAAGCACTTCTCTGGAAGTAGCTTACATTTTTACATTTTATGACCCAACTATATGTTCTAAAGAGAAAAATCCAATTGGATACTGTCCTTGAAGCTTCTATGAAGTAATTCATGTTAACAGATTTTGTGAAAAGTTAATTAACTTAGAATAATAAGACGATAAACTTTAAGAAACTTTCAAATGAAAAATAGTGTGCTCTCCCACGCCAAGTACTTTACTGGAAGTGGTCTAGTGTTGTGACATTACTCGGAATTTTCGATGATTCCTAACAAATATATTTTTTAAATTATTATAACTATACACTTTTTCAACCATCTCATAACGTGTACGCATAGTGCGGACTGGAATAATATAATCTCTATTAGAATTTACTATTGATTCCTTTATTGTACAGTGGCGGACTAGGAGGCCGTAACAGATTTGTCTATGGTTTCGACAGCCCTAGTCTGTATTACCAAAGAACAAGACCTATTTTGCAATACAGAAAAACCGGAAGTGTTACGCCGACCGTGTCCGCCACTGTACACATTACAAATCCTCGCCTTTGAAAATGTCGACAACAATTAATAAGGTAGGCGGGCGGCTCTAGCGAAGCAACCCGTTCATCAGTTGTTTGATATATCCCGTACGCCAAGCACTTGAGGTGAAGTGCTGCTGTGACGTCACATACGCAAGACAAGTTTTTTAGTGCTGTGCTAAAGAGTGGACATTTTGGTACATTGTGTCTAGACTGTTGGTACGCTCAGCGTAAAAAATAGTGAAAGTACATCTACAGATGAATTGCGCTGCGCATTTTCCAATGGTTCTAATTAGAAACTAATAAAATATTGTTGAATTTAATTAAGTCAGTTTGGATTTGGTCGTAAAAGTACCTACTACTACGTTTACTTCGAAACGTGTACACTTAGATCTACAAATGGTCATCACAGATTTTTTACAAACATCCATACATAGCTGGGTAAACGCTTTAATAGACACCATAGAATTGAATATTATAGTATACTATAGAACAAAATCACGTCTTTTAAAAAAAGCTTTCAACATTTTAAACGGTATTCACAAAGTAATAGGAAATACCCAGCAAAACTAAAAAAAAATATTGGCAATTAATTCCATAAATGGGTTTGATTTGTTTGCTAAAGCTTTAGGTAGCAGTTCTCAGAGACAAATAGATGTCGCATTATGTTGTCTTTGTGTGTAAGGTATGTTGGATAGGCACCCCGCCTATGCGTTTATGCTAAAACAAAAGCGTCGATTCCAGGTAAGAATACTCTGCAAAAAACCCTTTACAAAAATGTGATTTATGACTTTGTTTACCTTAAAAATTATTCTTTCCCACGGCTTCTACTACTGGAATACAGATTTGCAGAGAACCATTGGGACCTTACCTCATAAGTTGTTTTTTGTGAACTAGTTAAAAGTTCATTAAAAAAAACTCTACAACATATATTTGTTTACGTATGTAAATTGAGATACTTAAGAAAATTCCTGATGAAAATTAAAAAATCTCTTTGATGAAGTGTAGAGGTTGTAAAAAGAGACTTTACAATTATTTGTAATTTTTAATTTAAATGTTATTTATGTCCTCAAAATTAAAACAACCTTTGATTTTACATAGTTCTTTATAATGACGTTTTGGATACGATGTTATCTATGATTGATTTATGGCAATGGTCGAGGGACGAACAGCTACAAACATAAATTAAATTAATTTTTAGATTTTAAATTTATAGAAAGTATAGTTTTAATTTTGTACATAGGGTAAGCAGTACAATGATTGGCCCCTTAAGAAAAGTTTTGACTTTGAACATTTCTATGTGCCAAATAAGGTTCCAAATTGAAAAACTGTTAATGTAGGATGGTAGCTCATTTATCTGAGAATAAGATTAAACCACAGGAATCGTTATTTGCTAGCTTAT
Source organism: Euspilapteryx auroguttella (assembly GCA_951802225.1). NCBI lineage: Eukaryota > Metazoa > Arthropoda > Insecta > Lepidoptera > Gracillariidae > Euspilapteryx > Euspilapteryx auroguttella. Next base: position 7,937,858 of record OX637642.1, on the reverse strand, counting down.
AAACAACTTTATCAATAAAAATATAAAAATGTAGCGAAAAGTACAGTCATTGGCAGGGTATGTACAAAAATTGGCATACCCTAGTACAATGATTGGCATGACAATCATTGTACTTTTTGGGCATTGGCATGGCCAATCATTATACTTTCCTAGGCCAATGACTATACTGATCCATTAAATTATTCAATAATGATGCCCAGACAATTTTTTTTTTAGCTCAAAAACTGAAAGGTACCCTTCATATACCTAAAATCGCACTATTATCTCTCGGAAATAAGAATACTAAATAAACAAGACAAAATAAAAAGAACATAATCAAATTGGTGTATTATTTAAGTACAAATTTAGTACAATGATTGGCATAGGGAAAAGTATAATGATTGGCATGGCCAATCACACAAAAGTACAATGATTGGCACTGCCAAAATCTAGTTCCTCTGATTTTATTAAATAAAAAGATTTAGCATTTTAAACGCAATTGTTGATAAGATTTGATTTAATATTTTAATATAAATAATATAAAAAAGCAAAAAATACAATGATTGGCATAGATGCCAATCAACTGATACTTCATACTTACCACAGGTACTAATGTTGGCCTACCTATTTTTGAGGTTAATCTTTAGTGTTTTTCACGAATTACCGTAAATAAACCTGAATTGAAGTGTAATAAACATATATGGAAACATATATTGCAATTTAAACAAGAAGAAAACGAGTAAAACCATTCTAAAAGTTACGTACTTCTTACGATTTTCATAAGAAAACACACCCTCTGTTGTAGTCCAACACAAAGTATTTTTTTAATCAATTGCTAGCTGTTGCATTTAAAAACTATTAATTTCGTTGTAGAGTGTTTTAAATAAAGAAAAATATAAATATTTTTTCATTTCTGGTATATAAATACAACTCTTAATAAATAGATTTTTCATTGAAGGGGCCAATCATTGGAGGGGGGCCAACATTAGTACTGCTTACCCTATTTGTATTTGAGGACGAAAGAGAATAATAAAAAAAAAAATTGCCAAAAGAAAACTAAGTATAGGTACTATATATTTTTTTATCCAGAATTAATTACGTAATTATACAAAAATAGAAAGAACGCGCGTGCGGTCGGTGCGAAGCCTAGATCCCTCTGGAGGGGCACGATAAGGACCGATGCGCTCGCGACACTATAGGCTCCGTCCACCCCATTTATATTGTCTTCATAATGTAAGGCCCATGCAAACGCAAAAGCGGAGCATTTTTTAATGGTGGCGAAAACACCAAGGGAACATTATTTTGTTGTTACGAGTGTTAGACAAATTTACCCAACAACTTCCATGTCCCAATACAACTCAATTTAATAAAGCTTGACGGCTATTGGTTTTTTCAAATTATAAGCTTTATAACACTAATACTATACGTTTTTTTAACTAACAACTATAGCTTTTGGAGTATAAATTGAGGTGTGTTTCCATGCCCATTGTCCAGGTATGATTCAATGAAATATCCCGCCACGCACATGACAAAAATGGTGCCTTAAACTGTAACGAGAAATGCATCACATGACATGTGACTCATGAACTTAAAATTATTAAGTTACTTGAGTGAGATTATTTTGATTGGTACATAAATGGTTTTATTAAAAACTAGTCCACCCGGCGAACTTCGCACCGCCTAACCTATAACTATCTTGTGCACGTATTAAACTTATAAACCTTCCTCTTGAATCACTCTATCTATTTAAAAAAAAACCGCATCGAAATCCGTTGCATAATTTTAAAGATTTAAATACGATTAAATAAAAGATAAAAAAATATAGTACAAAAAAACTATCGACTCTGTGATTAACAACTCTTTAACGAGATCGCACGATCGAACGACTTCGCAGTTTTTGTGTCTCTCCAGCGCCGAGTACTTGATATGAAGTAGTTAGTGACGTGCCACCGCTTTAGTTTGTTATATAATTCAGTTGAAAGTAATCAGACAAAACTCCATAAAAGCAAATTCTAATTGGGTTCTAGCATTACAAAAGTTTAAAAAACGGGAAAATGTTTAGCTTTTCGTATATTAATCACTCCATTGTTTATTTATCTCACATAAAAATTTTGGTTGATTTTGTGTGTCGATTGAATTTTGCAATCACTAATGTTTTTGAAGGTAAAATGCCTTGGCGTGGGGGAGCAACCGTCGTTTATTTCCAGTGGCGCCGAAAAGGTTAATAAGAAATTGTTTTCTACTTTGCTCTAAGTAATAACTTTGTTAATTATTGGAGGAAATTTTACGTAAAATTAAAACAACTTTTCTAAATTCCACCATCTATTTAATTATAGTAGGTACCTCTAAACAACAAAACAACAAATTGATCTCTATAGGTATATTTTATACTTTTTTAAACGTTGTTAACAAGTTTATAATAATAAATAAGAATAATTTTCTAAAAATTAACTTATTGTTTTTAATAATTAAAGACTGGGGGGAATTTAAGACACATGTTACACTCGTTTCCTATTTTCCCCCTTGGTTCAGGGGGGATTACGGGAATAACAAAATTTAAGCGAGGGGGATTTTCGGACATATTTTAAACAAGATTCCTGTTTTCCCCCTCAGGGGGGAATCGCTCAAGGGGGATTTCCGGAACAACCCTTACAATGGAACTGGTGGGGCGGGTGGTGAAAATTTTGCGGTTTTTGTAATCCAATCGTCGTACTGATCGTGTCTACAGTCAATCGTGAACTGTCAATCGTGAACTGCAGTAGAAATAACTCCAGAGGTTGAAGAAGGGATGATATATTTACACATGGTTAGGTACACTATTTACAAGAAAATGAATGCGTGTCAATGTGTACAGCAGCTGAGATGTACTGCCTAGTTAACAAAAGTCTTTATGAAAGGTAACAATGACAATTTTAAAATCTTCTTCTATAAATTAAAAAGTAACACTATCAAAAATAAGTTTGGTTACAAAAAGGTTGGAGGATTTTTTTATTTATTTATTTTCTTTATTTAGAAACAGACAGTCATAGGTATACATGATAATAAACATAAAACAATCAAGAAGACGTTGAGTTCCCTAAATTAAGTACATCAAACTTAAAGAATACGAGAGCTTACAAAAAGTATTATTAAGATAAGATTTTAGTAACAACGTAATTACAATGAAAAAAAGTTACAGCACAAGTAGTAGGTATTTAAGTAATAGAATGAACTAACAGGTGTTTAGCCTACGAATTGTTTAGCAATACATCCATAACAGCAAACTTAAATGAATTATTAGATGGAATATGTCGATTTTACATAATCTTTTATTATAGAAATACGGGAATCGCCTTAGCAGAGCATTCTTAGCATAGTTAGTAATGCCACAATTTACATTTAATATATAAAAAATATATATACTTATGCGAGCAGTTCTGATGTTAATTACAATATGGCAATACAATCTGTGAGTGAATATAAAAGTCATCCCTATTTTATCCACCCTTAGGCCGCATTTAGGATCACGCAGGGTGTTGCGCGGGGCGTGCTGCGCCCAAATCAAATGTATAGCAATAGTATGAGACCGTTTACGGAGACGCGCATAGGCCTATGTTCGATACAACATCCCGCACAAGGCCTTAGGGTGTCATTTTGGTTCCAAAAAAAAAGTTATCAACTCAAACTATATCGTTATTTGTTTAAAATTAAAACAACCAGTGGTGTTTTATTTATATTGAGAAAACACTACATAAAGGATTTACATTGATATTTATTTCTACGAGTGAAATTCATTGATTACTTGTCTAAACTAAATCCTACATCTATATTTTTCAGAATTAAGAAATCTGTTTTATATTTCTCAGATAGTTTAAAAAAACTTGTTATTACAAATACCTTACCTAAACGCAAATTCTTGTTAGCAGAAACGAAATCGGAAAGAAAAATTGTGTGGTAGGTATAAACATCTCGATTTAACTTCGGCTTGTATGAAAAGTAATAAAATTTAAAACTGCCGCGACATTTCGTATTTCGACGCGCGCATGTCACAGCTGCGGGGCGCCCCCAACCTCATACCTAATTAGGAAAGTAGATTCGAAGTACCCTCATTAAACTTAAGACCGTGGTCTTAAGTTAATGAGGGTTCTGACTGGGTCAGGGTTTTTAATTTTTTTTTAATTTGAGTTATTAAATAAATTGTAATAAAAAGAGTGTCGCCTTCGCCGATAATTGCTTTCCTTAGATTTTGGTACAGACGAGATGACGTCACACGCATCCGAGTAAAAATTGCAACTTTTAGCGGCGTGCGTGAACTAACTTTAATTCTAATTATCATCGTATGTAAGTAAATTATTAGCATTAATCTTACATGTGCTGACAAATAAAATATTCTGATTTAGTAATAAATAGTCTGATTTTTATAATTCAAAAAGATAATTCATAAAAAAAAAGTTTTGTCATAAAGAATAGCGTGGATAATAATTATTTTGAATTTTCCATAACTATCTACATATATTGATCCTCACTCGTCGACTCCTTTTTTGTTCGAGCTGTGTCTGCGACTCGGCGCGAGCGAAACGAAAAATGAGTCAGTTGCGGAGAGCATTTGGTCTCAGATACAATAATGTTTTTTTTTATTTCGCTAAGCTCCTCTTAATAAATTAGTTTTGGAGTCTAAAAATAATTCATATATTCATATTAATTTATTAGTTCTTTCTTAAGAGCCAGTTTACAGCGATGCTAGCGCCATTCCCGAAAAAAATTAATATCTTCTAAACTAAGGCAAATATCAAAAATCGGGCACAGTATGACACTAGATAATGTAGCCTAGTATTTTTAGGGCACGATTGTATAGCTTTTAGGTTAAAGACCAAAGAAAGCAACAGAGTGTTGCTAAAGGGGCCACTTTTGGCAATAATCTATGTTTTTTTTGTTCTTTATACTTAGGACTACTTTACTGGGCTCAAAAAATACTAATCAAGATTATCTAGTGTCATACTGTGCCACATTTTTGATATTTGCCATAGTTTAGAAGATATTAATTTTTTTCGCGAATGGCGCTAGCATCGCGGTAAACTGGCTCTTAACCTTTTAACCGCCAAGCACTTGAAATGAATTAGTCACAAAGTTCTCCCACCACGCCAAGCACTTCTCTGGAAGTACCTAGCTTACATTTTTACATTTTATGACATAACTATATGTTCTTAAGAGAAAAATCCAATTGGATACTGTTCTTGAAGCTTTTATGAACGAATTCATGTTAACAGATGTTGTGAAAAGTTAATAAACTTAGAATAATAAGACGATAAACTTTAAGAAACTTTCAAATGAAAAATAGTGTGCTCTCCCACGCCAAGTACTTTACTGGAAGTGGTCTAGTGTTGTGGCATTACTCGGAATTTTCTATGATTCCTAACAAATATATTTTTTAAATTATTATAACTATACACTTTTTCAACCATCACATAACGTGTACGCATAGTGCGGACTGGAATAATATAATTTCTATTAGAATTTACTATTGATTCCTACATTGTAGACATTACAAATCCTCGCCCTTGAAAATGTCGACAACAATTAATAAGGTAGGCGGGCGGCTCTAGCGTAGCAACCCGTTCATCAGTTGTTTGATATATACCGTACGCCAAACACTTGAGGTGAAGTGCTGCTGTGACGTCACATAAGCAAGACAAGTTTTTTAGTGCTGTGCTAAAGAGTGGACTTTTTGGTACATTGTGTCTAGACTGTTGATACGCTCAGCGTAAAAATTAGTGAAAGTACATGTACAGATGAATTGCGCTGCGCATTTTCCAATGGTTCTAATAAGAAACTAATAAAATACTGTTGAATTGATTAAGTCAGTTTGGATTTGGTCGTAAAAGTACCTACCTACTAATACTACGTATACTTCGAAACGTGTACACTTGATCTACAAATGGTCATCACAGATTTTTTTACAAACATTAATAAATAGCTGGGTAAACGCATAAATAGACACAATAGAATCTATAGAACAAAATCACGTCTTTTAAAAAAAGCCTTCAACATTTTAAACGGTATTCACAAAATTAATTTTATTCATGAATACACCAAAATTCTTATGTAGTTAGTACTCAATTAGAAATACCCAGCAAAACTTTAAAAGAAAATTTGGCAATTAATTCCATACGTGGGTTTGATTTGTTTGCTAAAGCTTTAGGTAGCAGTGCTCAGAGACAAATAGATGCCGCATTATGTTGTCTTTGTGTGAAAGCCATGTTGGATAGGCACCCCGCCTATGCGTTCATGCTAAAACAAAAGCGTCGATTCCAGGTACGAATACTCTGCAAAAAAACCCTTTACAAAAATGTGATTTATGACTTTGTTTACCTTAAAAATTATTCTTTCCCACTGCTTCTACTACTGGAATACAGATTTGCAGAGAACCATTGGGACCTTACCTCATAAGTTGTTTTTTTTTTGAACTAGTTAAAAGTTCATTAAAAAAAAACTACAACATATATTTGTTTACGTATGTAAATGAGATACTTAAGGAAATTCCTATTGAAAATTAAATCTTTTTGATGGTTGTAAAAAGAGACTTTATAGTATTTTACAATTATTTGTAATTTTTAATTTGAATGTTAGTTATGTCCTCAAAATTAAAATAACCTTTGATTTTACATAGTTCTTTATAATGACGTTTTGGATACGATGTTATCTATGATTGATTCATGGCAATGGTCGAGGGGCGAACAGCTACAAACATAAAATACTTTTATTAATTTTTATATTTTAAGTTTTAATTTTGTAAATATTTGTATTTGAGGATAAAAGAGAATCAATTAAAAAAAATTGCCAAAAGAAAACTAAGTATTTATATATTTTTTTATCCAGAATTAATTACGTATTTATACAAAAATAGAAAGAACGCGCGTGCGGTCGGTGACAAGCCTAGATCCCTCTGGAGAGGCACGATGAGGACCGATGCGCTCGCGACACTATAGGCTCCGTCCGCCCCATTTATATTGTCTCCATAATGTAAGGCCCCTGCAAACGCAAAAGCGAAGCGTTTTCTAATGGTGGCGGAAACGCCAACGGAACATTATTTTGTTGTAACGAGTGTTAGACAAATTTACGCAACAACTTCCATGTCCCAATACAACTCAATTTAATAAAGCTTCACGTCTATTGGTTTTTTCAAATTATAAGCTTTATAACACTACTATACGTTTTTTTATAAACAACTATAGCTTTTGGAGTATAAATTGAGGTGTGTTACCATGCCCGTTGTCCAGGTATGATTCAATGAAATATCCCGCCACGCTCATGACAAAAATGGTGCCTTAAACTGTAACGAGAAATGCATCACATCACATGTGACTCATGAACTTAAAATTATTAAGTTACTTGAGTAAGATTATTTTGATTGGTACATAAATCGTTTTATTAAAAACTAGTCCATCCGGCGAACTTCGCACCGCCTAACCTATTACTATCTTGTGCACGTATTAAACTTATAAACCTTACTCTTGAATCACTCTATCTTATTAAAAAAAACCGCATCCAAATCCGTTGCATAATTTTAAAATTTTTAAATACTTACGATTAAATATAAGATTAAAAAATATAGTACAAAAAACTATCGACTCTGTGATTAACAACCCTTTATCGAGATCGAACTTCGCAGTTTTTGTGTCTCTCCAGCGCCGAGTACTTGATACGAAGTAGTTAGAGACGTGCCGCCGCTTTAGTTTGGTTTATAATTCACTTGAAAGTAATCAGACAAAACTCCTTAAAAGCAAATTCTAATTGGGTCTCTAGCATTACAAAAGTTTAAAAAACGGGAAAATATTTAGCTTTTCGCATATTAATCACTCCATTGTTTATTTATCTCACTTTTTTTTTTATTGATTTTGTGTGTCGATTGAATTTTGCAATCATTAATGTTTTTGAAGGTAAAATGCCTCGGCGTGGGGGAGCAACCTTCGTTTATTTCTTGCAGCGCCGAAAAGGTTAAGTTATTGAGAGGTTTTCCATTTGACAGCTCAGAAGAAAAAAACAAGTTTTATTACGCGGCTATCAGATGGCGCTCTGCCAGGAGCAATAGGTCAAGATGAAATGAATGATTGAATGGCTCAAGATAAAATATAAAATAATTAATTTTACTGAGGGGAAAGAGGCCTTTGCCCAGCAGTGGGATAACATAGGCTAGTAATAATAATAATAATTTTACTGAGGCAGTGACGGAGTGGGTAATTTAACGTGTTTCCTCATGCAGCGATTCGATACAGAATTGCGTCGATAGGCGATATCGAAAACGTCGCGAGTCCTAACAAATAATATGGAGAATCGCGTGAGTGTCCTCATGAGCGAACGATATCGATCACACGACCGCTCGATATCGAATCGCACGTACATTCACATGACGCGCGTTACAGATAGTATGAAGGCAGGTCGAGCGCTCGACATCGATTCGACCTGCAAGCGACGTCAAATACGCAAAAATCGATAAGCAATTCAGTTGCCTGCTCCTATTCGAACTTTGTGGTACCCACCGGGTAAACAAATATGTTTATTTTGGATGGAGTTTTGGATTGACGGAGGAGCAGATTACAATTATAAAATTTGTTCAAGATGTTTAAAAACATCTGTGCCTCTATAATCATAACCTACCCTGTCTCACCTTATTTTACCATATCCTATCTTACATTATCTTAACTTATTTTACCTATTCTTACATATCGTATTATAGTTGAGGAGCCCACGATGCTAAATGGGGATTTACTCGAGCGTCGTAGAGACCTATTGGGTTGCAAAGCTTAGATGATAAGAAGAAAAAAATGTTATATGATATATACCTTTACATCGGTGGGGGAAGCGGCTATAGGTTTTTAAATATGTAAAAAAAAACTGTTGCATGGACATCCTCGAGCGCGTCAGATATTGATAGCATCAATGTCCTACGTATTTTTAATAATGTACGTATGTTAATCTGATCGTTTGCATGATGCGGGTGGTTGTATGTAAGGGTTGAAAATGAAAAAAAAAAAAAAATTATCGAGCGCGTCAGATTTTCTAAGGGAGTGTTAAGTGCACCAAAAAAAAGCTCTCATTCACTAATCTGACGATTTCGATGGGACGCAAACTCGCGGCCATTTTCATAATGTGCAAAAAAAATCGCCATTTTGAAATACTCAAGCGCGTCAGATTAAGATATATATGGTTTATCTTTATGTTCTAAACGTACCGTCTCATAATCTGACGATTATCTATAGGGATTCGCCAAATCTGACAAAAAAAAAATTTGAAAAACGGTTTACCTTACGGTAGGCCATCCCTGCAACTTCCCGCTAATTCCATTCCAGCGGCGGTAACATGACGGACAATTTGTCGTATCTATCTGTCACTTTTGTCGATCATCTCCATACATTTTCCCGCATTGAAATGTCAAAAGCGATTAAAAGTGACAGTTAGATTCGACAAATAGTCCGTCATGCTGCGGAGGCAGCAGTGGTAACATGACGAAATTTTGTCGACTTTGTCGTATCTATCTGTCACTTTTGTCGATCGTCTCCATACATTTTCCCGCATTGAAATGTCAAAAGCGATTAAAAGTGACAGAAAGATTCGACAAATGGTCCGTCATGCTGCGGGGGCTAAGCGGTTAAAATTGTACTTATGACATTTTTGAGACCAAAATATAATTTATGTGATATTTTAAGCTCGCTGAGTTCAAAGAAATAATATTTCTATGCATTTGAGCTCTCCCAGCTCAAAAGTCAGAAAGAAGTTTCATTTTTTTAAATTATTGAACTTAATTAATTGAAAAGCTCAGGAAATAGCATGCAAATAAATAAGTGAATGCTTTTTTAGTAGAATACAATTATTGGATAGCTTAGGTATTGCATTGCATGGTATTGTAATTTTTCAATTTAATAATTATTCTGTATTCTATTTAAACTAATCCTTTACAAATATCTAAATCTACATGCAATATCAATTTGTAAGTTTTAATTTAAATCTGTAAACTATATTTTATAGTAAATAAAATTATTATTATTTTTATTATTATATTGCATTTATATGCTTGTGAATGTCTATAGAAAGCAAAAATAAGGGGCTGCGGGAAGGTTTGGGCCTGTTTTTGGGTTGAAATGCCTCGCCTTAAATGAGGAGTATTCGTGAGGACCTCATTTAGCCAAATGAGTTCCTCACGAGTCCTCAATTTAAATTACTGAGTAACCCATAACTATTATGATCAGATGTGATGGCGTCATGGCAGCAGAAACCAGAGTTGGAGTGGAGACGGAGTGACAGAGTAATAGATAGAGAAAGAGTGAGAGAGTAATAGAAACGTGGAGAAGGAAATGTAGGCATCACGCAGCGCATTTAACTTCATCGACGAATTTTTGTTATTTCGGCTTGCAGAAATCGTCAGATTATATATTTTTCTTTATTCTTCAATTATTTCCTTCAAAATAAAAAAAAAATTTAGCTACGCTCGAGAATGTCGAGATAACGTTTTTTTTTACAACTTTGTTGCCCTCCCCTTTCTTTACGTCACTCTCAAATTGTCAGATTAGTGGAATATACACATTTTAGGATGTAATTAACTCACCCTACTTTAATCTGACGCGCTCGAGAATTTCTGATGGTCAATTTTTTTTTACTAATCTGATCCTGAATCCTTCGCGGGCGGCCTTATTTAAGGGCCTCATGTTTTGTGGAGGTACTTAACCGGGTACAAGGTATCCTCCTGTATATTAATCTGCCGCGCTTTAGTAAGTCCCGAAATCCCCTCTTGGGCTCCCCTACTATTAGTACATTTGATTATTAAATCAAAATTTGTCGCAGCGCACGCGATGTAAAGAATACGTAAGGATATTTTTTTACACCTAGGGTTAATTTTTTTTTAGTTTAAGGGTGTTTCCTCAAGAAGCGATATCGCTCGCTCGATAAAAGTTCGATAGCCAATATGAATTGCTCGTACATCCGAATGATGCAATTCTGTATCGTCGCGATATCGAGCCCAGTCCCGTATCTAGGGGGCGCTGGGCGGGCCCGTGCCCCGGGCGCCAAGATCAGGGGGGCGCCAAATTCACACTACAGACGAATCAAATCATGTGTTTGATTTGTAAAATCAACGAGCGCTCTCGCGCAGCGTAAGGTTAGCGCTCCAGCGCGACGCTGTAGCGCCGTCTTTTTGACAATCCTGGGTAACAAAGCATTTGAGTAAATTCTATGCGAAATCCATCGAGTCAAATAATATATTATCCTGGCCCGTTTCTTGGCACTAATGGATGGTCTGACATGACTGTTTTTACGTTTATATGCGGAAAAATTTATTGAGATGATGTCAAAAGAGGTCAAAAGTGACAGAAAAAATCGACAAATGGTCATGCTACGGCCGCTGATAGGTGAAATTATACTCATAAAAAAGGTAAAATTTAATATAACTGGGCAGGGTGGGCATTTTTCAGTTTTGCCCCGCCTAAAAAAAATTGGAGATCCGGGGCTGTATCGAGCGCGCTGTTTGTCAGACGAAGACGTCAACAAAAACACTTTTGGGTACAGTGGCGGACACGATCAGCGTAACACTTCCGGTTTTGCAAAATAGCTCTTGTTCTTTTGTAATACAGTCTATGGCTGACGAAACCATAGACAAATCTGTTACGGCCTCCTAGTCCGTGACTGTACCTACATCCATACATAGAAAAAAAAACCTAGACACAACATATAAATAGAAAAAAAAATATATTTACCTTTGCATCGAATAGGCTCCAAAACTACTGAACCGATTTAAAAAAATATTTGACTGTTGGGAAGCTACATATTACTTTTTTTTTAAAATGTGCGATACTAGCGCCACTTTGATAAATAATTAATCAATATATATAAAACTCTTCCGTTACTGACTGTATGACTGACTGACTGACTGACAACGCAGAGCCGAAACTACTGGGAGTAGAAAGCTGAAAATTGGCACGTGGGTTCCTTGGGGAGTGTAGGTGAGCACTAAGAAGGTATTTCCCGAAATTCCCACGGGAACGGGAAAAAACGGGGGTTTTGTGTTTATAAGAAATCTGCGCGGGAAACACCGCGGGGCAGCCTCTAGTATAATAAAAAATATGCGTCTTTGACTCTCTAGATAATCTTGCTAATGATCTTATTAATATTCTTTTATGAAACTAAAGTAGCCACTTTAGGCAATAAACGGTTTATTCCTTAGATTATGAACCTGAAAGCTACACGACTGCTCCGTGGCTCAGTTGGCAGTGATGTGGACTGAGTAAGCGTGAGCACCCGGGTTCGATTCCCGGGCTGGGCGAATATTGATATGATGAATATCGATGTTTGTTTCCGGTCTGGGTGTGATGTTCGTCTCTGTGTGTGTTTCGGGCGCCCTAGATACAGGTTCTTCCTAGTTAGGGGCTCTGAGTGTGATGTGTTATTATTATTATTACACAACAGGGCCTTAAAAACCTCTTAGCAAGATTATCTAGGAAGTCAAAGACGCATATTTTGACTTTTGCCATGGTTTAGAAAATATACATTTTTTTTGGGCCTTTGCCCAGCAGTGGGACATTAACTAGGCTAAATAAAAAAAAAAAAAAAAAACATTTTTTTCGGAAGTGGCGCTAGTTTCGCACCGTGTAAGCCCTTAAAGTAAAAAAAAAATTAACCCTAGGTGTAAAAAAATATGGTAAAATAAGGTAGGTTATGATTATAAAGGCACAGATATTTTAAACATCTTGAAGAAATTTTAAAATTGTAATCTGCTCCTCCGTCAATCCAACACTACATCCAAAATAATCATATTTGTTTACCCAGTAGGTACCACAAAGTTCGAGCAGGAGCAGGCAACTGAATTGCTTATCGATTTTTGCGTATTTGACGTCGCTTGCAGGTCGAAACGATGTCGAGCGCTCGACCTGCCTTCATACTATTCAATCTGTATCGCGCGTCATGTGAATGTACGTGCAATTCGATATCGAGCGGTCGTGCGATCGATATCGTTCGCTCATGAGGACACACACGCGATTCTTCATATAATTTGTTAGGACTCGCGGTGGTTTCGATATCGCGCCGATATCGCCTATCGACGCAATTCTGTATCGAATCGCTGCATGAGGAAACACGCTAAGGGTGCGAAACTAGCGCCACTGCCGAAAAAAAATTATATTTTCTAAACCATGGCAAAAGTCAAAATATGGGTCTTTGACTCCCTAGATAATCTTGCTAAGAGGTTTTTAAGGCCCTGTTGTGTAGCTTTCAGGTTCATAATCTAAGGAATAAACCGTTTATTGCCTAAAGTGGCTACTTTAGTTTCATAAAATAATATTTCTAAAATTATTATCGTCAAAGCTACACAACAAAGCCTTAAAAATTCTTAGCAAGATTATCTAGGGAGTCAAAGACGCACATTTTTTATTTCGGCCATGGTTTACAAGATATCAATTATTTATCAAAGTGGCGCCAGTATCGCACATTTAAAAAAAATATATATGTAGCTTCCCAACAGTCAAATAATTTTTCAAATCGATTGAGTAGTTTTGGAGTCTATTCGATGCAAAGGTAAACATATTTTTTTTTCTACATATTATTTATTTTTTATTTTTATTTATTTATTCAAACTTCTTACTAACTAACAGGGTAAACCCCAAAACATTAGCAAGAGTAAACATTATTATACATACATATTATAGTAACATTATACAATAGAAGTATCAAATTTTACTACACAATTAAGATATTTATAAGCTACTTTTAAAAAATCAATTTTGCTGTCAGCAAAGATGTCAAAATGTACGTGTTGATTGAGCATATCCCCGAGTAGAGACATCGCCGCGCGACACGTGCGGCCCGCGGGCTGCGCGAACAGGCGCGGGCGCCGGCGCGGTGCCACGGCCACCGAGCCGAGCTGCCCGCCCAGCCGAGGCACACAAATTCCGATTTTGGACAGAGCACTAGGATTATTGACTGAATTGTGAATTATGTTGTGTCCAGGTTTTTTTTCTATGTATGGATGTAGGTACCCAAAAGTGTTTTTGTTGACGTCTTCGTCTGACAAACAGCGCGCTCGATACAGCCTCGGATCTTCAATTTTTTTAGGCGGGGCAAAACTGAAATATGATGCCTCCCCTGCCCAGTTATATTAAATTTTACCTTTTTTATGTGTATAACTAGAGGCTGCCCCGCGGTATTTCCCGCACAGATTTCTCATAAACACAAAAATCCCGTTTTTTTCCCGTTCCCATGGAAATTTCGGGAAATCCTTACTTAGTGCTCACCTACACTCTCTGAGGAACCTACATGCCAAATTTCAGCCCGCTACGCCCAGTAGTTTCGGCTCTGCGTTGTCTGTCAGTCAGTCAGTCAGTCAGTCAGTCAGTAACGGAAGAGTTTTATATATATTGACTAGAGGCTGCCCCGCGGTTTTTCCTGCGCTGATTTCTCATAAACACAAAAATCCCGTTTTTTCCCGTTCCCGTGGGAATTTCGGGAAATCCCTTCTTAGTGCTCACCTACACTCCCCAAGGAACCCACGTGCCAATTTTCAGCTTTCTACGCCCAGTAGTTTCGGCTCTGCGTTGTCTGTCAGTCAGTCAGTCAGTCAGTCAGTAACGGAAGAGTTTTATATATATTGATTGATTTCACCTATCAGCGTCCGTAGTATGACCGACCATTTCTGTCACTTTTGACCTCTTTTGACATCATCTCAATTCATATTTCCGTATTTATATGTCAAAACAGTCATGTCAGACCATCCATTAGTGCCAAGAAACGGGCCAGGATAATATATTCTTTGACTCGATGGATTTCGCTGAGAATTCACTCAAATGCTTTGTCACCCAGGATTGTCAAAAAGACGGCGCTATAGCGTCGCGCTGGCTTTTACTCATCAAACACATGATTTGATTCGTCTGTAGTGTGAATTTGGCGCCCCCCTGATCTTGGCGCCCGGGGCACGGGAAGATACGGGACTGGGCTCGATATCGCGACGATACAGAATTGCATCATTCGGATGTACGAGCGATTCATATTGGCTATCGAACTTTTATCGAGCGAGCGATATCGCTTCTTGAGGAAACACCCTTATACTTAGCAGAAACGATCCAATCTAAAGAGTCAGTGAAATACTCGATCTCCCATCTCTCTGATATTGCTGTAGACACCGCCATCTACGAAACTTTTTTTTCCTTTCTGTCACTTTGAAAACACCTCATTTTATAGCCATTTTTATTTTTTCATCGAAACCGGGAAATAATTTAATTGTTCCGGTAAGCATGTATGCATAAAATTTTAAATTCACACATCTATTAACTTTCCTGAGCAGCAAGCACAAGGATAAAAATTATTTAGCTGCGCACAGTTACTATCAGAGTTAATAATAACATTATCTCTTAATTTCGTTACCAATTCCAATGTTTTTGAAATCTCGTTACGTCTGGCATCTGATTTAAAATAGCTCCCCAAGTGTTCGTCTTCAGTCAATTTGACGATTATCTCACTAAGCTGATTTAGCTGTTCACGTAGGCTGCTACATTCGGTTTGAAATGCTTTGATTTGAGCGGTTCGCTCTTGATCTCTTTTCTTGAGCAAGCTGCGTTGTTGCTGATACAATGCAACATACTCGCAAATAGTATCAGTTTCGTTTTGCAATTGTGTCACTATGTGTTCTAATTGATGTTTTTCATCGGATAAATTCGCAACTTCTTTCATTATTTTAAAAAATCTATCTTGGAGCTTGAGCATTGCATCTTCTCGGGGAATAAGGGAGCAGTCGACAGTACTGGATGTACCACTATTATGACATATCTGTTCAGGCTTTCCTAATGCATTATAATTGTTCTTACACTTTTGATGCGCTTCCGTTTCTGAACACTCTAGCAATTCATTATTGTCGGCATTATAAGGTTGATCTTGAACCTCCGAAGCAGCATCTTCAATAGGGTATACAAATTGCAACTTTTTCTGAAGGTCACTGTAACTCTTTAACAACCTGATCATTTCATTGTCCTTGGACCTAAGTGCAAGATGTGTAGTATCTAGTTTTTTTTCGATTTCAGATAATTTAATAGTCAATTCCCGATTTAAAAATTTTTCAGCACTTAATTTTTCTATGAGGTCTAATTTGTCTTGACTCTGAAAAATAAAATAGGTAAGTAAGTACTTATAATTTGGTATGATTAATTATGTAAATACTATTTGAAAACCGTTAGAGATTAGGCATAATCTGCTAAAATCCGTTTTTTTTTTCAATTAATTTGTTACCTGGGCCCCTAATCTCTTAAACTTACGATTATAGTAGTGGCGGACTAGGAGGCCGTAACAGATTTGTCTATGGTTTCGTCCACCCTAGACTGTATTACCAAAGAACAAGAGCTATTTTGCAATACGTTCTATTCTTTTACTAATCTACTAATACTCTATTACGATTAGGTCAAGAATTGCATACCATTGATCCATTAGGAATAGTATAGCAATAGAATATAAATAGCAAGCTATCGAATAATTTAGGATTTTTTTCCCTAAATAGTGAATCCTGTTTTGTTAGACGAAAGTCAATATTGAAATATATAGGCTGTATGGCAGATGAGTGGACATACGTTAATGGGGGACGGGGGGCGTCTCTGTATTGTTTATGTCGTAGGAAGATTTGATAACTAGGTTTTTTGCAAAAAAAAAAACAAGGGATTTTGAGAAAACCCGGATAATTTGATATAAGGATTATTTTTTTCCAATCATCATGACAAAAAGCAGTTTTTTTTGCAAAAAAGACCTAGTAAATTGAAAAATTTGAAACCTTCTTAACTCTGATTGGATCTCTGTAGCGTCAGAGGTATTTTAACGAACCAATCAGAATAAGAGTTAACTAGCTAGCAATAATCAAAAACAAATAAAACATAATAACATATTCCCGTGGGAATTTCGGGATAAAAAGTGGCCTATGTCCTTTTTCAGGCTCTAAACTATCCATATAACAAATTTCATTAAAATCGGTTCAGTAGTTTTCTCAGGAAAGCGAGACAGACATACAGAGTTACTTTCGCATTTATAATATAAAAATAGGGATTTAGCTGATTTAGGTTTTGAAATGGTTTAGTAGTCCAGGGAAGTTTTAAAATATTATTAAAAAAATTGATAAAGATAGAAAAGCAATTGAAATTTCCTTTAAAAACCGTTCTATTCTAGTTCTATTGTAAACTTAGCGCCAGACGTTTGACATAACTGTCAGTTGTTTCAGTTAGTTTACCTAAGGCAGAACAAAGACTTCCGGGTCTTCCGGACTTCAGGTATCGAATAATAAGTCTTCATATAAGACAAAAGTAAAAACACTTTAAATGGCTTTATTTTAAATGCAAATAAATTAACTTACGGCTTAAATCAATACTTAGTATAAGTCGCTTCCCGCGGCTATCCCTATGTATGCTATAAAATCTTTAAAACCATGGAACGGATTCTGATGCTGTTTATTTTAATACATAGAGTGATTCAAGTATACATTAGCATCATAGTAATAGGTTAGGCGGTACGAAGTTTGCCGGGTCGACTAGTGAACTTATTAAACAAAAGCTATCTATATATACAGTGTGTCCGGGTAAGTTAAAACATTTTTTTTTTTAAGTGAGTGAAACATTTTTTTTTTTTTTGAGTGAAACATAAAAATTTTCTTTTTTTTTGCATTTTTTTCATTCAGCAACAAACAGTAAAATATAAATAGTCTAAACCTAGATATTATTTTAAATACTAAAAAAATACAAGGGATCAAGATTTTATGCACTATTTTTTCTAGTGGCGCCACTGTTCGCGTAAAAGGACTCTTAATTTAGGTATTGATCGAAGGCTCAGTAGGTAGGCTACCTTACAAACAAACAAAATAATTAAATATTGACTTTATTTTCAATAGAAGTAGGTTTAAATGAAATCTTAAATTAAAAGGTAAATCTTTAATTAAAAGGTCTTTTTGGTAGTAGATAATTTCTGAAGTAATAGACGTAGAGAAAAAAATCTAGTACTATTTTGGAGAACAACTCAAAAGCTAACAATAAATCCTTAAAAATAAAATTTAAAAAATGTCTGAATTTTTTGTGGTAACTTTGAAAAACCGTAAAAATGCAATATATATATACATATATATATATTGTTTCACCCACTTAAAAAAAAGTAAAGGCAGAACTTGGTTATTTTGTTAGTAACTTAGGTAGCCTAACTACTTAGCCTTCGATTAATACCTTAATGAAGGTTCTGTGAGCCTTAGATATTTAACTGAATTTAAAAGAAGGCGGGGTCGACTTTTGCAAAACAAATTAAATCCTCATACTGAGGGGGGGGGGATGAGGCTGCGACCCCCCTTATGGGGTGTTTTCGTCGATGAAATTGATCATAGAATACACCCTTAAAATTATGTTATAACTTCCCCGGACATCCTGTATATAAATTCGCACCTTCAGAACGGTAGGGGCACAATTCAAAAAATGAGATTTTCGGGAAATCGCAAAAAACAAAAATAAAATTGTAACTTTGAACTTTGAAAGTATTTATTTCGCTAATTTAACCTAAAAAGTTAAATTTTATATTACTAAGGTAAAGTCTAGGTTGTCTTCTAGCCTATGAAAGGTAAAAAGAGGGTTTATATTCATTTTTTATATACATATTTTAAAAAAAAGTGGAAGAAATGAGCCCTTTTCATTCTGATAGTTTTTATTTTTTAATGGTTTTATAGACCTAAAACCTAAAAGTTCTCTACAATTCTAAACTATAAACTTAATTTTTAAATAGCTTCGGTATGGAAAAGGCACAATCATAAATAAGTCTCACTTTCTATTAATATAATTCGGTAATGTAAAGATCTATTCACATAAAGTGTCTTTTCTGAACTGATAATAACAATTATACTTAGCGATGACGTTTAGGATTATATGGCCACAATCGGCTATGAGCCTGTAAACAACTGAACCTGTCCGTCCTACTTTTGGCGCATTAATGATTGCGTCACTCTGGTTCCGAGCGGGTGCAGGAAAACGTCCCAGTGTAAAAGAGACGTAAGTATCGGATTTCTTTTTCTGTCGTTAAAATGCCTGTGTTTTAATATTCATCGGATAGAGCGCACATTTTTAAGCCTTTCTATGACCGTAACTCAATTTCGCGAAATTTTGAGTTAAGCCCCTACAATTCTGAAGGTGCTATATGTCGTAGGAAGATTTTATAATAAGGTTTTTTTCAAAAAAAAACTAGGGATTTTGCGAAAACCCGGATAATTTTATAAAACGATTATTTTTTTCCAATCATCCGGACAAAATGCAGTTTCTTTGCAAAAAACCTTATTATTATTAGTATTGTTGAAAACTTTGAAACCTTTGTTATCTCTGATTGGCTAGATTATATTGCTTGCTGTTCAACTCTTATTTTGATTAGTTCTCTTTAGCGTCAAAGGTATTTTAACGAACCAATTAGAATAAGAGTTAACTACTTACCCAGCAATGATTTAGCCAATCAGAATTAAGGAAGGTTTTAAATTTTTCAATTATACTAGGTTTTTTTTTGCAAAAAAAACTACTTTTTGTCAGGATGATTGAAAAAAAAAGTAATGCTATTAT
Source organism: Euspilapteryx auroguttella (assembly GCA_951802225.1). Classification (NCBI taxonomy): domain Eukaryota; kingdom Metazoa; phylum Arthropoda; class Insecta; order Lepidoptera; family Gracillariidae; genus Euspilapteryx; species Euspilapteryx auroguttella. The sequence continues at coordinate 7,918,317 of OX637642.1, read as the reverse complement.
CAAATTATCCGAGTTTTCGCAAAATTCCTAGTCATTTTTGCAAAAAACATATACACGTTCTAGGAGCCTAACAATACATTTATTAAGCTAAATGTGACGTAATTATAGCAATCCAACATGGCAGAAAAATCAAATGGCGGACGATTTTTTTTTAGTATCAAAGTCAAATGAAAGTCTGCCTTGAAATAACTCGAAAAATAACCTCACTAAATAAGCTAAAGCTTTGTTTTCAAAAAGGTTTTTATTAACCTTTAACTTATTTCCATATAAAATTAATTGTAAGGCGCGATAAACGTTCGCCGGGATAGCTAGTAGTACAGTCACGGACTAGGAGACCGTAACAGATTTGTCTATGGTTTCGTCAGCCCTAGACTGTATTACCGAAGAACAAGAGCTATTTTGCAATACAGAAAAACCGGAAGTGTTACGCCGATTGTGTCCGCCACTGTACATAAATTTGAATATTCCTACCATTTTAACGAACGCCCTTTCTAGATGTTCTAGATCATGTTTGAGTTTAATGTTTTGCTCCGTTGCTCTCTGAGCGGCAACTTTGTCACTCGTGATGTCCGCACTTAATTTCAAAACGCTCTCGCTATCTATTTCTTGGCCTTGTTTTATTTCTTTATGATATTGCATTTCCGCTTCAGTTTTAGTCAACTTGTTTAATGTGTCTTCGTACTCCCGTTGTAGCTGTTTCATCTTGAACTGAAATAAAAATAATTTTATATGCCTACTCGTGTTTCTGACAAGTCGGTAATAAATCAAAGGAGCGATTCAGCTCACCATACCTAACAACTTTCCACAAGTAACATGGGTCGAAATCTCTAAAAGAAATCGGATGTTCCATACATTTCTAGCGAAAAGTTGTGTCCTAGCCTAGACGATTTCTGATGTATGGAATAATCCTCTAACTTTCGGTGAAATGACAGAAATTGTCGCTTTATCGTTTAGAACTAATAATCCGTTTTTGAAAACTAGCATAAAAAGTAAATGCGGACGTTCTGCTAAAGCTAAACAAGCCTTAATCGTACATGGTAAAAAAGTACTTAGTACATACAGCTTATCATTTGAATTTTCTTTTATAGTTTTGACTCGGTATACTGAATGATGATAAGTGTTAAAATCTGTTGCGTATTTCATGAAATGGCCAACTGTTATTGGCCAGATCGTTGAGACCTCAATGTTTGATGATATTATCAAACACGTTTGGCCAAATTAATCAAATATAGGCGAAATAAATAAATAATTGAGTGAACTACTGAGATGCAATTGTTAGGTTAACATAACAAGGAGCGACCCAAGGAAGCGAACTTGCGGTATGGTTCTGCATGCACGAGCCGAGCGAGCGGACCGCGAGAGCGGTCGGCGAGTGCCAGAGCTAGAAACACACCATAAGAGGAATAGCACAGCTAAAGTAGCGCCACCCGCGAAAAATAATAATATCTTCTAAACTAAGGCAAAAATAACAAAAATGCGAAACAGTATTCCACTAGATAATGCAGCCTAGATTTTTAGGGCACTGTTGTATAGCTTTTAGGTGAAAGACCAGAGAAAGCTACTGATTGTTGCTAAAAACGGCAACTTTTGGCAACAGTCAGTAGCTTCCTTTGGTCTTTAACCTAAAAGCTATACAACAGTGCCCTAAAAATAATGAAAAATCCATACAACTAATTCACACACCCTAGGGCGGATCCACGGGGGGGGGAGTCATAGGGGTCATGACCCCCCCCTAGACGGGTCCAGGACCTAGGCGGACTACTATTAACCTTTAGTTTCTTCATTATAAAATAATATTATTTTTAGTATAGTAACTTTAAAATCTATACAACATAGACGTCAAATCAGGTAGTTCTGATATTTGGTAGAATTCTTTAGTTCATGATGTTGGTGCAGTAAATGATCGAATTTTGATATTGTGACCTCGAGTGTCGCACGCAATTTCGTCATAAGTGAAAAAAAATATGTTTTTTTTTCATATTTTGGCAAAAATAACCTAAATCTTTAGTACACGTTTTTAACTATAACCCTTAACCTTTTAACCGCCAAGCACTTGATATGAAGTAGTCACAAAGTTCTCCCACCACGCCAAGCACTTCTCTGGAAGTAGCTTACATTTTTACATTTTATGACCCAACTATATGTTCTAAAGAGAAAAATCCAATTGGATACTGTCCTTGAAGCTTCTATGAAGTAATTCATGTTAACAGATTTTGTGAAAAGTTAATTAACTTAGAATAATAAGACGATAAACTTTAAGAAACTTTCAAATGAAAAATAGTGTGCTCTCCCACGCCAAGTACTTTACTGGAAGTGGTCTAGTGTTGTGACATTACTCGGAATTTTCGATGATTCCTAACAAATATATTTTTTAAATTATTATAACTATACACTTTTTCAACCATCTCATAACGTGTACGCATAGTGCGGACTGGAATAATATAATCTCTATTAGAATTTACTATTGATTCCTTTATTGTACAGTGGCGGACTAGGAGGCCGTAACAGATTTGTCTATGGTTTCGACAGCCCTAGTCTGTATTACCAAAGAACAAGACCTATTTTGCAATACAGAAAAACCGGAAGTGTTACGCCGACCGTGTCCGCCACTGTACACATTACAAATCCTCGCCTTTGAAAATGTCGACAACAATTAATAAGGTAGGCGGGCGGCTCTAGCGAAGCAACCCGTTCATCAGTTGTTTGATATATCCCGTACGCCAAGCACTTGAGGTGAAGTGCTGCTGTGACGTCACATACGCAAGACAAGTTTTTTAGTGCTGTGCTAAAGAGTGGACATTTTGGTACATTGTGTCTAGACTGTTGGTACGCTCAGCGTAAAAAATAGTGAAAGTACATCTACAGATGAATTGCGCTGCGCATTTTCCAATGGTTCTAATTAGAAACTAATAAAATATTGTTGAATTTAATTAAGTCAGTTTGGATTTGGTCGTAAAAGTACCTACTACTACGTTTACTTCGAAACGTGTACACTTAGATCTACAAATGGTCATCACAGATTTTTTACAAACATCCATACATAGCTGGGTAAACGCTTTAATAGACACCATAGAATTGAATATTATAGTATACTATAGAACAAAATCACGTCTTTTAAAAAAAGCTTTCAACATTTTAAACGGTATTCACAAAGTAATAGGAAATACCCAGCAAAACTAAAAAAAAATATTGGCAATTAATTCCATAAATGGGTTTGATTTGTTTGCTAAAGCTTTAGGTAGCAGTTCTCAGAGACAAATAGATGTCGCATTATGTTGTCTTTGTGTGTAAGGTATGTTGGATAGGCACCCCGCCTATGCGTTTATGCTAAAACAAAAGCGTCGATTCCAGGTAAGAATACTCTGCAAAAAACCCTTTACAAAAATGTGATTTATGACTTTGTTTACCTTAAAAATTATTCTTTCCCACGGCTTCTACTACTGGAATACAGATTTGCAGAGAACCATTGGGACCTTACCTCATAAGTTGTTTTTTGTGAACTAGTTAAAAGTTCATTAAAAAAAACTCTACAACATATATTTGTTTACGTATGTAAATTGAGATACTTAAGAAAATTCCTGATGAAAATTAAAAAATCTCTTTGATGAAGTGTAGAGGTTGTAAAAAGAGACTTTACAATTATTTGTAATTTTTAATTTAAATGTTATTTATGTCCTCAAAATTAAAACAACCTTTGATTTTACATAGTTCTTTATAATGACGTTTTGGATACGATGTTATCTATGATTGATTTATGGCAATGGTCGAGGGACGAACAGCTACAAACATAAATTAAATTAATTTTTAGATTTTAAATTTATAGAAAGTATAGTTTTAATTTTGTACATAGGGTAAGCAGTACAATGATTGGCCCCTTAAGAAAAGTTTTGACTTTGAACATTTCTATGTGCCAAATAAGGTTCCAAATTGAAAAACTGTTAATGTAGGATGGTAGCTCATTTATCTGAGAATAAGATTAAACCACAGGAATCGTTATTTGCTAGCTTATAAACAACTTTATCAATAAAAATATAAAAATGTAGCGAAAAGTACAGTCATTGGCAGGGTATGTACAAAAATTGGCATACCCTAGTACAATGATTGGCATGACAATCATTGTACTTTTTGGGCATTGGCATGGCCAATCATTATACTTTCCTAGGCCAATGACTATACTGATCCATTAAATTATTCAATAATGATGCCCAGACAATTTTTTTTTTAGCTCAAAAACTGAAAGGTACCCTTCATATACCTAAAATCGCACTATTATCTCTCGGAAATAAGAATACTAAATAAACAAGACAAAATAAAAAGAACATAATCAAATTGGTGTATTATTTAAGTACAAATTTAGTACAATGATTGGCATAGGGAAAAGTATAATGATTGGCATGGCCAATCACACAAAAGTACAATGATTGGCACTGCCAAAATCTAGTTCCTCTGATTTTATTAAATAAAAAGATTTAGCATTTTAAACGCAATTGTTGATAAGATTTGATTTAATATTTTAATATAAATAATATAAAAAAGCAAAAAATACAATGATTGGCATAGATGCCAATCAACTGATACTTCATACTTACCACAGGTACTAATGTTGGCCTACCTATTTTTGAGGTTAATCTTTAGTGTTTTTCACGAATTACCGTAAATAAACCTGAATTGAAGTGTAATAAACATATATGGAAACATATATTGCAATTTAAACAAGAAGAAAACGAGTAAAACCATTCTAAAAGTTACGTACTTCTTACGATTTTCATAAGAAAACACACCCTCTGTTGTAGTCCAACACAAAGTATTTTTTTAATCAATTGCTAGCTGTTGCATTTAAAAACTATTAATTTCGTTGTAGAGTGTTTTAAATAAAGAAAAATATAAATATTTTTTCATTTCTGGTATATAAATACAACTCTTAATAAATAGATTTTTCATTGAAGGGGCCAATCATTGGAGGGGGGCCAACATTAGTACTGCTTACCCTATTTGTATTTGAGGACGAAAGAGAATAATAAAAAAAAAAATTGCCAAAAGAAAACTAAGTATAGGTACTATATATTTTTTTATCCAGAATTAATTACGTAATTATACAAAAATAGAAAGAACGCGCGTGCGGTCGGTGCGAAGCCTAGATCCCTCTGGAGGGGCACGATAAGGACCGATGCGCTCGCGACACTATAGGCTCCGTCCACCCCATTTATATTGTCTTCATAATGTAAGGCCCATGCAAACGCAAAAGCGGAGCATTTTTTAATGGTGGCGAAAACACCAAGGGAACATTATTTTGTTGTTACGAGTGTTAGACAAATTTACCCAACAACTTCCATGTCCCAATACAACTCAATTTAATAAAGCTTGACGGCTATTGGTTTTTTCAAATTATAAGCTTTATAACACTAATACTATACGTTTTTTTAACTAACAACTATAGCTTTTGGAGTATAAATTGAGGTGTGTTTCCATGCCCATTGTCCAGGTATGATTCAATGAAATATCCCGCCACGCACATGACAAAAATGGTGCCTTAAACTGTAACGAGAAATGCATCACATGACATGTGACTCATGAACTTAAAATTATTAAGTTACTTGAGTGAGATTATTTTGATTGGTACATAAATGGTTTTATTAAAAACTAGTCCACCCGGCGAACTTCGCACCGCCTAACCTATAACTATCTTGTGCACGTATTAAACTTATAAACCTTCCTCTTGAATCACTCTATCTATTTAAAAAAAAACCGCATCGAAATCCGTTGCATAATTTTAAAGATTTAAATACGATTAAATAAAAGATAAAAAAATATAGTACAAAAAAACTATCGACTCTGTGATTAACAACTCTTTAACGAGATCGCACGATCGAACGACTTCGCAGTTTTTGTGTCTCTCCAGCGCCGAGTACTTGATATGAAGTAGTTAGTGACGTGCCACCGCTTTAGTTTGTTATATAATTCAGTTGAAAGTAATCAGACAAAACTCCATAAAAGCAAATTCTAATTGGGTTCTAGCATTACAAAAGTTTAAAAAACGGGAAAATGTTTAGCTTTTCGTATATTAATCACTCCATTGTTTATTTATCTCACATAAAAATTTTGGTTGATTTTGTGTGTCGATTGAATTTTGCAATCACTAATGTTTTTGAAGGTAAAATGCCTTGGCGTGGGGGAGCAACCGTCGTTTATTTCCAGTGGCGCCGAAAAGGTTAACCCCTTGTACGTTTTTAAAGTGGGCTAAAGTTCCTACAATATTATACATACAATATTATACTAGGACTGTCTATGTGTAGACCCAATAGTTTCCGAGATTAGGCTTTTAAAATTATAAATTGTTTTCCAACTACACAAATTTTATGGCGTTTTGAATGAATACATCCACTTCTACAAATCAATATATATAAAACTCTTCCGTTACTGACTGACTGACTGACTGACTGACTGACAGACAACGCAGAGCCGAAACTAATAGGCGTAGCGGGCTGAAATTTTGCATGTAGGTTCCTTAGGGAGTGTAGGTGAGCACTAAGAAAGGATTTCCCGAAATTCCCATGGGAACGGGAATAAAATGGATTTTTGTGTTTATGAGAAATCTGCGCGAGTGAAACCGTCAATCCAATATATTATAAAACTCTTCCATTACTGACTGACTGACTAACAGACAAGGCAGAGCCGAAACTACTGGGCGTAGCGGGCTGAAATTTTGCATGTAGGTTCCTTAGAGAGTGTAGGTGAGCACTAAGAAAGGATTTCCCGAAATTCCCTCAGGAACGGGAATTACGGGTCTTTTTAGTTATGATGTATGAAAAATCGACATCATTGAGTGTATCACCTCTAAATTTGGTGTTCAGCTTCCTCAGTGAATTTAAGGGTGTTGAAAGAAAGGAATTTACAAAATTCCTACGGGAACGGGAATTACGAGATTTTTTTTGTGAGACTGAAAAATCGACATCATTGAGTGTATCGACGTAAAATTTGGTGAACAAGTTCCTCAGTGAATGTAGGAATGTTAAAACAAAGGAATTTACAAAATTCCCACGGGAACGGGAACTACAAGACTTTTTTAGTGAGACTGAAAAATCGACTTCCTTGAGCGTATCGACAAAAATTTGGAACCTGTGTGTTCCTCAGTAAATTTAGGAACGTTAAAAGAAAGTAATTTACAAAATTCCCACGGGAGCAGGAAATACGAGACTTTTATCATTGAGTGTATTGGCGTGAAATTTGGTGTACAGGTTCCTCAATGAATTTAAAAGGGATGAAAGAAAGGAATTCACCTAATTCTTACGGGAACGGGAATTGCAAGACTTTTTTATGATAATGAAAAATCGATTTTCTTGAGCGTTTCGACGTGAAATTTGGTGTACAGGATCCTCAGTGAATGTAGGAACGTTGAATCAAAGATATTTCCAAATTCCCACGGGAACGGGAATAACGGGACTCTTTAAAGTAAGAATGAAACATTGACTTCCTTGAGTGTATCGATTTGAAATTTGGTGTACAAGTTCCTTAGTGGAATTAACTGAATTTCCATGGGATCGGGAATTACCGAAAAACGGGTTATTTAATAGGTGTTAGGGCGTGTTATAATCATGGATTTTTCAAAAAAATATATATACGGGAACGGTATCTAAAAACCGGAATTTTTGTAATTTTAAAACTACCTACAATAGCTAGAAAGAAGAAAAACATAGATTCAGAGTTAATAATAAGAAAAGATTTACCAAAATTCACATGGTAAGTATTAAAACAATGTATATATATTTCTTTATTTCCACGTAAAAATAGGAAAACGGGTTCTTCAGTGGGTGTAATTAGATTCAGAGTTCTATTAAGAAATAAAAACTTTTTATCAAAAAATTAAACCGCCGAAAAAACTGAAAAGCATTAAATAATTGGATAACATTTTCTATTAGGACTTAATTTACTCACTTCTTAAAGTAATTTTGGTTAACCAAGAAATTTTAAGTCGGTGCCACACCACACAAGCAAATTCCTTAACTACCATAGCGCGATGCGCGGCGGCACACGTTTTTCGGTTATTTCTTTGAATTTCAGGTAATTTAGTGATCGTTATTCGTTGATTCTGTGGCACCGACTCAAAATTTCTTGGTTAACCAAAATTACTTTAAGAAGTGAGTAAATTAAGTCCTAATAGAAAATGTTTTCCAATTATTTAATGCTTTTCAGTTTTTTCGGCGGTTTAATTTTTTGATAAAAAGTTTTTATTTTTTGCTTTTCAGTTTTTTTGGGCTAATTTTTTTGACCCCAGCCAATCACCCTTCACAGGGTGGTCGCACCCCGCAAGGTGGCCACACAACATGGTGAAGGTTTAGGGACTAACAGGATGAGGTTCGATCACGACCGGTCGGTGAGGCGATTTTTGAGGGAGGCCTATGTCCAGCAGTGGACGTCTATCGGCTGCGATTATGATTATTAACATTCATATAAAAAGACTAATAATTATACCTAGCAGTTTTCATGTAAATCACAAAACGGCAATACAATCTGTGAGTGAACAATAAAGTCACCCCTATTTTTCCACCCTTAGGGTTGGAATTTTATTTCCAAATTTTTATGGGACTAACTTCAAGGTATACCCTGTCGATTAAAAAAGAAATTATCAAAATCGGTCCACACAGTAAAAAGTTATGCGTGAACATACATAAAAAAAAAAAAAATATATATATATACGCGACGAATTGAGAACCTCCTCCTTTTTGTTTTTTCGTCGGTTAAAAAATAACCAAAATTCACGTGGTAACGGAACATTCCCAAAAACATAAAGCGCCTAAAAAATCTTGAACTTCTTTTACTCGCGTTAGTACATAATCCAACTACCTAGCTAATATCCCACCCAACCAGCTAATAGAAATGTAAGGAATATAAGTTTCAATGAATGAATAGTGTAGTGTAGAAAGGAATTCCAGAAGTTACCACGGGAACTGAAATAAACAAAATATTACTATTGTAAAGATATTTTTAGGAGGTATGGGTGCGATTAGAAATAATGTCTCCAAATTCCTGAGTAGTAAATCAACCAGTAATTATAACGTTTATAATGAAAAAGCGCGTGCGAAGCTGCGGGCAAAAGCTAGCACAAATACAAAAGTCTATATTGTTCTTTATTTAAACACTAGCTTTTGCCCGCAGCTTTGCACGCGCTTTTTCATTAAAATCGTTAATTACTGGTTGTTTTGCGACTCAGGATTTTGGTGACATCATTTCTGATCGCACCCATACCCCCTAAAATATCTATCTTTATTTCAGTTCCCATGGCAACTCTATAAATTATTTCTCTACACTCCACCATTCAGACACTGAAACTTCTAACATTTCTATTAGCTGGTTGGGTAAAAGTAGTTGGATATACGTATATATATACCTACATACCTAATATATGTACCTACTCGAGTAAAAAAAAGTTGAAGATTTTTAGGCGCTTTATGTATTTGGGAATGTTCCGTTACCACGGGAATTTTGGTTATTTTTTCCTTAATAGATCTCTGAATCTAATTACACCCACTGAAGAACCCGTTTTCCTATTTTAACGTGGAAATAAAGAAATACATATACATTGTTTTAATACTTACTAAAGAGTCCCGTTTTACGTTCCCGTGGGAATTTAGTATATTTCTTACTTCCAACACCCTTACACTTGTAGACCAAATTTCACGTTGGCATACTCAAGGAAATCGATTTTCATACTAAATAATTAGTCCTGTAACCCTATTCCCATGGGAATTTAGTTAATTCCTTTCTTCAACACCTTTTCATCTACTGAGGAACCTGTACACAAATTTCACGCCGATACACTCAAGGAAGACGAGATTTCATTGTCACAAAAAAGTCCCGTTTTTCCAGTTCTCGTGGGAATTTTGTTAATTACTTTCTTTCAACATTCCTACATTTACTGAGGAACCTGTACACCAAATTTCACGTCGAAACACTCAAGGATGTCGATTTTTCATTCTCACTAAAAAAGTCTCATAATTCCCGTTCCCGTGGGAATTTTGTAAATTCCTTTCTTTCATTCACTGAGGAACCTGTACACCAAGTTTCACGTCGATACACTCAATGATGTCGATTTTTCATACTAACTAAAAAGTCCCGTAATTCCCGTTCCTGAGGGAATTTTGGGAAATCCTTTCTTAGCGGATGCCTAAGCCATAACATCTACCTGCATGCCAAATTTCAGCTTAATCCGTCCAGTAGTTTAGGCTGTGCGTTGATAGATCACTATGTCAGTCAGTCAGTCAGTCAGTCACCTTTGAATTTTATATATATAGATAGTTTGAACATATTTAATTATAAAATACTATGCTAAAGAAACAAAAGGTGCCATCACAGCGAATGCTGGGAACTGGTTGCCCGGTTCAAGCGCTGGTTTTCAGATGGCCCTGAAAGCTTAAACTAAAATTAACTTATTAGCTAAAACTAAACATAATCATAGAATCTTTAAACTAAAAATGTGCGACTTGGACTCCTAGGCGAGCGGTTCAGCGTGACTCCCAATAGTATTATCAGGATCAAATTTCATTTATTACAAACATTGCAATTTTTTGAGAATAAACAAATGAGGTTAAAGAGAACAGTAAAGCAATGTAAAAACATTAAGAAAAAGGTCATGATGTTCACCGCAACCATGCGACAGAGAGAAAGCTAATTCGTTGATGTAATTTGCGTTTCGGAGGAAAACGTTTATAACACTACCTAAATCTTAGCAAATCACAAAGATTTTAATGTCAATCGCATCAGCATTAAATAATCTCGGTTAATACATATTTTTTTTTATTATGCATTGGTTTCGTAAAATAAACCACTTTATCTGACCAATTTTAATCACAAAAAACTTTATTTCAGGGGCCTATAAGTCTGAATCTTCTGCGATTAAAGAAAAAATAAAACGTACAAACCTACCTTTTTATAGTGTTAGTAACGTACTAAAACTTAATGGCGATTGGTGGTATGTGGTTAATGTGGTATGAAACATTTTTTTTTATTTTGACCCAAATGACTCGAAAATAGGTTCTACGGTGGGTATAAGGGTCATAGTAACATAATGGATTTAAAAAAATACGGGAACGCTATCTTTAACGGGTTTCTTTTTAATTTAAAACTAAGTTACTAGAGCCAGAAAGAAGAAAAACATAGATTCAGAGTTATATTAAGAAAAGATTTACCGAAATTTACATGGTAACGGAACAAATAGATGTGGATGGCGCGAGGATTGCATATGTCCAGGAATATATATCTTTGCAATATGACTGTCCAAATAGTCTCCTTCCAGGCTCGAAAGGAAAAAGAAGTCGAAAGACGTGTCGACAATGCCTGGAGGACCTATTAGTCAATGAAAGAGCTTATGAAGAGAGACCTTCCCCTGAGCCTCAAACGCAAACTCATGGACATATGTATCCTCCCCATTCTTACCTACGGAGCTCTGACTTGGTCTTTGACGGACATTCAAAAGTCCAGACTTTTTTGTAAATAACTCTACGGCTCTTTATAAAAAAAAGGATCTTCCTAATGGTAGGGGAGCCAAGAGGGGATGTCGGGAGGATACCTTGTACCTGGTTAAGTACCTTCACAAAACATGAGGCCCATGTATAAGGCCGCCCGCGAAGGATACAGGATCAAATTAGTAAAAAAAATTGACCATCAGATTCAGACCGTCAGATTAAGGTAGGGTGAGTTAATTACATCCTAAAAAGTGTATATTCCACTAATCTGACAATTTGAGAGTGACGTAAAAAAAGGGGAGGGCAACAAAGTTGTAAAAAAAAACGTTATCTCGACATTCTCGAGCGTATCTATTTTTTTTTTTTATTTTGAAGGAAATAATTCAAGAATAATGAAAAATATATAATCTTACGATTTCCACAAGCCGAAATAACAAAAATTCGTCGATGAAGTTAAATGCGTGCAGCTGCGTGATGCCTACATTTCCTTCTCCGCGTTTCTATTCCTCTCTCACTCTTTCTCTATATTTATCTTATTTATGTGCATGCTATTTCCTGAGCTTTTCAATTAATTAAGTTAATTTAAAAAAAATTGATAGTATTTTTTTGGAATAACTTTTAAACGGCTTTATCGATCAAGTTCAAAAACTAATCCGCATTTAAGCTTGAGAAACCACACCGATCGTCACTAATCCGTTTAAAATCTATTGATTCGTTCGAGAGATATCATGAACGAAAGAAAACCGAAAAAAGTTTTTTTCGGGATTACTCCGAAATGTTTGGTCCGATCAATTAAAATTGCAAAATTACTTATGAGGATGATAAAACAACGTCTAATGCCGCCAACCGCGTGAAAATTGGTTGATCCATTCAAAAGTTATTGCGGTTTGAAAATTCCAAAAATAGTGTTCTATGAAACTTTTATCAGACTTTCGAGCTGGGAGAGCTCAAATGCATAGAAATATTATTTCTTTGAACTCAGCGAGCTCAAAATATCACATTAAATTATATTTTGAGCTCAAAAATGTCATAAGTACAATTTTAAGCGCCCAGTAATGGAATTAGCGGGAAGTTGCAGGGATGGCCTTTAGGCTTCAAACGCACAGGCGGATTTTTATCCGCGCGGGAACAAACCGCGCGGATAAAAATCCGCTGTTGCGGTTTTATTTCCGCGCGGTTTGAAGGCTGTTATTTCATTTTCAACCTTATTCTTAGTCCCCGAACGTACAGGTGAATTTTTATCCGCGCGGAAATAAAACCGCAACAGCTGATTTTTATGCGCGCGGTTTTTTATCCACTGGTGCAGACACTTCCATAGGATTCAATATGTTACAAAAAACCGCGCGGAAAAAATCCGCCTGTGCGTTTGAAGCCTTAAGGTGAACCGTTTTTCTATTTTTTTTTTGTCAGATCAGGCGAATCCCTCTAGATAATCGTCAGTTTATGAGACAGTACGTTTAGAACATAAAGATAAACCATATTATATCTTAATCTGACGCGCTTAAGTATTTCAAAATGGCGAATTTTTTTTGCAAATTATGAAAATGGCCTCGAGTTTGCGTCCCATTAGTCATCGTCAGATTAGTGAATGAGAGCTTTTTTTGGTGCACTTAACACTTAGAAAATGCTCCCTTAGAAAATCTGACGCGCTCGATATATATATATATTTTTTTTCATTTTCAACCCTTACATATAACCACCTGCATCATGCAAACGATCAGATTAACATACGTACATTATTAAAAATACGTAGGGCATTGATGCTATCAATATCTGACGCGCTCGAGGATGTCCATGCAACAGTTTTTTTTTAACATATTTAAAAATATATAGCCGCTTCCCCCACCCATGTAGAGGTATTTATCATATAACATTTTTTTCTTCTTATAATCTAAGCTTTGCAACCCAATAGGTCTCTACGTCGCTCGAGTAAATCCCAATTTAGCATCATGGGCTCCCCTACTATAATAAGGGGCTCTGATTGTGATGCGTTATTATTATTATTATACTAGCTTTTGCCCGCAGCTTCGAAAAAAAATTTAAATTAAGTACTTTTTTTTTTTTTGTATACTCAGAAATAACAGAAAATCATTTCTAATTTCTCATCCAAACCCCTTAAGAAATCAATATCAATTTACAATACAAAAATTATATCTTTAGCTGGTGGCTTTAGCTTTAATATCCATTTTTCTCTTTTTCCATTTCAGGTTATCATTCCATAATGCCATCCTGTTACAAACTAACCTATATGCATAACTCAGTATACTCAGTTTACTTTAATCATTATCGTCGTCCCTACCGATAGACGTTCACTGCTGTATATTGGTCTCACCCCTACAGGTCGCCATTACATCCGGTCTTGCGCGACTCTAAACGCAGTTTTGATATCATTTTTGATGTTGTTATATTATAAGGAGCTTATTTTTAAAATTACAAGTCCTAGTGACATTAGTTCAGATTTTTGCAAAAAAAAAACATGTTTCACCCTGTATAAAAACTCAGGGGCAAAATAAAAATAAAACACCACTTAAATAACACATATAACACATAACACATAATAACACATCACACTCAGAGCCCCTAACTAGGAAGAACCTGTATCTAGGGTGCCCGAAACACACACAGAGACAAACATCACACCCAGACCGGAAACAAACACCGATATTCATCATATCAATATTCGCCCCGCCCGGGAATCGAACCCGGGTGCACACGCTTCTCAGTCCACATCACTGCCAACTGAGCTACGGAGCAGTCAACTTAAAGAATCCTTATTGTAAATTTCAACTTCTAAACCCAGTAGTTTAGGAGTTTTTTATAAACTGTTACATCCTGCATACGGCGTACCGGTTTAGTTATCCCAAAATCCCGCCTTAGTGGGTGCCTACTGCCTACGTCACGTGAGGAAGCTACTGTCCAAATTTCATCTTTCTTTCTTCAGCGGTTTAGGCTGGGTGTTCATGAGTGATTAAGTGAGTAAGTAATCAGTGGTATTTGGACTTTTATATATATGACTAGTTTTTGCCCGCAGCTTCGCACGCACTTTTTCAATTTTTTTTGCATGCGGGCTACGTGGCCGGCCCAGTCCAACTTGACCTCCCCTGGTTTCCGAGCTACGTTTAAAATTTGAGTCCTGGAGCGCAGTTCCGTGTTTCGGACCCTGTCCAATAATCGAACGGCTAGGATGCTGCCCTCTATGTTTCTCTGGTAAACCTCGAGTCTGGACTTTTGAATGTCCGTCAAAGACCAAGTCTGAGCTCCGTAGGTAAGAATGGGGAGGATACACATGTCCATGAGTTTGCGTTTGAGGCTCAGCGGAAGGTCTCTCTTTATGAGCTCTTTCATTGACCAATAGGTCCTCCAGGCATTGTCGACACGTCTTTCGACTCCTTTTTCCTGTCGAGCCTGGAAGGAGACTATTTGGACAGTCATATTGCAAAGATAGATATATTCCTGGACATATGTAATCCTCGCGCCATCCACATCTATTTGTTCCGTTACCATGTAAATTTCGGTAAATCTTTTCTGAATTTAACTCTGAATCTATGTTTTTCTTCTTTCTGGCTCTAGTAACTTAGTTTTAAATTAAAAAGAAATCCGTTAAAGATAGCGTTCCCGTATTTTTTTTAATCCATTATGTTACTATGACCCTTATACCCACCGAAGAACCCGTTTTCCTATTTTTGAGTCATTTGGGTCAATAAAAATAAAATAAAATAAAAAAATGTTTTCATACCATTCCAAGAGTCTAGTTTTATCTCTTCCCTTGGGAATTAAATTTATTTCTTTCTTCCAATACCCAACATCCACAGAGGAATCCGGTACACAATTATACGTGGATGCACTCAAGGAAGTCGATTTTTCATACTTGATAATAAGTCAGATAATTCCTGTTCCCGTAGGAATTCAGTAAATTCATTTTTTTTACACCCTACATCCACTGAGGAACTTATACACCAAATTTGACACTCAACGAAGACAATTTTTCATTCAAACTACAAAAGTGCCGTAATTCCCGTTGCCGTGGGAATTTTTTTAATTCCTTTCTTTCATCATCCCTACATTCACTGAGGATCCTTCGGACCAAATTTCACGTCGATACACTCAATCAAGACGATTTTTCATACTAACTAAAAAGTCCAGTTATTCCCGTTCCTGTGGGAATTTCGGGAAATCCTTATCCTCTTAGTGCTCACCTACACTCCCTAAGAAACCTACATGCCAAATTTCAGCTTTGTACGCCCAGTAGTTTCGGCTTTGCGTTGTCTGTCAGTCAGTCAGTAACGGAAGTCTATATAATATAAAACTCAAAGGTGACTTGACTGACTGACTGACTGAATGACTGACATAGTGATCTATCAACGCACAGCCCAAACCACTGGACGGATCGGGCTGAAATTTGGCATGCAGGTAGATGCTATGACGTAGGCATCCGCTAAGAAAGGATTTTCCAAAATTCCCTCAGGAACGGGAATTACGTGATTTTTAAGTTAGTATCAAAAATCTTAATTATTGAGTGTATCGACGTGAAATTTGGTGTACAGTTTCCTCAGTGAATGGAGAAGTGTTGTAAGAAAGGAAATTAAAAAAAATCCCACGGGAACAGGAATTATGGGACTTTTTTAGTGAGAATAAAAAATCGACATCCTAAAGTGTATCGACGTGAAATTTGGTGTACAGGTTTCTTAGTAAATGTAGGAATGTTGAAAGAAAGTAATTTACAAAATTCCCACAGGAACGGTAATGACAGGGCTTTTTTTGTGGTAATGAAAAATCGACTTTCTTGAGTGTATCGACGTGAAATTTGTTTACAGGTTCCTCAGTGGATGAAAGTGTGTTGAAAGAAAGGAATTAATTAAATTCCTATGGGAACGGGGATTACCGGACTAATTATTTTGTATGAAAAATTGATTTCCTTGAGTATGTCAACGATCTGGCCAGGGAAGCTGCTAAGGAGGGCCTGAGAATAAACTGTTACAAAACCAAAGACATGCGCATTAACTCTTTAGACGTGGCTCCAACACATATAAACGGCAAAGATGTGGAACAAGTCCAACAGTTCCAATACCTCGGCAGTATTGTGGACCCCCTGGGAGGTGCCGAGGCAGATGTCGAAGCGCGTGTAAACAAAGCGCGGGCTGCATTCGCCCAGTTGAAGCCAGTCTGGCGATCATCAGCGATAACACGCCGTACAAAGCTTAGGATTTTCAATTCCAACGTGAAGTCAGTGCTCTTGTACGGCTGCGAAACATGGTTTGCCAGAAAAGATCTGACACAGAAGCTGCAGGTATTTGTAAACAAATGCCTGCGTAACATACTTGGGATTTTCTGGCCAAAGACCATAAAAAATGCTGAGCTTTGGAGAATAACATTTCAAAAGCCAATAGACGAAGAGATTCTCGGGAGGAAATGGCGCTGGATTGGACATACCCTCAGACGGCCTGACAACCATCTAACCAAGCAAGCCCTTACCTGGCAGCCTGGAGGAAGCCGCAAGCGTGGCAGACCGCGGACGACGTGGCGGCGCTCAGTCGAGCAGGAGGCGGCGTCTATGGGCTGTGACAGTTGGAATGATCTCGAAACTGTGGCACAAGACCGAGAAAAGTGGAAAAAGCTTCTTAAAGCCCTATGCCCCTGATGAGGGACTTAAAGGAGATAATGATGATGATGATGATGATGTCAACGTGGAATTTGGTCTACTAAGTGTCTCTCTGGATGTAGTAGTTGTAGTTGGAAGAAAAAAAAAATACTAAATTACCACGGGAACGTAAAACGTTTTAGTTACTATGAAAACAATTTATATTTCTTTATTTTGACGTAAAATTGGAAAACGGGTTCTTCAGTAGGTGTAATTAGATTAAGAAAAGATTCACCAAAATTCACATGGTAACGGAACATTCCCAAAAACAGAAAGCGCCTAAAAAATCTTTAACTTTTTTTACTCGCTTAGGTACATATCTAACAACCGAGCTAATATTTTACACTCCACCATTTAGTGTCTAAATGGTGGAGTGTAGAAAGGAATTTCTGGAGTTGCCACGGGAACTATTGTAGTATGGCAAGACAAACATTTGTTTGCCTGAGCCAATTGGTGGGCACCCTGAACTACCTCGCCTCTCACAGTATAGGGATACTTTACCAAATAAGGTATAATCAATAGCGATTAGATTAGATGTAGTCTAATTGACTTTCAATAAGTGATATCTTGTATCCTATATTGAATTAAGAATTATTTGATTTGATTGATGTTGATCTGAACTGAAAAAAAAACAAAATATTACTACTTACTGTAAATTGGTAGATATTTTTAGGGGGTATAGGTGCGATCAAAAATGATTTTACCAAAATCCCGAGTAGTAAATCAACCAGTAATTAACGTTTTTAATGAAAATGCGCGTGCGAAGCTGCGGGCAAAAGCTAGTTTTTTATATTTTGACTAGCTTTTGCCCGCAACTTCGCACGCGCTTTTTCATTATAAACGTTATTATTACTGGTTGATTTACTACTCAGGAATCTGGAGACATTATTTCTAATCGCACCAATACCTCCTAAAAATATCTTTACAATAGTAATATTTTGTTTATTTCAGTTCCCGTGGTAACTTCTGGAATTCCTTTCTACACTCCACTATTCAGTCATTGAAACTTATATACCTAACATTTCTATTAGCTGGTTGGGTGGGATATTAGCTAGGTAGTTGGATTATGTACTAACGCGAGTAAAAAAAAGTTCAAGATTTTTTAGGCGCTTTATGTTTTTGGGAAAAAAGGGTAAATCTTTTCTTAATATTAACTCTGAATCTATGTTTTTCTTCTTTCTAGCTATTGTAGGTAGTTTTAAACTAACAAAAATTCCGGTTTTTAGATACCGTTCCCGTATTTATATTTTTTTTATTTTAAATCCATGATTATAACACGCCCTAACACCTATTGAATAACCCGTTTTTCGGTTATTCCCGATCCCATGGAAATTCAGTTAATTCCACTAGAGAACTTGTACACCAAATTTCACATCGATACACTCAAGGAAGTCAATGTTTCATTCTTACTTTAAAGAGTCCCGTTATTCCCGTTCCCGTGGGAATTTGGAAATAATAATAATAATAACACATCACACTCAGAGCCCCTAACTAGGAAGAACCTGTATCTAGGGTGCCCGAAACACACACAGAGACAAACATCACACCCAAATATCTTTGATTCAACGTTCCTACATTCACTGAGGATCCTGTACACCAAATTTCACGTCGAAACGCTCAAGGAAATCGATTTTTCATTATCATAAAAAAAGTCTTGCAATTCCCGTTCCCGTAAGAATTAAGTGAATTCCTTTCTTCCATCGCTTTTAAATTCACTGAGGAACCTGTACACCAAATTTCACGCCAATACACTCAATGATAAAAGTCTCGTAATTCCTGCTCCCGTGGGAATTTTGTAAATTACTTTCTTTTAACGTTCCTAAATTTACTGAGGAACACACAGGTTCCAAATTTTTGTCGATACGCTCAAGGAAGTCGATTTTTTAGTCTCACTAAAAAAGTCTTGTAGTTCCCGTTCCCATGGGAATTTTGTGAATTCCTTTTTTTCATCATTCCTACATTTACTGAGGAACCTGTTCACCAAATTTCACGTCGATACACTCTATGGTGTCGATTTTTCAGTCTCACAAAAAGTCTCGTAATTCCCGTTCCCGTAGGAATTTTGTAAATTCCTTTCTTTCAACACCCTTAAATTCACAGAGGAACCTGAACACCAAAGTTAGAGGTGATACACTCAATGATTTCGATTTTTCATACTAACTAAAAAGACCCGTAATTCCGGTTCCTGAGGGAATTTCGGGAAATCCTTTCTTAGTGCTCACCTACACTCTCTAAGGAACCTACAGCCCGCTACGCTAATATCTTACTTCAATATCCATGTATCTTTGTTTGAATTCCAAAACCCCAGCGTTTTCTTTATTAACAAAAACGGCTTCTTTACTTTGTATGTTTTGCAACCTAATTTCCAATTGGCTGATTTGCTCTATAAGGGAAGATTCTCTTTGCATTAGATTTTGAATTTCATTAGTTAATTGATCATTTGTGGTCATAGTTGATTTCAATTGTTCATTTATTTCAGCAACGTAGTGTTCGTAATGCATCCTTAATTGATCTCTTTCTTTTTGTAGTAATTTCAACTGTTCATCTAAGGCAGAGTTTTTCTTAGAAATCGATACATTTGTTTCTATGCCTAAATCTACAGATAGGTTATCATGTCCATCTGTTAGTTGTTGTATTCTTATTTTAAAGGAATTGTTCTCCTCTTCTAAAAATTTAATTTTATTATTTAATGATTTCAGTTCTTCATCTTTCGAAATCAACACACACTGTGTGAATTCTAGCTGCTCTAATATGTTCACTTTGTCTTTAGTTATAGACTGTTTTGTATTTTCTTTTTGGACAAGTTTTTCCTCTTCATTCCCAAATATTATATCAAAAGTCTGTTTGGGATTTCTTAATGTTTCAACTTCAGCAATACATTCGTCGTTTTGTATTTGAATATTATTGTTATTTAATACAGAGTTTAATGTTTCTGTTTTGTTTTTAATTATATTAGAGATGGATTTGTCTGGTCCTTCAATTTCAGCTCCTGAATAAGTTTTATCGTCGTTAAGTTTCCTTTCTTGAATTAACTTGTTTGATGAGTAATCTGCTTGTACCAAAATCTTTTTTTCCTGGTGATCCTTCAGCTACAATGTAAAAATAAAAAAAATTAAAAAAAAGTACAAAAACAAAGTAAGAAAAAGTGTGGTGAAGCCTAAGTAAATAAACAGAATACATACACACACATAATGGTACAGATACATTCCTAAATAAGTTTTAATATCACATAATCAATACATAGATAGTATAAAAAGTCCCTTCCGCCTTCTGTCTGTCGCTATATATATGCTTAAATCTTTAAAACTATGCAACGGATTTTAATGCGGTTTTTTTTATAGATACGAGGAAGTATGATTCAAAAAAAGGTTTATAGGTATAATGAGGCTTCTAAACGGGCAATTTTTTTCTGCAATTCAAGCTCCGGCCATAACATTATAACCCCTTAAGGACGAGTATGCATTTGAAACTATTAATTTCTGTCAAAAACAGCGGGTCAGCATACAAGCGCGGCACACGCACACAGTGACGCTGTCGGCAAGGCACGAAAGTAGACTGCACTTGTAGTCTTGATACTTATTGTAATTATTTTGCTTTTTTAACTCTATGTGTAATTCTAGTATCGATTTAAAAACAAATAAATAGGTTTTTGAAAAGAGGTAAGTAAATCTTGGGAGCTTTAGTAGGTATGTACCCATACTCTAGCTTATAACTGGCTAATAATAATTCACCTGATTTTGGATTTTGGAGATACCTACCCCACGGAAATCTGAAACTATCAGAATCTTTTTTTTTTTTTTATAATCGTTTATTCATAGATAATTTAGGTAGTACAACAATTACATATTTCCGCCAAACTGCAAAACAGTTTGTTGGCAGATCATATATCTAAGTGTTAGTTAACAGTTTTTTGTTGATTGTTACGTTGTAAGTAATTTATCTAGAAACTAATTAACAAAAAAAAAATATATTTCTTAAAAAATCAGAGGTAGCTCATCACGAGATTGGTCTTATTTTGTTTGTATTTGAGAGTACTTATTTACATGCTGAATGACTTGACTGACCTGCCTATTTAATATAACATACAAATTGTAGAATTGTAATTGTAATTTACAGGCTATAATTTACAAGTTTCTGTTTAATAAAAAAATCGAGTTACAAGTTACAAGTTTACAATTGTAGAAAATTTACAAATCGTAGAATTGTAGCTACAATTTTGCAATTCTCTGTTTAATAAAGGTTTTCTTCTTACAGGTGAAAACTTACATATTTGTAGAGAAAACAGTTTTATTGAACGCACAAATTGTAATTACAAGTTTACATATTGTAAATTGTAGTAAAATTTCTACATGTGGACTCGTCATGTGTCAGATATTTACAATTTAGTGCATCAGTCTGTAGGGAATTTAAAAAAAAAAAACATATGAGTAGTAGTTAAAGCAGTATTTATAGGTTTAGATTTTTTTTAATTACTACAACTGTATTGTTTGTTTTGAGAATACTATTTGAAATACTTAAAAATTACTAAGGACCAATATCTGACTTGACCCATATTTGACTGCTCCGTGGCTCAGTTGGCAGTGATGTGGACTGAGTAAGCGTGTGCACCCAGGTTACATTTTGAAATCCATGATGGGGGACATATTATTTCGTGAAAAATCTATATGCATTCATGCATCGATTTAGGCAGCGTTTTTTTTAGTTTTTTAGGACTCATGTATTTTTTTTCAAAAAAAAATTTACCTATAGACTGATGCACTAAATTGTAAATATCTGACACATAACGAGTCCACATGTAGAAATTTTACTACAATTTACAATATATAAACGACCGGACCCATCCAAGTCATCTAGCATGTAAGTACTCTCGAATTACCTCTGATAGTTCCGGAGTTTCATCGTTTGTTTCCAAGCCCATCATCAGGTCAGTCATGTCATTCAGTATGTAAATAAGTACTCTCAAATACAAACAAAATAAGACCAATCTCGTGATAGCTACCTCTGATTCTCATAGTTCCAGATTTCCGTGGGGTAGGTATCTCCAAAATCCAATATCAGGCCAATCCGGTGTATTATTTTTAGCCAGTTTTAAGGTAGAATATGGGTAACAAACATACCTACTAAAGCTCCCAAGATTTACTTAGCTCATTTCAAAGACCTCTTTATTTATGTTTTTAAATCGATACTAGAATTACACAAAGAGTTAAAAAGCAAAATAATTACAATTAGTATTAAGACTACAAGTGCAGTCTACTTTCGTGCCTTGCCGACAGCGTCACTGTGTGCGTGAGCCGCGCTTGTGTGCTAACCCGCCGTTTTGACAGAAATTGAATCGTTTCAAATGCATACTGGGCCGTAACGGAGACGCGTTGGCATAGTCAATGCGGGCGCCGACGCTGGCGTCGTTCAACGCTTCAAGAACAAAACCTATAGATAGATAGATAGATAGAAAGACTCTTTATTACAATCAATGAACTTAAAATATTACAATATTCTTAAATTAAAACATTGATTGCAATGGGCGGCCTTATCGCTTAGAGCGATTTCTTCCAGGCAACCCATTGTTAAGATAAAATAGACAACAGAAAAAGTACGGTGGGTTGGTTCAGTAAATAAAAAAAGCAAAATATATTATATTACGATCTCGTAAAATATTGAAAAATTTGACATAGGTCTTGCTCTGACGGCGCCCGGGCGCTGACTGAAGACTGATTCGGAAATTTCGAATTCGAAAGCGTTGCCATTTTGACACTTATATCTATGCAATATGGCAAATTTATAATCGAGTTTTTACAATAATGATTTAATTTAATTTATTTGGTTTCTAGTCGTATTTTTAAATATTTAGCCACTATGAATAAAAATAGATTATATAGTCAGACCTTACATAATTTTTATTTTTGTCTAATTGCTCGCATTATTCAGATTTATTTACCGAAACAGACACTGTTTTAGCTGTTTTGTTTTCTCGAAAATGCTTTTGGGAAAAAATCATTTAAAGGGGTAAAAAAGATAATTTTTCATAAAGAAGCCGCTATGAACTGTAGTTTAGGGATTGTTTTAATCATATCAATTTAAATAATGTTTGTATATGTAAAAGATTAGCCAATAAATAAACCACAAGATGTAAGTTTTCGATGGATCACGAGAGCGCATTCTAATTAACCGGATAGTATTTTTTTAGAAAATGACTTTTCTTTTTTAAGGATTTAGTATAAGATAGGTCCAATAAGCTTCGGAAAATTAGTAGTAAAAATCCCTGATTTTCAGTTTTCCCGAAAACCACCCCGCACGATTGTGCCATTCAGGAGTTAGGAAACACTAGCACGATTGTGCTTCTTACTTAGTATATTTGTGTATATACCTTTAAGAAAAAAAAAAAAAAATTAAAATTTAAACTGTTTATTTCTGTTAAAAAAAATTATATAAAAGGAATTACAATTACTTAACTAAAGAAAAAATCTTAAAAGTAAAAAAGATTGTATACTTTAGTTTTTTTTTATTATTTAGAGTTGTTTGCATGCATGTTGACTTATTCGCAATAAATAGGTATTACAGTTTACAACAGGGGCTCCAAGGGCTCCACGTAGGTATTATACGTACAGTACGCATTCGGCTAATTATTAACGCCGCCATCGGCGAGTGCCGTGGGCGCCGGTGAGCACACATTTTCGCCCTTCGTCCCAGTAGTACCCTTGAGGGTTAAGCTGGGACATAATAATTATAAAACAGACCCTTTCTGTCTGTACTATCGATAGTATCTTATCGCTAAACGCTGATGATGACGCTGACGTTATCCGTGGCTGCAAAAATTCAATTTTTAAATTTAAAGAACTAGGGCATCATGTAACGTAGAATGTTATAAAGCGTAACTCACTGGTTTTTGATGCATGCTAGCTATTTCGTCGACTTAGTACTCGTATCAACCTAAACGTAAACGGAAAACTGGGTACTGATCGCGGTGAAATGTGATATGTTAGGGTTATTCCGATTTTGCTCCAAAGCCATTGTTCTCTGCAATTTTTAGCTTCCATACATTCATTCCGATTTTGCTCCAAAAATATTTTGGTACGGTCAGAAAGGAAAAGATAGATTTAAAATGGTAGCTTGGTGGTTTAGCGAGGTGATGTTTATTAGGAGACTTTTATTTAATTATGTTTTTTTTTTCAAAGTTATATAGTTATTTAATACAGTACGAAAGTTTGCTTTACTAGTGCCTAATAATGAATTTATTTAAAGTAGGTACCAGGGCAACATGAAATAGTAGAAGGTTATGAAGCGCAACACACAAAATAATTACAGCATACATACAAAAACACATAAAAAACTTATATTTATAATATTTTATTAGCGACGACAGGAACTGGCATGGCATGGTTATTTCCCATGTTTATTCTGTTATTATGAAAGTTCCAAAAAGTACCTAACTTGTTATAATTGTGTGTTGTGCTTCATAACTTGCTACTATTTCATGTTGCCCTGGTACAGTCACGGACTAGGAGGCCGTAACAGATTTGTCTATGGTTTCGTCAGCCCTAGACTGTATTACCAAAGAACAAGAGCTATTTCGCAATACAGAAAAACCGGAAGTGTTACGCCGACCGTGTCCGCCACTGTACCTAATTTCAAAATTCGTTATCAGGCAGTAGCTAAGCAAACACTCCTACTGTAGTATATAACTATCTAACTTAGCGAAATACATAGTTCAATGACTGGTCTCCTAATAAGACCTTCTTCAGAGTTTTTGTCTGTTATGTCGAGCAGTATTTATTGCATGCAGATAATATTGTACTACCTTTTTGATATTATACTTCGCGTTTCGTCCTCGAGATTAGTACATACATTACATATTAAGTAGGTTAACACATGTAGTACCGCCTTAGGTCTCGCCACTTCTGCACTATATTTGAGAATTTTTTTTTTTTTTTTTGAAGGTAGTTTATAACTCTCCCGTTCCCCGGCGACCACGTCCCGCGCAGAGCCTCAGTCGCATTTTAGTGCTCGAGCCACTCGGTTCACTCTTTTATTTTCACAAAATTAAATTAAATTATATTTTCGGAAAATTTCTAAACGACGTTCTAAAGATTTAAGTGAATTAGTAACGTGCAAAACGTGTAAGTTTAAAATAAAATTAATACATAGTGATAAACTTTTGAAGAAACTCCAGCTTTTGCTATAGGCCAGCTCTGCGGATCCAAGGTAATCCTTCCTGCATATACCTATTTAAAAACTATGTTTTTGAAATTATTATTTTGTACGCTCAGGATAGTCGTTCGGGCTTATCCACTGTACCTACTAAAGTAATTGTACGTCCGTCCTGACGTAGAGTTATCCGCAGTGCCAAAAATCAATTGTACGCCCAGGACGGTCTTTGGGACTTATCCGCTAGCTCAGGAAAGTCGTTGGGACCTATCCGCTGTACTTAAATTATTTTTACGCTCAGGAAAGTCGTTGGGACTTATCCGCTGTATATAAATTATTTTTACGCTCAGGAAAGTCGTTGGGACTTATCCGCTGTATATAAATTATTTTTACACTCAGGAAAGTCGATGAACCTATCCGCAAAATAACTTCACCTAACGTGAATACATAGTCTTAAAAGTTTTGTAACCGGAAATGGTGGTTAAGATTTTTCGACACAAACCTTCTTACCCGAATGACTTGCTCCTTACCGATGAACGGGTTCATCCGTGTGTGATTCATGTATCAGAAATGTCGTTAGGACATCTTCGCCACATGCCGTTATTAATAATAATAAAATATGAAATCTTTACTTACCAATCTATAACGATAGCATTCAGATCAGTGCCGTAAATCAGGTTAGAATTAGATACAGCCTAAACCTCAGCCCAGTTTTACAATTGGGTCTCAGCACCGAAGAAGTATCAGGATCCGTTACGGATCCTAGTACGGTAGCCAGTACGGTACTGGCTCGGCTTTTCAGCTCGAATCCCCAGACAGGGATCCACTTAACGCCGCCCTCGCGGCCACCTTGCCTCCGCTGCAGCCCCGGCTCCAGCTTCGAACTACGAAATTGTTGTGAAACAATTAAGACACGCCCGAGGGCGTTCAGGATAAGCACAGCGGTTCCTAAGGTAAGAAAACACTGTACCTATATATTAGACGGAGAACTGTAATACGACCGGAGCAAGGTCTGTAATAAGTTTTATTACGTCATCACAAAATTCAGCAAAATATCAACGTAATTTAGTAAAAAAAAAAAAAAAAACTACCCGCAGTTTTAATTGCCAACAAAAATTGGAGCTCCACGTGTATCCGTATCCAGATTCCTCTTTATTTTAAAGACATCCGGGTATTATAATTCTTATATTGACAGAGGCATCGAAGCCAAGCTATAACAAATCGACAGTGCCTTATCATGCAAAGCATGACAAAAAGCGATGGAAATTTACGTTTTTGCTTTTAAATAAGCCAAAAAATTATAAGTACCTGACAAGCAAGGTAAAGGACCTTCATAGTCGATAAAGCTATACACAAGACGCTAGTCTGTGCAAATTCGGTGGTAAAAACTGTCACTAAAGTAATAGCACCTCAAAAGAAACCTAGTTCGTTTTTAACGTCTCAGATAATTTAGTAGTAACTACGCCGGCGGCGGGCTCTCCAGCCCGCAGGCCGCCGGCGCCGCGGCTGCATGCAACGCGCGCCGGACGCGCGAGCGCAGCCTAGCGAGCCTGCGCCAGCGAGCGGGCGGGATCATGAGCCGGCGCGCGCGCCCCGGACCGGCCGCCGCCGCCGCCGCGCCGCAGCGCGCGCACTACGTGACCATCAGGCCATCTGCCGCCGCCGCATTACTGCAGCCGGCGCTGTTACTAGGAACATAGTACATAGGTCGTATGGTTTATTTTATTTCACAAGTCACGATTTATCATATCAGCTCGAAGGCGTCCACTGCTGGACGGGGCCTCCCCCAACGGTCGCCACGGTGGCCGGTCTTGTTCGACCATCATTCGGTGCACTCCTGCGGTATTTATTAGGTCGTCTGACCACATGGTCGCGATTAATATACTAAAGAAAACACTCAAAAAACAATTTTAAAATACAATGAAATTAATAAATTTAAATAAAGTCACATAAATGCTATTTCTTTATTACAACCATGCCATTGTCAATTTTACCTACGTAGGTATATATTATACGTACGTAATCTAAAACTGAAAACAAACAAAAATAAGATTTATTATCACTTGAAAATAAATAAATACATATTCATATAGTTTAAGATATATTCATAAATATTTATGCCTTCCAGCTTATAGACCTCCGCATAACTTTAAATTTAGATCCAAAGTACTATTATTTAGAATGTACTATGTTGCATTATTAGATTTTGGAAACGCACATATTCCTTACCAATGCTGTAAGATCTAGAAAATAATTACAAAACTGATGAAGCTTTTAAAATTATCTAATCAAATTGCAACACAGATTTTTTATCTCCTCCCGTATATATATGACTTCCTTGGTGAGACGTTCAGGTTTTTACCAGAATAATCAAATTACAAAATATTGCTAATAATATACCTGAACGGGGAAAAAAGCTTGCTTTATCCTTTCATGCCTTATTAATTCTTGGGCGTTATCATAGATTCCAATGATCTCGTTGTAATATTTCCCAGAGATAATAAAAGATTTCGAATCAAAAAAAAAAAAAAAAAAATTAAATGATGTATAATTGTGTGCCATTGAAATAAATAAATAAGTATATTATTAAAAAAAAAAAAAAAAAACGATTATATTTTAAACAAAATAGAGAATCTACGTGAAAATTCGACCCGGTTTATTGTGCTAGTGCATTGTTTATTGTCCCTAAACCTAAAAGATGGCACATTAATTTGTAAAAATTCTTGACTTTTTATTATGCTCTGATTAAATTGGTAGCTTAACAAAATAATTGCTAATTGAGTGCCGTTCTAGAAACGATAACTATTCAGGGCAGCAATATGTTCCCTGAAAGCTCTCAACTACGGGGGAGAAGCACCACGTGATGGCGAGACAGCCAGTGGTTGGTGCTCATATAAAACCACATCACATTTACCCAGAGCTCTGCTCCTTACTTTAAAGGTATAACTTTAAAGTTAGTTGATTGCCAAATAATAATGCACATCGATAACTTGATTGCTATCTCTTATATGAATCGTATGAAGGCAATACAATTCCCTCACCTGACAACATGCTAGTGCTATTGACTTGAGATGTTGTTTCCTTGTAATGTTCAGAACAAGAACGTGATATTTTAATTTTCATTTATTATAATATAAATTTAAATGTACATCCTACGATTATACTATTGCAGATATGCTGAATCGCGAAGAAAACTTCTAGACATCGAATAATTTGGAACTAAACGGCTATTGTAGGCATTAATCTTTATAACAAACGCGTTTGGTCATCCTTGATATAGACTTTTCAAATCACATTGTGCATATAGAAAATCTTTAGTCGCCTGACAAAAGAGTCTAAAGCGTGTTCTATCTAGAACTATGGTGTAGAGTGAAAAACAGAATCAGATTAAGCTACAGGTATTTTAGTAGTACATGATTGGTCTAGACAATCATGGAATCTCATCTTTATTTAACTTTTCGTATCTAAGGTTTTTAATTTTATTACAAAAAAAAAAAAAAAAAACTTATTCCAATAATCATCGAATACCTAGCTAGAGCCTTCGATTACCTTGCTGGCGGGCATCTTATCAGGGAAGCGTTGACGATACGGAGGGAATGCCTCCTTCATTAGAATAACGATTTCGATGCTATAACAAAATTAGTTAAACTCCTATGATGGCACTACGCTGAAAGGGTATTTCGCCTGCGTATATAGAGAGATATAGTTTTATTAATTAATATTAAATCAAATTATAGTAATACTTATAGCAAAACTAAGAGGGTTTAGCCTTATATTAAACCAGTTAAAAATGAAGACCTCTCATTAGAAAAACTTACTCTTTTATAATTATTTTCAGCATGCAATTTACACAGTGT
This sequence comes from Euspilapteryx auroguttella, assembly GCA_951802225.1. Taxonomy (NCBI): domain Eukaryota; kingdom Metazoa; phylum Arthropoda; class Insecta; order Lepidoptera; family Gracillariidae; genus Euspilapteryx; species Euspilapteryx auroguttella. The sequence continues at coordinate 7,889,221 of OX637642.1, read as the reverse complement.
AAATGTTTTTCGTTTATTCTAATACAAATATTATTGTTTTATGGACATAGACTTACAAAAACTCAGGACTTTGTTAAACTTACTTTTTCTTAAAAAAAAAAAAAAAATTTGGCGAGCTATAAGTTTGATTGCTTTATAGAATTAAAGATTTTCGCAATAGCAAAAAATAATTTCAATTCGATGAAATCTCGGCAGCCGTTGGGGAAATACTCATGGTGACAGTGTACGATACTAGTCTATTTTCCACTGCGCGCACTCTGGTTCGTCGTTAGTGTGGAAACTGTAAGAACACGGCAAGCTGGAGAGGTAGCGGTAAACTTTCGCTACTTGAAGCCTTGCCTAAGCCATTAAATAAAGGGCAACTAAAGGCAAGGGTATTTTAGTTAAATACGGATAAAATAAAGATTTTTTGATTTGGCTTGTAAAATAAACTTTATCTTTATGAATATTATTATTTTGGAATTGTGAAAATGATATGAAGATTTCTTGTTAAAAACACAATCGACCATATTTTCCTTTACTCTCAAGGTCTACATGTGTTAACCTACTTAATATGTAATGTATGTACTAATCTCGAGGACGAAACGCGAAGTATAATTTATGATTAAACGAACTTACCTGTACGTGAAGTTCTATCATAATTATACGAAGCGCTTCGTCCGAAGAGATTAGTACTAAATCTCCCGCCCGTCCCAAACCTTCAGTCCCCATTTACAAGGAAAATATGTCATATCATTTTGAGGACTTGACTCTAAACTAACTGAGGCTCTGCGCGGGACGTGGTCGCCGGGGAACGGGAGAGTTATAAACTACCTTCAAAAAAAAAAAAAAAATTCTCAAATATAGTGCAGAAGTGGCGAGACCTAAGGCGGTACTACATGTGTTAACCTACTTAATATGTAATGTATGTACTAATCTCTTCGGACGAAGCGCTTCGTATAATTATGATAGAACTTCACGTACAGGTAAGTTCGTTTAATCATAAATTATTTTCTACATTCTATAACATAAACAAAATCATTACTATTATGTTACCATTTCTGACCGTACCAAAATATTTTTTGGGGCAAAATCGGAATGAATGTATGGAAACTAAAAATTGCAGAGAACAATGGCTTTGGAGCAAAATCGGAATAACCCGACACGATTATGTTTACTCATCATAATAACAACAACCGGTAGACGTCCACTGCTGCACACAAGTCTCCCCCACAGATTGCCACAATTACAAATATTGTGGAGGAATTATTTATTCATCATCATCATCTCAGCCGAAAGACGTTCACTGCTGGACATAGGCCTCCCCCTCAGAACGCCACAATGACAAACATTGTAGAGGAATTTAATTTCATCATCATCATCATCACAACAACCAGTCGAAGTCCACTGGTGCACACAGGTCTCCCCCACAGATTGCCACAAGGACATCATTATAGAGGATTTTTAATTTCATCATCATCAATATCATAACATCCGGTAGACGTCCACTGCTGGCCACAGGTCTCCCCCACATATTGCCACAAGGACAAACATTGTAGAGGAATTGAATTTCATTATCATCATAACAACCAGTTCACGTCCACTGCTGGACACAGGTCTCCCCGACAAATTGCCACAGGGACAAACATTATACAGGAATTTTATTTCATCATCATCATCATCATAACATCTGGTAGACGTCCACTGCTGGACACAGATCTCCCCCACAGATTGTCACATGAACAAATCTGCCGTCCTAACGAAGAACACAGTAATCGCCAAATCGCGGTTTCGAGAAAATCACGAAAAACTTTCAGTTGAAAATCTATGATAGATACGGTGTGGGAATACTTAAACTGCTATGCCTAAAAAATCTTAAATAAATCAATAGATATAAAACTTATTTTTTGAAATTTTTATATTAATTAAATATTATAAAAAAGTCGATTACTGTGTTCTTTCGTAGCAGTTCCATATCATTTAAATTAAAGATCCTAAGAAAAAGTGCAGTACTTGCAACGATTAGTGTGTTTTTTCTTAGTATTTTCTGATTACTGTGTTTTTACGTAGTAATTTATTTAGGTTTTTACATCGGATACAGAGGTTTTGCAGTAATTTACTTATTTAAATCACATACAAAATGCATTTTGAAAATAAAAAAAATGTTTTATTAATTTTTATTTACTTTAACACAAGAAAAAAGTGTGTAATAGAAAAATTTTAAAATAGTAGGAAGCTTTTATTTATAAGTTTTTTTTTAATTACATTGTAATTCCGCTGCATAATATTAGCATGCATTCGGGAATGATTACAATTTCGTAAATTTCTTTCAAATATAAACAAGAAATATGGTAGGTAGGTATATATTAAATTATCATTCTACAAAATTTACTTAAAACAATACTCAGTAATGATCCAGACCGTCCCTTAAAATCGTCAATAGTAGAATTCTTTTGTAAACTGAAAAAAGTTGGATATCCACCATCGAGCAGATACTTTTTGAAAGTTAGTTCCTTCTTTGTAATATTTTGTACCTACTCCTAATTAATATTCTTAGTGTTATTATTTATTTATGGCCAATCTCCGGTCTCTTACAATTAGCTCATTGTTATTATAATATTTTCCTTTGGTATACCGTCTTTAAAGCTCTCCAGACCTCGTTTTTGTTCAGATACCCCCTTTTAATACATTTCTGCGAAGGTGCAGATTCCCCTATTGTAATTATTATCTACTTAATAATATGAATCGTGGTTCGTTAAACTCACTAAAACTCGAGAACGGCCGGCCGATTAAGCTGATTTTGGTTTTTAAATGTTCGTAGTAGTCCAGGGAAGTTTTAAAGGGGCAGAAAATATGGAACAATGGACGGGGAGTTATCAAAAATAACTGTTAAATTTTGCAATATGCTTAAAATACGATAAAAAGTTCGCCGGGACAGCTATAGGACTATATTATTAAATTTACATTTGGCAAAGAAAAGAATTTCATAACTGCACGTTTTCGAGATTGTGGATAGTTCAAAATGTCCAATAGCACCGTCGTAAAAAATTGCGAAGAAATAAAGATACAATCTTCAAAATTAGTAAGTTTTTTTTTTAAAGTAATGATTAACTTGGTTTTTACCTAATCCATACATTATAAGGAATTCACACGGCATAAAATAAAAAATATTATTAATAAGGCACAGTTAAAAAACAAACATATATTTTGTGTATGATGATTTCCCGTAGCACGTGAGCATAGTGCAAGTTGTTGAAAATCAACTTTTGAACAGCTTTGAGCTTGATTTTATTGAATAATTAAGATGAACTTCACGGCTTAATCACCTTCAGTACAATTCATTATAATGGGGGTCAATTAGTTACACAATTATTATTTTTTGTTTAAAATAAAAAAAAGTTTACAACCACTGCTTGCTTGGATATGACGGTCTTGCCCTAAAAATGATAAAATTAGATTATCATCGAAATCTCAACTGTATTTACAACGGAATTAAAACCAAAGTGGCAATCCATTTGTCGTTATCATCTGGAAGAATTTCTCAAGGGTATTCCCATAGAATATTCTGATAATAAACCACTAGAGGGACTTGCCCTTCATGTGCGGGAAGTCCGTCTATTTTCAATTTATTTTTTAAATATTATATCTTGAAGCTTATGAAAGTGAATATATTTTCCGCATCAATACATAGTATAAAACAAAGTCGCTTCCCGCGTCTGTCCCTATGTATAAAATATGCAACGGATTTTGATGCGTTTTTTTGTAATAGATAGATTGATTCAAGAGGAAGGTTTATAAGTGTAATATATATGCCAAATTTCAGCTTTGTAAGCCTAGTAGTTTCGGCTCTGCGTTGTCTGTCAGTCAGTCAGTCAGTCAGTCAGTAACGGAAGAGTTTTATATATGTCACCGGAAAATAATAAGATTCGCAAGTTAATAAATTTCCTAGGAAATTTATAAACGACAGATAAATTGAATTATTTTACGCCCACTTTTTTGCAAATTTATAAATTTTCGGCGCGTCGTAGTAAATTTATAAACTAACGGAAATCAATTCGTAAGATTCTAAACGGATCGACCAATCACAGAAGAGCTTTTAATTTTACGCTTTTTGAAATACGGAAAATAGCACACTGCTCTCTGATTGGTCGATGTTGAAAGTGAAAATGCTTGCGTCCATAGACTTACGTACAATCAGATTTGCCAAACAATTTGATCACACAAAAAGTATATTTAATGGTACTAAAAACTAGGTAGGTTAATAGTTTAAAACGTTACCGTTACCGTTAATGTGCGAAATTCAGTAAAAGTGCACTAACTGGCTGAATCCGTTAGAGTTCGAAATAAAATGTTGTTCTCAACATTAACTAGGTAATCTGCAAAATCCCTAGGTAATCTACAGAGTAACGACTAAGTTAAGCTCAAAAAATGTTTGACTTAGATTTCAGTTTAACACACACAGGTAACCCAAGCTCCGCTCGCTACGCTGGTTAAAGATCACAAGCCAAACCTAACCTAACCTACAATTTTGCCCTAGATTTGAATTTTCGGTCAGAGTTTTCTGTTTTCCGCACTTAATCGGCGAGACATCCGGTAATACGCACATTAACTAGGTAAAGTGTGGATACCCCATATCAATATATATAAAACTCTTCCGTTACTGACTGACTGACTGACTGACTGACAGACAACGCAGAGTCGAAACTACTGGGCGTAGAAAGCTGAAAATTGGCACATGGGTTCCTTGGGGAGTGTAGGTGAGCACTAAGAAAGGATTTCCCGAAATTCCCACGGGAACGGGAAAAACGGGATTTTTGTGTTTATGAGAAACGAGCTTTCCCGGCTTACTTCGTTACGCCATAATATATAAGATACTACAAAAGACTTGGCTCTATAGACTATGTTCTTTTGACTGCCAAGAATGGCCGAATAAAAAACAAACAACAACAACAAACCACCTGTCAAAATATGTAAACAACGGAAAATATATTGCACCTTGGGTTATATTATTTGAGTTTAGGTAAGGATCCCTAATTTTTTTGAAAATCTAATATAGCCTATGACACTCGGGGTTAATGTAGCTTCCTACCAGTGAAATAATTTTTCAAATCGGTTCAGTATTTCCGGAGCCTATTCGTTACAAACAAACAAACAAACAAACAAACAAATCTTTCCTCTTTATAATATTGGTATAGATGTGCGCGGGAAAAACCGCGGGGCAGCCTCTAGTTTCACATAAAATTTCGCACATTAACTGACCTAAACAGTTAATGTGCACATTAACGTATTTCGCAATATAACGGTGACAGATATAATACAAAAAGTAACCTTGTATTATAGGTACCTAGGTATAGTAACCTACCTAGTAGGAGGTTCCCTGCCTGTCGTAAGAGGCGACTAAAAGGGGTCTTTGGGGTCGTGGGTGTGAAGGGCGGGGGCCCGACACACTCATCAAACGGCCCTGAGATGGGCGGCGGCACAACTTGTGGCACTGTGCCGCCGCAGCTCCAAAGGCGAGCCGGGGAGGGAGGGAACAATATGCCCTCCCCGAGCATGAAGCTAATAGTAGCTGAGCGTGGGAAGACTTCGGACGCTATGTGTGGTTCCCGGGGTTCTTCCCAAAAGCGCCAAGACGGCCGCCGAGGGGTTTTAGTGGGTGCGAGCCCCACATACCCCCGACTAGAGGTGATCGTTATTTACAATCGCATTTAAAAAAACTCGTTATTTCATGGCAACGAATCGCATTGCTATTCACAACGAATGTATAATGCGATCGCGTTTTCGTTGCCGTCGGCAACGATCGCGTTCTCGTTGCCCGGCAACGATCGCGTTCTCGTTGCCGTCGGCAACGATCTCATTCTCGTTGCCGTCGGCAACGATCTCATTCTCGTTGCCGTCAGCAACGAAAACGCGATTGCATGTGACAGCTTGTCATTAGCAAAGCAACGAAACGCATTGAAGCATTACGATCTCACTCCTATCGAATTAATATAAAATGTACTAGAAAGTCATTTTGCTAAAAAAAAATGTATAAGGTTTTGAAATATCGATAATTGCTGCACTGCGATAAAAATATCCATATTTACATTGATATTAGGGCAAACTTGCATGTCTAGTTACATCCTGCGTTTTCGTTGTCAATCGCATTTTCGTTGCCGATCGCATTCTCGTTGCCGATCGCATTTTCGTTGCCGATCGCATTTTCGTTGCCAATCGCATTCTCGTTGCCGATCGCATTTTCGTTGCCGTTGCATGATATTCGATCCGGCAACGAAAATGCGATCGCATTTTAAAATCGCAGTTGTTCGAAAATAGCATAACAGCGATCGCATGCGATTGAAAAATAGCAGTTATTCTCACCTCTACCCCCGACGCTCCCCCGAGCGTCGGGAAATGCGATAGGCATTTCCCCTCGTTAAAAAAAAAAAAAAAAAGTAGGAGGTTCCCTATTTCACTCTACAAAAATAAAACATTTTGGTCTTGGCTACCATAAAACTTTCGTAGCTCTGTGGTAAATTTCAATTCATTATACATGGCGTTTGGTTATTGGTTACTTATTATTTTACGAGTGAGTTTAGTAAGTTTATCAATTTACGAAAATGTAGGCGTAAAATAATACAATTTATCTCTCGTTTAGAATCCTACGAAAGTTAATAAATTTCCTAGAAAATTTATAAATTTACGGTTTTTGTTATTTTCCGGTGACATATACATATTATATTGATAAAGTCAATATTTATTTCGACTGCTCCGTGGCTCAGTTGGCAGTGATGTGGACTGAGTAAACGTGTGCACCCGGGTTCGATTCCCGGGCGGGGCGAATATTGATATGATGAATATCAATGTTTGTTTCCGGTCTGGGTGTGATGTTCGTCTCTGTGTGTGTTTCGGGCACCCTAGATACAGGTTCTTCCTAGTTAGGGGCTCTGAGTGTGATGTGTTATTATTATTATTATTATTATTAATTATTTTGTTAGTTATTTAGGTACCTACCTAGGCACTTAGCCTTCGATCAAGACATAAATTAAGAATCCTTATACGGGAACATTGGCTAGTAGGAAATTACAGGGGGGTGGGGCGGGTTGTGCGTCGCGCGCTAGCGCTCTATTGGCTATTTAATATCGTGCTGCGTCCACGCAATGATACTGTTCGTCCATGATTCGTTCTTTTTTTTACAGTCGTTCTCAAGGCCAAGAACCAAGGGCCAAGCTTCTTAACTAAAAAAAATGACTCGTAATTGTCTTGTTAGCGATTTCGTTAACCATTGCCGCTTTAACAAAGGTAATTTCTGTTGCACGCTCAAAGAAAACAGCAATGGTTAACTAAGTCGCTAACAAGACATAACGAGTCACTCGTTTTTAGTTAAGAAACTTGGCCCCCTGTTCGTTCGTTCGTTTTGTACACATGCGCAGTTATCCCCTCCTTATTTTGCTCAGAGCTAAAGTTACTTGGCGGGACCTGTACCTACCTTTTTTCGAGCTAGAGCAAGTTTTTCTGTTTTTGATTCCATTATAGTTATATTTAAGTCAAGCAAACCACTATACTGCGCGTTTTTCCAAAATCCGGAAGGCAAGAAGATTTACTCATTGTTGTCCATCTGAAAAAAAAAGACATATCAGTCCCCAATGATGAACCTAAGGCTACGAACGCACAGGCGGTTTTATTTCCGCGCGGTGTCAAAGTTTGTTATTTAATTTTCAACCTTATTCATAGGCCCCGAACGCACAAGCGTGTTTTTACGGTTTTTTATCCGCTGGTGCACACTTCCATAGGATTCAGTATGTTACATAAAATCCGCGCGGCAAAAAACCGCCTGTGCGTTCGTTGCCTAATATAAAAATGGTAGATACCTAGGTTAGGTACTTACATATAATGCGAATAGAAATTAAAAAGTAAAAGCACTGGAAATTTGCCGGATTTTCGAAAGTTTCCATAAAATGTTGCCATTTTTTTATTTCTACTGTTTTGTGTCGCATGCACTGTACATCAACGCGAACAAACGTGCAAGCGGAAGGGCTTTTGACCTTGACCTTGAGGGGTGGGGAGGGGGTAGGGGGAAGAGAGGGGGTAGGGGGAAGAGAGGGGGTAGGGGGGGAGGGAAGGTGCCTCCCTCCCTACCCACAAACCAGCCACAAACGAAAATGCATAAGGTCAGTGTGGGTAAGTCCGACATACTTTTATCCATATTCACTTTGAGATTAAATAAGTATTGATATTTGCATTTTACGCCGATTTATGTGCTCGAAGGTAATAGAGTATGAAATGTTTTTTTATTTATCAATGCAGAAAATGTATTCACTTTCATAAGCTTCGAGATATAGATATTTTAAAAAAAAATTGAAAATAGACGGACTTCCCGCACATGAAGGGCAAGTCCGTCTATTATCAGAATCTTCTATGGAAATAACCTTGAGAAATTATTTCAGATGATAAAGTCAAATGGCTTGGCACTTTGGTTTTAAATCCATTGTAAATAGAGTTGAGATTTCGATAATAACCCAATTTTATCATTTTTAGGGCAAGACCATCATATTCAAGCAAGCAGGGGTTGTAAACTTTTTTTTTACTGTAACTAAATAAATAATTGTGTATATAATTGACCCCCATTATAATGAACTGAACTGAAGGCGATTTCGCCGTGAAGTTCATCTTTATATTTCAATAATATCAAGCTCAAACCCCCTTACCACAAAAAAGTTAGACCGGTCTAATTCGCCAATTTGTATAAAGAATTAGTGATTTAAACCTAGTCTATTGATTTAGACCAGTCTTAACTCTTTTTGTGGTAAAGCCGAAAGCTGTTCAAAAATTGATTTTCAACAACCTGCACTATATTCAAGGTTTACAATATCTGATATTAAGGGAATTCCGTCATAGACGGACTTTCCGATTTTTACTAGACGGACTTCCCAACTTTTACATTTGAATGTTATGATTCTTTTTGGATGAGAAAATGGTTAAGGGCAAGTGATTTTATCAAATCCAGTGTAAGAAAAACAAAAAAGGATAATTAAATTACCTATGTAGAAACAGGAAATGGCAAAACTCCTTCAATTTACATTTTTTCAAAAAATATTTCGAAAGTCACCGCTACACTTCAAGTTCAAATATGCAAAAAAAATGTTTGCCAAATTTCTCCTAAGATAATGCTTGGAGCGACATCTATGATAATTAGCTGAAAAGTAATTTACAAATCTGCTTTACCAATCGAATCGTAACCGCTAAATTCCTTTTAGAACGGAAGTTATTGCCGCTAGACGGACTTACCTCCCAGACGGACTTCCCCACATTGACCTTAGTTTCAAAGATATTATTTATTTATGAGGTTATTTTATTACATTTGCTCAAGAAACTTAAATAATAACATAACATAACATAATCTCAAGCCTTTTATTCTCGAAGGATTAGGCAGAGGCACCAGCTCAAGAGCCAGACCCACATTTAGCCGAGTTTTTTATGCTTAGTTAGTGTTTTCAATAGAAAATTAGGTCTTTTGTACTTTTAAGTTCATCTTACCTTATTTTGCTTAGTTTTTCCCTAGATTTGAGTTTAACACAGGTAACCCAAGCTCCGCTCGCTTCGCTTGCTACGCTGGTTAAAGATCACAAGCCAAACCTAACCTACAGTTCTGCCCTAGATTTGAGTTGAACACAGGTAACCCAAGCTCCGCTCGCTTCGCTCGCTGCGCTGGTTAAAGATCACAAGCCCAGCCTAACCTAACCTATAATTCTGCCCTAGATTTGAGTTTAACACAGGTAAGCTAAGCTCAGCTCGCTTCTTTCGCTATGCTGGTTACGATCACAAGCCAAACCTAACCTAACCTGTTCTGCCCTAGATTTGAGTATAAAACAGGTAACCCAAGCTCCACTCGCTTTGCTTGCAAGCAAAGCGAGTGGCCAAACATTTAAGTGTGAGCATTTTATTGGGCTAGTTACGCTTCTTGAGTATTGTTGTTCGTTGGTAATAAGTAATTAAATTTGCTTAAGTCCTAGCCAAAATAAGACATTTCAATACAGTTGAAATGAGTCACTCGAGTCGAATCAAGTCACTCGATGGCGAGTGTGAATATTTCCCCACTCAGTTTCATCCCAAAGGAAATTCGGTGGGTGTGTTGTTTAAAGTCGTTTTAGTAAAATGTGACTCAACGAGTTGCATCACTATCTCCGAGACTAGAATCACCTCCAGTGCGTCTCGTAAATTAATGAGAGAAGGGTCTTAACCCTCGGCCTTCGTGTATGCTTTTAACATGCAAAAAACTAGGTTCCCACTGCCGCCCACTACTGGCCACTGACCCTAAATGCTTTTCAATTTAATTCTCATAGCCATTCCATGGTCGGTGTACCTAGGTCGTTTCCATTGAGAACGGAAATAGAGACACACACAACACAACCTAAAACGACCCACCGACCCAAGATACAGTAGGTTTACAGTAAAATTATGAATTTAAATAAATATAAAAGAAGTATGAAATGATTTTACCTTTTCTCTACAGTCTTAGCTGAGGATGAGGAGATGAGGAGTAGGTATTATTTATTGGTCAATGCACTGAGGCTGACATTTCAAGTATCATCATATTAGCGACTCGGACGGAATAGACAGACTCGCAATCATTCGTAGGTATTCAGAGACGAGTTTCGCTGCCACTTGGGCTTGACTTCGCGAAGTTCAAACATTCGGCACAGATGCAATAGTTTTCATCTCACAATGGTAAAACACCACAAAATTTTATCGATTGTCTATGCTCGTGGACACCCTATTTAAAAAAAAGTTGAAAGACAGAGAGAGTATGTTGTATTATTTCGTACATCGAAAAGGGATGGCACATTGAAGTACCTATCGCTAAATTATAGGTTAGAAACGTTTGTTTTGATTTCAAAGTATTGGGTTGTATAAAACAAATCACTAGAAAAAACACGCTTTACAGAATGGAATTCCAGTGCTTATCTTTCGGCTTCTTCATCAGACCTTGAAGCCCTAATCGTTGTCAAAGTTACAAAATTACAAGACTTTTCTAACAACTTCACACACAGCTTCGATATCGATGTTTTATAAAGTTTCAGTTTATATCCTCCGGCTCCATCATCAGATCAGTTCGACAGTACAATATTATTGTATTGTCATCAGAAATACACACTGCTGCCAATTTTCATGACGCTTCGCTACGACCCTTGGAAGATGGTTAATTTTGTTCCATTTAGGGTTCATTCCCGGGATTTCTCGGGTCGAGAATTCCCGGGAAATCCTTGGGTTCTGTTCCCGGGAAATTATGCTCGAGAAAAGTCGAGAACTCAAGAAATCATATTTGAGTCTATGTAGTGCAAATAAGTTCGTGAATTACGTAAAAGATGGAAATATACTTTTTACTTTTATAAGCATAATGATGGTACGCGGTGGAGTCAAGTCTCGTAACCAAAATCGATCGACTCGTAATCGTATTACAAGCGACTGTCTTAACCATTGCTGGTTTTGTTTAGGCGTATAACAGAAATCGACTTTACAAAGTGGCAATGGTTAACGAAATCGATAACAAGACAACTACAATTCGATAGAGTTCCACGACGAAGCTTGACGGTGTACTGCTTGTGTATATTTTGTGTTTTATTTTATCAAATTAAATTTATAATCTTATAAATTTCACAGTTCACTACCTAAATCTGAGTATCAAGTCGCTTACTTAATTAACAATGAAAATTTGATGTCAGTGACAGCATTCGAAAATCATTGCGGCTTTTTATAGACGACAACAGTACATGCCTCCCGAAAAGCAGCAATAGTTTTCGAATGCTGTCATTGTCATCGAATTTTCATTGTTTATTTAGCTAAGCGACTCAGGCCCTTCTTTTCTATAAAATTTTCTTAAAATTTAAACACTTATTATGAAGTATAGTTTTAGATTAACGTTGACTATTTCCTAATTAACAAGCCGAAATTTGTGTATTTTTTATTAGTTAACGGTTTAATAGGTATATATATTTTTTTCAAGTTTTATAACTTATATTTGGCAGAAAAACCACTCAATTTATTGGTTTAAAATAAGTTCTTTTTATTATGATTCACATTGTTAATTTTGTGTCAACTTTTTTCATTATTTGAATCGAAAAGATATGCAAAAACATAGGTAAATGTAAATTTCTCGACAACCCGAGAAGACCCGAGAAATTGGCCTCGAGAATTCTCGAGACCCGAGAAACTGAAAAGCTCGAGAAATCATGAACCCTAGTTCCATTACATAAGGAGAAAAGGCAAAACGATCCACTCACCAAGCCGTCCCCGAATGGAGAACAGAACAAGAGAAGGGAAAAGAAGTGTAGGCAGACCACCAGCCAAATGGACCTACGATATAAAGACCGTTGCTGGGGAAACATGGATGAGACTGGCAGCCGCTGAAGCAAACTGGAAAATACTTGGAGAGGCATTCGTCCAGCAGTGGGCTTATATATGATTAAGGTAAAGGAAGAAAAGGTTAATACAAGTCAACTTCATTCAAAATTTAGGTTTTTGGACTCATTCTAAAGATTGGTTTGTGAAAATATTAAATCTTTATAAAAACATTAAAAAGTTTTGTTTTTAATTATTCTAACTAACCTAAACACATTTAAACAATATAGCTTCCACACAAGCATAGCCTGTATTGTTGCAAATAATAAATTTTAGTTAGCGGGCCGCAGTTAAAAATTACAGTTGATTTTTTTATTTTGGTTAGTGGGATGTGTAGTAATTATACAAAATAAAATGGAAATAATGTTAAATATGTAACACTAATAAAATACATATTATTATTATAATAATACAGAATAACTATTCGAAAGAAAAAAGTATAACCCTATTGTAGTAAATCACGCCAAGTTTTTAATATGATCAGATTTTTCTATTGAGTCACAAGGACATGATTAGACATGAGAGCTGAACCTAGGTTACTACAGTTGAGGAGTTTATGGAATTTAGTTTACTGCGGGAAGGTGCCATAGTTTTAGGAAAAGGAATTTAATTTATTAGAAATTACTTACCTACCTAGATTTTCTTAAAGCCAAGAGGTAACAAGCAGCAGTGTGGTATTTACAGCTTAGGCTAATAATCAATGTATATAAGAGATAACAAAAGTCAATCCAGATTCAGAGTGAGCAACAATTTATTCGCTACATATATTTTGAAAAATTATTGATATGACGCAGACCTATACCCTATCAACTTATGTACCTCCAACCAGTATAATAAGTGGGTAAATAAAAATTACATTTAAAAATAGGTGTTTCAATTAGATTCTTTAATTTCTTTTCAAGTAAGTACTTACTTAGGTATAAAATAAGTCTAAAATATAATTCCTGAAGGCGAGACCAAATAAAGTTTTTTATTTCAGATCAGAAACAAAAACAAGCAGTGATATTTTTCAAACAATTGATTGATTACTTTCGTGACTGTGTGTGGTATTGATTTCTATCCAAGTGCTAAATTTGGTGACTCGGGCCGTCTCATGCTTCGCCGAGTGACACGGCACTGAGATCACTACGATACACGACTGTGAATATGAATTTCGAACGGAGAGCGAGTTTACGGGCGATTTTGACAGTTCGGAGTGATACTCAGGCTGACATTCACAGTCAGCGCGCAAAGTTCAACTTCGACCTGACTGGCTCAAGTATCATATTAGCGACTCGGAGTAGACTCGCAATCATTCGTATTCAGAGACGAGTTTAGCTGCCACTTGGGCTTGACTTCGCTAAGTTCAAACATTCGGCACAGATGCAATAGTTTTCATCTCACAATGGTAAAACACCACAAAATTTTATCGATTGTCTATGCTCATGGACACCCCCAATTTAAAAAAAAGTTGAAAGACAGAGAGAGTATGTTGTATTATTTCGTACATCGAAAAGGGATGGCACATTGAAGTACCTATCGCTACCTTATAGGTTAGAAACGTTTGTTTTGATTTCAAAGTATTGGGTTGTATTAAAGAACAAATCACTAGAAAAAACACGCTTTACAGAATGGAATTCCAGTGCTTATCTTTCGGCTTCTTCATCAGACCTTCAAGCCCTAATCGTGGTCAAAGTTACAAAATTACAAGACTTTTCTAACAACTTCACACACAGCTTCGATACCGATGTTTCATAAAGTTTCAGTTTATATCCTCCGGCTCCATCATCAGATCAGTTCGACAGTACAATATTATTGTATTGTCATCAGAAATACACACTGCTGCCAATTTTCATGACGCTTTGCTACGACCCTTGGAAGATGGTTAATTTTGTTCCATTACATAAGGAGCAAAGGCAAAACGATCCATTGACCAAGCCGTCCCCTAATGGAAAACAAGAGAAGGGAAAAGAAGTGTAGGCAGACCACCAGCCAAATGGACCTACAATATAAAGACCATTGCTGGGGAAACATGGATGAGACTGGCAGCCGCTGAAGCGAACTGGAAAATACTTGGAGAGGCATTCGCCCAGCAGTGGGCTTATATATGATTAAGGTAAAGGAAGAAAAGGTTAATACAGGTCAACTTCATTCAAAATTTAGGTTTTTGGACTCATTCTAGAGATTGTTTTGTGAATTTATTAAATCTTTATAAAAACATTAAAAAGTTTTGTTTTTAATAATGAATTTTAACTAACCTAAACACATTTTAACAATAGCACACACACTTCCACACAAGCATAGCCTGTATTGTTGCAAATAATAAATTTTAGTTAGCGGGCCGCAGTTAAAAATTACAGTTAATTTTTTTATTTTGGTTAGTGGGATGTGTAGTAATTATACAAAATAAAATGGAAATAATAATAATATGTAATACTAATAAAATACATATTATTATCATAATAATACAAAATAACTAGGTATTCGAAAGAAAAAAGTATAACCCTATTGTAGTAAATCACGCCAAGTATTTAATATGATCAGATTTTTCTATTGAGTCACAAGGACATGATTAGACATGAGAGCTGAACCTAGGTTACTACAGTTGAGGAGTTTATGGAATTTAGTTTACTGTGGGAAGGTGCGATAGTTTTAGGAAAAGGAATTTAATTTATTAGAAATTACTTACCTACCTAGATTTTCTTGAAGCCAAGAGGTAACAAGCAGCAGTGTGGTACTTACAGCTTAGGCTAATAATCAATGTATATAAGAGATAACAAAAGTCAATCCAGATTCAGAGTGAGCAACAACTTATTCGCTCCATATATTTTAAAAATTATTGATTTGACGTAGCAAAAATAACGAAAAACCAATCAACTCAGATCAGAAACAAAAACAAGCAGTGATATTTTTCAAACAATTGATTGATTACTTTCGTGACTGTGTGTGGTATTGATAGAAATGTCTTGTCCTAGCCGTCGCGAGTGCTAGCCAAGTGCTAAATTTGGTGACTCGGGGCGTCTCATGCTTCGCCGAGTGACAGGGCACTGAGATCACTACGATACTCGACTGTGAATATGAATTTCGAGCGGAGAGCGAGTTTACGGGCGATTTTGACAGTTCGGAGTGATACTCAGTGCTGCAACTCGACTGTGAATGTCAGCCTCAGTGCTGCAACACAGACCAACTAGAGATACTACGTATCAGACGGCGACGGCCATCTCAGTAATCCTCTTGTCCGTGAGCCGCGTGGCGGCCATTTTGTTTTCAAAGTCCTCTTCAACTGATGCAGTGTCGAAATATTAAAATCAAAATAAAGAGCTAATAATGATGTCAATCTGTTCTGTTCAATCAATCAAAGTTGTCCATTGACCTATAAAAGTGGACATAAAACCATTGACATATGAAAGCATCACAGAGTAAAACATATTGAACAAAATCGGTCGCCCATAGACGCCACTCAGGGGCGCCTTCAACAGATGTGATAAAAGCTCAGAATAAAGACAAGCATAGAAACCGGGCTAAAATAAAAAGTTATTTTCATATTGTTACGCTCCTTACTAAACGGCAAAAAGACTATTAGTTAGAGAGAGATAAAATATAAGAATTCTTTGCAAGTTTTCTTCTTGTGTTATCAAAGTGGTTTATTGATGACACTGGTTTATTAGTACCGTACAAAATTAAAAACCAATAATTTGGTACATATTTGGTGGTTTGTTTATGGTTTGTTTTATTTTGACGTATAATATGACATTGTAAACATCGGTAGCAGCTCCAAAAGTTTTATGATTATTTTTTATGAAAAAGGTGTGATAAATTGGTTTTGTGATTGTGAATGTTTAACTTAATGTATAACAATCTCTTGTGTAGTGACGGGATGTGAATCAAATGCGTCAAGGAATCAAAATCTTGATGTTTCGGTTACCTACCATTCGGTAAATAATTTTGTTTCATTGTAGACTTCTGGGCACTATTATGACTAATAAATTATCAAGAACATCAATTTTACACGCTGTTTGTCGAACTCGTACCTAAATTTATTGAATTATTACGGTAAAACACCTTCTGTAAAGGTTATGATAGTGTTGTGCCAAAATATGTTTAGACAAAAGTTATCGAACCTAAATCATCCGTTCTAACTTAAGGACAAATAAAAATCAGACATAATAATATGCCAATTGTTGTATTTTTTTCAGTTTTCAAGCAAATTATATACTAAAAACAAAATGACTGGATGCTATAAAGAGACAAGATTTTAAACATTCACAACATACTGTTTTATCAACAAAGAAGATTTAAGATGGTGAAGATTATAACCTGAAACTGTAACAACAGTTTTGCTGCTGCAATTTGAATAAGTTGGTTGGTGGTAATCATAAAATATTGCCCTTTCAATTGCTTATTTTATATCAAATTAATTAAATGTTATTCGTTATCAACTTAATGTTAAAGGAAATAGGACAGCGACATTCAGTGGACAATTCATATTTCATATCTAAGAAAGAAATGCAACCAGAAAATACCATCATCTCAGCTAAAAACGTCTACTGCTGGATATAGGCCTTAAAGAAAATATCGTGACATACAATTTGCCCATTCTGGATAAAACAGGTTTAAGTTTATCTATGTTTTTTTTCTGCTGATCCTCATAATTGTATATGAAAATTTCAAGTTTAAGTTGCGGGATGTCATCGTTTAAGTTAATATTCTCTAAGATACCTGTTTTCTAAAAAAAAATACGAAGGCTTTAATTAATATATATTTGAATAAATTATTATTATTGTCTTGAATATAATATTTAAGAACATTTTTCTTGCTTTCTTACAGGCCTCACAAAATACTTTGATAAAAAAAGCTACAGAATATATGAACCGTAAATTTGGGTAAACCAATGCTGTAAACTGAAACAAATAAAATTCCATGAGAATTTTACTTTGTGATAAAAACAAAAGCGCCATTGTTGCTGCAGGATATCACTTACGTATGTATAAATTGTTTACACCCAGGTTTTATAATACTTACTCTCTTTTATAAGTTTTAATTAAAACATATTATATTTTTAGGTCTCAAAAAAAAAACCACATGCAGGGATTTTTCACATACAAACACTCCATCACAAAGTGATGATCAAGATCAACCCAAGCAAAAACAAACATTTGAGGTGCAGAGTGCAGAGCAAGATTATTGAAAATGAGTGTGTAAAGAAAGAAGCGCATAATTCATACATTATGAAATTTCCAAAAATAGATTTATTTTACTTGTTTTATATATACAAATTATTATAGGCACACATCTTTTAGTTTTAATTATTTTAGAGCTGTGCTAATATCTGATGTGACAGAGTTTTTTATGAACGGAAAATCTTTAGAAATAGGTAAGTATTATTATATTTTTATCAAGACACCCGTTTTATTCATTAAAATAACTTATTGTGTGCAGTAGGTTTCCTGGAAGAAATCGCTTTAATCGATAAGGCCACCCATTGCCCTTATTCTTTTTCTGTTAAAAATTTTATACGGTTTGTTACATTTTGTATTTTTATTTGCATTTTTATAGCAATACTTAAAGCGTTTTTATCTTTGTCTTTGTTTTCTTGTTATTATAATACCATACAATTACTCCTGAATTAGTTATGATAAGTTCCATAATAAAGAACCATGTCTTGTATAAAAGTATAGACAACTTGATTTAGGACATGTTATTTTTGCCATCACTAGCTTTTTAGAAAATTAAAAATAAAAAGTCGAACCCAGGTACGGGCAAGGTGCGGAAGAGTCATACGACCCAGTGGATAAAGTATATTGGTCTCTTTTTAACATATTCAATGGTTGCACTTGAGTAAGTAGCGTAACACAATGATGTGACTTTTTATTTTAGGACTCCTTCTATGCTTGTCTTTATTCTGAGGATAAAAGTCATGGCGGCCATCTTTGACAAAATTGGCTAGTTCAACAGACCAAGGGAAAAAAATGCCCTAATGAAAGCCGTGACTAGTGATGTGAGACAGTTGTTTTTATTCTTAATTGTAAGCTTATGTTGGGCAATGGTCCCCAGCGTATTCAGCCTTCTTTTTTTTGGCATGCTAAACTAAATTTTTTATTTTTCAAATTCTTTAAATTTTAATATTAATATATTCTTGATTCTTGTAAAGAAACTATATGTTGGCTATGCGACTTTTAACTATCTTCATAAAAGTCGCATCGCATACTTACCAGACAACCAACAGTTTCTCTACGAGAATTATTACAGTCCTGAAAATAAATGAAACTAAAGCATCATTTGTGAATTTGTATATTTTTGCCCAGTTCATCTTTAATTATTTTACTAGTCGCTTCTTGAATGCACTTGTCTTTTTTGATTTTCTTAATTGGGGAGAAACATCTGAAAAAAATCAAAACATAATTTGAAGAGCAAACAATGTATTTTATTAATATTTCCTAAAAAATACAGAAATCTAGTGTTAGAGACTTTTTGGTGAGTGCCAGAGTGACAGACAGACAGACATTACGGTGACGGATTTGTTATTAGTGTAGTGTAGTGTAGTACAAAAGGACGTGCAATGTAGCTACTATATAGCTTCATGAGGTCGTGAGACAAGTTCACATTAAAAATTATAATAAAAATATATTGTTAGAGGAGATTTCAGGAGATATCGAACTTATTAACCGACTTCAAAAAAGGAGGATATCAGTTTGAACTGTATGTATGTATGTATGTTTGTCCGCGATTATCTCGCGTTTGGCTGAACCGATTTTGATGCGGTTTTCAGTAATGTATTTGTTACATTCATAAGAAGGTTTTAGTACCTATTTAAACCGACTTCAAAAAAGAGGAAGTTCTCAGATTATGTTTGTTGCAGTTCGTTGAAGGCGGGTCTCTTTTTGTAAAAAAGAAATTATTTATTTTCTCTAACAAACTAGTCCTTCAACGCCTACAACTCGGCACCATAGTAAAACCGCAAAAGACTCCGCCTCCAACACAGGCGGAAGACGACACCCCTAACCGCCTCCCTGGTCAGCAGCACTTGCCTATTGAGGAAGTTTACTTGCCGGCGAATACAGTAAGTCAACAAGACTAGGACCTAAAACGACCCACCGACCCAAAGAAGGTGTAATCAATGTCGGAATTCTATAAAAAGTGATCCTACAATAAAAATAAACGGTTTTCAAAACCCGGAATCCGAAATAATACAAAGGTAACATACAGGTTATTTTTAGAAAAAAAATCCGTTAATTTTTGTACCAGTAAATTTGAGTTTAAACCTTTCAACAATGAAAGAATAACGAAATGAATATTATTAATGTGATGATCCCGATTAAAAAAATACTTAAATAAGATCTGGCACACACTAGGGGCGACACGCGACAGCGACGTGTCGGCGACTAGACGCGACGTCAAGCTGCGATGCACGCTCGCTTGCTACTTGTCGCGACAGTAAGCGACAGCTCTACGTCTAGTCGCGACGCGTATAAAAGTCGCTTAGTTTCATATCTATCTATACTGGGTGTTTCTGACAAGGCGGTAATAAATCAAAGGAGGAATTCTGCTCACCATAACTAACAACTTTCCCAAAGCAACATAGGTCGAAATCTCAAAAAAAATAACAGCTGTTCCATACATTGGTTCGATCAGCTGGCGGGGTCAATGTACGGGACGGCTGATTTTTGTTTTGAGATTACGACCCATGTTGCTTTGGGAAAGTTGTTAGGTATGGTGAGCAGAATCCCTCCTTTGATTTATTACCGCCTTGTCAGAAACACCCTGTATATCACTATCCATATACAAAATTTCATTTAAATCGGTTCATTAGTTTTCTCGGGAAAGCGAGACAGACAGACAGAGTAACTTTCGCTTTTTAACCGACGAAAAAACTAAAAGGAGGAGGTTCTCAATTCGTCGCGTATATATATTTTTTTTTTATGTATGATCACGCATAACTTTTTACTGTGTGGACCGATTTTGATAATTCTTTTTTTAATCGACAGAGTATACCTTGAAGTTGGTCCCATAAAAATTTGGAAATAAAATTCCCACCCTAAGGGTGGGAAAATAGGGGTGACTTTTTGGTCGGCGGGTCGATTTATCCACTCACAGGTTGCATTTCCGTGTAACATTATAACTTTTGATACCTACTTACAATATCTTTGGAAATGAAATAAAATCAGCCGAAAGACGTCCACTGCTTGACTGAGGCCTCCCTCACAAATCGCCTCACCGACCGGTCGTGATCGAACCTCATCCTGTTAGTCCCTCAACCTTCACCAGGTTGTGTGGCCACCTTGTGGGGTGCGACCACCCTGTGAAGGGTGATGAGCTGGGGTCAAAAAAATTAGCCCAAAAAAAACTGAAAAGCAAAAAATAAAAACTTTTTATAAAAAAATTAAACCGCCGAAAAAACTGAAAAGCATTAAATAATAGGGAAACATTTTCTATTAGGCCTTAATTTACTCACTTCTTTAAGTAATTTTGGATTACCAAGAAATTTTGAGTCGGTGCCACAGAATCAATGAATAAAGATCACTAAATTACCTGAAATTCAAAGAAATAACCGAAAAACGTATGCCGCTGCTCATCGCGCTTTACATAGATAATGAATTTGCTTGTGTGGTGTGGCGCCGACTTAAAATTTCTTGGTAATCCAAAATTACTTAAAGAAGTGAGTAAATTAAGGCCTAATAGAAAATGTTTCCCTATTATTTAATGCTTTTCAGTTTTTTCGGCGGTTTAATTTTTTTATAAAAAGTTTTTATATAATTTTAGTTAAGATTGTCGCCCGCAGCCTGTCGTCCTTATAGAATAGCTTGCACTACTGCTTACTGCCTTCGTGGCTTAGTTGGCAGTGATAGCGACTGTGACTTCGATGGTTTGGGTTTAAATAATTATTTTTTTATCAAATTTAAGGTACAAACTTTGGGCGAATATGACACAAACCTGGTGGATTCTACCAGCAGACAAGATACTACTGTGGATGAAATTTAAGATGTCGGTTAGCTTTACTGTTATTATTTTACTAGAATTCAAGCAAACGCCTTCTAGTGGTGAATTGCAAGACCAACTTTTTCAGCTTCAGTTTTTTTTAATCCGTTGAAATCTTCTCAATCCTAACAATTATCTTAAAAATAACCTTTTTAATTTCTAGTTTCATATTATAACGATTCTGCATGAAGTTTATTTCGATTATCGGGTTACCAGAAAGTACAATACATAACAATGTATAACAGAAATTAAAATGTACCTAATAATAATAGAGCACCTACAGCACTCAAAGAAAATGGGACTGCAATTTTATATACAGGGTTACTGGTAAGCAGACCTGACCATTTTAGGAAGTGATAGTAGGGGTCATTCAGTGACTGCTGCTCCGTGACTCAGTTGGCAGTGATGTGGACTGAGTACGCGTGTGCACCTGGGTTCGATTCCCGGGCGGGGCGAATATTGATATGATGAATATCGATGTTTGTTTCCGGTCTGGGTGTAATGTTCGTCTCTGTGCGTGATTTGGGTACCCTAGATACAGGTTCTTCCCAGTTAGGGGCTCTGAAAGAAAAATTAAAAAGTTTAATAACTCGGAAACGGTTGGGTTTGACCAGGGTATCTAAGAGCTAAAATTATTGGTCACCTCATGAAATGGTCCGTTTTACTTACCAGTAACCCTGTATACTTATACCTATATAGATACCGGGTTTTACAGTTTACACGTAGTGGTGGGGGGGGCTACAAGCTAAGATTTAATTTTATTTTTAGATGAAAGACTCAGCAGACGGGAAAAAATACACAAACCTGCCTGTGGCTTCTACCAGCAGACAATAAACTACTATGGAATAAACTTAATGATTTGGATATGTGGACGACTCCGCTCTACAGATCTTCAAAAGGTCGACTACTTCTGATAAGGTAGCTTATTATAATTTAAAATTTTCAATCAAAGCCTTTGTAGGTACTACCTACCGGTACTACTACAATAATAATGTATCGCGAGCTAGAACATGCAGCATGCATTACCACTACTTACCAGAGTTACCAGTACCAGTCCAGGGCGGAAACCAACACGCAACATACCACCAACACCATTACCATTACCAGAAAACAGTTACCAAGGGAAGGATAAATAAAACAACAACTTTATTAAGAAAACACACACATGGAACCAAGATCAATTCAACCCAGAAACATAAGAAGAAATCGTCCTGAAAAGGACGAACCAGTGATCTATCTTCGCAGAAACATAGATGGTCGTCCTGACAAGGACGGTTTGCTGCACGTGTTGCGCGAGCGAGCGCAGCCGCAGAAAGAGGCCGAAATACTGAAGCGCTCAGTATTTAGCTACGACAGGCTACGACGCAGCAACCGCGCCCCCTGCCGGATTGGTTCCACGCGGCCTAGCGGAGCCGCGCGGAAACTATCGCGCCATTCCTTTTAAAGACACATTCCTATTGGTTCTTGTATTATAAAAAACTGTATATTATTGGCTGTTCATACTTTTGTTTTCTGTGTAATTTTTTGTATAAATTGATGTGCATTTTGTAAATAAAATTATTCACTCGTCCTGCTTCTACAACTAAATAGAGGTGGTCGTTATTTACAATCGCATTTAAAAAAACTCGTTATTTCATGGCAACGAATCGCATTGCTATTCAACAACGAATGTATAATGCGATCGCGTTTTCGTTGCCGTCGGCAACGATCGCGTTCTCGTTGCCCGGCAACGATCCCGTTCTCGTTGCCGTCAGCAACGAAAACGCGATCGCATGTGACAACTTGTCATTAGCAAAGCAACGAAACGCATTGAAGCATTGCGATCTCACTCCTATCGAATTAATATGAAATGTACTAAAAT
The DNA here is from genome assembly GCA_951802225.1 of Euspilapteryx auroguttella. NCBI lineage: Eukaryota > Metazoa > Arthropoda > Insecta > Lepidoptera > Gracillariidae > Euspilapteryx > Euspilapteryx auroguttella. Next base: position 7,866,048 of record OX637642.1, on the reverse strand, counting down.
TACATTTTGCTGAAAAAAAAATTGTATATGGTTTGGTAATATCGATAATTGCTGCACTTCAATAAAAATATCCATATTAACATTGATATAAGAGCAAACTTGCATGTTTAGTTACATCCTGCGTTTTCGTTGTCAATCGCATTTTCGTTGCCGATCGCATTTTCGTTGCCAATCGCATTCTCGTTGCCGATCGCATTTTCGTTGCCGATCGCATTCTCGTTGCCGATCGCATTTTCGTTGCCTATCGCAGTTTAAAATCGCAGTTGTTCGAAAATAGCATAACAGCGATCGCATGCGATTGAAAAATAGCAGTTATTCTCACCTCTACAACTAAACTACTGGAGTTTTATTTAGCACCAACACTCGCTAAACCTTTTTTAAATTTGACATAATTTAAAGAACAGTTTGTCAAACGTGCGCTGGGCTTAATATTCCAGAGCTATGTATAAATAAATGAAATGTAATACCTACTTATTAAATTATTAGTTACACAAAATGCACTTATAATACTGTTGCATTAAGTTTCTTGTTTTTAGTATATATTCGTTAGTTTAATTGTGTCTAGTATTTTGTCATTTATTAAGATTAAGTTTTAACAATACCTTTTTACCTGGCCGCTTTTCCAATTGATTGAATCGATGCATAAGATAAGTTATACTTACTTTTAACCTTTTAACCGCCAAGCACTTGATATGAAGTAGTCACAAAGTTCTCCCACCACGCCAAGCACTTCTTTGGAAGTAGCTTACATTTTTACATTTTATGACCCAATTATATGTTCTAAAGAGAAAAATCCAATTGGATACTGTTCTTGAAGCTTCTATAAACTAACTCATGTTAACAGATTTTGTGAAAAGTTAATAAACTTAGAATAATAAGACGATAAACTTTGAGAAACTTTCAAATGAAAAATAGTGTGCTCTCCCACGCCAAGTACTTTACTGGAAGTGGTCTAGTGTTGTGACATTACTCGGAATTTTCTATGATTCCTAAAAAATATATTTTTTAAATTATTATAACTATACACTTTTTCAACCATCTCATAACGTGTATGCATAGTGGGGACTGGAAAAATATAATTTCTATTAGAATATACTATTGATTCCTCCATTGTAGACATTACAAATCCTCGCCTTTGAAAATTCGACAACAATTAATAAGGTAGGCGGGCGGCTCTAGCGTAGCAACCCGTTCATCAGTTGTTTGATATATACCGTACGCCAAGCACTTGAGGTGAAGTGCTGCTGTGACGTCACACAAGCAAGACAAGTTTTTTAGTGCTGTGCTAAAGAGTGGACATTTTGGTACATTGTGTCTAGACTGTTGGTAAGCTCAGCGTAAAAAATAGTGAAAGTACATCTACAGATGAATTGCGCTGCGCATTTTCCAATGGTTCTAATTAGAAACTAATAAAATATTGTTGAATCGAATTAAGTCAGTTTGGATTTGGTCGTAAAAGTACCTACCTACTAATACTACGTTTACTTCGAAACGTGTACACTTAGATCTACAAATGGTCATCACATATTTTTACAAACATCCATACATAGCTGGGTAAACGCTTAAATAGGCACCATAGAATTGAATATTATACTATAGAACAAAATCACGTCTTTTAAAAAAAGCTTTCAACATTTTAAACGGTATTTACAAAGTAATAAGAAATACCCAGCAAAACTAAAAAAAATATATTGGCAATTAATTCCATAAATGGGTTTATAATTTTTTTTGGCTAAAGCTTTAGGTAGCAGTGATCAGAGACAAATAGATGCCGCATTATGTTTGTTGTGTGTAAGGTATGTTGGATAGGCACCCCGCCTATGCGTTTATGCTAAAACAAAAGCGTCGATTCCAGGTAAGAATACTATGCAAAAAACCCTTTACAAAAATGTGATTTATGACTTTGTTTACCTTAAAAATTATTCTTTCCCACTGCTTCTACTACTGGAATACAGATTTGCAGAGAACCATTGGGACCTTACCTTACCTCATAAGTTTTTTTTGAACTAGTTAAAAGTACATTAAAAAAAACTCTACAACATATATTTGTTTACGTATGTAAAAAATTCCTGATGAAAATTAAAAAATCTCTTTGATGAAGTGTAGAGGTTGTAAAAAGGGATTTATAGTATTTTACAATTATTTGTAATTTTTATTTTAAATGTTATTTATGTCCTCAAAATTAAAACAACCTTTGATTTTACATAGTTATTTATAATGATTAATGACGTTTGGGAGACGATGTTATCTATGACTAGAGGCTGCCCCGCGGTTTTTCCCGCGCAGATTTCTCATAAACACAAAACTCCCGTTTTTTGCCGTTCCCGTGGGAATTTCGGGAAATCCCTTCTTAGTGCTCACCTACACTCCCCAAGGAACCCACGTGCCAATTTTCAGCTTTCTACGCCCAGTAGTTTCGGCTCTGCGTTGTCAGTCAGTCAGTCAGTCAGTCAGTCAGTCAGTCAGTCAGTCAGTCAGTCAGTCAGTCAGTCAGTCAGTCAGTCAGTCAGTCAGTCAGTCAGTCAGTCAGTCAGTCAGTCAGTCAGTCAGTCAGTCAGTCAGTCAGTCAGTCAGTCAGTCAGTCAGTCAGTCAGTCAGTCAGTCAGTCAGTCAGTCAGTCAGTCAGTCAGTCAGTCAGTCAGTCAGTCAGTCAGTCACGGAAGAGTTTTATATATATTGATTGATTTATGGCAATGGTCGAGGGACGAACAGCTACAAACATAAATTATATTAATTTTTATATTTTAAATTTATAGAAAGTATAGTTTTAATTTTGTACATATTTGTATTTGAGGACGAAAGATAATAATTAAAAAAAAAAATAATTTGCCAAAAGAAAACTAAGTATAGGTACTATATTTTTTTTTTATCCAGAATTAATTACGTATTTATACAAAAATAGAAAGAACGCGCGTGCGGTCGGTGCGAAGCCTAGATCCCTCTGGAGGGGCACGATAAGGACCGATGCGCTCGCGACACTATAGGCTCCGTCCGCCCCATTTATATTGTCTCCTTAATGTAAGGCCCCTGCAAACGCAAAAGCGGAGCGTTTTCTAATGGTGGCGAAAACGCCAACTGAACATTATTTTGTTGTTACGAGTGTTAGACAAATTTACCCAACAACTTCCATGTCCCAATACAACTTTAATAAAGCTTGACGGCTATTGGTTTTTTCAAATTATAAGCTTTATAACACTACTATACGTTTTTTTTTTACTAACAACTATAGCTTTTGGAGTATAAATTGAGGTGTGTTTCCATGCCCATTGTCCAGGTATGATTCAATGAAATATCCCGCCACGCTCATGACAAAAATGGTGCCTTAAACTGTAACGAGAAATGCATCACACACATCACATGTGACTCATGAACTTAAAATTATTAAGTTACTTGAGTGAGATTATTTTGATTGGTACATAAATCGTTTTATTAAAAACTAGTCCACCCGGCGAACTTCGCACTGCCTAACCTATAACTATCTTGTGCACGTATTAAACTTATAAACCTTCCTCTTGAATCACTCTATCTATTTAAAAAAAAACCGCATCGAAATCCGTTGCATAATTTTAGATTTAAATATGATTAAATAAAAGATTAAAAAATATAGTACAAAAAAACTATCGACTCTGTGATTAACAACCCTTTAACGAGATCGAACTTCGCAGTTTTTGTGTCTCTCCAGCGCCGAGTACTTGATATGAAGTAGTTAGTGACGTGCCGCTGCTTTTGTTTGGTAATTCCATTCCATAATTCAGTTGAAAGTAATCAGACAAAACTCCATAAAAGCAAATTCTAATTAGGTCTCTAGCATTACAAAAGTTTAAAAAACGGGAAAATGTTTAGCTTTTCGCATATTAATCACTCCATTGTTTATTTATCTCACATAAAAAAATTTATTGATTTTGTGTGTCGATTGAATTTTGCAATCACTAATGTTTTTGAAGGTAAAATGTCTCGGCGTGGGGGAGCAACCTTCGTTTATTTCTTGCGGCGCCGAAAAGGTTAAGGTTAAACGAATTTTGATGATTAGTTTAGTTTTTCTTGTACAGTAGTACAAAACATAGAACGTGTTTATACACTTTCCCACTTATCTATTTTTTATACCTACCTATAAGTACTTTTTATAAAAATCTATTGCTGTTTGTTTGTTTCGCCAAAATCTGTTCATGCATGGCTAAGCCGATTAAGCTAATTTTTTCCAAAATGTTTGTCGTTGAATAGACACTTTATTATAATCAATCAACCTAAGAGGCATAGCACAGCTAAAGTAGCGCCACCCGAGAAAAAAATAAATATCTTCTAAACTAAGGCAAATATCAAAAATGTGAAACAGTAATCCCCTGGATAATGCAGCCTAGTATTTTTAGGGCATTTTTGTATAGCTTTTAGGTCAAAGGCTGAATTATCTAGGGGATTACTGTTTCGCATTTTTGATATTTGCCTTAAATTAGAAGATATTAATTTTTTTCGCGGGTGGCGCTACTTTAGCTGTGCTATGCATCTTAACATAAATTTACTTTTTTTAAGATCGTATAAATAACAATTTAATTTCTGATTTACCGAAACTAGTTGACCCGGCGTACTTCGTACCGCCTAACCTATAATTATGTTGCTCATGTATTACTTGAATCACTCTATCTATTAAAAGAAACGCATGAAAATCCGTTGCATTGTTTAAAAGATTTAAGTATACATATGGACAGACGCGGGATGCGACTTTGTTTTCTAACGTATTGATATAATTTTCGTTTGCTTTATTTTGAAGGCCTAAGTCCAGCAGTGGACGTTCTTCAGCCGAAATTATGTTGATCATGAAACTTACCATAAAAAGTGTTCTGTAACTTTAAACTTTTAATATTGGCCCATTATCCTTAATTCTGTTTAGACCAAAGATTATTAGATTAAGCCAATTCAAAAAAGGAGGTTATCAGTTTGACCTGTATGTTTGTCCGCGATTAGCTAAACTGATTTTGATGAGGTTTTCAGAAAAATAATTGTTAAGTTCAGGAGAAGGTTTTTTTTCCTATTTTAACTGACTTAAAAAAACAGGTTGTTCTCATTTTATGTTTGTATCAGTTTATTGTCTCCTTTTGTAAGAAAATAAATTATATATTTAATTTCTAGTTCTTTTTTAAATTGTTGCACTTTTGTAAAACATATTGTTAATTAAAACGGTGTTTTTGAACTTTGTTTTTTTAATTTTTAGGCCTCGGTGGATGCTGGGTTTAGTGCCAAACTAACAAACTAAATTATAATTCAATGTGCATCATGTTATATTAATTTCCCGCGTATTTCTAGCCCCTTGCAGCGCCGCGCCATCTCTGGGGCTTCCTTACCAAACTTGCGATTTTTGTCTACCTATAATTTGTTTGTAGTAATCATTCTTCTCGACTAGAGAGTAAAATAGTAAAATTTTTCTATGACTGAGAGCATCTTCCTTGTTCTGTAGGTCAATGGTACGGTGGGTGACGACAGAGAGTAAAATTTTTCTATGGTGACCACATGGTGTCGACGGTGTATTGATGTATTGGCTAGAAATAGAAAAGTAAAATGGCTGCGTAATCCAGGGCCGGGCATTATTGGCCGGGCAATACGTGGCTGCGTAATACTTGGCTGCTTTTTATTTTGTCCACCTCGATAATTGCCGTCCATGTATTTCGCAACCAAGAATCCGTGTGCATGTACACCAATTATTGGCTGCGTACTCCACGGCCGGCATTATCGGGGTGCGTAATACGTTGGTGCGTAGGCACTCAGAAAATCAGCTTTTTTGAGATCTCCTAAAGGCGGTCCTAATTTACGTAATTATTACAGCTCCATGAATTGACTACCTATGTATGTGACCTTCCCCCCCCCTAGCACCAAAGCGGGATCCGCCCTTGATTGATACAACTTTATCCCAAAAAGCAGAAAAACTAGAATTACAATATCAGAAATATGTAGTTAGTTTATTTAGTAAACAAAGTGGTTTCAAAATATTACATTCCACCATTGAACATGTCGTAGTAAGATTTGATAATTAGGTTTTCTGCAAAAAACCTAGGGATTTTGCGAAAACCCGGATAATTTGATATATAAGCATTACTATTTTTTCAATCATCCTGACGTAAAGCAGTTTTTTTGCAAAAAAACCTAGTATAATTGAAAAATTTGAAACCTGCCTTAACTCTGATTCACTAGATTTAGTGCTTGCTGGTAAACTCTTATTCTGATTGGTTCTCTGTAGCGTTAAAGGATATTTTAAGGAACCAATCAGAATAAGAGTTTACCAGCAAGCAATAATTTAGCCAATCAGAGTTAAGGAAGGTTTCAAAGTTTTCAATTATTTTATTTTATTTTATTGGTTAGGAAAACTTACAGCATAAACATTTATAGAAAAAATATGATGTTAAACAAAGCCAATTACAAGTTTTCACTTCTAGATTTAACGAGTTAAAACCGCTGTACAATTAAAAAACGGGGTACATAGAAGAAAAAGTAGGTGTAGTTAAATTAAAACAAACACCGAAGGAACTTATTGATTACCTAGGTACTTACATCATTAAAGAACATAGAACTTAATTTACGCTTGATTACATTATATGTGTCATTAATGATGTCTAAATCTATCGATTTATGTAATTTATTAATCTTATTAGCTACACGAATAAAGAAGGAGTTCTGTCTATAAATAGTCCCAGCGCAAGGTACGTGGAAAACGTTTGTATGCCTAGATCTATAAGAAGGTACAAGAAAGGAAATATTCCGTAGGAGTTCAGGGCAATCTATATGGCCTCTTAGTATTTTAGTGAAAAATATAACGTCTGCCACATCCCTGCGCAGCTCCAACGGTAGCAGATGGTGTCGAGAACAACGCTTGTGATAACAGTCATCAAATACTTTACATTTAAATTGAATGTATCTCAAGAATCGCTTCTGAATCGCCTCAATTCTCAACTTATATTCATTGTAGCAGGGATTCCACACCTGAGAACAATACTCCAAGAGGATTATACTAGGTTTTTTACAAAAAAACTGCTTTATGTCAGGATGATTGGAAAAAAGTAATGCTTATATCAAATTATCCGGGTTTTTGCAAAATCCCTAGTTTTTTTGCAAAAAACCTAATTATCAAATCTTACTACGACATATATAAGCATTACTTTTTTTTCAATCATGCTGACATAAAGCAGTTTTTTTTGCAAAAAACCTAGTAAAATTGAAAACTTTGAAACCTTCCTATAATCTGATTGGCTAGTTTATTGCTTGCTGGTAAACTCTTTTTCTGATTGGTTCGTTAAAATATCCTTGGACGCTACAGAGAACTAATCAGAATATGAGTTTACCAGCAAGCAATAAATCTAGCCAATCAGAGTTAAGGCAGGTTTCAAATTTTTCAATTTTACTAGGTTTTTTGCAAAAAAACTGCTTTATGTCAGGATGATTGAAAAAAAAGTAATGCTTATATCAAATTATCCAGGTTTTCGCAAAATCCCTAGTTTTTTTTGCAAAAAACCTAATTATCAAATCTTACTACGACATACATACTGTTTATGCATCTTCAATAGTCGGCAACCAAAATGCCATATTAGTACAGGCTGAAGCTAACATCATAAATTTAGGATTAAATTGGACACATTGTATTGGTGCTGGATGATCCCCATTCAATACACAAACTTTGTAGCCAGTATCTGCATTCCAAACATGGACTCTACCATCTGTTGAGCCACTAAATATATATTGTGAATCTGGACTAAAAGATGCTTCAATAGGAATCCCTTTGTTGTTGAGATGCCCAGTGAATGTCTGCAATGGTGTGCCATGATAAGCATCAACTAAACGTATAATTGATCCATTGGTACTTATCAACATAGTCTTTCCATCTCGTGAAAATTTAAGTCCAGTCCAATCACACTCTTTTTCTTGATTTAACTTAAATGTAACAAACGGGCCTTTGTCATATGACCTCAAATCATACAGCTTTATGCTTTCTGAGTTTACTCCTGCAGCAAAAATAAGGCCTTCAGGATCATAAGCTGCAACTGGTCTTCCCGAAAGATGCATTAATCCTTGACAGTTTGGTGAACGTAAATCCCAGAGACGCAAGGTTTTATCAAGAGATCCTGATAAAAATGTGTCCTCCACAGGTGATAAGCACAGAGTTACAACTTTTTTTGTATGCCCTGGAAAATACCTTATGTATTTATTGTCATGAAGAGACAAGTATCTTATGGTATCATCAACCTTAGTAGAGCTATGAATAGCTGTATTTTTAGCATGAGTAAAATGTATTAGATCAACACCATATTTTTTACTATTTACAGTTATCATCTGAGTTCCTTTCTCGCAATCATAAATAACAATTTGATCATCTTCACTACAAGATATTAAAGTCTCCCCACTAGGAGAAAAATCAATGCTGTTGATTTTATCAGTGTTTTCTCGGAATACTTTAGCAACCTTAAAACTTCTCACAACTTGATCAACCAGCTTCATCATTAGCCCCATTTGATTTATAACTGTGTTGGACCGAAAAGGAGTTCAAGGTTCAAAGACAAATTTTGTTGTTGCGTTGTTTCATATATAATTTTCGGCTTTTACATAATACTTCTTTACAGTAATGCCTGCACGATGCACGACCAACTGACAAAGAGTAAAATTTTTCTATGCAACTGACTGACCGACCATGCACTCAGTGTTGCCAACGGTTGAAATACCAATCCACCAGATAAGGCTCCTCAAACCACCAGAAAACCACTAACAAAAAGATGTCCCCCTCTAAAAACCACTAAAATTTCCACTAGGGTGCATGACAGATGAGTGGACATACGCAAATAGGGTACAGTGGTGACGCTATGCTATGCGTTCTACCCCTGATGGGCAAGCAATATGACCTGGGGGGCAAGTTTCTTAACTGAAAACGATCGACTCGTAATTGACTTGTTAGCGACTTCGTTAACCAGTGCCGCTTTAACAAATGTGATATCTGTTACACGCCCAAAGAAAACAGCAATGGTTAACGTAGTCGCCAAAAAGAACAAGACAAGTACGAGTCGATCGTTTTTAGTTGGGAAATTTGCCTCCCTGGGCCCTTTTATTTTTTAAGGATTTTTTAGTGTTCAATTTTTAAGACTTGAGCCCTAACTTGAACTTGAAACTTTAAAGTGGTCCCTCTCGGTATGGCGAGAAATTCCAATTTTTTCGTGTTTTTTATTTATTCTAGCGAAAGTTTTAATTTAATAAAGTTTTAATGAATTCGTTCATGTAAGAAATAAGAAACCATCTCCCACATTGTAAAAAACGCGTTTTTTTTTATTTTGCACCATACCGAGAGGGACGACCTTTTTCTAAAAATTAACCAATTCGCAACCTTAAAATTTTATTGCCAATGTCATCTAGATCTTAAACGATCGTCCTTAACAACTTTAATCAGGTGCTCAAGACAGCTACAAAGAAAACTAAGGGTCCTCGAAGTATGGACAACTATATGGAAAAAAAAATTTACATCGACTTTGTATTCAATTGAAAAAATAAAATAAAAATGTTGTAATTCTACTAAATTGTCTAAAACATCTTTAGTTCATACGCTTTGCAATTCCAATTTATTCAAAAACTGTGACAGTGCTTGGTCTGATTTTTCCACTAAAAAAATCCACTAGCCACTAAACGCAAAAAATGGCCACTAAATGGGGGTTCCAAACCACCAGATTTAGTGGAAAATCCACTAAGGTGGCAACACTGCATGCACTGCATTTAATTCTTGTTCTTTACCACAGACCAACTAGAGATACTACGCGTAGGTAGGTGCCTAGGTATGTACCTCAGAATAAAGACAAGCATAGAAGCCGGACTAAAATAAAAAGTTATTTTCATATTGTTACGTTCCTTACTAAACGGCAAAAAGACTATTAGTTAGAGAGAGATAAAATATAAGAATTCTTTGCAAGTTTTCTTCTTGTGTTATCAAAGTGGTTTATTGATGACACTGGTTTATTAGTACCGTACAAAATTAAAAACCAATAATTTGGTACATATTTGGTGGTTTGTTTATGGTTTGTTTTATTTTGACGTATAATATGACATTGTAAACATCGGTAGCAGCTCCAAAAGTTTTATGATTATTTTTTATGAAAAAGGTGTGATAAATTGGTTTTGTGATTCTGAATGTTTAACTTAATGTATAACAATCTCTTGTGTAGTGACGGGATGTGAATCAAATGCGTCAAGGAATCAAAATCTTGATGTTTCGGTCACCTACCATTCGGTAAATAATTTTGTTTCATTGTAGACTTCTGGGCACTATTATGACTAATAAATTATCAAGAACATCAATTTTACACGCTGTTTGTCGAACTCGTACCTAAATTTATTGAATTATTACGGTAAAACACCTTCTGTAAAGGTTATGATAGTGTTGTGCCAAAATATGTTTAGACAAAAGTTATCGAACCTAAATCATCCGTTCTAACTTAAGGACAAATAAAAATCAGACATAATAATATGCCAATTGTTGTATTTTTTTCAGTTTTCAAGTAAATTATATACTAAAAACAAAATGACTGGATGCTCTAAAGAGACAAGATTTTAAACATTCACAACATACTGTTTTATCAACAAAGAAGATTTAAGATGGTGAAGATTATAACCTGAAACTGTAACAACAGTTTTGCTGCTGCAATTTGAATAAGTTGGTTGGTGGTAATCATAAAATATTGCCCTTTCAATTGCTTATTTTATATCAAATTAATTAAATGTTATTCGTTATCAACTTAATGTTAAAGGAAATAGGACAGCGACATTCAGTGGACAATTCATATTTCATATCTAAGAAAGAAATGCAACCAGAAAATACCATCATCTCAGCTAAAAACGTCTACTGCTGGATATAGGCCTTAAAGAAAATATCGTGACATACAATTTGCCCATTCTGGATAAAACAGGTTTAAGTTTATCTATGTTTTTTTTCTGCTGATCCTCATAATTGTATATGAAAATTTCAAGTTTAAATTGCGGGATGTCATCGTTTAAGTTAATATTCTCTAAGATACCTGTTTTCTAAAAAAAAATACGAAGGCTTTAATTAATATATATTTGAATAAATTATTATTATTGTCTTGAATATAATATTTAAGAACATTTTTCTTGCTTTCTTACAGGCCTCACAAAATACTTTGATAAAAAAAGCTACAGAATATATGAACCGTAAATTTGAGTAAACCAATTGTTGTGAGTTATTTTCGTGAAGTTAAATAAAACATGAATTAATCACACCAAAATTATATATTACGCTAAGATGTATTTTGCTATACACAATATATATACAAGAATAAACTATTTACAACTTAAACTACTCTAATTACGGAAAAATTACACAAATTAATATAACTAAGTGCATGCAACTAAAACTAGGTATCTAACTAAGCTAACTAACTAATTTAATAATTGAGTGCGGAGTATGTATGTACAAAGAAGTGTGGGCGCCAGAAGGGATTTCACGTTAAGATGGGACCCTATCTACCCAGTAAAACCTCAACTAGCTCAGTCTTGATGTTGATCGGGGATGTCTGTGTGTATGCCACAACCAAATTCCAGAAAGGCGTTTCCAAAGGCTAAGGACAAAGAAAGCAACGCTTTAATTAAATTCAAATATTTGTCGGTTGAATTTCTAAGCCTTAGATCCTTGCACTAATTCTCGCACTTACCCTTTCTGGATCGTATGCACACTGTCACCACCGTTATATACTGCAGAATAGTGAAATTTCCAAAAAGCTTTTAAATAGCTACCAATTTTCCACTTTAATGGCCAATACTGATTTCTAACAACCTTACACCAAGGCGGTTGGTTAAGCTCTGTCCCCCCCTCGCTGCTATGAACCATTTATATTAAACTAACTATAACTGTGTCTAAAATTAAAAAAAAACAAATCTTAAAAGGACAAACCTAAGATTTGAACCCGCGTCCCTTCGTTTCCGAACTAGAGCAGTTACTCCTCTTCTACGGACCCAGTTGACAGAACTAACGAAAATGACGATCAGTATTATTCAAGTTTGTTTAAAAATGTATTTGAAGGTAATTGGAAGGATAGCAGCTTGCAAAGAGGAATTGTTTACTTAAGGGAAAGTAAGTTTAATAGACGAACGAAAACTTTAGCATAACAAATACTCCTCTCCCCCACAAAAAATAATAGTAGTTTACTACTATTATTTTTCTATTATAAAGGTTATTTTCTATGACCAAAAATAAAAAATTAACTAGGTTAACTAACTAATTAAACTAGGCAACTATAACTATAACTGTTTACTTTTATTAATTTATTATAACTTATGTTTTTATTAATGAGTGTAACATGGTTTAAGGTCTTTCGCGTGCCATATACCTATCTGCTTACCAAAGACATTATTAAGGCGAAACATGTTTTCTGAAATTTTTTCTACAATTAATGCTTTTTCATATTTCGGTGCTAGTTTTGCCATGAACATATCGCTAGCTTTAGACAAAAATTTTGTCCTTCTCCAAACAATGTTGCCAACATTAAAGTTAGGAACCCTTTTCCTTAAATCGTAGGTTTGAGCACTTTTATTATGGGCTTCTCTGAGTTTAAGTTGAATTTCCTCGAATAATCTTTTCCTATTAGAAATGAGTTCAAGCATTTCCGAACGGTCAAATTTTAAAGGTTCAGACATGTCGCTGTTGTCATTAGTTTCCAGATTAAAACCTGTAGTCGCTGTTTCTCTACCTAGAAAAAGGTAGGATGGCGTAAATCCTGTGGCTTCGTGTACAGCGGTACGAATCGCATGCCCTATTTCTGGTAAGTTTGTGTCCCATTCATTATGTTTCTTACCCTTGATATAGGCCGATATTGTGGTACCTATTATTCTATTAACTCTTTCAGTTGGATTGCTTTGTGGATGGTAATTTGGGGTGAACCATAATTTGCTGTTATATTTATTTGCTAGTTGAGAAAAAAGTTGCGACGTAAATTGTTTACCATTATCACAAATGATTGCCCTAGGTGCACCATATAACAAAAATTGCTGCTCTACGATCTCGCAGATTTTATCTGCTTTTCCAGTTCTTAGAGGAAACAATAGTGTAAACTTACTAAACCAACACGAGATGACCAAGAGCATCGTGTTTTGCTTTTTACTCTTTGGAAAAGGCCCCATCAAATCTAAGGAGATAATTTCCCAAGGTCTCCTTACTTCTCTATGTTTGCCCATTTTGCCAAACGGCAAAAATTGGGGAACTTTTACTTGAGCACAAACCTCACATTTATTTACATATGATTTAACATCTTGTATCATGTTGTGCCAAAAATATTTCATCTTTATTCTAAAATAAGTTTTTCGAAAACCAAAATGACCAGCATGTATGTTGTCATGACATTCTTTTAAAACCAGATTTCTTGTGAGTTCCGGTATGTATAGCTTCCAATCGTGTTCACCAGTGGGAAACTGTTTCATTTTAATGAACTTAAATAGGAGACCATTATTAACAGCCCATGTGTCATCTTTATTGTTTCCTGAAACTATCTCTTGTACTTTGGACTTGTACCACTCATCTTTATGAGATTTTGGTATTTCTATAACATTTATTTCTGGTTCGGTTTTAAAGGTCCTAGATAGGGCATCAGCCGTTACATTACTTTTACCAGGACGATGTATAACCTCAAAATCAAATTGCTGTAATTTCATTGCCCATCTTGCCAATCTACCATGAGGGTCTTTCATCTTGTGCAGCCACTGCAATGCACTGTGGTCAGTTATGACTGTGAATGAAGTGCCATCAATGTATTGCCTAAATTTCTCTATCGCATAAACAACGCTGAGTAATTCTCTTTCTGAAGTCGAAAATTTTCTCTCATTATTTGTCAATTTTCTGCTGAGATACGCAACTGGTTGTTCTACGTTATCGACTTTTTGACAAAGCACCGCTCCTATTCCCTCATTAGATGCATCGCACTGAATTATAAAAGGTTTTGTGTAATCCGGGCACGTCATAACTGGTGTTGATGTTAAAAGTGTCTTGAGTTGTGAAAAAGCATTTTCCGCTTCTACTGTCCATTTAAGCATTTTCTTATTTTTTCCTTTAGTAAGCTCGTGTAAAGGACTAGCTACCATAGAAAAATCTTTTACAAAACGTCTGTACCAACTCGCTAAACCTATAAATCTTTTTAATTCTGTATATGTTTTAGGACGTGGAAAGTTTAGAATTGCTGAAACCTTTTCAGGATCTGTTCGAAGACCATTTTTATCAACTATAAAACCAAGATATTTCAGACTTTCTCTAGCAAATTTGCATTTTTCGACATTTATCGTTAAGTTTGCCTTTTTTAATATTTCATTAACCCATTTAAGTAGTTCTATGTGTTCCTGAAAGCTAGACGAACAAATCACAATGTCATCTAGATACGCCCAAACTTTTTCATCTCTTCTACAAAATAACATGTCCATGAGTCTTTGTTGAGATTGTGATGCATTTACCAATCCAAATGGCATTACTTTGAAATGGTATAAGCCACGACCGGAAACTGCAAATGCCGTTTTTTCCTTACTATTCTTTTCTAGTGGAATTTGCCAAAATGCTGATTTTAAATCAATAGTTGATAGGAAATGTGCTTGCTTTAAATTATCTAGGATTGATGAGACTCTAGGTAAAGGATAGGTATCTCTAACGGTCACCTTATTCAATTGCCTGCTATCCAAACATAACCTATTACTACCATTCGGTTTTTTGACTAGTACCACTGGCGAGCACCATGGGCTATAAGACTCCTCAACTACATCCTTTTCTAACATGTCTTCTAATTCTTCTTCTATTTGTTTTCTTATTACTGGCGAAAAATTATATGGTTTTTGATGAATTGGTTTATTTGTCCCCGTGTCTATATTATGTTCCAAAAGATTAGTTCTACCTAAACCTACCCCAACAGTCATTTTCATTTCTTCGATAACATTGTTCAATAGATCCTGTTCTTCCTGCGTGAGATCATCTCTAGCAACGATTGATGGTTTATATGTATCCAAGGTATTTATTTCCTCCCCATTCAATATGTTACTGTTCCGAAACTGTAAGCTAATTCCAAATAACTCGAAAAACTCTTGACCGAGAATTAATTGTTGCGTTAGATTCGGGACCACTCGCATGGAAATTATGTGGAACTGTTCATCAAAAGTGACCGGTACATCAATGATTTCAGAGACATTGTGAATGGACCCATCAGCTGTGCTAATGTTTAAATTTGATGTCTTATGAGCTTTAAGTCCAATTTTCTTAAGCTTTTTACTAAATTCCGTGTTTATAACTGATGTCATGGCACCACTATCTAGCAGTCCTACAAACGAAACCTTAAGCACTTCAATTTTAGCATATTGCCTGTTATCATTTTGTTTGCTAACCAAAATCGGGGCTATTTCTCCGGTGTTAAAGAAAGTGTTAATGGTTGAAAGCCAATTCTGCCATTCTGTATTATTCGTTTTTAGGGGTGGGAGTTTTTGGCAGTTAAAGGACCCTCCCCACTTGCGTTTCCCGAACGCGAACACGAACAATCTTTTAGAGTGACCCCAAATTTGCCGCATTTAAAACAGAATAAACGTTGTCTTGGAAGACCACAATTTCTAAAAACATGACCTAGAGATCTACAGTTCCAACATTTCATCTTTGACTCCGTAGCTTTTATTTCCTCAACGTTTACTTCATTAACTTTTCTGCAATCACTATCCCTAGAAGACTGGGCTCTATTACCACCTTTGTACGACAAGTCCGGTTCTAAACTGTTAGTACTATTCGGTTCTATGAAGGCATCACAATTGATTTTAGTCCTTTCTACTATTCTCAAAACATTAATGAGTTCAAAAATATTGGTGAACTCGTCACGACATAAAGCTTTTTGATAGTAGGGTTGAAGGTTTCTCATTATGATGTTAACCTTGTTTTGTTCGTTAATTTGTTGTGGTAGTCTATTGAACATATTTTGCATAACCGAAATATAAATGGTAACAGATTCCTCTTGACCTTGAGTACGTTTCTTAATTTCATCAAGTAACTCTTCTTGATAAAAAGGTTTCTGAAACGTACGCCTCAACATTGACGTCAATTCACTCCAGTTGTTGATAAACATTTTATTGGCCCTGTACCAAATAAGCGCGTCACCTTCAAAAAAGTCAATGGCGTAAGTCCACAGATCATGATCAGTGGCGTTTCTGGCGTGTTTCAGCTCATCAATCCTTTCAATGAAGGCATTAATGCTAAATTTATTGTCTCCTGCAAATTTTACCCCCCATTGGCTAATAGGTACCAGTTTTCTTCTTGCCGTCTGAAGATTACTATCAAAATCGACAGTTGAAGTTCTTAATAAATTTGCTCGACGTTCACTGACGTCTTGTTTTAGGTTTTCTGTAGGCATCTGTGCTGGCGAAGAACCTGATGCTTTATATATAGAGGTAGTACCATCTGACTCTACTTCATTAATTATTTTGCAACCCAAATTTCCTAATGTCTTTTGTAATAATTGCCTATCTTCCATGGACAGATTACACTCTTCTAATTGCTCATCTTTATTTTCTAATGCATTAAGTAGTTCGTCTACTTTTAAATTTAATGTTTCTTTTAATGATTTGTTATTTTCTGAATTGGGAGTAATGAAATAAAGTCTGTTTTTCAAATGACAGAGCCTACTAAATAATCTCCTAAACTGCGTCCTATCAGGTTTAGACGAAATTTCTGCTATATAGCACCCAATAACACTCAATTTCTCTTTGCAAATCGCCAGTTCCGAATCAGGTTTATCTACACAATTTTTTGGTGATTTGATTTCATAGATATTTTCGTTATTTCCCTCAGCAACCAGCATTTCTGTTAATATCTTTTTTAGAACGGGAACATTGCTTTTTAAATATATACCGCGACATGAGAGTTCAAACTCAAGTTCGTCTTTAAGTAAGAGATTAGCATCCATGATGCAAAAATTACAAGTACTAAAAAAAGTATAAAATGTTAACTAATGAAAGGTAAAACGATAAACACATAAAAGTAACAATTAAGTAAAAAAAAAAAATATTTTTGTTTTTTATATATATCTATATAAATAAATAAACAATAAGATAAAAGAATCCACTAAAAAGAAACCAGAAAAAAAAAAAATTCAACAAAAATTATCCTATGAAGATATGCCCCTTAACAAAACAGTTGACCCTAATTAATTAATAAAGATAAAAGATACAACTATAAAAATGACTAAACAAAAATTCAAATAAAGATTATCCAACGAAGATATACCCCTTAACAAAACGGTTGACCCTACAAAGTCGATTGGTGCAAACAAAATGTAGAAGTACCGTTTCGTTCGATAATTTCAAATTTTAAACACATAAAATTTTACGTTAGGCGCCATTTGTTGTGAGTTATTTTCGTGAAGTTAAATAAAACATGAATTAATCACACCAAAATTATATATTACGCTAAGATGTATTTTGCTATACACAATATATATACAAGAATAAACTATTTACAACTTAAACTACTCTAATTACGGAAAAATTACACAAATTAATATAACTAAGTGCATGCAACTAAAACTAGGTATCTAACTAAGCTAACTAACTAATTTAATAATTGAGTGCGGAGTATGTATGTACAAAGAAGTGTGGGCGCCAGAAGGGATTTCACGTTAAGATGGGACCCTATCTACCCAGTAAAACCTCAACTAGCTCAGTCTTGATGTTGATCGGGGATGTCTGTGTGTATGCCACAACCAAATTCCAGAAAGGCGTTTCCAAAGGCTAAGGACAAAGAAAGCAACGCTTTAATTAAATTCAAATATTTGTCGGTTGAATTTCTAAGCCTTAGATCCTTGCACTAATTCTAGCACTTACCCTTTCTGGATTGTATGCACACTGTCACCACCGTTATATACTGCAGAATAGTGAAATTTCCAAAAAGCTTTTAAATAGCTACCAATTTTCCACTTTAATGGCCAATACTGATTTCTAACAACCTTACACCAAGGCGGTTGGTTAAGCTCTGTCCCCCCCTCGCTGCTATGAACCATTTATATTAAACTAACTATAACTGTGTCTAAAATTAAAAAAAAACAAATCTTAAAAGGACAAACCTAAGATTTGAACCCGCGTCCCTTCGTTTCCGAACTAGAGCAGTTACTCCTCTTCTACGGACCCAGTTGACAGAACTAACGAAAATGACGATCAGTATTATTCAAGTTTGTTTAAAAATGTATTTGAAGGTAATTGGAAGGATAGCAGCTTGCAAAGAGGAATTGTTTACTTAAGGGAAAGTAAGTTTAATAGACGAACGAAAACTTTAGCATAACACAATGCTGTAAACTGAAACAAATAAAATTCCATGAAAATTTTACTTTGTGATAAAAACAAAAGCGCCATTGTTGCTGCAGGATATCACTTACGTATGTTTAAATTGTTTACACCCAGGTTTTTTAATACTTACTCTCTTTTATAAGTTTTAATTAAAACATATTATATTTTTAGGTCTCAAAAAAAACCACAAGCAGGGATTTTTCACATACAAACACTCCATCACAAAGTGATGATCAAGATCAACCCAGGCAAAAACAAACATTTGAGGTGCAGAGTGCAGAGCAAGATTATTGAAAATGAGTGTGTAAAGAAAGAAGCGCATAATTCATACATTATGAAATTTCCAAAAATAGATTTATTTTACTTGTTTTATATATACATATTATTATAGGCACACATCTTTTAGTTTTAATTATTTTAGAGCTGTGCTAATATCTGATGTGACAGAGTTTTTTATGAACGGAAAATCTTTAGAAATAGGTAAGTATTATTATATTTTTATCAAGACACCCGTTTTGTTCATTAAAATAACTTATTGTGTGCAGTAGGTTTCCTGGAAGAAATCGCTTTAATCGATAAGGCCACCCATTGCCCTTATTCTTTTTCTGTTAAAAATTTTATACGGTTTGTTACATTTTGTATTTTTATTTGCATTTTTATAGCAATAAAGCGTTTTTATCTTTGTCTTATTTTCTTGTTATTATAATACCATACAATTACTCCTGAATTAGTTATGATAAGTTCCATAATAAAGAACCATAACTTGTCCTAAACCAAGTATAGACAACTTGATTTAGGACAAGTTATTTTGCCATCACTAGCTTTTTAGAAAATTAAAAATAAAAAGTCGAACCCAGGTACGGGCAAGGTGCGGAAGAGTCATACGACCCAGTGGAGAAAGTATATTGGTCTCTTTTTAACACATTGACGCTGGAAAGGAAAAAGTACCTAAGCGACAAGATGGGCGATATTGAGTTATATACCTTGTTGGAATCGTCAGATTTTTCTGCGTCTTTTGGTGTCACTCTCATGTCTCTACGATGAAATTTATGTCGCTTAGGTATTTTAGATTTCCCTCTTTTTCCATCTTTTTATGGCGACCAAGCGACAAGTTTTCGATCTTTTTTATTATTTTTTTACTTAGGTATCAAAATTTTTATTTATTTTTATTTGGATAGTTTATATCGTAATTTTCAAAATTAAATTATTGCTAAGGAATGTTTACCCTACTCCAAATGTCTTTTGTAATTCTGGTAAAGTATTTTTTCCTGGAATATAAAATCTTTAATGGAGAATGAAGATATTTTTGATCATCTTTTATTAATTTATATATGGAACTTGGGAATTTTTTCCAGAACTTATTTTAACTAAACGATAGATTAGGTATTTTATAAGTAAAATATAATAAAAGTTAGATGTCGCTTGGGTACTTTTACCTGCCGACTTTTCGATTTTATTTGGCGTTTAGGTATTTTCTGATGGAAACACAATTATAATAATTCATGATTTAAGCATATTGCGATACCAAGCATATGTCGCTTGCCCGGGCTGTAAATATTTATGGTATGGTGGTTGGTAACGAAAAAATTGTCTTTGCGGTTTAAATTGTTATTTAGGTAGCGCGTACGCACCGTCAATATTAATTGGGCCGTCGCTTAGGCATCTTTAGCAGGATTATTTTGTATTTGAAATTAAAGTTTTTCGCAGTGCTACCAATTAATTTGATTTGGTTAGGAAAATAATACAGTTACTAACTGCTATCTTTTTTTGTACAATTCAACTTATTTGTAACTCTTAAGTAATGCAAATCAATCAACATGCGTGTCTAATGATTGGTTTCAGCCCGAATTTTTATTCAATGTCGTTCAATAGGATTAAATCCGTTTTCACTAAGTTTAAAGCCAAAATCATAGATGTAAACTTTTTCTTATTCTCAACATATATAGCAAATGGATAAGAGTCTCATGATTTTAATGTAGGTCTATGAATATTTTATTTTAAAAGTATAAAGAATGAAATAAATTTTTAAAATCGGGCTATTTACCCCAAGAAAGTGGAGACGTTGATATCATCACCTTATCGGCCGAAATGCATCCACTATTGGACATATGCCCCACCTATAGATCGACCTACTGATCAGTTAACCCGTGCGACCCTTATCCAGTGCACCTCCGAAACCTTCAACAGGTTTTACTCTTCATCTTACGGTTCGCAAAAACGTAAGGATTCTATTAGTGATTCAGCAACATTTGCAGTTACTAACTCTAGTATCAATCTATCAATCATCATCATCGCAGCCTGGACATAGGCCTCGCCCAGCGATCACCACAAGGACAAACCTTGTGAGGAGGGGGATTTGCCGACCGACACACTTATCAAACGGCCCCGGGAAGGGCGGCGGCACAGCGTGTGGCACTGAGCCGCCGCAGCTTAAGAGGCGAGAAGAGAGGGAACAACAAGCATCCCCGAACACGAAGCTGTACATGGGAAGGATATCGGACGCTGATAATCAATGGTTCCCAGGGTCCTTCCCAAAAAACGCTGACAATACACACTTGACACTTTGACAATTTTTTTTTAGGTGTTATATATGCCCTTTCTCAATGATTTTTTTTGCCAAGGTGGAGAAGTACGTACACTACTAAAAAAAATTATCCTAATGATAAACAAGCACATTGCACTACCGAAATCACGTTTGCCATGTTTTTTTTTCGCTTGGGATTTTCACCCATTACGTGATATGATGCTGAGTATCTAATACCATGAATAACATTTTATCGTAGGTCTTGTAGTATATTATTGGGCGCAGAAAGAGATGAGATACTATCATCTATGATCTAGATCTATCTATGAGCAGAGAGAGAGTAGTATGACTATAGGTACTCTGAGGTCTCAAACCAGTAGTAATTCTAAATACTACGTAGGTAGGTAATAGTACTTTATGTTCTTCATCTGATAGCGTCTCGAGTGTGAGTTCCAACGTCGATTGTTGAGCTACCCGCAAACGTATACAAACAACGCACAACGTGTGTGCGCAGAACACTGGACGAAATAAAGTAAAAAGTAAAATTTGACAAGATATGAAGTAAATGATTTTAATTAAAGGAATTAACGTTTCTTACAAAAAAAAAATTATGTGAACATGCCCAAAAGTGAGGAAAAAAACTAACAATCAGCACTCTCGATTCTCCAGACAAGTACCCATTATAATTTTATTGTAAATTGTGTGTTATTTGTGTTATATGCCTTTTAGAGTATAACAGCTCCACAGATTTTGCTATTTTAAAGTTTTTCTAGTAGTTTTACACTTGGAGTTAAGGATTTCTTTGTGCAATTTAGTTCACTGTCATAAAATAAGAAATATATATAAAATATCCCTCAAAATTATCGTTTTAACTTTATTCATATGTTGGAAAAACGTTATTTACTTTGATTTTAAATTATTTTTAATGGGTTTAAAAACTACTCGATTTTTTCAAAAGTAAGTTTTTCTAGGGAATATTTTAGTAAATGAAACATTTAGACATTTCTACTAATATGCGGTGATAATAAAATGTTAATTTCAGTATTTTTTCCGTACCTAAGACATTTATTGAAATCACTATGTGTTGTTTTATCTAGGATGATAAATATTTTGCCTGGGCGCTTGCGTATTTTTTCCGGGTACTATTTTTATATTAAAAATACCTAAGCGACACTATCTTCTAAAATAATACGTTTTTATTAAAACTATTAATATTAAAAAAAGCGGAAAAAATCAGTTTATCTGCAATGTAGGTTTCACACTTGTAGAATAATTAGGAAAATTGTTATGATTTTTTTTTTCAAAAACAAGATTTTCAAATTGCTCTCCTGAACATTAGGCATAATGTCGCTTAGGTACTTCTTCCTTTCCAGCGTCGATATTCAATGGTTGCACTTGAGTAAGTAGCGTAACACAATGATGTGACTTTTTATTTTAGGACTCCTTCTATGCTTGTCTTTATTCTGAGGTATGTACCTAGCTGAGGTACCTAGGTACTTAGGTAGGTATATATGATGCTTTACTTATAGGCCCTATTACACCTTTCCTAAATCAATCTCTAAATTCAGTCAGTCTTGATTCAGGACAGTGTAATTGCATTTAGAGAGCTAGCATCCGATTTAGCCACCGATTTAGAACAAAGACGTCCTAGCTCCAGTGTTGCCAACGGATGAAATAGCAATCCGCCAGATAATGTTCCTCAAGTGATGAGTTACTCCCTCATTTGAGGGGGCTCGTTACAGTGAGGTAAGTGAGGACACCTGTGAACCTCATATAAAACTCGTAAGGGGGCTCGAGAGGAGTGAGGCGTTTTTTTTCTTTTGTCTCACTTTGGAAACCCCTCATAACCCCCTTTGACTGCTCCGTAGCTCAGTTGGCAGTGATGTGGACTGAGAAGCGTGTGCACCCGGGTTCGATTCCCGGGCGGGGCGAATATTGATATGATGAATATCGATGTTTGTTTCCGGTCTGGGTGTGATGTTTGTCTCTGTGTGTGTTTCGGGCACCCTAGATACAGGTTCTTCCTAGTTAGGGGCTCTGAGTGTGATGTGTTATTATTATTATTATTATTATTATAAAATATAAGTGATAATTTTACTTATTTCACACTATTCCAAAATGAAAAATAAACCAAAATCTTGAGCATTCGAATGTTGGAAGTTCCTTGTGTGCGTCGTAGAAGTGTATTGTGATTCGAGAGCATAACAACAATAAACAAAACTTGAAAGTAAAGGTTAATTTACGGGAAAACTGGGCTTATGGCAAGGGTTTAAGCTTTTCAACTAACGAAACCCGTTGTGGTAAGATGTTTTAGGGTGTTGACGAGCGCAGGAACTCTATCCATAAATTAGTATGTTTTGTATTTAGGAAAATCCTATGGCATTTTACAATGAGTCAATATAGGCAAATTTATGCACAGGCACAGTACGCTCAAGCAAGTACCACGACGGCAGAGTGCTACACTTAGCCCATGAATTCAAAATTATTTTTAATTTCTATTATGTAGGTATTGGGTAACATAGGTATTGCAATCACAATTTAAACTAAAACTAATTTAAAATTATTATCTTTTCTATTTAAACAACCTTTACAAATATCTAAATCTACCTGCAATATATCAATTGGTAAGTTATAATTAAGATCAGAAAACTGTGTTTTATAGTAAATAAAATTATTATTATTATTATTATGTTGCATTATATATACTTGTGCATGTCTATAGAAGGCAAAAAAAACTTATGTAAATAGCTTGTAAGATTAGTCCCGCTGCGGGAAGGTTTTGGCCTATTTTTGAGTTGAAATGCCTCGCCTCAAAAGAGTGGTCCTTGTGAGGAACTCATTTCCTCAATCCTCATTTTAAATTACTGAGTAACCCATCACTCCTTAAACTACCAGAAAACTACTTACAATAAGATGTCCCTCTCTAAAAACCGCTAAAATTCCCACTAAGATTATAAAACATGATTAGGTGGTAACTCTCGGTATGGCATGAAATTCAATTTTTTTTATTTATTATGACGAAAGTATTCGTTTTTAATAAATTTTAAATTACTTCGCGTATGAAAAAAACCGTTTCCCACATTTTAATACAACGTTTTTGGAAGAGAGACCTACTGATTTGTGTTTAAAGGTTCAAAGGCCAAAAATCAAGTTCCTTGAATATACACAAAAATCGGCAACTCTGTCTTTCAAAAACTATATATTATAATTTAATGTAGGATATGGTTGTTTACATACGAGAATTAATTTAAACTTTATTAAAAATTAAATGAAAATTAACACCCTCGAAAAAAATATAAAGGTATGTATTTTGAAAGTAAAAAATATAGCTAAATAGTCGTTTTTTTATTTTAAGATAATTCTGATAATCCGCCTAAAAACTCACTAGCCACTAAATAAAAAAAAAATTGCCACTAAAATTCAAAATCAAAATCAAAAATCAAAATCAACAAAATCTTTATTCAATATAGGATACAAGATATCACTTATTGAAAGTCAATTAGACTACATCTAATCTAATCGCTATTGATACCTTATTTGGTAAAGTATGCTATACTGTGAGAGGCGAGGTAGTTCAGGGTGCCCACTAATTGGCTCAGGTAAACAAATGTTTGCCTTGCCTTACTACAATAGTCGCCTGGAGAGGCCCCCAAACGAGCCCTCCTCTGTCAAATGATTCTACTCCCTTTCGCAATGATTTTACAGCGTAGAGAAGAAAGGGGTAACAAACTCTACTTTACAATTTATCTCTCATTTTTTTTTTCTTTTTGTTTTGCGATATTACATTCAATACAATTATGTGACAATACAATGAACATTATACAGATAAATAAAAATGAAACTACATGAAATAATGAAAAATATCTTAAGTGCAGAGCTAGACTACTTCCATGCGTCTTTGTCGTTTACATAATCATCAATATTGTAATAAGCTTTCTTAATCAGAACTTTTTTGACACGAAATTAAATTAAATGGGGGTTCCAATCCAATCAAACCACCAGATTTAGTGGAAAATCCACTAAGGTGGCAACACTGTGCTTTGATCGCGACTGACTAAGGAAAGGTGTGATAGCAATTTACGCTGCCTAAATAGTTTTCTAAAAACGAAGCTAATGAGAGGTTTTCAGTTCGACAGCTCAGAAGAAAAAAACAAGTTTTATTAAGCTGCTACCAGATGGCGCTCTGCCAGGAGCAATAGGTCAAGCTGAAATGAATGATTCAATACCTCAAAATGAAACATAAAAATTAAAATTTAACTGCGGCAGTGACGTAGTAGGTGAAATTAAGATTTATGCTTAGCAGAAAATGATTCAATCCAAAGTTTCAGTCAATATTCGATCTCCCATTTCTCTTATATTGCTTTAGACACCGCTATCTACCGGCGTATTATGAAACTTTTTTTTTTCTTTTCTGTCACTTTGAAAACCCCTCATTAGGTTGCTAATTCAGAGACTTATTCAGGAGAAATCTCGGAGAAATGTAATAGGCCCTATGTACTCCAGCCACGCCACACACACACAACACAAACATCAATCGGGGCACAGACCAACTAGAGATACTACTGTAAGGTACACTCGCCTAAGTTCGGACGAACATTGGAGAAATTTTTAAGCATAGGCATTTTGATTTTTTTTTCTTAAGTGAACTTACGATTTTTGTGATTTACTCTTCTATGAATTGATTAATAATAAATGTAGATTTACCCCAATTTTTTTAATCTGCGTAGTTACTTTACTTTAGGCAAAACAGGCGTTCAAAAAGACTACTTTTTTTTACTAGTGCTAGATTTTTTTTTATCTGGTTTTCCGAAGATCGGACTATATTATAAAATCGTTGTTACGGGTATTGTAATAAAGTTCACGTTAGGAAAAGATCCGAAATTTAGTTGGCAACAACATATCAATAGATGATCTCGTAATTTCCTATGGTTTAGTTAGTACAATGTTTTAATTTTTTTTCGCGTTTTATAATCCGGTCTTTCCTCCTCGTCCAAAAACATGTAAAATATAGATTCTCAAACATAGGGAATGTGGCCCCTCGTGTTCCTTAAACTTGTAAAAAAAAATTATATTTTAAACCCCACGCCTACCTATTTACACTATGCAGAAAGTATTACGAGTTATATGCATTTAGAATTAAAAAAAAGTCAAAATTGACAGTAAAAACAATTAGTCGTGCTGGGCCTCCTAGACTTCTTTAGTAATAAAGTTTGAGAACCACTGAATATTTTTCGACCGGACACTGGTTAGTCCGATCTTAAAACAGATAGCGAAGACCGGATCTTAGGATACAGATGTCGTAGGCGGAATCGTAGTATACAGATCGCGAGATAATATCCGATTTCCGGTCGAATTTTGAATAAAGAAGTACCTAAATCAAAAGTATTCGCCACAAAACGCCACTTAAGTTTTGGAGTAAAGATCGGATCACCGAAATATTCCGAAAAATTCTTTTTTTTTGAGACTCCGGTACGCCGTTTCTATCCGTCGCAGCTCCGACGGCGGTATGAGGAGTTGGGCAGAATGAAATGGACTGGCCCTTATAGCAATAATAGCCTGCCACTAAGTGTGAATAATAAATGGCCGCCTTCTAGTGATGCGACTATCGATATCGATAAGTAATCATATGTGTTCTGTACCTAGTACCTACTACCTACCAAATTATCAGTACCTATAACAAGTTCTTACATCATTAAGCCCTGTCTGCACTGCGTTTTTTTTTCCGCGTCCTTTTTCCCGCAATTTTGTAAAACATTGAATGTTGTATATTTCCGCATGGCGAAAACAAAATATCGTAATAAAATAGCAGTTATTTTGATAATACGCCAATAACCATGTATAAGTATATGTAGCGGGGGTCAAAACTTAAGATAAAAAGCGAAGGTTCTGCATGTAATTTCTAGATTTTCCACGATTTTTTTTCACTTAAAACTAATTTCCGTGGTTCTAATTTCCTTGTTTTCCGTGGGCCATAAACATGCCACGGAAATTAGGAGTTCAAACGGAAATTAGTTTTCTTTAAAGAAACGTTCTTACTGTAGAGCATGTGGTATTGTTTTTAAGAGGGGGATTGAAAAATATAATATTGTTTTATTCCAGTGTGGTATAGTTTTCAGGAAAATTTCACTAAAGTGCAGGGCGGGAGGTTTTGCTCTAAGTAATGTAGATTACTAAAAATCCCTTTAATAATCTTCCTTTCGCCATTTAGCACCCCTGTGAAATGTAAATATTCAATGAATGGATGCAGGTATTCGGGACTCGTCTCGCATTAGTCGAGTTCATCACTTTGTAAGTAAAGTACAAAAACTACTACTTGTAGTACTTGTAGTACTTTAGTACTTTTGTACTAAAGTATACAATCTTTTTCACTTTTAAGATTTTTTCTTTAGTTAATTGTAATTCCTTTTATATAATTTTTTTTTTTTTAATAGAAATAAACAGTTTAATTTTTTTTTTTTTTTTTAAGTTCGATACACAGGGTTTCTAAAGGTTATATAATATAATAATAACGCATCACACTCAGAGCCCCTGATTAGGAAGAACCTGCATCTAGGGTGCCCGAAACATATACAGAGACAAACATTACACCCAGACCGAAAACAAACATCAATATTCATCATAACAGTGTTCGCCCCGCCGGGAATCGATCCAAGGTGCACCACGCATACCCAGTCCACACGCCACTGAGCTACGGAGCAGTCGAAGGTAGCATGCGCTAAAAAAAATTATCAGTAAATTTTTTTGGGGCAAAAGAAAAACATAAAAGAAAAATTAAAAAATCAAAAAGAGTAAAATTTACTAAGGTGAAGAAAACGGTTGGTAGGTTAATAGATAAGTAATTTAATATTAAAATAAGATATTGTAAGTCACTTTTTTTCTTTTTTTTTTAATACCAAAACTTAATTCGTTTCCAATTTTTTTTAAAGAAAAAGACAAGATTGAATAAAATAATAATCAACAAAATAAGTACAATTTTTAAAGTATTAAACTTAAATAAAATTTCAATCATCAAATCAACATATCTGTAGTAGGGTAACATGCCCTATTACGGCGCGTTTTGACGACATTTTAAAGAAGGGTAAGAAATTAAGCATTTCTAAATATTTTAACAGATATTAAAAAATTTTTTTGACACTCATGATAATTATATTTTCTATTTCAGTTGTCGTTTTATTTATTTTGAGTGATAATTAATTTTAAATAAATATTTTTTCTGACAATTCGGAATTCCTATTACGGCGGCAAAAAAAAGTTTGAAGCCCATTACGGCGGTAAGCACAGCCTATTACGGAGTATGGCATGACAACACACGCACGATGAAACATTTTCATCTCAGCTCATGGTTCCGTGCAATCAGCAAATGGTATGCAATGGCTGTAATTGTTACTGGCACTGTACATTAATACAGGTTCTTCCTAGTAAGGGGCTATTTTGATAATATTTTGTATATCAATTATTTAATAAATGGCCTCGCGCTAAGAAGTTTCCAGTAATATTATTAGTTTAGGAAACACGAATAATGAATATTTGGCTGTATGGGCTATTATGTTTCTTTCCCTGACCTGAACGGGCGAATAACAAAACAACAATCAATGCACAACGGAACGGAATGAATTAAATATGGGGACGATTTTTTTTTTATAAGCCGCGCTGATAAAGAAACGATTTGAAAATGGCAGCCGAACGAATGCTATCTCGCGTATATTAGTATGAGGGAAGAGTTGAGAAGAGAGACAGCCCATACAACGGCCGCCATTTTGAGATCGTTTCTTTATGTGAGCAGGTTATACCCATAAAAGCGTAATTTGTGCAAATTTGGCTAGCTTATTAACATAATTTTTAATATTTGTTGTTAATCTACATTCAGTGAAGTTACAAATGATCATTATTTAATGTCTGTTGACCAGGTCAATATCTCAGTAGAGGCTCGACAAAAGTTTGTTCAAGAAGGAAGATTTTGGCACAATTTTGCATTTTTCTGTAAATTTCCTTAATTTTTTGAAATTTTTAATATTTGTTAGTATTCTTTGGACGACAAATAAAATATCGTAAAATTTTTTCATTGAAATTAATCGAGCCGTTTCGGAAATTAGTGCCTTTGGCAGACAGACAGACGGACGGATGGAAAAGACATATTAATAAGGGCCCGGGACTTGTACCCAAAACCTTCATAAATAAACTGATACAAACCTAAACTGAGAACTTCCTCTTTTCTAAAATCGGTTAAAAATAGGTACTAAAACCCTTCTTTTGAATTTAAAAAATACTTTTGTGAAAATCGGTTTTGACAAAATCTAAATAATCGTGGACAAACATGCATATAAACATACATACAGGCCGAATTGATAACCTCCTTAATCTCTTTATAAAACAATTGCTGTTCGTTTTTCTCCAACTTTAATTTGAAAAAGGCCCGGACGAGAGTTTTAATAATCCTACTAATATTATAAACGACAAAGTTTGTAATAAAGGATGTCTGTAACTCTTTCACGTAAAAACTTCGAAATAGATTTTAATGAAACCTTACAAATAAAACATATTTGAAGGAAAAATTTAACTGGCGGAGCAGCGGGGTGCAGTCAGTGAAGGTTTAGTTAAACGGTAAAAAGGATGGAAAATGGATTTCTACCCAAGCGGAGAAAGTAAAAAAAAAAACAGATACATTTTTTACAACAACGTTGACTAGAACATGCAATAAAATGTAACACAAAAAAAAAACAACAAAACAGTAAACCAAAATACAATAATAAACAACCAACGAATCTTTATCAGTTTTGTGTGGTGTGTCAAAGTTGCAGTAAAATCTAGTAGTAAATTATTATATTGATGGGAAAATATGATAAACCTAACCTTAGTATACATTTTTGTGTAAGTTTTTTAATTATTTACTTACCCTGTTATTCATAAAAAGTTAAAGTGCATTTTAGTTATTTGACGTATGTCAATTTAGACAGGATGTCACGTATTTACCATACAATAAACCAAATAAGTAGACCTGCAGTAAAACTTTTTAAAATGTACGGTATATTTATGAATAATACGGTTAAATTATTATCTCTGTAATTTCCATTATGTTATATGTTAGGGTTCCTTACAGCCTAATACGGTAGGTACTAAAATATCTAATGAGTTTTTATATCCTAATTCTGAAATATAATGTAAAGATATTTCGGTAATGTAAGTTATTACTAACGAATAAGAGCACTCTGACTTTACCATAAAACTCTAAAATCGTTAGTAATCGTTGTATTAGACTATTTTTCTTCATTAAAACTCATACGTTAGGTTTCACAGTATTCTAACAAACTTAAATTTTACTGTCAACTTTAAGCGTCAAAAACAAGGATTCTAGTTAAAATAGGACGTTTACGCGGTAATAGGACGTTTTACCCTAGTATTTAGCGAAAAATTTATATTTCTGTGAGTTTGGTTAATAAGTCATAGTATTAGAGAGTTTTTTTTTTTGCATGGAATATATAGAATAATTTCATACTGTTTCTAATTTCCTTGATACTTCATAATTTACATGTGTTAAAATTATAATTTCCGTGGATCGGAGCTAATTTCCGTGGTCCTTTAAATTTCCGGACCTCATATCTTTGAATCTAATCACAATATAGAAACCCCTTTAACACATAAGTATTTGTTTTTTTTTTAATTATTTTTCTTGATAGTAATATTTAGAAAAATCCAAAGAAAAAATCAGTCCATGGAAATTAGGAAATTTTCATCAATTTCGGCGAACTACCCTTTTATATGTTCAGAAAACTTAAGCTCGCCGTCGAGTAAAAGACCTAGATTACGGGCTTTAATTACCTGGGCTAGTGTTGTACCATTTATTTTTACTTTATGGGGACTGTCCGTGACAGGCTGGATTTGGTGTTTAGTGCCAATTATTAATACCTGTGATTTGTTTTCATTTTACGCTAAAGAATTATTTGACGACCATTTGTAAACACGCTCCAGGTCGTCGTTTATCTTGGAGATTGCTTCTTGAGTGCTGTGCTTGGGAAACGAGTAATACAACTGCGTGTCGACAGCGTAAAGGTGGAACTTAATGTCTTTATATAGTGAGGTAGGTCCGCTGTGAAAATAGAGAACAGGATTGGGGATAACAGGGAACCTTGGGCTACACCTCGGCTAAGGGCCTTAGTTTCAGAGCTGTTCTTTACTCCGTCTCTACCTACTTATACAACACACTGCTCTCTATTCCTAAGAAACGATTCAAACCACTTACAGGTGTCCTGTGTGAAACCGTAGCGTTTTAGTTTCATGAGTAGGAGTACTGGGTCCAAACAATCAAAAGCGCGTGAGTAGTCGAGCAGCACGAGCACGCTGCTGAGCCCGCGGTCCGAGGCCGCGGTCAGGTCGGCGGTGACGTGCAGCAGCGCCGTCTCCGTGCCGTGGCCCCGTCGGAAACCTGACTGGAACTTGGGCACTAGATTATTATTTTCTACGAATTTGCGTAGCTGGACGTGGACTACTTCTTCCAAAATCTTTGACATGACAGGAAGGATAGAGATGGGCCTTAGGTCTTTAATCTCCTCAACAGAGTCCTTTTTTGGCACGGGTTTGACAACTGCTTTTTTCCAGACTGATGGAAAGGTGCTGGTGTTTATAGACCTGTTAATGATAGCTGTAATGTATGGAAGCGTGACACTTTAGGTGAGTTTTACCATTACTATATTAATGCCATCGTAACCTTCAGCTTCAGTTCTAATCTTATTGATAATTTTTAAGATGATGTCTTCCGTGGTCTGTTTTAAACTAAAATGTATTTGCTTCTGCTCTATGTTACACAGCGGGTCGTTTTGTACAGAGACGTTGGGGTGGGACAGCTCTTAGAACTGATCGTTAATTTTATTAGGATTTTGTAAATGTTCAGGTATAAAATAATTTAATTTTCGCATGTCAGTTGTTTTTTTTAAAGTAATATAACAAACAAGAGTTATAACATTACCCGAAGTAGAATACTCTACTTTCTATTCTATCCGACGAGAATATTTTGTAACATAAAAAGTGCAGATACCTCCTTAGGCGCAGGCTGAACTCTACATCTGAACTCTTCATATTCTGAATATATTTATTTATAATATCATACATTTTCTTACCCTAAATAAATAGTGACATCGAAACATAAGATTAGTAGGTGTACTTACTGAGTTAAGTGTTACGTTTATCATGTAAGAATTGAATTTTGATTTTAAAGGATCAAGTCTGAAATTGCTATACCCTTGCCGGGTGACTAAGTTGCTTTGTTCTTAATTTAAGATATCTTAGCGATTAATATTCTCAAAATAACTGCTATTTTTTAAGATATTTTGTTTTCGCCATGCGGAAATATACAACATTCAATGTTTTACAAAATTGCGGGAAAAAGGGCGCGGAAAAAAAACGCAGTGCAGAAAGGGCTTAATGATGTAAGAACTTGTTATAGGTACTGATGCAAAGCATAATTTGGTAGGTAGTAAGTACTAGGTACAGTGGCGGACACGAGCGGCGTAACACTTCCGGTTTTTCTGTATTGCAAAATAGCTCTTGTTCTTTGGTAATACAGTCTAGGGCTGACGAAACCATAGACAAATCTGTTACGGCCTCCTAGTCCGTGACTGTACAGAACACATATGATTACTTATTTATATAGATAGTCGCATCACTAGAAGGCGGCCATTTATTGTTCACACTTAGTGGCAGGCTATTATTGCTATTAGGGCCAGTCCATAGGATACAGGTCAATGACGCAGATAAAATCTTATCGCATCTGCCCAATGTGTGACGAGCTTTTCTGTCTGTCTCTGTCTGTGCCACAGACTTTATGGACGCAAGCCGCACAAGAGCCAGAGCGCAAGACTGACGACGAACGAAACGAAACAAAATGGACGAAAGGAATGGCGTTCTTTGCTAATTCTTACCATTTACCTTGAAACTCTGAAAATTTGATTATCTGTTTCGTGGCGATAGAACTCAAAGCAAACTCTTAAAGTGAAATATCGTATGAGCGCAATCTACAGTTACATTTTTCCGTATGACCTGTCTGGGTCTGGTGTTTTTGGTGTCCATTTTGTGATCGAGTATGACTTGCCTGTGATACCTAGTTGTGGCACTATGTGAAATCCAATTGTTGGTAAGTTAGGCAGAAGATGGCTTAGTGATACACTAGGTAATGTTGTTCGGTTTCGGTTTGTAGATTAATATTACAGCTCATTGTACCTATAATTACCATTCAGTTTTAGGTAGGTATTATGGTAAAATAACTTGTTTTATGTAGGTAGGCTTATTAAAGGTAACTTATTTTTGTATTCTCAAATTGGTTTGTTTGAAATATATTTCCAGGACCATTAGAATGGATGACTTAGTTTTTGTAGTACAATTATTCAGGGGTTGGAGAACTGCATTCACCATATTTATTATTACTAGGAGGGAAAAGTTGTAATGCTCTATGTTCTACTACCATAAGCGTATAGCTTTTCCCCTTTAGTGATAATTATCACACAATTGGGAACACCAGTGAAGAGAAGATTCGAAAAATGAAAATGATATTCCTATTTCTATAGTTTGTTCAAGTGACCGCTATGCAAAATTTAAGTCTATGAACAATGTGTGTTGCCAGTGATGACTTGCGGACCTGAGAGATGGTTGCTAACTATGAACCTAATCAAGAAGGTCGCCCAAAGGGCAATGGAAAGGGTTATGCTTGAAGTTTCTCTGCGTGATCAAATAAGAAATGAAGAGATCCGCAGAAGAACTAAAGTGACCCACAAAGCCCAAAGAATTGTGAAACTTAAGTTGCAATGGGAAGGATAGATGGTCGCTAGGGCGGGAAAGTGGTCTCAACTGTGGACTGCGAACGAGATTATGCAGAGTAGGCAGACCCCCAACACAGTGTGGTCAGACAACCTGCTGAAAGCATACTGCTGGAGTACTCTGGATGGAGGTTCGCTCAAGACCGGTTGTTGTTGCAATATTATTATTATTATTATATTTCTCAATACTCTTCGGTATCACGGGATGGAGCCCGGTCCTTTGAGAGGCGTGCGAGGGGACGAATCCAACTCGTAGAGGCCCTTTCGAGAGTTTTGCTATATTGTATATGGATCACCAACCAGGCACCGCCACTAAATGCACAAATAGATCATGCACCCAGAGGCGGCACCCAGTAGGTGATAGGAACTATTGTAAAATGGATGACAAGAAATGGTTTATGGGGGTGGACTGTTTAATGGACCGGTTAACTGGTGCTATGGAGTGAAATACCGGTACGCCTGCCTTTAATGCAACATTTCACTAATTATCATGGCAGGCGGTGACTCGCTGTCCACTGGGTGGGCTTCCACTAAGTCGCCGATATATTGGCAACGGGTCGCAACACTGGGCGTGGACAGCTAAGGTTGTCGAGAGGTGAGACTGCGGGCAGCATAAGATGCACCCGGCGTTATGACATTTTACACTTCCAACCTGGAGCATAGGCTTCGCTCTTGCTACTCCACTCTGGCCGGCTGGTGAAGGCAAGCTCAGAGGCGGGGGGGTGTGTGTGTGTGTGTGATGACTGCATGTGAGTGTGCCTGTGATGACTGCGTGTGTCCCCCTGGAGGTATAGGGTCCGTGGTGTCGCCACTCACCATCGACTCGCCACAAGCCGTCCCTGCGGTGACTAATTGCAATGGAAGTTCCAGACCGAAAGTACTGGAATTTCCACTGGGCGATGGGGTCGTCACATCCCTACGCCATATTATTATTATTATTATATTATTATTATTATTAGTAAATAAATAACATATTATGCTCACACCTTATTCTTAGGAGGTAAGCAGAATTCAATTAATGATCCTTGCTAGGAAGGATTCTGCCTGAACCTAGCCATATGTCTACAGACTATGCTATCTCCGCATAATGATTTTAAAGATTCGGGCTATTTTAAACTTCACTTATTTTTGTACTTTATTTATTTAATAAATTTTACAAAAAGGCTTACAGTCATTACTAAAACGTAATTGTTATGTTGTACTTGGTCAGGCCTCCATCACTGTGTACTTACGCAACACAGGATGAACAACACAAAAAACAGGATGAGGTTCGCTCACGACCGGTCGGTGAGGCGATTTGTGAGGGAGACCTATGTCCAGCGATTGCAAAAGGGAGTAGAATCATTTGCCAGAGGAGGGCTCGTTTGGGGGCCGCTCCAGGCGACTATTGTCGTGAGGCAAGCCAAACATTTGTTTGCCTGAGCCAATTGGAGAGCACCCTGAACTACCCCGCCTCTAACAGTAAAGGATACCTACTTTACCAAATAAGGTATCAATAGCAATTAGATTAGATGTAGTCTAATTGACTTTCAATAAGTGATATCTTTTATCCTATCTATCAATATATATAAAACTCTTCCGTTACTGACTGACTGACTGACTGACTGACTGACAGACAACGCAGAGCCGAAACTACTGGGCGTAGCGGGCTGAAATTTTGCATATAGTTTCCTTAGGGAGTGTAGGTGAGCACTAAGAAGGGATTTCCCCAAATTCCCACGGGAACGAAAAAAAACGGGAATTTTGTGTTTATGAGAAATCTGCGCGGGAAAAACCGCGGGGCAGCCTCTAGTATTGAATAAAGAATTATTTGATTATGATTATTAACATTCATTAAAAAAAGACTCATAATTATACCTAGCAGTTTTCATGTAAATTACAACACGGCAATACAATCTGTGAGTGATCAAAAAGGTCACCCCTATTTTTCCACCCTTAGGGTTGGAATTTTATGTCCAAATTTTTTTGGGACCAACTTCAAGGTATACCCTGTTGATTTATAAAAGAATTATCAAAATCGGTCCACACAGTAACAAGTTATGCGTGATCATCATAAAAAAAAATACGCGATGAATTGAGAACCTCCTCCTCGTCTTTCGTCGGTTAAAAATGTAAAGTATAATTATGTTTATTCAAGAAATAGAAAATTATGTAACAAGGAGGTAAAGTGATGTAGTATAGTAAGTTAAGACACTTTATTGCCATCAATAAACTTAACAATTAGGTTAGTAATTACAATAAATGTTCTTCTTCTTCTTCTTCAGTTGTGGGGGTAGAGAAGTGCCTGCACTTAGCTCGCAAACTTGGAGCCATTGTGCATTTCCCCACATTTATAGGAGCCATTCGAGCTCATCAGCAAACTGCAGGAAGAGGCCAGGATGCTCCAACAACTCAGCTAGATGGTCAGCTGGGCCGAGAATGGACAACCTGGTTTCGATAGTGGCTGGACAGGCTAACAGCATAATGCTCCACCGTCTCATCCACTTCCACTTACAAATAATGTTCTTAAATTAATAAATTGATTGCAATGGGCGGCCTTATTGCTTAGAGCGATTTCTTCCAGGCAACCCATTGTTGAGATTAAGATAAACAAAAAAGGAATGGTGGGTTGGTGTACAGAATAAAACAAAAATAGAACGGTGGGTTGTGTACAGAGTAAAAAGTGTATTCATTTAAATAAGTTTTTAATAGGTTTGCGAGCTCAATGAGCTCTGGAAGTATCTAAAAAAAAGGGTGCGTTTGCACGGTTTGGACTGTTTCTATATAAATATGTACGGATAATCATTTAAAATTTATACAGCCTTTCAATTGATTGCACTACACCATTGTTATTATGGAAAATTATGTCACAAATTTTAGCAGTTAAAATAATTAAAATTGGTACCTATTGTACATCGGCTTTGTATTCGATGTATATTGTTAAACATGCAGCTTCTCCGAGTTGCTTGGCACCTTACGCGCTTTAAATCCTTCCCTATACTAAAAAAAAAACTACAATATTGATTGTCTATGGTCAAGCTGTCAAACGTCATTCTTTGTGTTCGCGTGGTTACCGGCGCTTCGTTTTTTAGTAAAAAATAGTTTCGATTTATTAAAATAAGTGAAAATAACAGCAAAACTACACGAAAATGTGTACAAAAACATAAGTCAAAGGACAGGAAACTCGAAATACATCGGAACAAGATCCGAAAATTGTGGAATGCAGGGAAATAAAAAACCTGCAACAAGGACGTCAGCTTCGGAAGTTTTTTCTCGAAGCAGGATCTGCAGGATGAGAATTCTTCTGGTATAATTAAAAATTACATTGGTTACGTACCAATGACCTCATATGACACAATGTGTCATGTTGGCATGTTTTTTCAAACAAGCCCTTTCTATTGACACGGGTGGTATACGCGATATACCGACGTGTTTGTTGGCGCATGCCTTTACAAACAAGCCCTTTCACATTGACACGGGTGATATACGCGATATATCGACGTGCTCGTTGGCAAAGCAGCCGTTTATTGGTTTGATAAGGGCGAAGCACGCGCACGCGATGCGCAGACATTTTAGCGGCAAAATATTTTTTGTCTTCAAAATATTTTTTGTCTTCTGAACAAGACACAGGCTGTGTACGAGATACATGGATGTGCTCTACAATTTCTTAAGTGTCAAATCACAAAGATTTACTCAGATGGGTCACAATCAACATGAGGCACAAATGCCAATAGAGCAAAGGATGGAGATAACTTATCTTCTCCGTAGCAAGTTAATACTACCAATGTACTACCACACAGGTAGGCATAACATTCAGGTTCAATCAGTGACACTGAGAGAGATACCTACTTCCCCAACAACCTTAATTTGGCCCAAAGAAATAAGCTAAAACTTAACTTTTGGAAGAGTTTTTTCCCAGAAAACTAAGTATAAGAAATTGAAAATAAACAAAATCAATTTGTTTTGGGATCCGCCATGCTATGGAAAAACTCTTACAACACTAAAAGTAAGTTAAAACATAGACCAGCTGAAACTTATATCCCCACTGCGATGCAGTCAGGATCTTTGCTGTCTTGCATTCTATTCAAACAAAAGCAAGAATAGATTTTACCATGTCTAATCTAGATAAACCATTCTTTGAATCTAGTCAATGATGTACTGCGGGACAAGTTCCTTATTTTGGCCATGATCTTCAACAGAAGATTGCAACAATGACAATTTAGTCAAAACAATGCAAAAATCAATATGCAAAAGCCACCTGCAAACCCTGAATGGGAAAACTTTATCAGGCCATCCCATTACTACCATATTGGTTTGCACTGCTGTATGGGAAAAACCCATAAAATCCCTGGTAGCCAGGAACTACCAATACTAGAACCACCATAGGGTTTCGCAGGCAACAGCCTAACGACCCAGACGCAGCCCTGTCTAAGCGGCATGCTCCTTCTGACAAATAGAGGTAAGCCATGGTGGCAAGCTTATTTCCACTTTTTTCCTAAGCTAAAGGAAAAATCTGTGTTATAATTTGTTTATTTTGGGTTCTGTATGTAAAGGGTATAACTACACCTTTTCATTCAATAGAATCTTAAAATCTGTCCAAGAACTCAGTAATATTATTATGTTTAAATTTAAACCATTTAAAATATTTTAACATTGCCCAGAGTACCATCAATACACTCTGAAAATTTATTCAAGAACACAGTATTATGGTTAAATTAAAACCATTGAAAATATTTTAACATTGCTCACAGTACCATCATTAAATAAATTAAGTAATGGATATAGTCAAAAATTTAATCAGATTGTTAAAAGTGTGACAATCAAGCCAGTCAGTTATATAAAAATCATGTCTAAGTACCAAAAAGGTGATCATGGTTTATTTTATTTAAAATATTTCATCAGTTTATAACAGTGTTATATTTACACGTTGAATGTATACTTACCCTCAAACGCATACAAACTATGTACAGTTTATTGCACAGGACATTTAGAGGTTTAATTAGTTTAAGATTAAGATTTTTACATTTACATGAGTTCCAGACACATCCTTATGGATGTGTACAGTTTCACTTTAAATAATGAAAGTGGTTTTTTAGCTTTCTTACATCAATAAAGCCTTTATTTTGTAAATTTTTAAATCTATTCTATAAATATATGGAAAAAATATAATTTTATGCAAATAGGTACATATTATGTACAGACAAATGCAAATGCATGAAGAGTTAACAAAAATTATCACATCTAATTATCACATTTACTCTCATATTTGCTACGCTCACAGCATTAGAATGTAATACATGGAATTTGGGTACAAATGTGTACCAAGTTTTTTGAGCCAGCAAGGGGTATTTGTAACAGTTGTGTGTTTTTTGAGTACTTACAAGCTGTTTAGACCAAACACTTTCTATAAATGTTCATATATTATGTACATTGATATGTACATACATAATACATAGGTACAAACATACTTATCGCTACGCCTGTTTCCATAGGGGTAGGCAGAGAAAATTAATTTCTACTTGCTATGATTCTGACAAACCTATTCTTTTCGCTTCTTTAGGCTGCAAGTTTTTAATAACTCTTTTCATTATTACAATGATTCAATTAGTCAAACATCTTAAATTCAGTATTCTTATGCCCAGCAAAACCTAAAAATTTTCGCAATTTACTTACTTTTGACACTTCATATGTAACATTAGTAGAAGCTTGTCCAGCTTCTTGCTATGCATGGGTGAATTTTGGAAACTGGTACAAAAATCCTGGAATGTTGATTCACTGTATCTAGTGTTAACTATGTTACCAGAATAATGATGGTCATCACAACTTTGGTTCTCTGTTATGGATTATTTTTTGGTTTTTGCAACACCCTGAAAGAAACCTTTCTTAATTATTATCTTCACCTTTCAGAGACCTGCTTCATTGTCAGATAATATAGAAACAGAGATATGCTCCAGCAATGCCGGCTTAAAATATCAGTACCACTACTGTCATTTGTAGAAATTATAATTGAGTCCTCAGCGGTGAGCATTGAGCAAACTCAATACAATAATTAAAATAACAATGATCCATTCTTTGTTTTTTGTTCCATATAAATGGACATTCCTCCTAAGAATGTTAATTCAGGTGCTTCAAATTTTTATAAATTTGATTTTATGTTGAATGGTGGCTCTAAAATAGGGGATGATGATTATATTATGAAGACCTACCACCATTGCCATATTAATGTCATTGTTTATTTATTTATAAATAAATATAAGATATGATTAAAGTATTAATAAATAAACATGAGATATGATTAAAGTATTGAATGTGAATGTGAATGACAGTTAAAAAACATGTTAATAGCTTTAAGTAGCTACTGCTACACAGAACAAATATTGACTTACTAGTCATGTTACTAGCTTTAAGTAGTTACTGCTACACAGAACAAGTATTAACTTACTAGTCATGTTACTAGCTTTAAGTAGCTACTGCTACACAGAACAAGTAGGTATTAACTTACTAGTCATGTTACAAGCTTTAAGTAGCTACTGCTACACAGAACAAGTATTAACTTTTAAAAAGTAAAGTACTAGAACTAAATAAATACAGACTTCAATATACATAAAGTTATACTGATATTGTTAAGACATTGAGTCTTAGATTTTTTGTAAACCAAATTAAATTAATCAAAGCTTTTGAACGTGAAAAAACTTCTGTTCTGTAAAACTTCTGTGATTTTGAGAAAACATTCGTAAAAAACCCATTGTTAATTCTTTCAAAAAACGACACAAATCTGTGACCTCATCAACAATAGGATGCTGGACCAAAAATATTTTGGGGTAAAAAGGGAGTAAAATCTTTTAAATAAGATGATCTTGTTTGGGTGCGTCTCCTGGCGGCTTCCATCGTTGGCTTCGATGATGGGTCTGATCGAAGGCGTGCCGCGGCAGGGTGCAGTCTGGCTCGTGTAGCATGACGTAGCTCTACGTACAATGTTTTGCTATGCGGACTGGTCTGTCCTTTTGGGGACTGTTTTTTTGCCTGCGCCTCTTGCGAATAGGATACTATATTAATAAATATAATGATATGAGACTTGAAATAAGAGACACCTTGTATCCTATGTAGAATAATTTAATTTTAAATTTGAAAGTTAAGGTGTTTGCAGGACAAACACAAGCCATCTAGCAACCACCAAGTCTAAAGGTGTGTCATTAGACAGACAGTTGACTAAACCAGTAGGTCTTGAACTATGTAGAGGTTCACATAATACAACTCTATTCATGTGATATATTTTTGTTTTAGTTAAGAAGCGGTATTAATACGCCCTGTTTTGATTACATTTGATATTACATTTAACTTTATTAAATTTTCTTTTATGTATTATTAAATTTTCATGTTCCTTTACTAAGGATATATAAAACAACTTAATTAAGTTTTCAAACAAATCTGTTTGTCCTTTCCTATATTATTAGAAGGGGTTATCTTCGATAGAAGCCTCACAACTTTTGTTTTAAGATATTATTATTGGCTCTGAACATCTGCATGTTTAACAATATACATCGAATACAAAGCCGATGTACAATAGGATGATCAAACGAGCTCACCTGAGTGAAGTTC
This sequence comes from Euspilapteryx auroguttella, assembly GCA_951802225.1. Classification (NCBI taxonomy): domain Eukaryota; kingdom Metazoa; phylum Arthropoda; class Insecta; order Lepidoptera; family Gracillariidae; genus Euspilapteryx; species Euspilapteryx auroguttella. The sequence continues at coordinate 7,824,831 of OX637642.1, read as the reverse complement.
GATCATTATTGTACGAAGGCTTTGTATGAAGATGTATATTGTCCCGCCCGCCCTTTACAATTTGTAAGTAACCCAAGTTGTGAGTCAAGCTCATTAAGACTCTAAAGAATGACGTTTGACAGCTTGACCATAGACAATCAATATTGTAGTTTTTTTTTTAGTATAGGGAAGGATTTAAAGCGCGTAAGGTGCCAAGCAACTCGGAGAAGCTGCATGTTTAACAATATACATCTTCATACAAAGCCTTCGTACAATAATGATCGAACTTCACTCAGGTGAGCTCGTTTGATCATCCTATAATACAGCCTATATAAGCCTACAGGTAAGATTTTTAAAACTACTTGTTAGTAATAAAACTAAAAATAATTGTAATGGCGACTACCAAAAACTATTCAAAATTTGTAAAATTCTTCCAGTTAGTTTAAAACATAGATATATTTTATTAGTGAACAATTTTGGCAATAAAAATCTAAATATAAAATTTAAAATAAACAGGTATAGTGCTCGGGCACAGTATCTGAGAAAGTATGAAGTCCCAATTTTGATAATTATTTTTAATTGACAGGGTATACCTTGAAGTTGGTCCCATAAAAATTTGGAAATAAAATTCCAACCCTAAGGGTGGAAAAATAGGTGTGACTTTATTGTTCACTCACAGATTGTATTGCCATGTTGTGATTTACATGAAAACTGCTAATTAAATTAAGAGTCTTTTTTATATGAAAGTTAATAATCATAATCTCAGCCGATAGACGTCCACTGCTGGACATAGGCCTCCCTCACAAATCGCCTCACCGACCGGTCGTGATCGAACCTCATCCTGTTAGTCCCTCAACCTTCACCAGGTTGTGTGGCCACCTTGTGGGGTGCGACCACCCTGTGCAGGGTGATTAGCTGGGGTCAAAAAAATTAGCCCAAAAAAAACTGAAAAGCAAAAAATAAATCTATACCAATAATCTATACCAATAATATAAAGAGGAAAGATTTGTTTGTTTGTTTGTTTGTTTGTTTGTAACGAATAGGCTCCGGAAATAATGAACCGATTTGAAAAATTCTTTCACTGGTATGAAGCTACACTATCCCCGAGTGTCATAGGCTATATTAGATTTACAAAAAAATTAGGGATCCTTACTTAAACTCAAATAATGTAACCCAAGGTGCAATATTTTTTCCGTTGTTTACATATTTTGACAGGTAGTTTGTTGTTGTTGTTGTTTGTTTTTTAATCGCCCATTCTGGGCAGTCAAAAGAACATAGTCTATAGAGCCAAGTCTTTAGTGGTATCTTATATTCTATGGCGTAACGAAGTAAGCCGGGACAGCTCGTCTTTTTATAAAAAAATTAAACCTTCGAAAAAACTGAAACGCATTAAATAATAGGGAAACAATTTCTATTAGGCCTTAATTTACTCTTAAATTAATTTTGAATTACCAAGAAATTTTGAGTCGGTGCCACAGAATCAACGAATAAAGATCACTAAATTACCGGAAATTCAAAAAAATAACCGAAAAACGTATGCCGCTGCGCATCGCGCTTTACATAGATAATGAATTTGCTTGTGTGGTGTGGCGCCGACTTAAAATTTCTTTGTTATCCAAAATTACTTTAAGAAGGGGCATTCCAAGTGTGACGGTCGGGACATTTTACTCCTTTTTCTAAGTACTTCTGTATTTATTTCAGTTATTTAAGAGCACCAAATAAAAACTGCGATTTCAACATAAACTTAAATCATTAAACTTTAACATCCCTAAATTTCAAGCATGTACTTAATAATTTACTATGAAAAAAAAGGTCTTGAAAATTGTGACGGTCGGGACCCTTACTTTCTTGTCTACTCCAGATTTACACATACATTTTAAAGTTTGTAAGAAACTATTAATGATATGAATACGAATCATTCTATGCAAATTTATGAATAGTGAAGCTTTCAGTATGTACAGATTTGAAGTAACAAAAATGATATTTTTTTAACAAAGTTCCGATTTGATGAGTGTGACGGTCGGGACAAGTCATTGTGACGGTCGGGACGAGTAACAAATCAACAAAAAATTATGTTTTTTTATTATTTTATTTAGTTTAATTAAAGTTTTTTTTACATTAACTTTTACAATTATTTTTCAAAATCAGCTATATATTGCTAAAACGTCAAAAAATGCGATCCCTTAATATTTTTACTCTTACAATTTCTTTGATATCTTTGCTTTCTGAGGTTTTCTATGCATAGTTACTTTGTATTGGATTTCCTTAGCTTTCAGTTTTCTTATTCTACTTTTTTCTTACTCATTACTTCATACTTTGAAGTATGTAGTAATGAGTAAGAAAAAAGTAGTGATACTTTTCGACTGCTCCGTGGCTCAGTTGGCAGTGATGTGGACTGAGTAAGCGTGAGCACCCGGGTTCGATTCCCGGGCGGGCGAATATTGATATGATGAATATCGATGTTTGTTTCAGGTCTGGGTGTGATGTTCGTCTCTGTGTGTGTTTCGGGCGCCCTAGATACAGGTTCTTCCTAGTTAGGTTAGGGGCTCTGAGTGTGATGTGTTATTATTATACTCTCATACTCATAGTCTTCTGCTGGACAATAGGCCTTTTTTGGTAATGGGGGGCCACTCGAGTATGTTACGTCTCATAATATATCAAAAAACCAATAAACTCGGGGAATTAAAATTTATTATAATATGTTTAGTCTTATTTAAGCCTTCAGCAAGCGAAATTAAAAAAAAACGAGTATTTTGCTACGAAATATATACTAAAAAATCAATAAAACCAAGAAAATAAATTAAATAATTTTGGATAGACTTGTTTAAGCCCAATGCAAGCGATATTTGTAAAAATACAAGAAAATTGCTACTTGGAATTATGATGGTTGGATGGGACTGTGACGGTCGGGACAGAACTTTAAATTAATGTGTAAAAAAAACAACAGCCCATAGCCACTTTAAGAAATGGCAAACCCCTCAGATTCTATTTATTTGTTACTTGCAATACACGCATTTTATCATAAACACGCATTTTAAAGGTAAAAATCAACAAAAGTTAATTTAAATGTGACGGTCGGGACATAGTTCTGGTTACCAATGATTGCATAATATTATAGAAACTAACTAACCGTTTTAATTTATATTTTACGTAGTAAATCTTAAGTAATGTACTAATTGGTTATGTTCCCAACAGGCTGATTCACATTCATAATATCTGGGTTTTTATTTTTTGAAATCATACACAATAACCTGTATGTGGTGAGCTTGACTAACACCTGTGTTGATATTGACCAAAAAAGTAGAAAAAACTGTTTTTTTCGATTTTTTTTTATTAATTTCATAAACTTAAGACTGTATACTGTTATTCTAAATGCATAAATAAACTTTTCTTTAACTTTAATGTTTTACTTGTCTGGTGTCACGTTGCATGGAATGCCCCAGAAGTGAGTAAATTAAGGCCTAATAGAAAATGTTTCCCTATTATTTAATGCTTTTCAGTTTTTACGGCGGTTTAATTTTTTTATAAAAAGTTTTTTTGGTATAAGTAGTTGATAATTTCTGAAGTAATAGACGTATAGAAATCAATCTAGTACCATTTTGGAAAACAACTCAAAAGCTAACAATAAAACACGAAAAATAAAAAAAAGTAAGTATCTGCATTCTTTTGTGGTAACTTATTTTTGATTCACACACTTAAAAAAAAAGTTAAGGCAATACTTGGTTATTTTGTTAGTAATTTAGGTTGCCTAACTACTTAGCCTTTTTTATTTTAGGCGTGGAAACTCCTGACGAGTACCCTGAGTAAGGGTACTAGGGTTATGTGGGGTTCGCACCCACTAAAACCCCGCCGGTGTCCTCCTCGGCTGTTGGCAAGGAGTCACGGGAGATCGTTCGATCTTAATGTTCAACTTCGCGACTAACTACTTAGCCTTAGATCTTTAACTGTGAATTTAAATGTAGGCGGGGTCGAAAAAAAAAAAAACACTGAGGGAGGTGAGGCTGCGACCCCCCATAAGGGGTGTTTTCATCGATGAAATTGATCATAGAATACACCCTTAAAATAATGTTATAACTTCCCCGAACACACTGTATATCTCGGGCTAATTGAACAAAACTAAGCAAAATAATCTCTATAAATAAATAATATCCCGGACATCAGCCTGTACGAGATAAGGATGGCCCTGAAATTGCTTAAAAACAACAAGGCACCGGGTGAGGATGGAATCACGTCAGAGCTTCTGAAGGCGGGTGGAACACCGGTACTCAAAGTCCTTCAGAGGCTCTTTAATTCTGTCCTACTCGAAGGGACCACGCCTGAAGCATGGAACAGAAGTGTGGTGGTGCTTTTCTTTAAGAAGGGCGATAAAACCCATTTGAAGAATTATAGGCCCATCTCGCTTTTGAGCCATGTTTATAAGCTGTTTTCCAGGATCATCGCCAATCGTCTCGAACGAAGGTTTGATGACTTCCAGCCTCCCGAACAAGCCGGCTTCCGAAAAGGCTTTAGTACCATAGACCACATACATACGCTGCGGCAAGTTATACAGAAGACCGAAGAGTATAACTTGCCGCTATGTCTAGCGTTTGTGGACTATGAGAAGGCCTTTGATTCGGTCGAAACATGGGCGGTGCTAGAGTCCCTCCAACGATGCCGGATTGACTATCGGTACATCGAAGTGCTGAAGTGTTTGTATAGCAACGCCACCATGTCTGTCCGAGTACAGGAACAGAATTCGAAGGCTATTCCCTTGAACAGAGGCGTGAGACAGGGAGATATTATATCTCCGAAACTGTTCACCGCCACTTTAGAAGACGCCTTCAAACTTCTAGAATGGAAAGGGCAGGGCATCAATATTAACGGCGAATACATCACTCACCTTCGGTTTGCCGACGACATCGTAGTCATGGCAAGGTCGATGGAGGAACTCAGCACGATGCTCGAAGGCCTCAACCGAGTCTCCCAACAGGTGGGCCTTAAAATGAACATGGACAAGACGAAGGTCATGTCTAATGTCCATGTTCTGCCTACCCCAGTTATGGTTGGGAACTCGGTTCTCGAAGTTGTCGACGAGTACGTATACCTAGGACAAACCATCCAGTTAGGTAGGTCCAACTTCGAGAAGGAGGTCAATCGCCGAATCCAGCTCGGATGGGCCGCGTTCGGGAAACTACGCAACGTCTTCTCGTCCAATATTCCTCAGTGCCTGAAGACGAAGGTATTTAACCAATGTGTGCTGCCAGTGATGACATACGGTTCTGAAACGTGGTGCTTCACTATAGGGCTTATGAACAGGCTCCGAGTAGCTCAACGAGCCATGGAGCGGGCTATGCTCGGGATTTCTCTGCGGGATCGAATCAGAAATGAGGACATACGCAGAGAAACCAGGGTCACCGACATAGCCAAGCGGATAAGCTCGTTGAAGTGGCAATGGGCAGGTCATATAGCCCGCAGAACAGATGGCCGCTGGGGCCGAAAAGTTCTCGAGTGGAGACCACGGATCGGCAAGCGCAGCGTAGGACGTCCACCGACCAGATGGACGGATGATCTGCGCAAGGCTGCGGGTCCACGCTGGATGCAGGCCACCTGCGATCGGTACAGATGGAGAGCCTTGAGGGAGGCCTATGTCCAGCAGTGGACGTCTTACGGCTGAAATGATGATGATGATGATGAAGCAAAATAAATTGATAATTTTTAGTGCCATAAATGTATTGCTAGTTGACTTTTTTGATTTCAATTTTGTTTTTTTTATGTAATACTTCCACAATCAATATATATAAAACTCTTCCGTTACTGACTGACTGACTGACTGACTGACTGACAGACAACGCAGAGCCGAAACTACTGGGCTTAGCGGGCTGAAATTTTGCATGTAGGTTCCTTAGGGAGTGTAGGTGAGCACTAAGAAAGGATTTCCCGAAATTCCCATGGGAACGGGAAAAACTTGGATTTTTGTGTTTATGAGAAATCTGCGCGAGTAAAACCGCGGGATTTTTTTCAGTTCCCATGGGAATTTCGGGGAATCCTTTCTTAGTGCTAACCTACACTCCCTAAGGAACCTACATGCAAAATTTCAGCCCGCTACGCCCAGTAGTTTCGGCTCTGCTTTGTCTGACAGTCAGTCAGTCAGACAGTCAGTCAGTCAGTAACGGAAGAGTTTTATATATATTGACTAGAGGCTGCCCCGCGGTTTTTCCCGCGCAGATTTCTCATAAACACAAAATTCCCGTTTTTTCCCGTTCCCGTGGGAATTTCGGTAAATCCCTTCTTAGTGCTCACCTACACTCCCTAAGGAACCTACATGCAAAATTTCAGCCCGCTACACCCAGTAGTTTCGGCTCTGCGTTGTCTGTCAGTCAGTCAGTCAGTAACGGAAGAGTTTTATATAAATTGATAATGTTTAAAATGACACATCGCAACTAAGTTGCCTAGCTTAATCCGCTTAGTACGTTAATGCCCTATTCCGGAAATGGACACCGAGTGCTTAAAGGACTCATTCCGGAAAAGACTCATTCTTAAAAAGACTGATTCCGAAAATGACTTAATACTGAAATGACTCATTCCGGAAAGGACCTATTCATAAAAGGACTCATTCCTGAAATGGCTTGAAGTGGGTTACTGATAGGATAGAAATAAAAACGCATTCATTTAAAAAAAAAATGTTTTAAAAGTATTTATTTTTTAAACATAATTCATACCAAATACAAAATCGATTGAATTTTTTGGTGATTAAAATTAAGAAACACCTAATTATTTAAAAAAAATCTTTTTTGATACACTTCTTACGAATATTTAGTAGGCATAACGATAAGACAGCTCTATGCAGAGTTAATCACTACAAAATTTAATATCAATACATAGTATAAAACAAAGTCGCTTCCCGCGTCTGTCAATATGTATGCTTATGTCACCGGAAAATAATAAGATTCGCAAGTTTATAAATTACCTAGGAAATTTATAAACTTTCGTAGGATTCTAAACGAGAGATAAATTGTATTATTTTACGCCCAGTTTTTTGCAAATTTATAAATTTTCGGCGCGTCGTAGTAAATTTATAAACTAACGGATATCAATTCGTAAGATTCTAAACGGATCGACCAATCACAGAAGAGCTTTTAATTTTACGCTTTTTAAAATACGGAAAATAACACACTGCTCTCTGATTGGTCGATGTTGACAATGAAAATGCTTGCGTCCATAGACTTACGTACAATCAGACTTGCCAAACAATTCGATCACACTAAAAGTATTTTTACTGGTACTAAAAAGTAGGTAGGTTAATAGGTTCAAATGTTACCGCTAATGTGCGGAATTCAGTAAAAGTGCACTAACTGGCTGAATCCGTTAGAGTTCGAAATAAAATGTTGTTCTCAACATTAACTAGGTAATATGCAAAATCCCTAGGTAATCTACAGAGTAGACTATGTTAAGAACAAAAAAATTTTGACTTAGATTTCCCGTGGGAATTTCGGTAAATCCCTTCTTAGTGCTCACCTACACTCCCTAAGGAACCTACATGCAAAATTTCAGCCCGCTACACCCAGTAGTTTCGGCTCTGCGTTGTCTGTCAGTCAGTCAGTCAGTCAGTAACGGAAGAGTTTTATATATATTGATAATGTTTAAAATGACACATCGCAACTAAGTTGCCTAGCTTAATCCGCTTAGTACGTTAATGCCCTATTCCGGAAATGGACACCGAGTGCTTAAAGGACTCATTCCGGAAAGGACTCATTCTTAAAAAGACTGATTCCGAAAATGACTTAATACTGAAATGACTCATTCCGGAAAGGACCTATTCATAAAAGGACTCATTCCTGAAATGGCTTGAAGTGGGTTACTGATAGGATAGAAATAAAAACGCATTCATTTAAAAAAAAAATGTTTTAAAAGTATTTATTTTTTAAACATAATTCATACCAAATACTGTGAGTGAATAAGTAAATATAACACAGTTATTTTCAAGTAAATTAATTTAATATTAGTACACTGACTGACTCTAATACAAAGCTTTAAAAGAAAGTAATTAATTTAAACACCGTTACAACATTTTTGTACAAATGATACAAGCACAAGCAGTAGTTCCGAACTGCACGAAATTCAGGAAAAAAAACCCCGAGTCTGCCGGTTGTTCCCCTATTTAAGCACCGGCTCTCTTTTCAAAAACTGCCCGTTGATCGTCGAGCTGTTGGCGCGCAGCTACGTCGGACGTGACGTCAGCTCGCGCTGTTATTTTCGATGTTTCCACCGGAAACCCGTTGAGTTGTTGGCGGCTCCGAAGATTGCCAACACGGCCATGCTGCAACGTGCCTGCCCTCAGGCACCTTTTTCGTAGGCGAAGAAGATACTGGAAATGGGAAAGTACTATAATTATTAAGATATCCAGTCAACCACTAAACTAGGGGTGTGTTGTCTAAACTCGTATTACTATCATGACTCTTGCACAAAAACTTTATTTATAACGTTTCTTCCTAAGAATCCAGGTTCGACTATAGTCCGCCCGATCTTATCCCGTTTTATTATTAGTTTTTGTGCAAGCTACATACAGCAATATATGGGTATATGAAACAGACGTATATCTGTAACTTTTATCCCGCACACAAACTTTATTTATAACGTTACTTCCTAAGAATCCAGGTTCGACTATAGTCCGCCTGATCTTATCCCGTTTTATTATTAGTTTTTGTGCAGGCTAAATACACCAATATATGACTATATGAAATGTATAATTAATACAATAAAGGATATTGTTACCTTGCCAACAAGGCCAAATACTTTTTTTTTTTTTTCTAGAACCCGGACTATTTAAATATTAAGCCAGGATATCATGTTTCTGCGGTACCTATTTTACTCCTTTACACTTGAAATTTGGGGAATTTTGAGTCCTGAAACCTTTCGTTCCTTTTAACCGACTTCAAAAAAGGAGGTTATCAGTTTGACCTGTATGTAATGTATGTATGTATGTTTGTCCGCGATTATCTCGAGTTTGGCTGAACCGATTTTGATGCGATTTTCAGATAAGTATAAGATATATTCAGGAGAAGGTTTTAGTACCTATTTAACCGACTAGTCAATTTTGAAGGCGGGTCTCTTTTTTTTTTTTAAATTATATTATTATTTTTTTGTCCTCGGCCTTATCTGACCTAACTGATAAGTAAGTAGGTTATTTATTACACTATTTCGATATGTAGTAAAAGTGCACCTCTTTTTACTATAATAAATCAACGACAGCATCAACAAGAAAAAAAATCACAACTTCAAACCTTTTCTATTTTTCTTAACAACTTTACTTTAATCTAACTAGTGGTGTTAAATCTTAAAATACTTCTGTGCAGATCTGATGACCTTTAAAAATTGGTGAGACTAGCCGGTTCAAATCATTAACTTATTTAGTTCGATTGGACGTCACCGCTACCACAATGTAGATAAGAACAGTGAGATGTCTCGGCAGCGACCTTGAAATAATTACCTAGGCCTGCTCGAGCCCGGCCGGTAGAAAGACGCGCGATAGGGCTGCCTACTGACTGTCACTCTTGTTGCTTGGCTTATAATTTGATAATAAATGTATTATTGAAGTATATGCGCGCACGCATTAGAGCGCGCTTGCATGTCTATTATATGTAGTAGATATAGTTAGCAGATAAGATGTGTTGACCGCGGTGTCGCGGCGATCCGAGCTCAGTAATAAACCAGCCTACTTGGAAGTCACTTGTTTTATTGCATACATTTTACTGGCGACGAGTTACCGATCTATCTACCCACGCGTGTGCGAATAAATAATGGCATCCTCATATTTAGGACATTTACCGATATTTGACTATAAAAGTAATGAATGGGTTCTTTTTAAAGGAAAACTCTTTCAGTTTTTAAAAGTGAATGCTGTAAAGGAAGAAGAAGTGAAGTGCGGAATCCTAATCACGCACCTGTCGGACGATACCTACCGTCTCGTCCGTAACTTGGCGTATCCGAAGGATACAGAAGCATACTCCTTTGCAGGGCTGGTGTTATTACTCGATAATCATTTCAAGACGAAGAAATGTTCGTATGCACACATGGCAAAATTCTACGGGGCGACACGGAGTCCAGGCGAAACGTTAGGAGAATGGGCGGCGCGATTGAGAGGGCTTGCTAGTTACTGCGAGTTCGGCGCTGCTTTAGAAAGGGTTCTTGTAGACCTTTTTGTCCTTGGTCATGGCTCAGGTCCCGCTAGAGACAAGCTTTTTGAACAGGATCCGTCATCACTTACTATCGATAAAGCCTTGGCGATTGCGGAGAAAGCGGAAATGGCTCGAGAGGTCAAAACAGCCCTGGAAATCAAGGAAGAACCGCTGTATCGCGCATCGATCGGAAATGGACGTAGCTACGGGTCAGGACCACGTGGCGGCGGCGGTGAGGGCGGCAGCGGCGGCCGCGCGCACGGGGGCGCTGGCGGTGGCGGCGGCGGCGCCGGCGGCGGGGGCAGCCCGCACCGTCATCGTGAGGATCAACGGTGTTTAGTATGCGGCATGAAAAATCATACGAGTGATAGGTGTCGTTATAAAGGCTATAAATGCCTAAAGTGTGGTGAGAAAGGTCATTTAAAAAAGATGTGTTTTGTGAAAGTGAACAACATGATCGCTGAAGATGAGGGTATGGGCGAACAATGCATAAACTGCAAGGAGTGCATTAATTACAACCTAAGGTACGGTAATTATGATCCTGTAACTTTAAACGTAAAGATTTATAACGAAAATCATTTAATGGAACTTGATACTGGGTCAGGAATTTCAGTTATTTCGGACGAATACTACAATAAAAATTTTAGAAACTTATTATTAAAAAAATGTTTTCTAAAAATATGTGTTTACAATGGCCATAAAATAACTCCTATGGGGTATTTTACCGCTACAGTAACCTACAATAATTTGTCGTATAAAGTCAATTTCTACGTAATAAAAAGCGGGGGACCCCCACTACTCGGGCGTGATTTTATGGCCAGGTTTCAGATAAGGTTAACAAACGTAAACAATAACAACTTGCAAACTTGTTATGAAAAAGACTTGAGTGATTTAATTGATAAATATTCTGACCTATGGAGTGATGAGCTGGGTAAATTCAACAAATTTGAAATAAATTTTCGTTTAAAAGAAAACGCGAAACCAAAATTTTTTAAGTCGCGGCAAGTTCCCTTTGCCTTAAAGGAAAAAGTTAATCAGGAAATAAACAGACTTACTAAGTTAGGCATATTAGTACCTGTAACGTATTCAGAATACGCGACGCCTATTGTTCCGGTTTTAAAAGAGAACGGGAAGGTCAAGATAGCGGGCGATTACTCACTTACACTCAATAAGGACTTATGTATTGACAAGTACCCAATGCCCCGAATAGAAGAAGTTTTTTCAAAATTAGGGGGGGGGGAGAGGTATACTAAAATTGACCTGAGTAATGCATACAATCAATGCGTTTTAAGTGAAGAATCACAGAAGCTCACTACGATCAATACTAATCAAGGGCTGTTCAAATACACAAGGTTAGTTTACGGGTTAGCGAATGCGCCAGCCATTTTTCAAAGGACGATGGAATCTATCTTAATGGGAATAGAAGGCGTTAGTTGCTGGCTTGATGACGTATGTGTGACTGCACCAGAAAGGAAATTACATTTAGAAAGACTGCAAGAAGTGTTAGACAGGTTAAAGGATGCAGGCCTAAAATTGCAGAAAGACAAGTGTGAATTTTTAAAGCCAAGTGTTACATATCTAGGGTTCGTCATAGATAAAAATGGCCTTAGAACTTGTCCGAAAAAAATTGAAGCGATACGTAATACACCACGGCCTACAAATGTAACTGAAATCAAAAGATTTCTGGGACTTTTGAATTATTATCGTAATTTTATTCCCGGTGCGTCTAGTGCATTAAGCCCGTTGCACGAATTATTAAGGAAAGATGCTAGTTGGACATGGGGTCAACGACAGGAACAAGCTTTTCAGCTAATAAAAAAAGAGTTAGCGTCGGACAGAGTTTTAGCACATTTTGATCCAGCAGCTAGGCTAGTGTTGTCAGTAGACGCCAGCCCGGGTGGCCTTGGGGCCGTCCTGGAACAAGGGGAGGAAGGCCAGGAGCGGCCAATAGCTTTTGCCTCGCGTGCGCTATCGCAAAGCGAAAGAAATTACAGCCAAATTCATAAAGAGGCTGCCGCTATAGTATTTGGTATAAAACATTTTCATCAATTTTTGTATGGAAGGACGGAACCTTTTGTTCTGAAAACAGATCATAGGCCCCTAATTTCGATATTTGGTAGCAAATCAGGCGTATCTGTAATGGCCGCTTCCCGCTTACAGCGTTACGCAGTATTTATGTCCGCGTATAATTATAATATTCAGTACGTTACTGGTAAAAAGAACGCAGTTGCGGATTATTTTTCACGAGCCTTAATAGACAACAACGAGGTACAGAGCCAAAGTGAAAATGACACGGATGGGTGTGAAAGTAAAGTTTATTTGAACTTTTTGAATGATGAGCGCACTCCGGTAACATTTCAAACAATTCAGGCAGCGACATTAAAAGATAAAACACTGACAACAGTAAAAAAATATATACAAAAGGGTTGGCCACGAAAAATTACGTGTCCTAATATTCAGCCTTATTTTAAGTGTAAAATTGACTTAGAGGTACTGCATGGATGTATATTGCGCGGCCATCGAGTGGTAGTTCCAACAGAATTGCGTAATTACATGTTAGCAGAACTACATAAAGGCCACATAGGGATAGTTAAAACAAAAGGAATGGCACGAGCAAAGATGTGGTGGCCGGGCATAGACGCGGATATCGAGCGGACAGTATTAGGTTGTGCGAGTTGCAGCAGCGTGCGCGCCGCGCCGCCGCGCTCGCTCGTCTCGTGGCCACGCGCGGACCATCCGTGGGAGCGAGTTCACATTGACTACATGCAAATAGGGCAAAGGGTATACCTAGTAGTTGTGGATAGTTATTCCAAATGGCTCGAGTGTCTTCATATGGAGAATAATTTATCAACTAAATCACTCATAAGGAAACTAAAATTATTGTTTACAACTTTTGGACTTCCGAAAACTATTGTATCAGACAATGATCCAAAAATTAACAATGTAGAACTTATAAGATTTTGTCAAAGCAACGGAATTAAATATATAACATCTCCTATATATCACCCCACCAGTAATGGTCAGGCAGAGAACTCGGTCAAAACTTGTAAAAAAATGTTGAAATGTATACTTCAGGAAAATAATTCATGCATCCGAGAGTTAGAAGATAAACTATTTAGTTACTTGTTCGAATATAGGAATAGTAAACACTGTACGACAAATGAAACACCTGCAAAATTAATGATGGGTCGTGAGTTACGAAATAGACTAGACCTGATATTGCCTCACCGAGCGCAGGACTCGGTGACGTCACACCAACCGGTAACGGGCCGCGGTGACCAGGGGCATTGTGAGCCGACCGTCCGAACGTTTACCACTGAACAAAGGGTATGGGTACGTTGTTATGAATTACGAAAACCGGTATGGAAACAGGGTGTAGTGAAAAATAGAATAGGTGCAAATATGTATGAAGTTATATTAAAAGATAGTAACACCTGTGTCAGGCGGCACGCTGATCAAATTAGAATGTATGTAGAACCATTTAATAATTCGGATATAAATATGTGTCATTCCAAACCACAACAAAAACAAAATGTAACTTGTAGGGAGGTCGATCAGTCGACAGCTGCTGCCATGGACGGGGAAATAGTGGAGGAGGAATTTTTTGAATGTCCCAGTGAAGACACGAAAATAGAGGAGGGAGAAGGGATAAGGCCAACGGCAGACACTGACGCGGGCAGTTCTGTTAATGACGTTATCGCTGCTCCCAATCCTTACAAAGAGATTCTGAGGCCTAGGAAAAAGAAAGTTAATTGAGTAGAATAAAATATTAGTATTAGTATAGGTCTATCTGTCTATCAATATATCTAAACTAAACTAAACTGTAAATAAAATAAGTTAATTGATTGAGCGGTCGTTGATGTTACAGGCTTATGTCAGTTTTTGACTATATACTTATTAGTATTATTATTAAGTTAAAGTATTGTTTCTTTGTCACCAGGTTTCCAAATTGATGTGAAAGGAGTGAAGTATATGCGCGCACGCATTAGAGCGCGCTTGCATGTCTATTATATGTAGTAGATATAGTTAGCAGATAAGATGTGTTGACCGCGGTGTCGCGGCGATCCGAGCTCAGTAATAAACCAGCCTACTTGGAAGTCACTTGTTTTATTGCATACATTTTAATTATGTTCTTACTTGTGAAATTGACGTTTTGTATATTTTTCCCTTAGAACATTTTCGCATTTAATCTTAAAACAACCGAATCCATTTTTTTATACTATTTTATGGGTGATTTCAGTAGTTCTTTGTTCAGTAATGTAGTAATAAAATAATAACAATAGTAATAACATAATTTTAGTTTGGAGAGTATGAACAAAATAAGGGAATATAATGCGCGCGTAATAAATTCGCGGGAGCGACAAGCATCGACCGCACGTAACTGCGTTGCACTCGCGACCAAAGATAATATTGAATATACACAAACTGATGGTGGGCCGAGCTATGTTGAGATTCGAGCGCGTAAGTACTTACTCGCGTTTCGAGTTTGTACGAAGATGTTCTACTGTTCACTTTCTTTACCGTGCCGCTACGATCTAAGGAATCTATCAAACTCAGCACGCGTATGCAATCGGGTATCACGACTACCCTACCCGTTTTCAATTATAGTTCTGAGAAGGTTAACATCTGGTTAAGACAAAGACGTATTTTTCTTAGCTGTACTTACATATTTTTCGCAAAGTGTGATCAGTAGATCTTCGGATACAAATTTAAGTAAGTAAGTACTTGAAAACTGAACTTGAAACTAAAGAAATCGTTGCACTACTATAGTATAGTAATATAGTGTATTTACTACATATTTTTTTATGTAATACTCATATTATAAATATGTATTACTTAATTATAAAGTATTTTGTGGGTATTTCATTTTGTGCATTTTATTTTACAAACTTTGACAAATGTTGCTATTATTATTGCACTTCCTGCCATACCTCTGTATTTATTTTGACTATACTTTCATCCTTGGAAAACAGGTTGCCCGGAAGAAATCACTTTCAGCGATAAGGTCGCCTACCTTACTGTATGCAAATTGTTAAAATATTCTTGTAAGTACTTGAGTACAATAAAGTGAAGAAGAATATATTCATTCATTAATATTTTGGTTATTTTTTTTTTTTTCTTTTCTATCAATAAGATTACTTAACCTTTTAACCGCCAAGCACTTGATATCAAGTAGTCACAAAGTTCTCCCACCACGCCAAGCACTTCTCTGGAAGTAGCTTACATTTTTACATTTTATGACCCAACTATATGTTCTAAAGAGAAAAATCCAATTGGATACTGTTCTTGAAGCTTCTATGAAGTAATTCATGTTAACAGATTTTGTGAAAAGTTAATTAACTTAGAATAATAAGACGATAAACTTTAAGAAACTTTCAAATGAAAAATAGTGTGCTCTCCCACGCCAAGTACTTTACTGGAAGTGGTCTAGTGTTGTGACATTACTCGGAATTTTCGATGATTCCTAACAAATATATTGTTTAAATTATTATAACTATACACTTTTTCAACCATCTCATAACGTGTACGCATAGTGCGGACTGGAATAATATAATGTCTATTAGAATTTACTATTGATTCCTTTATTGTACACATTACAAATCCTCGCCTTTGAAAATGTCGACAACAATTAATAAGGTAGGCGGGCGGCTCTAGCGAAGCAACCCGTTCATCAGTTGTTTGATATATCCCGTACGCCAAGCACTTGAGGTGAAGTGCTGCTGTGACGTCACATACGCAAGACAAGTTTTTTAAGTGCTGTGCTAAAGAGTGGACATTTTGGTACATTGTGTCTAGACTGTTGGTACGCTCAGCGTAAAAAATAGTGAAAGTACATCTACAGATGAATTGCGCTGCGCATTTTCCAATGGTTCTAATTAGAAACTAATAAAATATTGTTGAATTGAATTAAGTCAGTTTGGATTTGGTCGTAAAAGTACCTACCTACTAATACTACGTTTACTTCGAAACGTGTACACTTAGATCTACAAATGGTCATCACAGATTTTTTACAAACATCCATACATAGCTGGGTAAACGCTTTAATAGACACCATATAATTGAATATTATACTATAGAACAAAATCACGTCTTTTAAAAAAAGCTTTCAACATTTTAAACGGTATTCACAAAGTAATAGGAAATACCCAGCAAAACTAAAAAAAAAATATTGGCAATTAATTCCATAAATGGGTTTGATTTGTTTGCTAAAGCTTTAGGTAGCAGTGCTCTGAGACAAATAGATGTCGCATTATGTTGTCTTTGTGTGTAAGGTATGTTGGATAGGCACCCCGCCTATGCGTTTATGCTAAAACAAAAGCGTCGATTCCAGGTAAGAATACTCTGCAAAAAACCCTTTACAAAAATGTGATTTATGACTTTGTTTACCTTAAAAATTATTCTTTCCCACGGCTTCTACTACTGGAATACAGATTTGCAGAGAACTATTGGGACCTTACCTCATAAGTTGTTTTTTTTGAAATAGTTAAAAGTTCATTAAAACAAACTCTACAACATATATTTGTTTACGTATGTAAATTGAGATACTTAAGGAAATTCCTAATGAAAATTAAAAAATCTCTTTGATGAAGTGTAGAGGTTGTAAAATTGACTTTATAGTATTTTACAATTATTTGTAATTTTTAATTTAAATGTTATTTATGTCCTCAAAATTAAAACAACCTTTGATTTTACATAGTTCTTTATAATGACGTTTTGGATACGATGTTATCTATGATTGATTTATGGCAATGGTCGAGGGACGAACAGCTACAAACATAAATTATATTAATTTTTATATTTTAAATTTATAGAAAGTATAGTTTTAGTTTTGTACATATTTGTATTTGAGGACGAAAGAGAATAATTAAAAAAAAATTGCCAAAAGAAAACTAAGTATAGGTACTATATATTTTTTTATCCAGAATTAATTACGTATTTATACAAAAATAGAAAGAACGCGCGTGCGGTCGGTGCGAAGCCTAGATCTCTCTGGAGGGGCACGATAAGGACCGATGCGCTCGCGACACTATAGGCTCCGTCCGCCCCATTTATATTGTCTTCATAATGTAAGGTAAGGCGTAAGGCCCCTGCCCATCCAGCGGAGCATTTTTTAATGGTGGCGAAAACACCAAGGGAACATTATTTTGTTGTTACGAGAGTTAGACAAATTTACCCAACAACTTCCATGTCCCAATACAACTCAATTTTATAAAGCTTGACAGCTATTGGTTTTTTCAAATTATAAGCTTTATATCACTAATACTATACGTTTATAACTAACAACTATAGCTTTTGGAGTATAAATTGAGGTGTGTTTCCATGCCCATTGTCCAGGTATGATTCAATGAAATATCCCGCCACGCTCATGACAAAAATGGTGCCTTAAACTGTAACGAGAAATGCATCACATGACATGTGACTCATGAACTTAAAATTATTAAGTTACTTGAGTGAGATTATTTTGATTGGTACATAAATGGTTTTATTAAAAACTAGTCCACCCGGCGAACTTCGCACCGCCTAACCTATAACTATCTTGTGCACGTATTAAACTTATAAACCTTCCTCTTGAATCACTCTATCTATTTAAAAAAAAACCGCATCGAAATCCGTTGCATAATTTTAAAGATTTAAATACGATTAAATAAAAGATAAAAAAATATAGTACAAAAAAACTATCGACTTTGTGATTAACAACCCTTTAACGAGATCGAACTTCGCAGTTTTTGTGTCTCTCCAGCGCCGAGTACTTGATATGAAGTAGTTAGTGACGTGCCACCGCTTTAGTTTGATATATAATTCAGTTGAAAGTAATCAGACAAAACTCCATAAAAGCAAATTCTAATTGGGTTCTAGCATTACAAAAGTTTAAAAAACGGGAAAATGTTTAGCTTTTCGTATATTAATCACTCCATTGTTTATTTATCTCACATAAAAATTTTGGTTGATTTTGTGTGTCGATTGAATTTTGCAATCACTAATGTTTTTGAAGGTAAAATGCCTTGGCGTGGGGGAGCAACCTTCGTTTATTTCCAGTGGCGCCGAAAAGGTTAATGGCATATTCTGAATGACTACGGTTTAACCTTATTTCGTTGCTTTGATTGTAAAAAAGGCAAAAGCATAAATAAAACAACACTGTTTCGTATGTTGTTCACGATCGAGTAAAAGACATGACTTCAAAAGAGCTGTTCTATTAACTATAATGAATACAAAAGAGCGGTTTTATGAAATATTGCAATTAGGCAAATAATGTTTTTTTTATTTTTTTATATATATATTTCGTCAGACAAAACGTTTACCACCAATGTCGTCACAACAGAAACGATATACTATTTAAGGCGTCATATGAGTTTTTAAGGTTTTTTAAATCAAGTAATTCTCTATCTATAAGAGGTAAAGATCTTGAATTTTAACATAACGTTTTTGAGGATATAACAAAGTTTTTTATAATTGAGAAACACTTGTGGAATCAAAAAACCTCGATACATTATTTCGTCAAAGATAACAATTCCAAAAAAAAACGGGAATAGCTAGTTCTTCGAAATTACTAGCTAGTTTTTGTTGAAACTACATAGGAATAATGATAATAAAGTAAATTAAATTCTGGTAATTTAAATTTGATTTAAAAGATATAATTAAAAAGATATTTAATATTTATTACTTTTTCGAATAAAATGTAGTAACCGATGTGGGCGACTGACATATGACTGTTCTTTTCCCTCAGTATGTTTGAGGGAAAAAGGACAGCCTTTGATCCTCGGTCGTTTGATTTATTTCGCGTATATCGTCTTAAGGCCTAGAATTAACCTAATCTCTAATCAGTACCCTAGGCCTAGCGAAAACCGTTATACCGTTGCTTACGCGGATGAACCTAATTGCGGGTAGTTGCGTTTTTTTTTTTTTTTGGTTTTATTGTTAACGGAAAGAAACTCGGCAAGAATTTTATAATTTGCAACTAAATATTTATAACGAAAATAATCTCGACAAGATGTTTAATCTGCGACTTTGTATTTAAACTAAATGCCGCTCCGTGGCAGTTCCTTTCAAGCGTGTAGACACCAGGAATTTTAAAATTTAGGTAGATTGAGTACCCATCACTTCAAATTAAATATTAACAGGATCGATATTTTGATATTAATCATCATCAAGCCACTTGAGGGCATCGCCCCAAAGGCTTTATTTACTATAGTTTTTACTAATGTGAGCGAGACAATCGCTATCATACCAACGCTTCCAATCGCGCCACTTTTTAATGTCTGCTCACTTTGTCACAAAATATCAAAGTTATGCACAGCTTGCAGCTTGGTAAAAGTTTTAATTTAAATTTATCAATGGTTGGGTCTTACTTGAATGAGACTTGATCGGTGACCAACAATTTTGTCCGTCGCGTCCTTGCCTTTCACCGTCTCCTGGTCAGGACCACGTGTCACCGGATCTGCCTACGATGGACTCGCTTAGTCCGTCCATACAGCAGCTTGCAGTGGTGGCGTGTCACTGCTTTAGACCTCAGGGCTTCTATGCGGACCAGACTGGCGTGTCGAGCGGTTATCGTAGAACCTATATCAACATAACATAAAAGCGTTATAAATTAGTGGACATGTTACGACTCGCACTTCTGATGTGAGTGAATAAGTAAATATAACACAGTTATTTTCAAGTAAATTAATTTAATATTAGTACACTGACTGACTCTAATACAAAGCTTTAAAAGAAAGTAATTAATTTAAACACCGTTACAACATTTTTGTACAAATGATACAAGCACAAGCAGTAGTTCCGAACTGCACGAAATTCAGGAAAATAATCCCCGAGTCGGCCGGTTGTTCCCCTATTTAAGCACCGGCTCTCTTTTCAAAAACTGCCCGTTGATCGTCGAGCTGTTGGCGCGCAGCTACGTCGGACGTGACGTCAGCTCGCGCTGTTATTTTCGATGTTTCCACCGGAAACCCGTTGAGTTGTTGGCGGCTCCGAAGATTGCCAACAATACAAAATCGATTGAATTTTTTGGTGATAAAAATTATGAAACACCTAATTATTAAAAAAAAATCTTTTTTGATACACTTCTTACGAATATTTAGTAGGCATAACGATAAGACAGCTCTATGCAGAGTTAATCACTACAAAATTTAATATCAATACATAGTATAAAACAAAGTCGCTTCCCGCGTCTGTCAATATGTATGCTTATGTCACCGGAAAATAATAAGATTCGCAAGTTTATAAATTTCCTAGGAAATTTATAAACTTTCGTAGGATTCTAAACGAGAGATAAATTGTATTATTTTACGCCTACATTTTCGTAAATTGATAAACTTACTAAACTCACTCGTAAAATAATAAGTAACCAATAACCAAACGCCATGTATAATGAATTGAAATTTAACACAGAGCTACGAAAGTTTTAGCCATGACCAAAATGTTTTATTTTGGTAGAGTGAAATAGGGAATTTTAACCCCCTACTACTTACCTAGTAGGGGGTTAAAATTCACTATTTACCTACCTAGGAGGTACCTAAAATACAAGGTTATTTTTTGATAAAATATGCTATTATCCCATAATAGTATATTATATCTGTCACCGTTATAGTGCGAAATACGTTAATGTGCTCTTTACCGGGCAATGTGCACATTAACTGTTTAGGTCAGTTAATGTGCGAAATTTTATGTGAAATATGGGGCATCCGCACTTAACCTAGTTAATGTGCGTACTACCGGATGTCTCGCCGTTAAATAGCGGAAAACAGAAAGCTCCGACCGAAAATTCAAATCTAGGGCAAAATTGTAGGTTAGGTTAGGTTTTGCTTGTGATCTTTAACCTGTAATAGGGTTACCTGTGTTAAACTGAAATCTAAGTCAAAAATTTTTTGTTCTTAACATAGTCTACTCTGTAGATTACCTAGGGATTTTGCATATTACCTAGTTAATGTTGAGAACAACATTTTATTTCGAACTCTAACGGATTCAGCCAGTTAGTGCACTTTTACTGAATTCCGCACATTAGCGGTAACATTTGAACCTATTAACCTACCTACTTTTTAGTACCAGTAAAAATACTTTTAGTGTGATCGAATTGTTTGGCAAGTCTGATTGTACGTAAGTCTATGGACGCAAGCATTGTCAACATCGACCAATCAGAGAGCAGTGTGTTATTTTCCGTATTTTAAAAAGCGTAAAATTAAAAGCTCTTCTGTGATTGGTCGATCGGTTTAGAATCTTACGAATTGATATCCGTTAGTTTATAAATTTACTACGACGCGCCGAAAATTTATAAATTTGCAAAAAACTGGGCGTAAAATAATTCAATTTATCTCTCGTTTAGAATCCTACGAAAGTCTATAAATTTCCTAGGAATTTATAAACTTGCGAATCTTATTATTTTCCGGTGACACTGTTATTTTTAAAACTATGCAACGGATTTTGATGCGGTTTTTTTTAATAGATAGAGTGATTCAAGAGGAAGGTTTATAAGTATAATATTTTCACAAGAAAGTTAAAGGTTAGGCGGTTCGAAGTTCGCCGGGTCGACTAGTGAAATATAAAATTCGAACATAAAATTATAAAAATACAATAATTGTAAAATAATACAATAGGTATATGTCAAAATTAATAACTTAATTAAATAAAATAATTATGATATTCTTTTTATTGTGTTAAGTATCTGAGGTTTAATATGTTTAATGTTTATGCTGAGATGATTTACATTATGCACTATGTTGAATAAAAAAAATTTAACGCTTATGATTTAAAATTGCCTTTTTATTGCTATCCTACCATTTACCAATTCAAGCCATTTCAGGAATAAGTCCTTTTAAGAATAAGTCCTTCCCGGAATGAGTCCTTTCCGTACTAGGTCATTTTCGGAATCAGTCGTTTTAAGAATAAGTCTCTTCCGGAATGAGTCCTTTCAGCACTCGGTGTCCATTTCCGGAATAGGGCATTTACGTACTAAGCGGCCTAATTTGGTGCGGTTTATGTTAAATAATCAAATGAAACTTAAAAATGTTTGGGTCATTTGTACCCTTATCTGTTATTTAAACAAAAAATGCATCTGTTGAGAGAACATATCCCAAGGAACTAAAAAAATAAGGTTTGCCTACTCTTCCTTGGTGCAGCTATGATGTTGCCAGGTTAAAACAGGTAGTAAGCAAGCATAGATAAGGTACTCTCATAATATAATATGTTATTTAATCAAATTGCACATCAAATGAAAGTTATTTTATTTCCAATCTAACGCTTTATCATAAATGGTGCGTATAAAATGTTGCCTAGATCTAAGATATTAAATTGGTGGTGGCAATTTAAAAGCTGTTTATTTTTTTGTAAGTATTCCATCACATATTTTAAAATTTTCTTGGATTTCACGTTGTTTAGTACTTGCATAATCGTTATTCGCCAATTATAGGCAGGCACAGGAACATGGTTATTGGTGTTCCGAGTTCAGCAAAGCGACCACGCAGGTGCGTGGTCGGGTTGCGTTAGCGGTTTTTGTTTGTGTTAGCGGGGGAGCTGCACTTGCTGAGTGCCCTTACTGTACGTAGTACTATTTATCATACTGTGCTTTCAGTTACCGCTCAGAGGGCCTATTACGGCCACATTTGCAATATTGTTTTGCGTCCTCTTTGTGTTTTTTTTTGTATTGACTTTGACACTCTAGAGGACGAAAAATAATATTGCAAAAGTGGCCGTAATAGGCCCTCAGTACAAATAAAGCAGCGTTGCACATCGATCTCACTCACACAAGCATGATACGCGTGCACGTCCACGAGGTTTGGTTGTGCGCAAAGCAAAGCAACGCACTTTATTCTATGAAGTGTCCCGAGGTGTGACGCTACCGTTGTCTTCTTGATGACATTTATGCAAAATTATGTTTTTTTAAATCGCTTAGTACGTAAATGCCCTATTCCGGAAATGGACACCGAGTGCTGAAAGGACTAATTCCGGAAAGGACTTGTTCTTAAAACGACTGATTCCGAAAATGACCTAGTACGGATAGGACTCATTCCGGAAAGGACTTATTCTTAAAAGGACTCATTCCTGAAATGGCTTGAATTAGTAAATGGTAGGATAGCAATAAAAAGGCAATTTTAAATCATAAGCGTTAAAAAATATTTTTTTTAAACATAGTGCATAATGTAAATCATCTCAGCATAAACATTAAACATATTAAACCTCATATACTTAACACAATAAAAAGAATATCATAAATATTTTATTTTATTAAGTTATTAATTTTGACATATACCTATTGTATTATTTTATAATTATTGTATTTTTATAATTTTATGTTCGTATTTTATATTTCATATTAAATTTTG
The DNA here is from genome assembly GCA_951802225.1 of Euspilapteryx auroguttella. NCBI lineage: Eukaryota > Metazoa > Arthropoda > Insecta > Lepidoptera > Gracillariidae > Euspilapteryx > Euspilapteryx auroguttella. Next base: position 7,801,382 of record OX637642.1, on the reverse strand, counting down.
TAGTGATTAACTCTGTATAGAGCTAGCTGTCTTATCGATATGCTTACTAAATATTCGTAAAAATGTATAAAAAAGTTTTTTTTTATTATTTAGTCGTTTCTCAATTTTAATCACCAAAAAATTCAATTGATTTTGTATTTGTCATGAATTATGTTTTAAAAATAAATACTTTTAAAACATTTTTTTTTTAAATTAATACGTTTTTGTTTCTATGCTATCAGTAACCCAATTCAAGCCATTTCAGGAATGAGTCCTTTTATGAATAGGTCCTTTCCGGAATGAGTCCTTTCAGTACTAAGTCATTTTCGGAATCAGTCTTTTTAAGAATGCGTCCTTTCCGGAATGAGTCTTTTAAGCACTCGGTGTTCATTTCCGGAATAGGGCATTTACGTACTAAGCGTTTTAAACTATATTTATTGTTACAGGGAAATGGATGTGTTGATCTCTCTTGTGATCTCAATATGGAGCTAATTCACTCTTAAAAGAGTGATGGAGTCTTATAACTTATTTGGTGATGATGGTAGCGGTATGTTGGAAGGACTTACTGAAATCGGAAGTACTGATGGTTTTTCTGGAAATTCGTCTGCAAATATTACAAGCGACAATAAAGACGCAACAGAAAGCAGGCAAGTGAAAGCATGCATTTTTTATCTATATATTGTAGCTGTATTGTAATAAATTTTACTGTTTTCTTGCAATTTTTTAATGTTTTCTCAACTTTTAAACCTTCCCTGGACTTTAAATAACGTTTTAAAACCAAAATCAATTAAATCGGCTCAGCTGTTCTTGAGTTTTAGAAAGATAAACTAACTACGATTGATTCTTAAATACAGGATGGAATTTGTCATGCCACCTGCAGGGAAAGTACTCTTATTCCTGGAGAGAGAACATTTTACTAAAATGAAACATTCCTTCTGATAAAAATAAAACTTTTTATCAAAAAATAAAACCGCCGAAAAAAAAACTGAAAAGCATAAAATAATAATCGAATTACTAAGTTCTTAAAGTAATGTAGGGTATATACCAAGTAATTTTGAGTCGGCGCGCCACACAAGCAAATTCCATAATTACGTAAAGATTGATGCGCGGCAGCGCACGAATTTTGGTTATTTCTTTAAATTTAAGGTACCTAATTTAATGATCTTTGTACGAGGAATCTGTGGCGCCGACTCAAAATTACTTGGTATATACCCTACATTACTTTAAGAACTTAGTAATTCGATTATTATTTTATGCTTTTCAGTTTTTTTTTCGGCGGTTTTATTTTTTGATAAAAAGTTTTATTTTATGCTTTTCAGTTCTTTCAGGGTTTTAATCTTTTCTTCTCCCACAAGGTGGTCAGTGGTCACACCGCATAAGGTGATCAGACGACATGGTTGACAGGGACGACAAGACCGGTCGGTATGGCGATTTGTGGGGGAGGCCTATGTCCAGCAGTGGACGTCTTTCGGCTGATTTTATTTCATTTCAAAAGATATTGTAAGTAGGTATCAAAATGTATAGTGTTACACGTAAAATGCAACTTGTGAGTTGATAAATCCACCCGCCGACCAAAAAGTCACCCCTATTTTCCCACCCTTAGGGTGGGAATTTTATTTCTAAATTTTTATGGGACCAACTTCAAGGTATGCCCTGTCGATTAAAAAAAGAATTATCAAAATTGAACTACTCTGTAAAAAGTTATGCGTGATCATACATTAAAAAAAAAAAAAAAAAAAAATATACGTGTCGAATTGAGTACCTCCTCCTTTTTTTTTCGTCGGTCAAAAATATATTTTAATTTTTCGTTTGGATTCAAAACAAAATAATAAAAACCTAATAATAATAATAAAAAAAGTAAAATAAAATAATGTTGCAAATAAATGAAATACTTAATCTATGAAATAAGACAATATAAATAATGTAATAAAGTAAAATATCAATTAAAGATTTATCATGCAATTTTTTTTTAGTTTGTGTCTGTGAGTGAGTGTGTGTTTGTGTGTGTGTATGTTTTGAAGTCGCGCTTGCTTACTAAGGAAATCTTTTCTATTTCATCGTAACTTAAGGTTTTTAGTAGCGATTCCAACTTGTTTTTAACCTCTGTTTATAGTACATGTGTTTATGTGGCAGTACTTCCTGTTTATTATATTGTAAAGATTATTATGTATATGGAAAGCAAAACGCCTGGAGAAAACAGATTTAATGGTGTGAAGGCTTAGGGAAAAAAATATCTTTGCCAGGGCGCTACTGCAGTCTTTGCCAAGGACTTCTCTCTGGTGAACTCTGCTTATAACTCGAGAAATATAGAGACCTCGAACAGTCAACACTTTGCTCTCTTGTTAAAGTATCGTAGTTGGAAACCGTATGGGTTTCTTTAGAATTACTTTTAAGATTGCCCTTTGCTCTTTCTGTCATAATCATGTCTGCAATACCACAACCACCCCAAACTGTTTTGCAGCACGAGATTACCGATTGATAGACTGCCATGTAAACCATCCTAATGACATGTGATTGGACTACAGAGCGAAGATTTTTAAAATATATATCAATTTACGAGTTCTTTTAGCAACTGTTTCAATGTGTTCTTTGAATGTCATTCTTTCATCCAATACTACCCCAAGATACCTCAACGAGCCTATCCTACTAATTTGACTACAGTTACATAGAACACTGGTGCAGAGGTTCTGATATTTGCAGGCTCTAATTATTAGATTACTGGTTGGTGCAGTTGCTATAGTTTTGAAAAAACATAAATTTAGTTCTTGATTCGAAGTGTTAAAAGATTTGCCCGTAGACAGGATCCAACCATTCTCAAGCTCTCCTCAGCCCTCTCCCCACCTTACTTCCATTAAATAAGAGAGCAGTGTCAACCGCATAGCATGTAACCAGAGCGTGAGCTGCGTCAATCGTCAAGAGGTCATTAATGTACAAAGTAAAGAGCGTCGGCCCAAGAATACTTCCCTGTGGGACACCGTTACTTACAGCAGCTCTGTTGTCACTGAATTAACCAGTGATCTTCACCAATTGACGCCGATCAGAAAGGTAACTTTCGAACCAGCTATGTGCCAGCCCTCCTTATTCCTAAAAGCTCAAGCTTACGCAATAAAATGGTTATGCTAACGGTATTGAAGGCCTTGGCAAGATCAAAGAACACTCCGATACATCTTTTCTTGTTGTCCAAATGTTGCGCTATTAAGTTCGTCAAACGCAGCACTGCGTCTTCCGTAGAGCGGCCCTGTCTGAAACCATACTGATCCTCCGAAAGTAAGGTGTTGCAGTCAACAAATGAAGGCGTTTTTGAACCACCTTTTCTAGTTTTTTTGAGAGTGAACCCAAAAGAGAGATGGGCCTATAATTGCTTGGTTCAGATTTGTTACCTGCTTTATAAATGGAGCTACTGCAGCCGTCTTCCAACAAACAATCTGGGATAACACCGGAGGAGCCGAGACTCACATTACATATATATGCGTCAACGGAACGTTAAGAGTCTGTTCGAAAATCTGTCCAGATTCTGGGTTAGTACTATTGTTTCGATTTCCATTTCATCTGTCGGCTCCAGGAAAAGAGAACATACCGGGCTGTTATCGATTTCGACCTTTGCAGCTAGTGATTGTGCAGTTTCATTCGTTACATTCAAAATTCGCTCAGCAAGACTTTGACCAACTTTGGCAAAGAAATTATTACAGTGGTCAAGGGAATCTTTAATCGTCGGTTTAGTTTTGGTTAGTTATACGGGTGGTCTCTTTGTTGTGTTAGTGTGAGTGATTGTTCTAAGACTGTTCCATAACTTTTTGGGGTAAGACCAGGCTAATAACGACCAGCGAGATACATACATTGACCTGGGGGCCAAGTTTCTTAACTAAAAACGAGTGACTCGTAATTGTCTTGTGAGCGATTTCGTTAACCATTGCCGCTTTAACAAAGGTAATTTCTGTTGCATGCTCAAAGAAAACAGCAATAGTTAACTAAGTCGCTAACAAGACAATTACGAGTCACTCGTTTTTAGTTATGAAACTTGGCCCCCTGATGATGGACTTTCAGACATACGGCGTAACTTCGAAACTATAAGAGGCACGTATATCAAGCTATGGCTCATTTTCTGCCTACATGGCTGGATGACTTGGCTGGCTCCAGTTTTAAAATATTCGAACCATATCTTATCTAAGCGTGAATTTTATCTAAATAAGGAAAATTTTCAACCAAAATTAGGTCAATTGCCATTTTTAACCGACGAAAAAACAAAAAGGAGGAGGTTCTCAATTCGTCGCGTATATATATATATACTAGCTTTTGCCCGCAGCTTCGCACGCGCTTTTTCATTAAAATCGTTAATTACTGGTTTATTCACGACTCAGGATTTTGGTGACATCATTTCTGATCGCACCCATACCCCCTAAAAATATCTATCTTTATTTCAGTTCCCGTGGAAACTCAGAAATTCATTTCTACACTCCACCATTCAGACACTGAAACTTGTAACATTTCTATTAGCTGGTTGGGTAAAAGTAGTTGAATATACGTACCTACATACCTAATATACCGGGTGTTTCTGACAAGCGGTAATAAATCAAAGGAAGGATTCAGCTCACCATACCTAACACCAATGTATGGAACAGCTGTTATTTTTTTTGAGATTTCGACCTTTGTTGCTTTAGGAAAGTTGTTAGTTATGGTGAGTATTGTTACATTGTTTTAATACTAACTATAGAGTCCCGTGTAACGTTCCCGTGGAAATTTAGTATATTTCTTCCTTCCAACACTGTTGTCCACAGAGACACTTGTAGACCAAATTTCACGTTGGCATACTTAAGGAAATCGATTTTACATACTAAATAATAAGTCCTGTAACCCCGTTCCCATGGGAATTTAGTTAATTTCTTTCTTCAACACCCTTTCATCCACTGAGGAATCTGTACACAAATTTCACGTCGATACACTCAAGGATGTCGAGATTTCAATCTCACAAAAAGTCCCGTTATTTCAGTTCCCGTGGGAATTTTATAAATTACTTTCTTTTAACATTCCTAATTTTACTGAGGAACGGAAACACCAAATTTCACGTCGAAACACTCAAGGATGTAGATTTGTCATTCTCACTAAAAAAAGTCCCGTAATTCCCGTACCCGTGAGAATTTTGTAACTTCCTTTCTTTCAACACTCTTTCATTCACTGAGGAACCTGTACACCGAATTTCACATCGATACACTCAATAATGTCGATTTTTCATACTAACGAAAAAGTCCCGTCATTCCCGTTCCTGAGGGAATTTTTGGAAATCCTTTCTTAGCGGAGGCCTACGCCATAACATCTACCTGCACGCCAATCTTCAGCTCAATCCGTCCAGTAGTTTGGGCTGTGCGTTAATAAATCACTATGTCAGTCAGTCAGTCACCTTTGAATTTTATATATATAGATATGTTTTTATGGACTGATTTTCATAATTCTTTTTTTAATCGACAGGGTATACCTTGAAGTTGGTCCCGTAAAAATTTGGAAATAAAATTCCAACCCTAAGGGTGGAAAAATAGGGGTGACTTAATTGTTCACTCACAGATTGTATTGCCGTGTTGTGATTTACATGAAAACTGCTAGGTATAATTATGAGTATTTTTTATATGAATGTTAATAATCATAATCTCAGCCGATAGACGTCCACTGCTGGACATAGGCCTCCCTCACAAATCGCCTCACCGACCGGTTGTGATCGAACCTCATCCGGTTAGTCCCTCAACCTTCACCAGGTTGTGTGGCCACCTTGTGGGGTGCGACCACCCTGTGAAGGGTGATTAGCTGGGGTCAAAAAAAAATTAGCCCAAAAAAACTGAAAAGCAAAAAATAAAAACTTTTTATCAAAAAATTAAACCGCCGAAAAAACTGAAAAGCATTAAATAAGGGAAACATATTCTATTAGACACTAGAATTACACAAAGAGTTAAAAAGCAAAATAATTACAATAAGTATTAAGACTACAAGTCCAGTCTACTTTCGTGCCTTGCCGACAGCGTCACTGTGTGCGTGAGCCGCGCTTGTGTGCTAACCCGCCGTTTTGACAGAAATTGAATCGTTTCAAATGCATATTGGGCCTTAACGGAGACGCGTTGGCATAGTCAATGCGGGCGCCGACGCTAGCGTCGTTCAACGCTTCAAGAACAAAACCTATATTATGTTCGATATCGTACAGAAGACGCGTCAGCCGCTTTGGGGCCCGCACGACACCCCGCGCGACACCCCGCGCAACGCGCCGCGTCTCCGTTAATGAGGCCATAGTCTCGCTAAAACTCGAGAACGGACGGCCGATTTAGCTGATTTTGGTTTTGAAATGTTCAAAGTAGGTCAGGAAAGGTTTAAAAGGTAAGAGAATATAATAAAAATTAAGGAGAAATTTGTAAAAATAACAAAATTTCATTTTCCCCATAGATCTCTTCCATCATAGAAAAAAATTACCGTGTTTCATTTTCTTTTCCTGTCAAAAAACTGACGTTGTTGTTTTTTAATTCGGACAGGCAGAGGAACACAGTGCATACAGCCAAGTCTTCAGTAGGTATTTATTTTAATGATAATCGTGGTAACTTATTTTCTAAGACGATGCGAAATTTGCCGGGTTAGCTAGTATAAAAATGAATCGTGGTTCGTTAGTCTCGCCAAAACTCGAGAATAGCCTGGCCGCTTTTGCTTATTTTGGTTTTTAAATGTTCGTAGTAATCCAGCGAAGGTTTAAATAGTGGGTTTGTTAAGTCCAATAAATGTATGGGAACCAATATTTTCTGCATTAAAGCATGAAACTTGGCACAGTTGTTGCTTAGGTGGCCCAGACTGAGAATCGCCCGGGAGGGAGCGGGAGACCCCCCTCTGGGGGCCGGGGGGAGGGGGTGAAGTTTTCTTTTACCGCGCGCGCTATCGATCCCTATTGCTGCTATTTTATAGCTACTAGGGCAAGTGTGGTGTCATTTTCGGATAATTTAAGGATGAGGAATCCATTTCTGGAACAATTTTTTTACATTTCCATACAAAAAAATTGGAATCTATATATATAAAACTCTTCCGTTACTGACTGACTGACTGACTGACTGACTGACTGACTGACTAACTGACTAACTGACTGACTGACAGACAACGCAGAGCCGAAACTACTGGGCGTAGCGGGCTGAAATTTTGCATGTAGGTTCCTTAGGGAGTGTAGGTGAGCACTAAGAAGGGACTTCCCGAAATTCGCACGGGAACGGGAAAAAACGGGATTTTTGTGTTTATGAGAAATCTGCGCGGGAAAAACCGCGGGGCAGCCTCTAGTTTACCATAAAATAGAAAATTGTCGACGCAAAAAAAAATCTTCACATCACGATATTTTTTGAATGAGTATAGATATCAGCAAAATAAAAATATATTTGAAAAGCTGCATTCATGCAGTTTTCAAAAATATAGGGTTCGATATACTTTTTGTTTATATTTATGTGTTAAAAAAAATAGTAAACACTGCGCGGAAGAGGATGTAAAAATATTTAATGCCTAATTTCGGTTTGAAAATTACTTGGTTAATTCAAATTACTACCAAATACTGAACAGGGTCATTCAACCTGTGATAAATAACAACTTTCTGTATTAAAACATATGTTGTATAGGTCCAAAAAAATAAATTTCTCATACATTTATCTACCCAATTAGCTGACAAGTATGTATGAAACAAAGGAATTTTTTGTGCTTTTGCCACTGAAAAGTGTTGTTATTTACGATATCGGAAGACAGCTTAAGGAAGCGAGAGCATCGGAAGTGGACCTGCATAAGTCTCGACGGTGCACTCAAAAAAGAGAAATAGACTTCATCTATCATGTCGACATATAACCGTATATTGAAAGATGTATGTGATCAATGCGGTTAGAACCGGAAGCAATCACTGTTGGTACAGGACACATTGATATCAATGTTAAGCTCGAAAGTCGCAACTGGTAAAGTCTACACTCAGACCGGCAAAACCGGCAGACCAAAACCCAAACTCGGAAGTCTTTTAATTAGAACTCCAAAACCGTTTCGATTGCCTAGGGCGCAGCGTGGATGATGTAAATGAAGGCTTCTTGAGAAGTGTCACTGCGGTTGGAGGTAATTACTTAATACTAAGCACACTTGATCTGATAGAGAAGAGGCGTGATACGTCTTAGCAGACAACGGCACCGGATGCCTTTGCCTGCAGGCAGCTGAAGAGACAGATCTTTATATCAATTACAAGAGACATCAGGCGATTTTATGCAAAAAATATTAAGGTGAAGAGCCATAGACCGAAACAAAGCCTCCAAAGTTTTTGCTCGAGATCTATTTTTTCGGCAAAGCCAGGCATGGCTGAAGACCGAGGATGGTTGGTAGAGTACTATATCCACACCTGAGATTGTGAAGGAATTCGAGAAGTTCTATAGACAGAACTTCTATTATACACGTCGACACGACAACCCATCACTGACAGTCAAGATAAGGTCCCGAAGGCAACATGGACCCGACACTATACCGAGGACATCTCGGCCGTCAACATCTTACAAACAACAAGACTGCATGTAAAGTCGCATCAAATATGTTTGAATGTATGTCTCATTGTTATGTTATGTTATGTTTGCGTGACAAAGGCTGCTGTAAATAAATGATTTCCTTCTTTTTCGTTTCTTTCTTTCATCACAGCCGAATTTCAGAAGGCAAGTGGTAAAACCAGCGTTTATGGCCCGTCAGAAATTCTTCAATTTCATTATACGCTAATCATATTCCCCGAAAACTGTTAACCGCTGCATTCCAGGATGTATTCAAGACTCTGGACTGGAAGGAACTAGGCATCATTATAAACGGCGACAACATTACTCACTAGTTACTAGTCATGGCCCAGACTGCGAAGGATCTAGTACAATGCTCGATGTCCTCACCTCAGTTGGGCTTCCGATCGAGTTGGTATTAGAATGAACATGGACATAACAAAGATAATGTTCAGCGCCCATGTAGGAACAATTCAATCCACTCCAAATCAAAGATAATGACTACCATACACTAAATACACTCGAAGTTGATAAAGAATACATACCTGGGACAAACTGTTCGTCCGTCAACTTCAACTCGGATGAGCATCGTTCGGGATGCTTAGCTTAACTTGAATAAGCTTACTGAACGATGCTCATCCGAGTGGCAGGTTCAAGTTTTGTCTTGAGGCAAGAGGTGCCTCAAGACAAGTCTTTGAACAATGTGCGTTACCAGTGGTAACTTACGGAACCGGGATACGACTGCAAACAACGGGCCTAATTAGAAAGTACAAGGTCACTGGAGGATAAGGACTAGGAAAGAGCTGTTTCCCTGCGTGATCGGATATGATGAGATCCTACGTCGATGTAAGTTACCTCCAACCGCATGCCTCCACGGTGCCGTTGTCTGCTGAGACGTTTCACACCTCTTCTCGATCAGATGAAGTGTGCTTAGTAGTAAGTAATTACCTCCAACCGCATTGACAACTTCTCAAGAATCCATCATTTACATCATCCACGCTGCGCCCTAGGCAATCGAAACGGTTTTGGAGTTCTAATTGAAAGACTTCCGAGTTTGGGTTTTGGTCTACCGGTTTTGCCGGTCTGAGTGTAGACTTTACCAGTTGCGACCTTTCGAGCTTATGTTTTAATACAGAAAGTTGTTACTTATCACAGGTTGAATCACCCTGTTCAGTATTTGGTAGTAATTTGAAGTAACCAAGTAATTTTCAAACCGAAATTAGGCATTAAATATTTTTACAACCTCTTCCGCGGTTGTTTACTATTTTTTTTAATACATAAATATTAACAAAAAGTATATTAAACCCTATATTTTTGAAAACTGCATGAATGCAGTTTTTCAAATATATATTTTTTTGCTGATATCTATACTCATTCAAAAAATATCGTCATTAGAAGATTTTTTTTTGCGTCGACACTTATCTATTGTATGGTAAATTCCAATTTTTTTGTATAGAAATGTAAAAAAATTGTTCCAGAAATGGATTCCTCATCCTTAAATTATCCGAAAATGACACCACACTTGCCCTAGTAGCTATAAAATAGCAGCAATAGGGATCGATAGCGCGCGCGGTAGAAGGAAACTTCACCCCCTCCCCCCGCCCCCCAGAGGGGGGTATCCCGCTCCTTCCCGGGCGATTCTCAGTCTGGGCCACATAAGCAACAAGTGTGCCAAGTTTCATGCTTTAATGCAGAAAATATTACCTTTGGTCGTTAACAAACCCACTAAAAGGTGAGATTTTTTTTGAAAATTTCATGGAAAATAGAAAAGACCAACGATTTAATTTTCCCATACAAAACGTTCCATTGTAAATTTTGCGCATTTTGGGGTTTGACATAACTGTCAGTCGTAACAACCAGTTTAAGACAGGACGTCTGTCGGGTCAAGAAGTATGTAATCTGTACCAATAATAAAGAGTAGAAAGATTCGATTGTTTGTATGTTTGTTTGCATCGATTAGGCTCCAGAACTACTGAAATGATTTGAGAAATAATTTTACTGTCTGGAAGCTACACTATCCCGAAATGTCATAGGCGATATTCCAGTTTGAAAAAAATTATGGATCCTTAATTATTCTCAAATAATATAACCCAAGTTGCAATTTTTTTCAGTTGTTTACATATTTTGACAGTAGGTGGTTTGTTTTTATATTCGACCATTCTGGGGAGTCAAAAGAACAAAGTATATAGAGTCAAGTCTTTAGTAGTAGGTATCTTATATTCTATGGCGTAACGAAGTTCGCTGGGACAGCTCGTATAAAATAACTTGATAATATGTATGTAGGTTAGTTCAATTAATTATAACTTTACTGATTTTTACTAATTTGGTTTACTACTCTAGCCATCATGATGAACTATAAATATTGTTTTTTTAATAGTTTCAGACAAAGCTACCAACCTAGTGTAGCTCAAGAAAGCAATTTACAAAAACTGCCCAGTGGAGCTGGCGTACCGGGCGCGGGCGGGCCGGCGGGCCCTGAGTACCACGAGTATGGTGGCTACCCCCCGCGCCCGCGCCTTCCGCAGCAGTCCCTGCCGCCACACCCGCCTCTGCACCACGGCCATCCATCGCACTACCCCGGCTATCACCCCGGCCCAGATCCTATGTATGGAATGCCTGAACATCCGGGTGCGTTTCAATTTAACCTAGGAATAATAATACTCAAGAAGCGTAAGGTCGTAGCCGTAGCCCACTTACACGACTCTGCTCCCACCCAGCAATAAATATGTTCATCATGTTGCTCTTTAGATCTATTTTACATTGGCTTCATAAATTCAGCGAGCTTACCGCCGTCAGACTGCTCGATAGTTGACGCCTCCCTGGCCAAACGTTATAGATAAGTTCACTACTAGCAGTCGCCGCGCGCGCCTTCGCCACTCAGTCAGTCAGTATCTACCAACAATTCACACGGTCTGGCCGTCTGCTACCTGTCGCCGCCTAGACTGCCGGGTGCCTGCTAGCTGTCACCGCATGGACTGCAAACAGTCGTTTTAGTTTATCTAAACTAAAAGCTTCCTACAAAACTTATGGGTTAGTCTACACGCAGCGTTGCCAATATGTGCGGAATTCCCCAAAGTGCGGGGAATCCCATAGCGATTGGGGATTTTGTGGAGAGAGGCTCTGTGCGGAGAATGTGCTAGGAATTTAGCACTGCCTTCATTTATTTCCATTGATAAAAAGACTTAAAGTAATGTTATGGTAATTGATTACTAACCTTATTCGTTTAAATCAATATATATAAAACTCTTCCGTTACTGACTGACTGACTGACAGACAACGCAGATCCGAAACTACTGGGCGTAGCGGGCTGAATTTTTTCACGTGGGTTCCTTGGGGAGTGTAGGGGAGCACTAAGGAATAATTTCCCGAAATTCCCATGGGAACGGGAAAAAACAGTATTTTTGTTTTTATGAGAAATCTGCGCGGGTAAAACCGCGGGGCAGCCTCTAGTCAATCAATCAATATATATAAAACTCTTCCGTTACTGACTGACAGACAACGCAGAGCCGAAACTACTGGGCGTAGCGGGCTGAAATTTTGCACGTGGGTTTCTCGGGGAGTGTAGAGAAATTTGCGCGTTGAAACCGCGGGGCAGCCCCTAGTTACTGAATAATAGCGAAATGCATAATGAAAACCCCACCTTAAAATCGGTCAGTTTGTTTGATTATCCCTAGTCTTTGCTAATGTACTTAAGTAAGTATTTGGTTCTTAATCTGGTAAATAAGCATTGGCAACACTGCTTACACGTGCCATCCTACTACTGATTGTTTGAGTAGATATAAACAATGCAATAACAAAATTAAAATTTTAAAAACCCCCGACCGAGTCAGATCATCTAAACTTAGACCCTTATCAACTAAACTAGAACTAGAGCTGATAATCTTCAAAAGGTCATGGTTACCTTACCATATACTTTCTATATCATAGAAGTATTACGTTACAAAATTTAAATTGGTAGGACCTATGGAAGGTAGTTAGATCCCTTCATCCACTATTTAAGAGCTGATCATCTTCAAACGGCTGATCAGGTCATGGTCACTTTACCATATACTTTTAATATATTAGATGTAACATGGTACCAAATCTTAAATCGATCGGACATATGGAAGGTAGTAAGATCTAAATGGATCTCTCAGACTAGAGGATATCATTCAACTAACACCGTACCAAATTTTAAATTGATGGGACTTATGGAAGGTAGTATCCTTTCATCCACTATTTAAGAGCTGATCATCTTCAAACGTTCATGGTTACCTCACCATATACCTTTAATATCATTGATGTAACATGGTACCAATTTTCAAATCGATCGGACATAAAGAAGCCAGTTAGATCCCCTTATCAACTAGAAAAGAGCTGATGATCTGTGTACTTCAAGCTGTAATCCTCATCTTTTAAATCTTCGCTAAAACAAATTTTGAGAATGCAAATAATTAGTCATGAATTGATCCAAATTGGTCCACAAAGTAAAATAATTAGTCCACTTATACTTTAGAAGTTATAGCCAAATGTTTGTGAGGATTATGGCTTGACGTTCAAGCTGTAATCCTCATCTCTGGTCCAAGAAAACGGTAGGGTCTATCGACTTGGTTCAGGTCTAAATAATTAGTCCTCAATTGATCCACACGACATGCCAAATCTCAGAATTGGTCCTCAAGAGGTTCCGGAGTTATAAGGGCATCTTAGTGAGGATTATGGCTTGAACATTTGGCACCTTCAATTATCTCCGGAACGCCTATAGCTATTGGCTTGAAATTTTGCCAAAAATTAATCCTCAATTAGTCCACCAGAATTATAATCACTTTGAACTAGGTTTTCTTTGAAGAAGTACGTTAAAATCATCAGTTTTACTTTCCCATATATTGCGATCCATGTACAGTTGTGCACAAAATAATTGATTAACATTGATATTAACCAGTTACCTAAACGATTCTTTAGAAAAGTGAAAGTGGGTTTGGTTTTCGCTATGTACTTATGTTTAAGACAGCCTGATTGATTGTTGCAGGTGAGTTGCAGGTGAATCATTAATGTACCAAAAAAAACTTCTATGTATAATTTAAAATTTTGTAAGTATATATTCAATTAAAAGTTTACAATAGTGTATTTTCTTACTTAACTTAATTAAATCACCGTTTATAACACAATACTTATACTTACTTACTTATTTTTAATAACTAACAATAATCTCAGATTAGTTCAGTTATAATAATAACAAAAAAAAATTGTTTTAATAATCACAGTAACTTTCGGTATAAACGAAATAATTTTATCAAGTATTTACATTGTTTTTTTTCATCTCCCGATTTTGGCTACAAATATACCCGTTTTAGCTAGCTACATTCTAGTCCTGTTCTAGTTTAGCTAATACTAGCTCTTCGACATTCGAGAACCTGGCTCTATTTTCAAGTGCGCAGTTGCGTGCGCACACGCTGCCTTTGAGTGGAGACAAGGATAGCGCTATTTGGCCAATACCGGGTTGATAGAGACAACAGTCCCGCGACGCGCGTCAGGCGCTATACTCGTGTATATATTATTTAATGTAACTCTACAGGAGTATCGCGCATGATGTCTCTTATCAACCCAGGATTGGCCAAATAGCGCTATCCTTGTCTCCACTCAAAAGCAGCGTGCGCGCAATCGAAGATAGAGATCAGTGTTACAATATATACATATAGATATAGTAGACTTAAGCTTCCCTTACACTGTGTTGTTTGTTACTGTTGTCATCAATATCATCAATACATAGTATAAAACAAAGTAGCTTTTCGCGTCTGTCCCTATGTATGCTTATATCTTTTAAACTATGCAACGGATTTTGATGCGGTTTTTTTTAACAGATAGAGTGATTCAAGAAGAAGATTTAAAGTATAATACATGCACAATGTAGTAAGAGGTAAGGCGGTACAAAGTTCGCCGGGTCGACTAGTATTTTATACAATAGTAGTAGGTACCTAATAATAGTAATATAAATAGTACTTACTTACTCCCCGCAGCTCCGTCTCCCCTCCGCGTTTAAAACACATTTTGCGTAATGGACAGAAAGATCCAATGTCGCCCTTACAAAATCGCTTATTATTGCTTACATCCAAAATAATAAAAATATGTATACATACACATAGATAGCAGTTTACGTTGACACAGACACATAATGTCAAACATAGTAACACTGGTAACTTTAAATAATTAATTAATGAGGGGTGCAAGCGCAAGTACATAACAAAATTTTGTTGTTGTTTTATTTACACTTGAACCAACTGTGATTTTGTTAAAACTAAATAATTTTTGCAATATAAACGGTGCTGTAATTAAGTAAGAAAAGAAACTATTGTAAACTTTTAATTGAAGTACATGCAAAAATATAAATCATAGATAAAGGTTTTTTTTTGGTTAAATATCTTGGTAAGTACATTTACGTAATTGGGAACTCGTCAAAATAATAAGTTCATACTTTACCCACTTTACCCTTCTAAAGAATCGTTTATGTAACCGGTTAGTATCAATGCTTATCAATTATTTTGTGCACAACTGTACATGGATCGCAATGTATGGGAAAGTAAAACCGATGATTTTAACGTACTTCTTCAAAGAAAACCTAGTTAAAAATGATTATGATTCTGGTGGACCAATTGAGGATTAATTTTTGGCAAAATTTCAAACCAATAACTATAGGCGTTCCGGAGATAATTGAAGGTGCCAAATGTTCAAGCCATAATCCTCACTAAGATGCCCTTATAACTTCGGAACCTCTGGAGGACCAATTCTGAGATTTGGCATGTCGTGTGGATCAATTGAGGACTAATTATTTAGACCTGAACCAAGTCGATAGACCTACCGTTTTCTTGGACCAGAGATGAGGATTACAGCTTGAACGTCAAGCCATAATCCTCACAAACATTTGGCTTTAACTTCTAAAGTATAAGTGGACTAATTATTTTACTTTGTGGACCAATTTGGATCAATTCATGACTAATTATTTGCATTCTTAAAATTTGTTTTAGCGAAGATTTAAAAGATGAGGATTACAGCTTGAAGTACACGATGATCTTCAAACCTCTTATCAGATCATCAAGAGACATGGCTTAGAACACTCGGGCTGAAATTATCTATGATACAAAAAAAAACTAAACGAAAATCAGTTCATCCGTTCGGGCTCTACGATGCCACAGACATATAGACAGACAGACAGATGTTAAAACTATGAACCCCTCTGAGTTTTCTTCGGCGGTTAAAAATGGATTTTAATATCTGTACACGTCCATCTAAAATGGTTTTAGTCAAATATTATAAAAACAAATAAATAAAATTACTTGTCAATTTTTGTTTCCAGCAAACCACTAGATGGCGTTAGGTGTAAAGAGAAAATAATCACTTGTATTTTGTGATGAGTTCCATTATTTTTATATTAAGGCGATACGAAGTACGCCGGGACAGCTAGTATTTAATAATAATTAAAAAAGCAAAGCTGCTGGAAAGACTTGAGCCCTATTACACCGATTATACACAAAAATAGAAAAACATTTATTTTTGTTTCAGGTATAACGGACTTGGGCGTCTGGTCGGGTTCACCAGCAAATAATAGATATTCACCAATAACGCCTGGGTACAGACATTCTTATGAACATCAACAGAAAATGCATCAATATCCACCTCAACAGGTATTTAAATTCAGTGGTAAATTTTTGTCATTCCATTTAGTTAATTAAAGTCAAAGAAGTTTAGAGAACATCAATCTATGTGACAGATGCGACGTGACCACAGAAAAGAGAATACAATAGAAATAGCAGCATGAGCTTTTAGTACTGAAACCAGTGCAACCAAACTCACACATATAAACCAAACGCTCACTATGAAATCCAAGCTACCATTGGTGATTAACGACAATGCCGAAAAGATCTACATTACAAAACGTTGAAGTAGAATATATAAACCTTTTTCACCAATAAACAACGATCAAAATCAAATTATATTTATGAAATACATCTATACTAATATTATAAAGAGGAAAGATTTGTTTGTTTGTAACGAATAGGCTCCGGAAATACTGAACCGATTTGAAAAATTCTTTCACTGGTAGGAAGCTACATTAACCCTAACCCTAACCTAAACTCAAATAATGTAACCCAAGGTGCAATATTTTTTCCGTTGTTTACATATTTTGACAGGTGGTTTGTTGTTGTTGTTTGTTTTTTATTCGGCCATTCTGAGCAGTCAAAAGAACATAGTCTATAGAGCCAAGTCTTTTGTAGTAGTCTATGGCGTAACGAAGTCAGCCGGGACAGCTCGTTTTGAATATAAATTTGAAATTGCCGGATGCCGGAACATAGTCTATAGAGGCAAGTCTTTTGTAGTATCTTATATTCTATGGCGTAACGAAGTAAGCCGGGAAAGCTCGTATGATAATAATGACATAGGTACATAAGATAAAGGAATGAAATTAGGTTTTTCCAAAGACATGGTAGAAGGCTAAACATCATCATCTTTGCTCTTTAGATCCTCACGCATTGTACCTAGGTTTACTATTCGACGCATGATGGAACTACAACTTTTGTACTACCGCAACTAATCCGAGTTTTCGCAAAATCCCTAGTTTTTTTTTGCAAAAAACCTAATTATCAAATCTTACTACGACAGACATATTGCGAGACCTAGTTTGTCGATGAGAAAAACCTATCGATAAACAACTGTTTCATTTGGCGACAATTAACAATTGCTTTTTTTTTTACGAAAATCTATGTGTTCTACGCAAACGGCCTTCCTTTCCTTCTCGGTGATTGGCCATGTATTGGTATTCTAATATGAAAAAACCAGTCGCTTAACCTTTTAGGCGCTGCAAGAAATAAACGAAGGTTGCTCCCCCACGCCGAGGCATTTTACCTTTAAAAACATTAGTGATTGCAAAATTCAATCGACACACAAAATCAATCAATTTTTTTATGTGAGATAAATAAACAATGGAGTGATTAATATGCGAAAAGCTAAACATTTTCCCGTCTTTTAAACTTTTGTAATGTTAGAGACCCAATTAGAATTTGTTTTTAAGGAGTTTCGTCTGATTACTTTCAACTGAATTATAAACCAAACTAAAGCGGCGGCACGTCACTAACTACTTCGTATCAAGTACTCGGCGCTGGAGAGACACAAAAACTGCGAAGTTCGATCTCGATAAAGGGTTGTTAATCACAAAGTCGATAGTTTTTTTGTACTATATTTTTTAATCTTATATTTAAGCGTATTTTAATCTTTAAAATTATGCAACGCATTTGGATGCAGTTTTTTTTAATAGAATTCAAGCGGAAGCTTTACAAGTTTAATACGTGCACAAGATAGTTATAGGTTAGGCGGTGCGAAGTTCGCCGGGTGGACTAGTTTTTAATAAAACGATTTATGAACCAATCAAAATAATCTCACTCAAGTAACTTAATAATTTTAAGTTCATGAGTCACATGTGATGTGATGCATTTCTCGTTACAGTTTAAGGCACCATTTTTGTCATGAGCGTGGCGGGATATTTCATTGAATCATACCTGGACAACGGGCATGGTAACACACCTCAATTTATACTCCAAAAGCTATAGTTGTTTATAAAAAAAAACTTATAGTAGTGTTATAAAGCTTATAATTTGAAAAAACCAATAGACGTGAAGCTTTATTAAATTGAGTTGTATTGGGACAATGGAAGTTGTTGCGTAAATTTGTATATTATTATGTTGTAGAGTTTTTTTTTAATGTACTTTTTACTAGTTCCCAATATTTCTCTGCAAATCTGTATTCCAGTAGTAGAAGCCGTTGGAAAGAATAATTTTTAAGGTAAACAAAGTCATAAATCACATTTTTGTAAAGGTTTTTTTCGACGCTTTTGTTTTAGCATGAACGCATAGGCGGGGTGCCTATCCAACATGGCTTTCACACAAAGACAACATAATGCGGCATCTATTTGTCTCTGAGCACTGCTACCTAAAGCTTTAGCAAACAAATCAAACCCATTTATGGAATTAATGGCAATTTTTTTTATAAAGTTTTGCTGGGTATTTCTTATTGAGTACTAACTACATAAGAATTTTGGTGTATTCATAAAAAAAAATACTTTGTGAATACCGTTTAAAATTATGAAAGTTTTTTTTAAAAAGACGTTTTTTTGTTCAATAGTAAAATATTCAATTCTATGGTGTCTATTTAAGCGTTTACCCAGCTATGTATGGATGTTTGTAAAAAATCTGTGATGACCATTTGTAGATCTAAGTGTACACGTTTCGAAGTAAACGTAGTATTAGCAGCTAGGTACCTTTACGACCAAATCCAAACTGACTTAATTCAATTCAACAGTTTTTTATTAGTTTTTAATTAAAACCATTGGAAAATGCGCAGCGCAATTCATCTGTGGATGTACTTTCACAAATTTTTACGCTGAGCGTACCAACAGTCTAGACACAATGTACCAAAAAGTCCACTCTTTAGCACAGCACTAAAAAACTTGTCTTGCTTATGTGACGTCACAGCAGCACTTCACCTCAAGTGCTTGGCGTACGGAATATATCAAACAACTGATGAACGGGTTGCTACGCTAGAGCCGCCCGCCTACCTTATTAATTGTTGTCGACATTTTCAAAGGCGAGGATTTGTAATGTCTACAATGGAGGAATCAATAGTAAATTCTAATAGAAATTATATTATTCCAGTCCGCACTATGCGTACACGTTATGAGATGGTTAAAAAAGTGTATAGTTATAATAATTTAAAAAATATATTGGTTAGGAATCAAAGAAAATTCCGAGTAATGTCACCACACTAGACCACTTCCAGTAAAGTACTTGGCGTGGGAGAGCACACTATTTTTCATTTGAAAGTTTCTTAAAGTTTATCGTCTTATTATTCTAAGTTTATTAACTTTTCACAACATCTGTTAATATGAATTCGTTCATAAAAGCTTTAAGAACAGTATCCAATTGGATTTTTCTCTTTAGAACATATAGTTGGGTCATAAAACATTATACATACATATTTACAAAAAAAAGGAAAGAAAAACTATAAAAATTAAAAGAGCCTATTAATAAAATATTACCTCCAGATCGCCGCCACTGGTCGGAACCGTGCCCAGCAGGCTGGCTGCGTTCCCACGCTGAATAGCCAGGCTTAAGCGCTGGCCAAGATATGAGCCGGCCCGCTGGTCACCTGACTGGTCGATCAGGCGCGTCGAGAGTTTTTTAAACAATCGGCTGCCTCCGGCCCCCACAGCCCAAGGGTTTCGACCCCAAACGGCACAAATTCGTACTCTCCGCTAAGAGTGGCGTATTTGCGCCGTTTGTGGTCTTAAGCGGCTGCGGCTGCAGCGCCCGCGCGCCAGTTGCCGTGTGTTTGACGTGACAGGCCGCCAGTGTGTCGACACAAGTGGCGTCCCACACTAGAGGTCTGCCGCGCTTCCACGGAATGACAGTCATACCGTCGGGCCGCTTGCCGTAGTCACGCACCAACCCATTGGGTTCCAATATGGCTGGCACGTGGACGCTGGCTAGGGCCCGGCGGATTATGTCGTTTTCCGGCTGGCGTGGCGCGGCAGTTGCCCCGCACTGCGCGCGCAGGAAAGTCCATGGTGGCAAAATCGATCGACCATGTCACCGCAGTGGCAGAGATGTGGAGCGCAAATCGGTACCCCCAGCCGCAGGCACACCGACAGCGATAGGGTAATCCTGTCTAGCAGGGTTCCTATCGCTGCCGATGGAACAGCTTGCAGCCAGTACCCCGACACCGGATCCGAGGCGGCAAGGAGGTGAGCGCGCTCTGCAGAACTGCTGGCTGAGTCTAAAAGATTTTTTTGGACAGCCATGCAGAGCGGCTCTTGCCATTGCTTTTGTAGGTTAGGGTTGGCAGGGTGGTCCTCGTCCGGGCAAGCTGCGCTCCAGGCTGTCCTTGCCTCATCCACGTACGACGCCTCAACGTCACCGAGAGACGGGTTAATTATTTTACCGAAGAGGACGTGCGTAATGTGGACGGAGGAAAGGAAAGCCGGGAGCGCAACACTGGATATTTTGCGGATTCCCAAGCCGCCCAGACGAACAGGCAGCGATGCTTGGGACCAGGATCTGTCGTGAATAGGGCAATTAAGAATTTCGGTAAGGGTGTTTTCAATTATATCGTCTAATTTGTTTAAGGATTGTGTGGATTTCCAAAACGGTGAGCATCGGAGTGAATATGTAAGATTGGGTACGAAAAGACAGAATTTAATAATAAAAAAAGCCATGTGGAGGTGGATAGTGAGTAGTCGGTCGTGTGAGTCTTTGAATTTAGAGGCCTGTTCGGTGTTCGTCTATGAAGCCTGGGATCCCCTCGTTATACAACGGCGCACCGAGGTGGCGAAGCGATTCTTTGTTTAAAATTTTGATATTCGGAGCCAAAAGGTTAAATTTTGTGGAGATCGTATCTTTTTCGATGGAATTTAGTTTTTCCGAAAGAAATAATTCACATTTTGAAAAATTTTGTTTTAAACCAATTTTGCCAAACATATCTATTTAATTTGATAAATCGTCCAAAACTGTGTCTGCGTCACCTCCTAGAGTACCGTCGTCGAGGTACCAAACATTAAATCTATACCAATAATTATAAAGAGGAAAGATTTGTTTGTTTGTTTGTAACGAATAGGCTCCGGAAATACAGAACCGATTTGAAAAAATCTTTCACTAGTAGGAAGCTACATTAACCCCGAGTGTCATAGGCTATATTAGATTTAAAAAAAATTAGGGATCCTTACCTAAACTCAAATAAAGTAACCCAAGGTGCAATATTTTTTCCGTTGTTTACATATTTTGACAGGTGGTTTGTTGTTGTTGTTTGTTTTTTATTCGGCCATTCTGGGCAGTCAAAAGAACATAGTCTATAGAGCCAAGTCTTTTGTAGTAGTCTATGGCGTAACGAAGTCAGCCGGGACAGCTCGTTTTGAATATAAATTTGAAATTGCCGGATGTATTGCCAAACTGAATATTGCTAGCCCGAGTGGGTCGCCCTGCTGACAGCCTACTGCCGAAATGAGAGGATTGTTTTTAAAGGTTAATATTGAGGGGGTGCTATAGCATTGCCAAAGGTAAGGGTAGATTTCTGGGGTGTAGTTTCTTACTTCTGTCAACAAGGTGCCCCTGTCAACCGAGTTAAAAGCGTTCTTTACCTACAGCAGTACGTCGGCAGTGCTCCTCTCCAGGTAGGTTCTGGCAGCATGGACGGCGGCTTCGCAGCCACCCCTGCTGCCAAGACCTAACTGGATTGGCTGAAATCTGCCACAGACGCTTGGTAAAATGTGCCTGCAGCAGATTTTAGACACCATTTGGCGGATGCACATACCTACCGCTATAGTCCTGATCCCACCATCCTTTTTTTTAAGGCGCAGAGATTGGCACCGTAAAGAGTCTATTATATCTTCGTTGACACCCCCGGACAGCATCAAATTTACCAGCAGCACAATGGCATTTAACAGCTCTTTGCCGGCGTCCCCGACGGTTCCCCCCACAAGGTCTTTGAGATGCTGCGGGGACAGACCGTCCAGGCCGCCAGCAGAGCCGTTTTTAAATGACATTATTGCTGCTAGCACCTCCGATGCTGTCACCTGGGGGGTCAGGGCGGCGGGGTCAGGCGGGGCCGGCAGGCGCGACGTTGCTGAAGGTGGTGCGCAGGGCAGCAAGCGTCTCGTCGGTTGCGGGGGCGGCCGCGTCGCAGCTGAATAAGAGGTTGGCAGCTCCTCTGAGGTCTCCGTCGCTAACTTTACTCTGTATTAAACCTGCAATATGTTTAGTTTTATTGTTGAACTAGCTTTTGCCCGCAGCTTCGCACGCGCTTTTTCATTAAAAACGTTAATTACTGGTTAATTTACTATTTAGGATTTTGGTGACGTCATTTCTGATCGCACCTATACCCCCTAAATTTATCTACCTATTTACAGTAGTAATATTTTGTGTTTCCGTGGCAACTCCAGAAATTCCTTTCTACACTTCACCATTCAGACACTGAAACTCATATTCCTAACATTAATATTACCTGGTTGGGTAAAATATTAGCTAGGTAAATGGATTATGTGCCTACGTGAGTAAAAAAGAGTTAAAGATTTTTTAGGCGCTTTATGTTTTTGGGAAGTTTCCGTTACCATGTGAATTTTGGTGAATCCTTTCTTAATCTAATTACACCCACTGAAGAACCCTTTTTCCTATTTTTACGTCAAAATAAAGAAATATACATTATTTTCATATAACATATATATAATATAATATAACACATCACACTCAGAGCCCCTAACTAGGAAGAACCTGTATCTAGGGCGCCCGAAACACACACAGAGACGAACATCACACCCAGACCGGAAACAAACATCGATATTCATCATATCAATATTCGTCCCGCCCAGGAATCGAACCCGGGTGCTCACGCTTACTCAGTCCACATCACTGCTAACTGAGCCACGGAGCAGTCAAAATATTTTCATAATAACTAAAGAGTCCCGTTTTACGTTCCAGTGGGAATTTAGTATACTTATTTCTTCCAACTACTACTTCTACATCCAAGGAGACACTTGTAGACCAAATTCCACGTTGACATACTTAAGGACATCAATTTTTCATACAAAATAATTATTCCGGTAATCCCCGTTCCCATGGGAATTTAGTTAATTCTTTTCTTTCAACACACTTTCATCCACTGAGGAACCAGTACACAAATTTCACGTCTTTACTGTCTTTACGGCGCTCTGACGTTACGTCGCTCCGCACCTACGAAGCACTGTCGGCACGTCGCTCCTGCCTCCAACGTACTGTCTCTACGTCGCTCCGAATTTTTAGTAACTTAAGGGCATGCTTAATTCAATTTTAGGAAATAAAAAAAACTTATAGAGGAAAGAAATTATATATTTATCAATAAATCAGTATTTTTTATCTTAATTATAATCAATCTTAAATTAACTAAATGTTAAAATCACCAAACAATCTAAATAAAATCATCCGCTAGACACTTGTGAGACGGACGTGCTTCGCTATTAATTATAAACCACCGGTTCCCAAAGTTTTACCTCGTCACGATGTTTACTTGTGCAAAGTGTAATTCTAAATCTGTCGATGGCGTTAGTTGTTCCTCGTGTCTGAAAAAATTCGATTTCGCTTGTAGTGGAATTTCAGAAGTTAACTATAGGAAATTAGGTGAGAAGAAAAAGTTGTGGCGCTGCTACCAATGCAGGAGTGGCACAGCTTCATCTGAAAATTCTGCCTGCCCTACTAGTGACCCAAATTCTAAGGACGACTCTGAGACTGAGACTGATGGCGCAACACTTGTTAACGTTATGAAGGAACTAAAGAAGCTGTCTGCCAAGCTGGTTCCACTCGACACCTTGGTGGCCGATATTCAGGCGGTAAAAGGTGAACTGAATAGCCTCAAAGCTTCGGTTGATATGTCCACAGCTACTGTCAATACGTTTGAAGCTAAATTGTGGTCTGTTGAAGAACGAGTGCAGGTGCTTGAAAAAAGCAGGAATGAAGTTACTGAGATACGTGAGAAGCTGGTGCAAGTCGACCTAGAATTGGCTGAGAGAGATCAATGGTCCAGAAGCAACAATATTGAAGTTAAAGGTGTGCCTATGACTAAAAACGAAAACTTGTTGGACATTATTACTAAAATTGCCACTAACCTGAATATCACGGTAGCACCTGAACAGATGAATTTCATATCGCGGGTTCCATCCCATAATACTGATAGTTCGAAACTTATAGTGGCTTGCTTTAACAATAGATACCTGAAAGAAAACTTTGTGGCTGCTTCTCGAGCTCGTAAAGGTATCTCTGCTCATGAAATTGGTTTCCAAGCTCAAACCAAAATTTATGTCAACGACCACTTAACCCAGTTCAACAAAGTACTATTAACAAAAACCAAGGCCCTTGCAAAGGAAAAAAACTATGCTTTCACATGGGTGAAAAATTGCCGAATATTCACACAAAAGGATGTAAACTCAGCGAAAATCACCATCAAATCGCTCGACGATCTCAAGAAGATTCGATAAGTTGCTTTGGTTTAATTAATGAAACGCTTCTTAAATTTACTTATTATAATTTAAAATTATATATTTTGTTTCTTTTCCCTACTAAAACTAGTATCACTGTCGTCAATCTAATAGTTTATTACGCACTCATAATACTCACTGTTTTACTTATTGTATATCGTATAAGTTTGAGAACCTCAATGTTATACTTTTTTGTATCAACAATTACAAGGTCCCGTGCATTGTCCCACCGCAGCCGGTTCTACCTGCAACTACTTTTACGGCCGGGTCTAATGCCGATATGTTTAATGTTTATAAGTAGCCGTAATGCATGGGTCACTAAGTCCATAATTGTTTGTTGTCTGGTTACCGTTTTTTGCATGTTTTCGCCAACTGTTCTAACTGTACTACACTCATTTTTATTTTTGTTTTACGTATTACTCGCATATGAATATTACGATTTCACTACTTATAAAAATCGTTATACTACCGTTTGGTTAATTTATTGGTGTCTCGATGTTTTTATACATGATTTTTTAAATTGTTTTATTATTTTAATTTTGAGTAAATATGTTTATTGTCTCTCAGTTCTGTGTGTTAAGGCTTTCCACACTTGTAGCACACTTGTCGCATATTTCATTTTAAAGTCATATATCATATTATTAGTTGCCTTTTCTAGTGAGCACTTAATTCATCAATTTAAAATTCAAACTTAACATTTACTATCAAAACGCAAGAGGTTTGCGAACTAAAACTAACGTATTTTATAGAAACTTACTACTTAACAACTATGATATCGTGGTCCTTACGGAGACGTGGCTTTTAGACGGAATTAGGAGTGAGGAATTATTTGATAGTCGATATATCGTGTTTAGGCGTGATAGGAATTATGTCATGACCGGCCAATCAAGGGGCGGCGGAGTCTTGATCGCGATTCAGCGAAATATTGCATCAAGCGATAAGCCTGATTGGTGTAGTTCGGCAGAAGATTTGTGGGTCAGCATATCGCTACGTAAATTCAAGCAACCAGTTAAAACAATTAATATTTGTTCAATATACATGTGTGATGAAAATTTAGGTTATTCAGCATCTACGCAATTAAACAATTTTACTGATAAATTATATGATATTGTCTGTAGTAATCCTACCGATAGTTATATAGTGTTGGGTGATTTTAATCTACCTGATTTGTTGTGGTCGAGTGAGGAGGGTGTCAATGAACTTTCTCCTGCTAATATTATAGGCAATACGCAAATAAAATTTTTTGATACATTGGCACTCTGCAATTTTAAACAATTTAATCATGTTAAAAACAATTACGGTAAAATTTTAGATTTAGTTTTTTGTAATGATTCACTTTCTAATGTTCCTTGCACGGCACCTTTGGTTCCTCATGATATGTCACACATCTTTTGTCATTTCACATGTCTTTTGTCATTGATGTTAATTTTGCTGAGTTTATTCCCTGTCCAGAAAAACAAAGAGTCGCGTACCTGTACTCAAAGGCGGACTATCTAAGTATTTGCAACGAACTAGATAGTATTGACTGGAACTCTAAATTATGCCAAGACTCCATTGATGAGGCAGTGTCTGTTTTTTACAAGATAATTTATGACATTAGGGACAAATATATACCTCAAAAGCTTTTAAATAATACTAAATTTCCAAAATGGTTTAGTCCAAATCTAAGAAAAGTTTTAAAAGAAAAACATAAATTCCACTCTAAGTACAAAACGTATGGTAACCTTGCAGATCTACATACATTTTCCTTGCTTCGTGAACGTGCCAAATTGCTAGAGAGAGAATGCTATAGATCATTTATCGACAAAACTGAACTTTCAATAATTAACTACCCTAAATCCTTCTGGGGGTTTGTTAAATCCAAATCAACCAATACTTGCATACCTTCTTCAATGACACATGGTTCGGAAGTTGCCGATACTGGGAATGATATATGTGAACTTTTTTCCAGCTACTTTAAGTCTAACTTTTTACAGCCTGGCCAGGACGATAGTTCAATTGTTATAGATCAACAACTAGATAACTGTGATAGCGAGTGTCTTATAAATAATATTAAAGTAACTCAGAGTTCCATCATAAAGCTACTTGAATCGCTTGATCTTAATATTTCTGCTGGTCCTGATCAGGTACCACCCTCTCTCTTAAAGAATTGTGCATCTAGTATATCTACTCCAATATATTTATTGTTTAGGCGGTCTATTGATGAATGCATTGTCCCTAGTATTTGGAAATCAGCATTTGTGACTCCAGTACATAAAAAAGGCTCTAAGTCTGTTATAGATAACTACAGGCCAATCTCCAAACTGTGTGTTATTGCTAAAGTTTTTGAAAGAATTGTATATGCACAGGTCTATAATTCACTTAAAAATACATTCTCACCTTTTCAGCACGGTTTCCTCAAGGGCCGGTCCACAACTTCAAATCTTGTATTGTTTAATGAGTTCTTAACTTATAATATGGAGGGAGGAGGTCAAGTGGATTCTATTTTCACAGATTATAGTAAGGCGTTTGATAGAATTGACCACTTAATTCTTTTACAAAAATTAGCTAAAGCTGGAATCCGTGGTGACCTACTTCGCTGGTTTTCTTCCTACATTCAGCTTAGATCCCAAGCCGTGGTAGTTAATGGTTTTGCATCGCTGTGGACTTCCATCACGTCAGGAGTTCCGCAAGGATCTCTTTTGGGGCCTCTCCTATTTATTATCTTTGTCAACGATATCCATAAGTTTGTCCGTCATTCTAATATTTATTTGTTCGCTGACGATATGAAGATAGCTAGGCCAATCAAGTCTCAAAATGATTCTATTCTGCTTCAGGAGGACATATCAAGTTTATCTGACTACTGCAAAGCTAATAAACTGGACCTCAATGTAAAAAAATGCTTTCAGATGGTTTATACTAGGCGACGTAATCCGCTGACCACCCAATATTATCTCGACGGCCACGTGTTACTCAAAGCAAATGAAATCAGAGACCTCGGAGTTGTGCATGATTCGAAACTTCTTTTTGATAATCACATAAACACTGCCGTCAACAAAGCCTCTAAAACTTTAGGTTTTATAATGCGAGTAAGTTCTGACTTTGCCAACATAAAGACTATAAAGGTTCTATATTGTACGTATGTTCGCAGCCTCTTGGAGTATTGTTCTCAGGTGTGGAATCCCTGCTACAATGAATATAAGTTGAGAATTGAGGCGATTCAGAAGCGATTCTTGAGATACATTCAATTTAAATGTAAAGTATTTGATGACTGTTATCACAAGCGTTGTTCTCGACACCATCTGCTACCGTTGGAGCTGCGCAGGGATGTGGCAGACGTTATATTTTTCACTAAAATACTAAGAGGCGATATAGATTGCCCTGAACTCCTACGGAATATTTCCTTTCTTGTACCTTCTTATAGATCTAGGCATACAAACGTTTTCCACGTACCTTGCGCTGCGACTAATTATAGACAGAACTCCTTCTTTATTCGTGTAGCTAATAAGATTAATAAATTACATAAATCGACAGATTTAGACATCTTTAATGACACATATAATGTAATCAAGCGTAAATTAAGTTCTATGTTCTTTAATGATGTAAGTACCTAGGTACTCAATAAGTTTCTTCGGTGTTTGTTTTAATTTAACTACCTACTTTTTCTTCTATGTACCCCGTTTTTTAATTGTAAAGCGGTTTTAATTCGTTAAATCTAGAAGTGAAAACTTGTAATTGGCTTTGTTTAACATCATATTTTTTCTATAAATGTTTATGCTGTAAGTTTTCCTAACCAATAAAATAAAATAAAATAAAATAAAATGATAAATTTATGTAAAAAATCAAATTAAAATCAGTTAAATAAAAATATTTAAAAAATAAACAAAAAAATTAAAACATGTAAGGTGCAGTCTTGTAATTGCAACTGTCTGGTAAATGCAACTAACTTCATTAAATAAAACCCTCTACGATGGCAGGTTAGTCCTACAACTGGTGTGATGTTGTTTTGCTAAACATCTTAAAAATAATATATAAATTGCGCTGATAGGTCAAGAATTGTGTGAGTTACAGGGCTTTTTAAAATCTCTTCATTTTATAATTGCCAGCTGTGAAAACATGGGGTTAGTAAATTATTAAAAAAATATAGATTTTTGTTTTTTCTCGCAGTTGTTTTCACAAGGATTGTATAAATCAACCACGTTAAGTCGTTTTCTACTTACTTGTTTAATTATACGACGAATCTACTTCGAAATTTCTGTGTAGTTACATTTATCAGACCAAAAATTAAAAGTATTGTAAATGTAAATTTTTAGACTAGTTGCAATTGTCTGCCGGTTTTTGTATGAAGAATGAAAATGCTAGTGATGTGATGATGGATATGAATATGTCGATAAAACGAACTAATATTATTAGAAAAAAACCTTAAACCTTAAAAAACTCTTTTAAAAGTAGAGTTTAAAATGTTTCCAAAATGTTACTACATACATACTAAACTGTACTGTACTGTTATACTAAATTGAAGTTTTTTTGTAATTTCTTTTAGTTTTATTTATTAATATCAACAGATGCAACAGCTGTACATAGAGGATACAAAAAAATACCATATACCTAGATGCAAAAAAATATGTAGTTGATAAAAAACATCAACTTGTTGGGTGCCTGTTCTAGGGTTTTATTTTTATTAAAAGAGCACAATTCATGTACGGAAGTATTTCATAATGAAAATAATGCAGTATGATTTGTAGGAGTTTTAATGAGTTGCATGAATATTTAAGTTTTATTTACGTAGATAGAAAAACGTACTACGACTTCACCGATAATTTGGATAATATTCTAAGTTTTTTTTGTCTCTTGATGATTTTGGACTGGCAAAAATTTTACAACTATAAATCATTACATATATAGGGAATAAACAGTGCATATATATTTCTGTTAAATACATTTTAGAAGAGTTTCCTCTTAATTAATAAATTTTACGAGCGACGTTACGACAGTACTTGAAGAACGGAGAGCGACGTAGTGACAGTAGGTTTAAAGCGTGGGCCAGGAGCGACGTAACGTCAGAGCGCCGTAAAGACAGTAAATCGATACACTCAAGAAAGTTGATTTTTCATTACCACACAAAACCTCCCGTTATTCCCGTTCCCGTGGGAATTTTGTAAATTACTTTCTGTCAACATTCCTACATTTACTAAGGACCTGTACACCAAATTTCTCGTTGATACACTCTAGGATGTCGATTTTTCATTCTCACTAAAAAAGTCCCGTAATTCCTGTTCCCGTGGCAATTTGTTAATTTCCTTTCTTACAACACTCCTTCATTCACTGAGGAAACTGTACACCAAATTTCACGTCAATACACTCAATAATGTAAATTTTTCATACTAACTAAAAAATCCCGTAATTCCCGTTCCTGAGGGAATTTCGAGAAATCCTTTCTTAGCGGATGCCTACGTCATAACATCTATCTGCATGCCAAATTTCAGCCCGATCCGTCGAGTGGTTTGTGCTGTACGTTGATAGATCACTATGTCAGTCAGTCAGTCAGTCACCTTTGAGTTTTATATATATAGATTTGTTTGTATTTTTTTCTGGATTTTTGTGGTGGATGGTGTTGTTTTTCTGCTGGTGTTGTTTCAGTTCTTTTTAATTTTTTGCTGCCATCCTCTTTACATTTTTCTACGTGCAGTGCTCTATATGCGAAGGTGAAAAGCTGTTCCCAGCTGTTCCTTGTATTATGAGTTGCAGTATCCTTAATAGTTTTGGCCAGGGCAGCGCAGACAGTGTGCCGTGCGCCGCGAGGGATTCTTTTTACTACTGGATAATTTTGTTTTAAATTTGTTCAGATTTGCCAAATAGGTACGGATGCGGAAACGGTATTGGTTGGAGGACTGTCAAATTTAGTAGGGGCAGAGGGGCCTGCGAATGCATCATTAGGGCAACGAAATAATTGCGCCCGTCCAAAGTGAACCCGCAGGCCCCTCTGTCCCTTGAAGAATTTAGGCTGAGAGCAGCTAGGGCACTGCGCGAGGTCGCCGCATGCTGACGCGTCGCTAAGACTGGACTGCGAGTCGGCTGGCTGGTTGATGCTCAATATATTAAACATACAAAAGTCAGAATTTGGGCGTACCTACTTGTAAAAAAAAATTGAAACTAAGTACTACACAACAAATATACGTATAAAAAATATGCAAAATTTATCACTTCACTGGGTCAGTTGGTATGTTGAGTGAGCCTAACTTCTCTTCACTGTTTTCTAAATATCGCATAGGGATCCTTCTAGGTGGACAGGTAATTCGACGATATGGCTTTGGAGTGAGGAGGCTGAAAATTTGGTAAAAAAAAACTTCACTGGTTTAGGTATTTTCTGACCAAGCTTTCTCAGATTTTGTAATTGTTTGTAAATATTGTTGATTGCTGTGGCTGCTGACTGAAGTAAAGGTTGACGATGGTCGACGTGCACAATTTTTTATTTTTATTTTGGGGTTCACGGAATATAGTTTTGTAGAACATATTTTCCTCGTCAAATAAATTAGGTTGATGCACTTTTATAATTCATTTATCGGTATTTCGTATTTCTAATAATTTAAATAATTATTTAAAAAAAATCTTGTTTATCTTTCTCCGTTGTCATGTTCTTTTTACTATTTTTAATTATTAAATGCAGGAATAATATTTGATTTTTAGAAATTTCTTGAGCATTGAGTCCATCTGGACCTACGAATAACAATACTCAAAAAGCGTAACTAGCCCAATAAAATGCCCCACGCAAATGCACACGGAAAAGAAGCCCCGGTGGGCGGGGCTTAGGGTTACGGACACTATGCCGCGTCAGTTCCTAGTGGCGGCTTGAGTCGTTTGGCTGCAGCGTCGGGAGCATATTACTGTGTTTTTGGGTATATGAGAGTTACGCTTCCTGAGTATTTTTTTTGTTCGTAGATCCGGACTCACAACAAAACAACAATGGCTGCTAGAATGCTCGTACTGTCAAGAGTAAAAACTGAATCACGATGTTTATCTTTTTCTTTATAATTGAATGGAAGAGTTAAGGTGATACGAAAATGTTCAGCTTAAATATATTCCTTCTATAGGAGCGTAGCGTTATACCATGTCTCTGGGGGAAACGCTGTAGCATTATACTTGTTGTGCATGAATCAATACATAGTATAAAACAATGTCGCTTTCCGCGTCTGTCCCTATGTATGCTTATATCTTTAAAACTATGCAACGGATTTTGATGCGGTTTTTTAAAAGGATAGAGTGATTCAAGATGAAGTTTTATATGTATAATTATTTTTTATCCGCGGTGCGAATAGAGCATTTTGAAAGCGATTTTTATCCGTGCGGTTTTTTATCCGCATTATGTTAGTAAGTACTTTTAAAGCTTTTAAATATGTTACTTAGTTCAAAATTATAACTTCACATAATAATAACTTGAAGCAAAGTCAATAAAAGTAAATGTATAGATTAATATTTTCTAGTTAAAACATAAAAATATAATTATTATTTTACCCTCAAATAAGTAACATTTTTTACTTTTCCGTGGAGATATTTTTAAGTAGCAAGCTACACTTATGGAACGCCAGAATTTTCTTGAATAATAAGATATTTAGAATAGTTGGGCAGTCTAATAAAATAATCTCCTCAATATAAATGTTCATAATTCGTATGTTTTCCAGAAAGACATACCGAAAAGCAAAAGCCTAAAGTTTTTATTTTGCTTTACCTACCGTTTTCGTGTGCGACAGTGGGGCCGAAAAAGTCACGGTATCGAAATTTTGAAAATGCCAATATTCAGTGCATCGAACAAAGGATTAGTGCGCGAAGTGTCGAATTTGTGCATCCAGAGGTTTTGGAGTTATAGGCGAAAAACTAATTCTGCTGGGATGACGTCATCCTGGAAACACTTTTTTGAACCGCTGGGCCTAGGTCTTTGAAACTTGGCAGAAATGTAGCTTATAAATGTGCCTAAATGTGCGCTGAATCTGGTAAATGTGCCTCTTCAGATAACAGAGTTATTCCATCTGTTGCTGGACTGACGTTTTGCCGGAAATCTATTTTATTAAATATTTCGGAAACTGCTGACGCTAGAGAACTGGATTTTTTCATAAGCATTACTAGTCACTTTCTTGAATTTGTGTCAATATGTCGGTTCAAAATAATTGTTAGTTTTCGTGAAAAAAAAATAAACAACAAAAAGAGAAATACCCTGAGCACTAATTAAGGACGATACTTGGAGACTTCAAAACTCTATAATCCCTTCCTTACCTTGTCCTTCACGTTATTCTGAAGTTTTTATAACGCTAGGTCAAATACTTTTCGAGAAATAAAGCTTTAACTAAATGTTTGACCGCGCGTTAGGTTTAACAACCTTTCACGCAAAAACCAAAGCAGCGACGACATTGGTAACCTGGCACTAATTCGAGTATTATGTAATAAAGATTTACTTTAAATTTCAGTGTGATATTCTTAAACAATCCGAAGTTATTCAAGAAAAACATTAAATTTAGAACTAACCGACCAAATTAAATGGACCACTAAAAAGCGGCCATTGCATACAGTGTGCCCACATTTTCTAGTTTGTTGGATTATAGTGTACCTTTTAGCTGAAAAGTGTATTTTGAGGTTGCAATATGTACATGGCTAAGTTAAAAAATACGAAATTCCTTTCTCTTAGTACCTATATGATCTTTTGAGTAAGTACCTAATGCTAAACTACCTAGATATTATCATTATTTGACGTAAGTATTAAATATCTAAGTAAGTAAGTAAGTACATAGATAATGTATAAATAGTAGTATCTAGTTAGTTAGGCATTAGGTAATGACGATTCACTAAGTATTCTTATCAAATTTCTTGCTAGGGTTTAGCGTTTAGCCTAGATATAGAGTACCTACTGAGGTAACTAAGTATATGCATGACGGGGTTGGCGGCGCGGGGCGGCGGCGGAGCGCGGGGCGGTCCGCTATGCTCTGCACGCACAGGGCACAGATCTGGTAGTCTTTAGATCATAATGTTAGCTGAGGTCAGTGTCCCCGGAATGGCATGCAGCCCTTATCGCTGACAACGCAAATTCCGCGACGCGCAAGGTGCATCGAGTCGTTGACCGAGCGTGACAAGACAGAGAAGGCCAATCCTGCATCCCGCTCCCACTTAGGTGTAGGGGTGAGAATAACTGCTATTTTTCAATCGCATGCGATCGCTGTTATGCTATTTTCGAACAACTGCGATTTTAAACTGCGATCGCATTTTCGTTGTCGATCGCATGATATGCGATCCGGCAACGAAAATGCGATCGGCAACGAAATGCGATCGGCAACGAGAATGCGATCGGCAACGAAAATGCGATCGGCAACGAAAATGCGATCGGCAACGAAAATTCGATTGACAACGAAAATGCAGGATATAACTAGACATGCAAGTTTGCTCTATAATATCAATGTTAATATGGATATTTTTATCGAAGTGCAGCAATTATCGATATTACAAAACCTTATACATTTTTTTTTCAGCAAAATGTATTTTTAGTACATTTCATATTAATTCGATAGGAGTGAGATCGCAGTGCTTCAATGCGTTTCGTTGCTTTGCTAATGACAAGCTGTCACATGCGATCGCGTTTTCGTTGCTGACGGCAACGAGAACGAGATCGTTGCCGACGGCAACGAGAATGCGATCGTTGCCACCGGCAACGAGAACGCGATCGTTGCCAACGGCAACGAGAACGCGATCGTTGCCGGGCAACGAGAACGCGATCGATCGTTGCCGACGGCAACGAAAACGCGATCGCATTATACATTCGTTGTGAATAGCAATGCGATTCGTTGCCATGAAATAACGAGTTTTTTTAAATGCGATTGTAAATAACGACCACCTCTACTTAGGTGTCGCGCAGTGCGCCCGCGCCGACCAATGACGAAAGGCTACGGACCAGCCCGAGCGCGGCCACGCGGTCGGCCAACAGCCTTTTCAACAACCAGTGAAACATAGCCACCGCACAAGACGCACGTCGCTCCGCTGTTCTCTATGCTTTCGCTACCGCGCGCTTTACTAACTACTTTTAAATATATAATTGTTAGACGTTGTAAATATTTGTACAGACATTAAATTAGTCAAAAATAAATTTAATAATCAAAGTACAAGTGTTCCATTCGCCTTCTCTGGGATTACTAGGATTTAGGAAGATCTGGGACTACAACATCTACACCCAATGCACTGTACGGTATTATTTTACTCTGAACATCTCACCACTAAAGCTA